>CM032356.1:20522810-21138337 GCA_019023105.1 Diglossa brunneiventris
TGTGTTTTTCTCCCATTTTGAGGAACTGGGGAATAAAAGAAAAAGCTAGTAAGGTAGGTCCTCCCTCCTCTCTCAAGATTTAGCTGTGATTTCCAGAGGCATTTCAATGTCTTTTGTTGTAGTTTAAAAAATGGTACAAAAAATGCTTCGTCACACTCAGTAAGTTTCAATTACATGAACATAAAGATACGAAACTCCCTTACATTGCCAAGGCTTATGAAACACTGGAAATGCTGGTGGCTGGAGTGCCTGCTCTGCATTTCAAAAGATATTGGGATCAAAGTCTGTTAGTTATTACCATTTTCAGCAGCTCATGGCAGCCAGCTGTGAGGGGAACTCCCCTCCACCTCCCTCAGGAGAGCACCTAAGGGATGTTCTCAGCCCTGTCCTCAGTCCAGGTAAAACTGAACTTTACCCTGACTAACTCAGACCTGCCCTATCACTGTGGACTTGCCTGTGGGTCACAGGGCTGTATCTGCCCCTGACTTGGTGACTTCAGTTCACACCTGAACCCCAGACCTGCCTCATCACCAGGGCAGGTCACGCTTCTGGCTGAGCCTGATCACTGCTACCAGGTGACTGGAAGTCAAACAAAGACATTGTCAAAGGAATAGTATCAAACATGCATGAAAGACACAATTACATCATAAATCCAGAAGCTGTGGAGTTGCAGGTAAAACAAAAAAAAAAAAAAAACAGAACCAAAGGACTTGGAGGTGCAGGTGAGTTGCCATAAGCCACCCCCCACCAGGGTGAAACCATCAGCCTTGGGAGGAGCAGGGGATGGATGAATGTCATGCTAGGGAGAGGAGCAGGATCTGAGCAGTGTGGGGTAACACTGCTGACTCACTGTTGTTCTCTCTTTCTCTGTAATGACTAGATCTGGACTAATAGCTAGACTCTTAAAATCTCAGTTATAGAAACAGGCTCACATTTAACAGTAAATTCTTAATAGAGCTAAGGTGTGTTTCCTCTTTGACAATAAACAATGCTTTGAGCAGTGTTTCTGTTCCATGTTTTTCTGCTCTGAAAGCCAGTCACTTGAAATGCAATGTTCAGACAGGGAAGTAGAAGATACTGCAAATGTTTAGTACAGTGCCTTTATTTGTCAAAAGCAGAACTCTCTCAGCTGGTGAGCACTAGTGACAGCAAAAGGAATTCTCCATAAAAGATGATCTTTGCTTCAGTTGCAGTTGAATTGTACAACAATTTTTCTGCAGTAAACTTCATTGTCAATCTTTGCTTAGGATGGTAAGTAATACTTTTTAACCACCTAATTATTTAGGTGGTCTAATCAATCATGGACATAATTATGTAAGCAGAACAGCATATCCTAGGAAGATGTTAGAAATTAAATTAATGTCACTGTAATTTTGAGTGAATAAGATTTTTTTTTTTTTCTCATTTTATGAAATAAAAGGACATTGACAGAAAGCCATCATTTTGGGTCCAGACTTTCCTATGGAGAGAAAGACTAGGGCTAGAGCAGGGATCATCCCCCTGTACTCAGCACTGGTGAGGCCTCACATGGAATCCTCTGTTCAGTTCCAGGACCCTCAGTTCAGGAAGGACATTGGGGTGCTGGAGCAAGTTCAGAGAAGGGCAAAGGAGCTGGTGAAGGGGAAGGAGATCCTCTTATGAGGAGCAGCTGAGGGAACAGGATTGTTTAGCCTGGAGAAAAGGAGGCTCAGGAGGGACCTTATCACTCTTAGGTCTTTTCCAAAGTAAATGAATCTATGATTCTGTGATAGCCTACTCTGGAACTGCACAAGTATCCAGACAGATGCACAGCTTCCTAGGCAACACAAAATCCCCAGGTTATAAATTTGTATGACATTCTATATGGCCCAATATCCTCTGTTTGTGTTGCTACTGACAGCTACTGTATTCCAGCTTTTGTGTTTCCCTTCTACTCCAGCATTTCCCATTGTAGCAACCTTTTGGTCTCTTCAGTCTTAAGTACTGGTTTAAGATTCAGTCAGAATTGATTTCTGCCCACTCTTGTTATTAAAGGTTCAAAAACTGAACAAACTACTGTAATTTCATGGTGTAGTGTGTGAAAGCAAGAACACTGACATAAGGCAAGTCACTAACAGTGAAATTGTTCCTAGTTTTATTGCCAATTATATGAACAGGATGTGATAGTGACTGAATTATGTCCGAGTGCATGACTCATGCCATGTATGGCAAAAAAATCTTGTAACAGCACTATGTTACTGCATTCCACTTTGCTGTTGGTTCAAGGGGCATTACTTTCATGCTAAGACTTATGTTGTCAACTAATAAAACATTAACCTGAGAACAGAAACAGGAATCTATAGGTAGTGCACACTAAGCCATTGAGAAGAATATTCAAAGTAGTCATCTTATTCCACAAGCCATTATTGGAATTACTGATAGCTGCACAGCAGGGTTGTGTTTATAGGTCCCTTATCTCCCATTTATGGTTGTCATGAAAATCAGGTTTTAAATACTTCCTGTGGCTTTGTTGCTTGAAAGGTCATTCAGTGTTCCAGACCAGTATAGGATGCAAGTAAATGCTATCTAAGCACACAAACATGTTATGCAAAAGCTAAACCACCGTGCTAAACCTGGCCTTGGTAATACTGCTGAATTGAGCTGCTTCTGTATCAAATCAATTCCATTAAATGAAAGAACAGCACACAATAATATGGCTATCTGAGAATTGTATTGCTCAACCTATCAATAAGTTATTTTGAAAAGAAGGGCAAATGTAAGGAAAAGGTTCACATAAAAGTGAACTAGGGACACTCAAATCTAAGGCTGATTACAAAGAGCTGCAGAAAGTCACTTTGTGCATCAAGTGGCAGATCAAATTAATTGCTTTATATGCATAATAATGTAGAAAAACTCTTAATAAATACACAGAAATGGACTCACATGTAGCTATTTTTTTGAAAGATCCTGAAACCATTGTAAATAATCTTAGAAAGCTGACAGTTGAGTTCTCCGAGACAGAAAAAACAAGAAAAACAATAAAATGAATCTTATGAGAAACAAAGAACGTTTATGTGTCCAGATTCTGGTAATAGGTTTCTTAACAACTTCTTAAATTAAAGTATGTGTTTGGATTCACTTTCCATTCTTCTGTGTCACTTGCCCAATTTACTTATACTGTTTGTTCCAGCTTCCTGTGGCAAGGAGTTTGACTGGGTTCAATTTTAACTTGACAGGGTTGCCAATTTTGACTTCTTTTATGATTACTTCTCTGGAATTTCCCTAATTCTTGCGTTGTGAGACTTATCTACCATACCCTTCCTAAGTGAAGTTGTGCAAGTTTACCTGCACATCCCTGCACCGGTTCCCTGGGCACACTCCCATTGTGCTACATTAAGCAATTACATCTCACAGGCTGTATATATATTAGTCACTAAAATAGTTCTCATTTTCCTAAACTTTACCAGACATCTAGTTCACATGCTTCAAGGCTACTCTGCCTTACAAGCCAGAACATGTCTTGGTTTACTGCAATTTAAACAAAAACACCACTGTGGTCTCACCATAATCTCCCCAATGTGCCCAAGGAATCTCCCTTCATCTAATGCTGTAACAGGCAACCTCAGCCTTGGGTTTCTCCTCTGCCAGGAGTGTTGTGGTGTGTTTATTTTCAAAAGGAATTGCTATGGACAGGAAATGTCTGTTTTGGCAAAATTCTTCACTTTTTCTGAGCTGCTGCAGTAGTGCCAGGAGCTGGTGCAAGAGATCACTCAGAGCACAGACAAACTTGAGCTGGAGCCAGATGCTCCAGGACAGGGAAGAGCAGGCCATCAGAAGTAGCAAAGCAGAATTATCAACAAAATGGAGCACTACAGCCTACAGAGGCAGAGACCTTAATGTAAATACTCTCTTAGGGCAAGAGGCTGAGAATAAGAAGTAAAGAGCAGAGGCAATCAATCACACTTTGATTGAAGACTGGACTTCTATCAGACTACTCTGAGTTATTATTTTGCCTTTGGGACAGTATTTAATTAATTTATTTTTTCTCCATATTTTTCATCCTCTCAAGATTCCTGAAAAAAACCCCTTGCTCAGTTGTTTATTTCCTTTTCAGAAAAAGATTAAATAAAGTTCTCACCCCTTCACTCCCATCTTAGATGAATCTTTATGCTCTTTCTACTTCAGTTGTGATACAACAGGTTTGTAGTGTATTTGGAGGAGAGGGGCACAGGTTTCTGACCATCTATTCCTAAAGTCCTGGAAAAAGAAATATTGTAGTTAAGCAAAAATATAGAGATTCTTGTACTTGCATGGTTTTGTGGCTGAGGAATACAACCCATCAGGGTGTTACATACCACCAGTGCCTGGCATGCCTGCTCCCTTTTTCCCCCTGCCCAACCCCTCTCCAGAGTGTGCACATCAGGCTTTCAAAGTGGTTTTTGTTCACTGACATTGCACAGCAAAGGTTTGTGCATGTTGTGAGTGTTGAGTGTGCTCTGGAGCCCTGCAAACTGCTGCAATACCGTGACTCACAAATCTCACTGTGGAGGGGCACAAGGCAAATAGGCAAACTCATTAATCTTTTTCCTCACATTTATTTTGCAAAATAGAGTGGATGCTCAATTAGTGAGACTAGGTCTGGTCAAAAACAAGAGGACAGCCAGGCAGGTAACTGTAGCAGCAGAAACAGACGTGTCTTATAGGAACTGTTGAGAGCTTTTAGCAATAGGTGTAGTAAAATCCTTCTCTTATGCACATTTGCTCTTCTTCTCCTCCTCGCTCTCCTGACAGCTGAGCTGTGACCATAAAACTGTCTGAAATGCCACTGTGAGGTCTGCTCCATAGATGGTTAATTCTAAAACAGTTTGTTGATGTTCCATAATACGTCATGTATCAATTAGTGAGATGCAGACAACATAATTAATCCTGTCCCTGAAAGAATCTTCTGAGTGGCATTTAAGCTTCAGATGAAACAGTTTAATAGGCATAATATGGTGTTCTGCAAAAATAGTGAGAGCAAATATCCACCCTGTAGTTTAATAACTCATTATCAACAAATGGTGTGACATTTAAATAGAACCATTACTGTTTTATCAACTGCATCAGAACGAGATAATAATTTGCAAGCAGATATGGTTATAATGCAGCATTCAGTTTTTCCAACTTTGTACTCAGGATTTTAATGACATCGAGAGAAGAATCACCACCATGGAAGAGGGAAACACCATGCATTTTTATAAACTGAAACTCATGATGGTGTTTCCCTTGTTATTACAGACTCTGTTTGATATTTCCCCTTCTTCAAAAAAACAATTCACATGCAGTTAACTAACAGCTGGACACTCGCCTGATTGTTTCATTGGACTGCAAAAAACATAACCCAGGGAGTCAGGAGCACTAAAAAACTGACTTGTATAATTGCTGTTGCAAAAGATCTTGCAGCTTCTATCCAGCCGGTGGGAAACAGCTGGTGTGCTGATGTGATACATTTAATGTAGTCTCTCTTACCCCTGTATGAATTACTGTCTCAAAGGAAGGAAAATGATGACACACCATAGTAACTTTTCTCTCTGCAGGACCTGCCACCAAAGCTGTGTTGGGCGGACACATAAGCTCATACGCTACAAACATATAATCTCTTTTCATGGAACATCCAGAATATAGCTAAGTGCTTGAAAGGGTTAAATGCTGGTGTCAGCTGTAGTTTGATATGCTCCCAACAGTCCTCAAGGCAGCAAGGTATGATAAATGCTATATTCTTCTGATATAAGAGGTTTTGCGTTTCTCTTGAAACAGAAATTTGGAAAATTTTTATGATCTTCTCCATTCATTCTCCTGTTCTTCTGTCACTATAATTTCCTGTCTACATCTCAAATAATTTAGTTAAAGCATGAAATTAATTCATGAGACTCCTTAAGCTGCTCTCCCCATCTTGCCTTTCCTCCTATCTCTGCAAGATCATAATATGGTGTTATCTGAGGCTCAGTACTGCCACATGGCCCCCATCCTTGATCATTTTGATTAGTATTTTTTTCCCTCTGGGTGCAAAGCACTGCCCCAATATCCTGCTGTCTGCAATTATCACAGCTTCAATTTTGTTTGAAACCCTAGCTTTAACTCTTCAACTCCTTTCTCTGTGTGTAAGTAATTTAATTCCTGCTGGAATTAGTACATATTATGCTGCTCCTGGTCTCTTTATGAGGACATAAGCGTATGCTGATTCTTTACCCAAAAACCCACAACAGATATAACAGCCAAAGACTGCGTACCATACCAGGCCCTATGGCATTCAGGCCTCATTGCTGACCTCTGTCTTGACCTACATCAGTTGATTAATGTCTAGGATCCTTTGTGGGTGGGATATACCAAGGACAAGCTAATCTTCCACATCAGAGGTTAGATTGCAACACCTTGCCATGCACATCCTTGCTCTGATTCATGCCTGTACACATAGTTACATGGAAGCCACAGCCCTCTCTGACCTGATCAAGACTTGTTTGTGTCTTGTTTGTTGGTCTCTGACTGACCACAGATTTTAGAGACAGCAGATTACATGTGATGTTACTTCTCAGATCTTACTCCTTGGATCTACACTTCTCTTGTGGTTAAGCTTTAGGTGAAAGCAAACATGGAGAATATTCCAACTGCATTTGGACACCAAGCATCCAAAGCTCTCCTAATTCACTATTGCCTCTAAGCTGAAGTGATCTGAACTATTGATACACATTCTTCTACCTAAATTCCCAAGAAAATTCTTGGACTTCGAAGTGAGGGATCTTATAGATATGAAAGCAATGAAAGTGATAATGTGACAACTGCAAGCAACTGTGGAGACTGAGAAGCTCTCACGGCTTTAGATCACATGTGGCTTAACTTTTTTTTCAAAAATCCAAGGAGGGAGGAATCTGGCTTTGACTTTCTTTCAAGCTGCCTTATTCTCTACATGTTCTTTCATGTTTGCAAGTATTGCCTTGAAATACTGACAGCTGGGCAGATAAAACATTATGTTAACTACAGTTTCTCCTCTTCAAGGTTACTGTTAGATGTTTTAGCATGAAATTAAATCATTTGGTTTCTGTAGCAATGTAGACTCTAAGCCCTTTGTCAAAGTCTAAGAGCTGATACCATTCCTTTCAAATTTTCCAGTCTCTGTGTTATGATCTTGTTCTATCTGCTTCACTTGCTCAAGAGCTCAAATTGGGGGTTTTTTAAAATCCTTTTAAAAACAGTTTGCAATCAAAAAGATTTTTACTGGAATAGCTTCCTATTGCAGAATCTGAAGGGGTTTTTCCAGCTGGAAATTCTGGTAGCTTCCAATATTACCTATTTGTTCTTCCTTTTAAATTTAAATTAAAATGTATCATTGTTGTATGACCACAAAATACTCTTGCCAACTTGTAAACTAAGAAGCAGTAATAAAGTAATGGAATAGTAATAAACATCTTCCCCAAACTTTGTGGCACACCTCATAATCATTTTGCAATTAGAGAAACCTGATTTGATAACTCTTTGTAAACAAATCTCTACTACTTTTCCTTCTACCCATTGTCTATGATGTTTGTCCATAAAATTCCTTCCTAGTAAAATTCTATTAAGAGTCAAAAGCTTCATTGCCCTCTCCACTGTAACACACAGTTTAGGAATGAGGAACAACTTCTGCCTGCTAAAACAAAGCCATGAGAAAGCCATATCCCTTGGCAGGATTCCTCTGTTTCAGTGCAGTGGGGAAAAGAAGGAAAACCCCTTGTTCCATTACTTGTCCATTTTCCTCTTTCTCATTCATGGACTAGTTTTATTTGACAGGAAATCCAGAAATAGAGATTAACTGTCTTTAAGCAGTTGGGGTTATGGGCTAGTGGCAGAAATAAGTAGTTAATTTCTTATCAGCCCCTTTTTTTACTGTGAAGAAGGACTGAAGATTATTCTTCAGTGATTTGCTGTACCTATATATATGTAAAAATTATAGAACCTATATTTGATTTTTGTTTCTATAACATGAGACTCACTGGGAAACACACATCCCTGAAGTGCAGAGAGAGAACCAGGTTTTTTGGATGTAGCAATGGATAGAGAGGGCTACTCCATATTTCAGCATAATGCTACTTAGAAAGGTTTGTTTTGAAAAACAAAACAGGACAGAACAAACCCACTAAACCACCACCACACATGCCCCAGGTTATGAGAACTGAGAAGCAGATTTTTTCCCATTTTTTGTTTTCTCCATACAGCCATTAGCTTCCTCCTCTTCTACCCCTGCACTCTCAGCACTGGGACTGAGCAACAAAGATCAAATCTCACCTACAGGCAGAGGAACAAAACCCTTCCTCACATGAGGAGCAGAGGAAGGGAAGAATGAGAAATATGAGGTTAGTGAGACTAGAACAGGGGCTTATAGGGAGGGAATTAATCCTGACTGCACTAGGAGCCTGGGAGGTATCAGGTTCCTCCAGGAGCAAACAGGGCAGAGCGCAGAGCCTGGCGTCAGCTGGCCCTCCAGTTCCCTGACAATGGGACTGGGTGAGTCTGACCAACCATCACAGGTATTTGAGACTAAGGGATTTGGGTTTTATACACATTTTGTAGTCATTTTGATTCATCCTCTTATGATTAGCATTAAATACATTCACTAGGAGAGTCTACCAGTAGGAGAGGGAGGTACCCAGTGTCAAACCAGGTTCTTGACCTGCCTAACTTGCAGTTTTTCAGCCTTAGAGTTTTTAACTCTATGACTTAGTGGAAGTGGAATTTCCAAGTAAAGAATTTTGGTGATTTAGCCATAATGTTGCACTCAAAAAGACTGGGGACAACCATTGTACCATAGAGCATTAGAGACATTAGAACAGAAACATAGAAACAAAATTCAAAGCAAGCAGGTAAGAAAGCCTGTGGTATTGCTAGTTTTTGTCTCCTACCTCTGAGGATAGAGGATCCAAAAAGTGCTTGCAGGAAGAAAGAATTGTACAGGTGTTGGTTATTCTTCTCAAAAATCGTCAAGTGAAAATTTACTCCAAATTACTTAATACTGAAGGTTATTAAAAAGAGATGAGTCTGTTTTTTGATGTTCTTGACAGACTTGAGGCAGTCTGTGATCTTTGCTTGCCTTTCACACTGTGTGGCTAAGCAAAGGGTGCTTTCTGTGAATTACTTTCTTCTACCTTTGGACTCAAAAAGATAAAGGATAAAAAAAGATAAAATATCACAACCTCAGTACTGTACAGTGTACAGTACTTTACAGTGTTTTCAGGAGATCAGTGTAAATCTTTGCCCCCTGAATTGCCTCACTATAAATAACATATGTAAAACAAATTTAGGACCCTTGGCTGAGTAAGGAATGTCTTAATTTTTTTTGTAAAGGATATAGTGCAAGGAAAATTTCCTTCACAGTTCTCAAAATGTGTTTAGACTCAGAGTAGATCCCATAAGATTGAGTGAAAAAATTCACATTAACATAAATATTTGATCCCTCTTAAATACAAACAAACAAGGATACAAGAGTCCCCATCCATCTGTTATGAGTTTCCACATAAATTACTGCACACTCTAAGAAACCAGCACACCTTTTTTTGGATCTTATTGTTGCAAGATTGTTCCCTCGAATATTGGTTAGAATACTTATGTCAGACCCCAAGTTTACAACTCACAATTTGTGCCATGGAGCTGAAACTCCCCATGAATTTTTGTTTCCTTTTTATAATGAGCTTTTTACTATTTTGTTATAATAAGCTGTACTGCTTGAAGACAGAAATTAGTTTTAATAAAGCCACTTGCCAAGTTTGCATATGATTAATCTATACTTACATCAATTAAAGAAAGCACTAAAGAATATTTTTGCCTCTAAAGAATGCCATAGCTACAGAACAGTTCCTCCAGAGGATAAAAGCTGGGACATTACATGCACAGACTCCTCTCAGTCAGAAGATTCCCCATAAAAACAAACCTTTTGTGAATCAGTAAAGAGATGGGGGTTTGCTGGGCATCCTCTGCTGTGCTGGCACTCAAGAGAAAGGATGGCAAAGAGAAGAAGCTCTTCCTTCCCTCCCAGTGAGCAGAAAGGGCTCTGGAGAGCCAGCCCCTCTGCCCGCGAGTGGAATTTCACTCAGGGCATGGCTGATGGGGGCGGGGGAGGCGCCACTGCCCTCCCTATGGGGCAGAGACTGCTCAGGGCTCCCTCTGTCCCTCTGGTGCACAGTAACCAAATGCATCACAGGACACACCTCTCTGCTCCCCAAGAAAGCTCCTGACATGTCCTGCACATTCCCCGCCTGCATTGGCTTCCTAAGTACTTAGCCTTAAGTCTCTCAGGAGGGAAGAAACTGAATAGTATGCAAGGAACAAAGTCAGCTGGTGGGGAAAGAAATACACAGCAGATAAGATAATCTGTTGCCTTAATATGAAGTCATTAATTGTAGTAGAATAAAGTTGAAAGAAAAAAAATCAGTGAGGTAATTCCTCAGAGAAAACAAGCATGTTTTTCCTTCATTTCATTGGTTTTCATGCAGTCTGTTTCACTGCAACAAAAGCCTTAGAAAGACAATAACACCTGTCTTAGGAAACCTTTGAGCTAAGAAAAAAAAGGAGCAGGCATTTTAAATTAAGCACGAATACAATAATACAGAATTGTTATTCATTGAAATACCCAGTTCTGTACTTGCTGTTTTTCATTCAGTCTTACATATAGAGCATCCTGAAGAACACACAAGCTGAAGATTTAGAGAATTGACACATTTAAGAAATTCTGCATTTTTCAGCTTTAGTCACATGGATGCTAATAAATTTAGTAAATTGGAAGCTGACTCCAGAATCTAGTTGTTTTTCTCAGAACTCTTCTCAAACCAGTATCTTTCTCTGCCTAAACTTTATTGGAATTCAGCCTTGGGTTCACAATTATCACAGCAACTTCCTCAGATTCAGCACTGTCCAGTCAAAGGGACCACACAGTGCTTGAATAGGCACTGACAGAGGACACACTGCTGTATTTACATTAGTGCCTCACTTAAGGGTCTGAGTGTGCTTCCTCCAGCATCTGCCAGACCTCCTGGCTTGGATCCAGGAGACTGTAATAGCAATGCCAGTAACAATTATTGGTGATACACCCTTTATTCCCAAAGAACCATTATCATTGGTATTAAATATTTACACAGTAGTGACTACAAACCCCAGGTTTGGCGTTTTGTTTCACTATCCAGCAGATAAAGAGCTTCTTTGTAGGGAGTTCACCGCACTTGGGGTGAAGAAAATAAATGAGAAAAACAAACAAAAGAAGAAAGGGCGAGTCCCAGTAAGTCAGTCATGCTATACACTTTCATTTTATTCTGCTGGAACTTTCTGACCAGCATAGTACAGGATCATTCTAAAACATCAGTGAGGTATTTCAGAAAGTACTGAAGAGTTGGTAGTTTTCAAGACTTTGGTTGGGCCATGAGGACTTTGCTGAGGAGTTTTCATCTCAGGACCATGCAAATGGTGTAAAGACAAACATATACCACGGACAATGAGTCACAGAGTGTGCTGCTGAGTTTGTCTCTCATAACCATGACATATGTATAGTTTCAGAGATTTACAGCTCAGAAACCTGCTGGGAGGACAATACCAGCAGCCATTCTCTGTGGGAACAGACTAACACCCACTGCCTGTTTGTTTATCCCCTAAAAACTTCGGGCGTTAACGTTTCTAGCAATGTCACTATAATCCCCTGAAACAGCATCAACAAGTGGGGAACTTTGCTTCAGTCTCATACTCAGCACAAGGAGAGCAATTTCCATTCCTCCAGTTCCCATAGATCAGGCTTGGACTAGTGGAGACCTGGAAAGGCACTGCCATGACCTGTCCTGGAAAAAATGGTACCGAGTGTGCAGCAAAGAAGACGAGGTTCACTAGGGGAAAAAGTACAGCCAAAGGAAAGCTTGAGGCTGTGGCATAGCTGTTCATGGCACTCCAGTACAGAGCCTAGGAGTCACTCTCAGCACACAGAGTTAAAGAAATCCTGCTTTTGGTGTGACTTTTGCAGAGTGGTACAGCCCTAATTCCTTCAGCTACTCAAGAGCAGCCAATAGTCTGTGTCTTGGGTGAGCAAGCTTTTGAAAGTCACTGGAATGAAGAGGTCACTGAAGCTGCTCCTCCAGCTCACATCCATGGCTGCCTCTTTTTGTCAGGTCTGCTCCTAGCTGCTACATTGAGGCATGCAGTAAAAACACCTGGTTAGAGAGTTTTTAGTGTGCCCAGAGCAGATTCCTACTTGATATGATTTCTATCATCTCACCCCAAACTGAGCACTATGGCTACTGCAGAAACAGCAAACAACTACAGAGTTTTTCGCTATGTTTATGGCTGTCCAGTTCACACAACTGAGTTTAAAATAAAATTTGGCTTGACTTTATAAAGTCAGTTTTGAATCTTCCAATTCCATCCAAGTCCTGCATTGAATTTAACCTAATATGCCAAATAAGCCCCCATGTAATCTTGTTAATCTGCAGCCACTAAGTGATCATCATTCCATCCTGGAGCTGGATTTACGGGAGATTAGAGTGGAGAGTCTCCAAGCTGGCTCAGAGACAAAAGGCAGCGTTAGGCACAGCAGCCCCGTGTCCACAGAGCTCCACGTGGGGCAAGGCACAGGACAGAACCAGACCTGAGACCTCACCACCGAGTCACACTGGGCTGGGGGTGTGTACAGCTCACTGTGTGGGTGCAGGGGTCTCACCACTGTGCTCCTACAGTCACTGCAGAAGTAGCTGCAGATTGGAAAATATAGGACAGACTGCTCTGAAATAAACCTTAAGGAATTTTCCTATTGACAAGACAATATGGTGAAAATGTTGAGCTAGTAGGGTAAGGATCAAGGGCTGCTAAACCCACGTTGGTCAAGTTAAACTGAGCTTAGATATGTCCTGGAAGGACAGAAGCCACAGCTAAAATATATCAGGTATTTAGCCCAGTGATTAATCTCTGATCTTGAGAGACAGCGTGCTCATGTACTTGGATGACTCCTGTAGCAGAATGACTTCTCTGTGGAAATGCACAAGAACGTGATCCAGAGGAAAAACCTTCGATGAAATGAAGAAATGTCATGGACTTCAATATTCCCTCAAATATATTTGCAGTCCAGCCACATGTTCTTGTTTTCCTCAGGGGATGTTTTTCTGTATATATCTAAACCTTAGTCTGAACCAGGAGAAGCCATACTTAATCCTGGAGCACAGACCAAGGAGAAGAAGATAACTAGAAACCCTGTAAGATAAGTAAAAGCCCAAACCTTGTTTATACACTGACCTTGTTTTCAGTGTATAATATTTATACTTTGAACAGTTGAAGACCTGGCCTTTAAAATTAGCTTGGTTTCTGTTTCAAGAATCATATGAACTATGCACAAATACTTACTCGAAAATATAAAAGGACAAGCTACATCCATTCTTTCACAATGTTATATCAGTTTAACAAATATTTCTACTCCTATTAGTATTTGTATTGTTTGTTGGTTTTTTTGTTCTTCTTAGGAAGCATATCTGCCCCTAAAGCAGAGTTTAGTCTTGCATGAGAAATTCCCTTCTAGCACTCCTCTCTGATCCCAGTAAATGCATGCTAATGTGAGAGGTAGCAGTACTAGACTAGGCTGTGCTATTAAATATGCTCCATTGTGCACCATGTGGTGAACTAAGATTTTGTAAAATACAAATATGCCTCTGGGATTTTATGGCAAATGTTAAGTTTTATTCAAGAATAAATTGTGGTTAATTATCTGTCGCAAAGGATGGCAGTTCTGGGGTTCTTATGGCTAATTCAAACAACCATAATATCAGTTATTCAGCAGTGGTAGTAATTAGAAATATATCCAAAGGAAAAAATCCCTTCTGGAAGTTTTCCAAGTTCTGTAGGCAGGTCAAGGAACATAAACTTTTCACAGTTTTAAGGTATTTTATAAATAAAATTTTAAAAATAAAATAAAATAAGAAAAGAAATTTACCATCACTTAACATTCTTTTTTTGACCTAGAAGATATATCCTGAGTTATTTGAACAGAACAATGGATTAATGGATCTGAAGATGGAAATACAATGGAAGAAAGACCTGGAATCTGACGTGTGCCAAGATAATTGTAGTAGATATGTTATAAAAATATGCAAATCAAATAAATTAACCCAATAAAATTAAAGACAAAAATATATATGTGGAGAAATCCAAGTGACTATAAGAAGACAGTATTAGTCAGCTCATAAGGAGTCTGGTCATACAGGCTTTAAACAGATCACAATCTATGTGACATATATATATATATATATACACACACACACACATATATACATACTATATTATATACAGGTGAAGAGAGCACAAAATTAAGATGGCACAAACCACCCACCTTCCCTGGCACACCTACACTCTTCTTTTACCTAGTTCAGGACTCCGCAGTTCAACATCCCAGCTTGCAAAATACACGAATATATGGGTAAAAAGAAAGGGGTTGTTTAGATATATTATTCTACTTACTGAGGTCTTATTTCAGGCTGAAATTTACTCTCGTATTCTTTCAATAACAAGTCTTCAGTTTTTCCTTTTCATCATTGCCAAACCTCTTTTATACTGTTTGTTCAAAGAGTGTTAGTCCATCCTTAATTCAGAAAAACTGACTAATTAAACAAAGCTGTTCAGCTGCATTCCTCTGCTCAGTTGTTCCTGGAAGGGGAAGAACTCAACCCCATGATGAGAGAAATGCTCACACTTTTGTGGCTGTTGGGAAAAATTGAACAATTTCCTTGAGCATTTTCCTATGAATATTGCTCTTGAAAAAAAAAAGTCATATTAATTGTATTCAATTTAAAGGAAAAAACAACATAAGATTCTGCCTTTTATTCAGTATTTTCTGAAGTTCTCTGATTCCAAACAAAGTAAAATTAGGCAAGAAAGTCCTATAAGAAATGGTTTGTGATTCTTTAGAAACATGATAAGTTAATGCTGGCTTTTACATAATACCTCTTATATTTCAGCAAAAGTCTACGGTAGGGATTTAGCTACTCTGAGATATAAATACAGATCTTTAAACTCACACAATCTAGAGAAATTCCCAAACTAGACTTTCAAAGAAAAATTATATCTCTGAGATCTTTCCAATAATATGTTAGTTTAATTCTTTAGTATTCAAAGCGATTTCTATATGAGCTAGTGGTGGTTCTAAAAAGTGATTACAGGACTAATGGCAGCCTCAGCAGTGAGTCAAAGGGACATGATAATGGATGATTTGGCATTTGCAGTGCTGCCTCTGCAATACCCTGTCAAGCTCTGGGTCCTTTGGGATGAGAGAGGGATGTGCAGATGGATGGAAACTCAGGAGCTGCTCGGGCTACTGGCACATCCAACATAGAGACAGAGTCTGAAGGAGTTCAGTCTGGAGAAGCAGAAGCTTAGCAGTGAATTTAATTACTGTCTTCCACTTCGTGAGGTGGGGGAAGTAAGAAAGGACATGAACAAGCTCTTCTTTAAAGCAGAAAGGGAAATTCTGGTTGTATATTCAAAAAGATAATGTTCACAATGGATCATTTAAAGAGGCACCCAGAGCAACTTCTGAGAAAACTGTTTTAGCATTGAGGTTACTTCCACACTGCTACTCCAGAAATCTGGCCTAGGTGAAACCCAAAGGTCCCTTCCAATTTAAATTATTTCATGATTGTATGAAAAAATAATTTTAATAGACATAGCCTTTGACAACATAAATTATACAAATTCCCTTAAGGAAATAAATGATACTACCAAAAGTGCTCTATAATTGGTTCACTTCACTTTATTTTTAGATCTTTTCCTGTATATAAAGACCAAAAAAGCAGTCAGACTAATAAAACCAATGAAAACATTGTCATACTGACAATTGCCTCCTGTAGTTCCAGTCCAAATCCTTAGTCAGTGGTCAGCGTGAGGACAGCACATGTGCAAATCTCAACTATTTCTGATTAAGTGTAGAATAAAATCCAGTATTGAGGAAAACACATTAACAGCCACAGAATATTTCAGGCTATTTGTCAATTCCCCGCTGGACTTTGAGCTGTTGCATTTCTGGCTAATAAATACATAAAGCTCAGTGTCATAGGAACTGTCATAGGAACTTCATGGATTTGCAAGAAATGGTTAATTTGTTGTCAATTCCAAGATTTCATTCTTCAAACATATTCTGCCCATTGTACTTTTTTGTGGTTTTTTTTTCCTGTCATACATGATATGCCTAAAACAAATAGTCTTCCGCTGATATTTTCTTTTATCTTGAACTTTGCCAAGGCAAAGTGAAAATTTTAGAACCTTTTTTTTTAGCCGCCATAGCCATCATCAAGCCTGTAGTTTGAGGAGTTAGTTCTAGGCAACTCACAAAATTATTCTAGAAGTAATTGATTCAATCATATACATAAATGACAAAGTTTTTTAAAATGTAGGAGATGAAGGATCAGGATGCATATTCCAAGTTGATACTCAAATTACTTTCCATACCATTTAGTAATCTAAAATACAGAACTATCTGTTCATCTATTCATTAGACCACAAAAATATTATTCTCTGTTAACAAACTTCGGCTTAATTAGGTTTGGGCAAAAGGGGACTGAAGATTACAGTTACCTCTTCCTGTACATTTGACTGTGTTTGACATGTCTTTGATAAATTTTAAGCACAACGTGGTTTCCATGACCTTAAGTAATGTTTTGTTTTTGCTCCATTTTGTAGCTTTGCTGCACTGCAGATAAAGCCAGTTATTAGTACAGTCTGTAAACGTAGCCTGTGATAAAGGTTTAGAAATAGTCTGAATGTTGGAGTTAGATAACAATTATTAACACTTTTCATATGAAAAGATATTTTGACTATATAGATGATAAGCTGGAGCAGCTCACAAAAAGAAAGTAAAGACCTTTTCTACCCTAATGCTAGCCTATTTATAGTTAACTCTCTCAGGATTATTTAGCTTACTGAATTGGAGAGTTATTTATCATTATCTTTTCTTTCGCGCCATTTGTGTTTTTAGTCTTCTCTGTCTGCTCCAGCTATATTTAATACTGCTTTCATGCGTTCACCTCCATCCTTCCATGGAGCTGGGCACCAATATATCACACATGCTTAGGAAGAGCTCTACCCACTGAGCTCCTGATCTTTCTAATATAGTATTAGCCAGCTGTCCTTGCCCCCAGTGGTCTTAAGGGTCTTTTCCAACCTCCCTGATTCTGTGATAAGCAAGAAGCTGGGATGATGGCCCTCTTGGCTGCCCACTGCCCTCTGCTCATGAGGACTCTCATGGCTCTTTAATCTTTCTCACTTGGTTCTTAATTACCCGTCTCCCCCTTCCTTCTCTCGTTTCCCACAGGCAGTTTCTTGCCTTCAAAAGTTCAGTTCCTTCTACTGCCATTCCCAAACTGCTCTGGAATTTGCAAATGCTCATTTCTACTCTGTAGTGCACAGCAGCTGAGGTCCCTGGTGTCTCAGCTACCATCCAGCACTGTACTGTTCAGCCAGCAGCTTGCCAGCAGCAATATTTTGATTTTGTGTATAATGATGTAGAATTGAGGGGAGACTTCTCCCTCTGATAGAAATAAACCTATAGGGGACCCTCAAGTACCTTTTAAATTCAGGAAGTCTTCAGGCTGAGAGATTTTACATATATTAGATGCTTGATTTACATGTAATTTAAGTACATGGATAATTTTACCCTTATCAACAAACCTTATTTAGAGATGCCTAAACTGAGGCACAGCAATTGTAAAGTCTACAATTCTGATATCCACTATCATGACATACTGCACAAAGACTAACTGGACAGAGGTTTAAAGGCTATGAGCACTTACTGGCCTGTCCTGCCTTTCTAGTGTCAAAGTGTCTCTTTTGGGCACATAAAAAAAGAAATTTAGGCTCAAACTCAAAATCAGAGTTTCTCTCTCTCAAAAAAAAAAAAAAGTAAGATACAGCATGTGAAGAAAAAAACCAAAGAGAAGGCCAGAGGTGGAAATATGACCCTCAGATTAAGAAATAGGCCTTTGTTCAAATTTGAAGTATAAGCCAGAATAAATGCCTACTGTTCATTAAAGACCATCCCAACACCTCTCTCTTGAGAAGAGTGTCATGTGGAACTATAACAGCATGCCATGAACTCTTAAAATTTGAAAAAATAAACAACAGATTCTGAGTCCACATTTGGGCTCCTTTCAAATCCTGCTCCTCTGGTTTGTGTATGTTGGATTTCTTCTGGTTTGTCAGAAAATATCTTGGGAGGGTCACTGGAAGGCTCAGAGTATTGGTGTCTCCACAAACCAGGACTTCTAGAGAAGTCCTTGGCGTCCTTCCTCAGCCTCTTGTGAACACACATTAATTTTCTCTGGTGCTGTCAGTGCCCATATGCTATTTTTTCCCCCTTTGTTTTCCTCTCAGAAAAGGGTGTCTCTATTTCATTATCTGTTTTCTCTCCAGGGAGAGCTCTCCCAGGGTATTGCCCCTTCTCACACAGCTTGCAGAGTAGCTGATTTTTCCCTTAAGGACAGAGGCAGAGTAGGAAAACTGTTGAAGATTATGCCAGGAAACAATGTCTAGACTTCAGACACCTGTTTTCAGTCTGTGCAGCCTGCTTCCATCTATGAGTAAATCACAGTCATCCTTCAGCTTACTTCAGTGTCTTGCTTACATATGGAGCTTCTTCATTCTTTAAATTCACTTCTCATCTATTGGAATATTATTGCTTCACACCACAACACTCATCCCTACAGGCCAAGTGACCTATTTTTTGTGTTTAACAACCACGATTGAGAAGTGATAACTTCCCTTGATTATCTGCAGATGTGAGTCACTGGATATTAGGGCACTTTGTAAGCACATCAGTCATGGGATTGACTTCCTTCCAGAACTCAGACTGGTTAGTCAGACTCAGCATTTGTAAAGACATAATAAAACATGTTTACTAGAAATTGAACAGTTCTTATGCTGTTCTTAATCTTAGACATGTCTAAGAAAATATAGGCACAAGTTAACGTGATTATCAGGCTGGAAACACCTGCAATTCCCTAAAACCCAGGTGCTGTGGCTGTGGGCTGGCTGGGCTGCTCACCTGGTGAACTCAGAGCTGACAGTGTTAGTGGTGCATTCACTCACTTTAATGTCCAAAATGCACAGGAGAGCAAGGGCCCAAGGAAACCAGTCTCTCCCTTTTCCCTCCACTGAAAGATAGAAGTATGGATTTGGAAGAAATTGCCCATACAGAAGAGGCATTGATGTAGAAGAATAAGGACTGTCCATACTCTCCCTCACCTCTACCTTTTAATTGCATGGTAAAATACTCAATTACTCAGACTCAGAAGTTAATGTTGAATGTACCACTTACACTCCTGGGTGATCTTTTTCTGTATGTACCATGCTTTAGGCTTTATCTGTAAAATCATCTACTGCTTCAATTCTACAGTACAGATATTCAGTCTCCCACCATTCCTGTATTAGCGGTCTTAATACGTCCTTACTCGTAGGGCCCTTTGGCTTTATGAATCCCCAATCTTTTAGCCTGTTACATTTTTGTGAATGACAATTTTGGAAATAAAAATTAGATATGTATAATTTACCCATATTGCCCAGGAATTTTCAAGCACATCCAGAATTAAATTATTGAATGCCAGGAGAGTTTTTTTTACAAAATTTTTGGAGAATCACAGAACAGCCCAGGTTGGAAGGGACATCAGCAAATTGTCTGATTCAGCCTTTCATGAGAAAGGGAGCCCAGGTGAGACTGTCCAGCATCCTGTTCATTTGCACCTTGAAAACTTCCAATGATGGGAACTCTACCACATGGGGAGGTTGCTCCCATAATTGATTGTACTCACTATGAGAGATTTCTTTCTTATATGGAAACCTCCCCTGGAATAACTGGTATCCCTTGCCCCTTCTCTTTGTGTCTCCTTGAGAAAGGAGAGCCTCTGCCCTCTTTGTAGCCATGCTTCAAAACCTGAAATTCTGTCGTGAAGCTCTTCCCTGAATCTTCTCTTTTCCAGGGAGAAAAGACCTAACTCCTCTAGTCTTTCCTCACAGAGCAGATTTTCCAGCCCTTTGATCATCAAATGCATCAGAATTATATATTTCAGAATTATAGTCATCATGTAAGTGAAACACAACCCATTTTGAGTCAAGGCTTGCTTGCTGTTGCTGCATAACAAGTATAACACAGACCTGTTTTGTACAAAGCTGGACTTCTATATTATCCATTGTCCTTCTGGTAGCAGTTTTCCAAACACAGCTATTAGTAGATGAAATATTCTAGATTACAGGTTAAGATAAAAGGTGTATGACTGATTGTTGCTTGTTGTGAGATCAACAGATATTGCCAGAACACAAAACATAATTAATATTATAAATTGCCCAATAGAACTGTCATGTAATAGACCTCAAGGAGAGAAAAGTAGGAAATGACAACATTTATACATTGAAATACATACAAAAAGAGTTACTGCTTTGTTTTTATATAAATATTTCAGACACATTTTATAGATAATAAAACCATAAACTTTGCTTGCAGTGTCATGGCTTTCTTTTATATGAAATTCTTCCCTTTGACATCAACAACCATACACTCAAATTACACAGGAGTTTCTACTTCATAAAGAGTGATTCCTCATTTGTACTTTTCCATGAGTTCACAAATACAGATATTGCAACCAAACTTCTCCTATTTCCAGATTAAAACTAAACACAGTCCTTCAGCTTTGGTGGAAGATACCAGGACTTTGTCCGGGAGAGCTTTGGGACTGGAACTTCATGGAAGCCAGAGTTATCATCAAGGTCATACTAAATAATGAATAATAGACTTTCCCTCTAGATTTTGCAAATTACTGATTAATAAAGTATCTAATTCATACTCACTGAGTTTTTATCAATTAAGGTCTGGAAAGATCACTTGTGGAATAGCCTGCAAGTTGTGAAAGTTGGGTACAGCATTTTAGCATGTCAGATTCTCTAGACTTATAATTTTCTATGGCTTAACACATCCTTATATTTTGTATATTACAAAAAAATCACATATTTTAATGTATAAATGTAATCATGTGTTGCAAGGCCAATCAATATTAAAATATATAATTCACTTATATATGACATTATATTGTATATTGTATATATGCATTGTATTGTATTTTAGATATATGCATGTATTGTATATATGTATATATACATTTTATACATTTCTATATCGCAGCTCCCAGGCTGCAAGCACTTGTTTTACCAAATAATAACTTGTCTCCAGTTTCCACCAGAGACACAAGAGTCCTTGAGCCAATTACCCATCCCAAAGTCTAGTAACAAGCCCTCAAACCAACCCAGTCCTCTTTAAAATTTGAATCCTCTCATTTCCTGAAGGTCTTGGGTTCAGAGATGACTGATGTAAACAAGCAGATGAACAGATAGTCTTTGCATGGAGTTTTTAATATTCTATGTTTTTTATTCTAGGGTAGGAACAAGAAAGTAAAGATCATTTAGAAATGGTCCCCTTTCCAAAATGCAATGATCTTTCTGTTCACCCTTCACATCTGATTCCTGTTTAGAAGCCCAGAAAAGCCAGGCCCCACTCCTTTATCGGGTTGCTGTAAGCACAGCTTAATTCTCTGCTGAACTTTTGTCTGGCTGAGAACCAAGCCCTCTTTATTATTTTTATTCTCTCAGCAAATTCTTCCTCTGCAAGATACACTCCTTTATTTGTTAACATCTACTTTCTTTGTCCATGTCTTGTTCTATTCCACTAAGGCTTCTTCCAAGGGGAAAAATAATTTTTTTTCTGATTTATGCCAATTCCTGCCAATTCAGGTACTTTGTTTATCATGATGAAATTGTTAATTTTTTTTCCTGTTGTAGGAATACCGTTTCACTGTGACTGAGGCAGTATCACTGAATGGGGCTTTTATGGAGCTTGGGTTCTGCAGGAGAACTAGGGGAGCAGGGGAAAGTACAAATGTGAGCAGATATTACTGCAAACCAGGTGGCAACACTAGACTGCTCTAGGGGCCAAGACAGCAGTAATCTGTGAGACGCTTTGCCTGGCTCTATATTCAAGCTCAGGTAGGAATGTCCTTCCTAAGAGCTGCTCTTCTTTTTCCCCAAATCCAACTTCTAGGCAAGGGAATGCAAAAAAGTTTTGCTAGCACATGCAGCTCCCAGCTAATGGAACAGGTAACAGCACAAGAAGCAGCACTGGAGAATGGAATTGCCATTTCTATCACTTTTTACTGCATGCAGACCCATGGACTTCTGGCGAAGAGCCGTCATTGACTCAGATCACAATCTTTTAAAAGCAGGTTCAGAAATGTCATCATTTAACACTGTGTGAAGAAAATAATGTGGTGTGAATTCTCACAGCCCACATTTTTAAAATAATATATATGTAACATTAAGTGCTTCTTAGTTGTAGAGTAACTCCTTATAGAGTTTCTAGGGCAGAAACTACACTGTAAATAGGAGGGAAACAACTCACATTGCTACTTGTTGAGCTTTTAATAGGTCTCAATGTTCAAGTGTATTCCTGAAGATTTGTGGCAATAAACTGCCAAATAAAATTATTTAAGAAAAAAAAGGGAACACAGCCCTTTACTCTATCTGCATTAAAAATACACTTTCAGAGACGCTGCAGTCAGCACAGGGCTCGTAGGTGCACGTCTGACACTGAACAAATAGGATCAAGTGTAAAAGTTTATCTGCATTAATAACAAAATTCTTCGTCTTCTGTTTCAGCTGCTGAGTCTATTAGTCAGAATGATAATGTCAAGAATGTTTTACTGCAATGTTTTTGGAAGAAAGCCCAGGTTAAGAGATTAGAGCTTTGTACAAGCCTTGGCCACACAATTTCTCCGTGAAATGAAATTCTCTCCATTAATATATCTTCTTATCTCCTGCCCTTCTTATACTAACAAGAAACCACTTCCGTGGTTTCTGATATCCTGAAGAACACTCAAGTGACTGTGTTGTGGTCTGTCCTCTGCAAGCAAGGCAGAGAGAGTTACCTTCCAAATTTTCTCCTGGTTCTCTATGAAAGTTTAGTTCAAATGAACATATTTTCAGAAATTTTCAATTTCAAGAAAATCTATCAGAGTGGTCCTGCCAAATACTACCAAACAAATGAAGTAATCCAGAAAATTAAAATAAGCCATATTTTTGGGGGTTAAGAGAGGGTTAACAGATACCTGTGGTGAACAGGTAGAATGAGTCTCTGAATATCAGAAAATGAGGAAGAACTTCCTTACTGTGAGGGCAGCTGAGCATGGGAACAGGCTGCCCAGAGTGATCGTGGAGTCTCCTTCCCTGGAGATGTTAAAAGCTGTTTGGACACAATTCTGAGCAAAATTCCCCCTTCTTGAGCAGGGAGGTTGGACTAGTGGTCCCTTCCAACCTTACCTATTCTGTGACTCAGGTCTACATCCATGTCTGCTACTTTCCTTGGGGCATTTCCATCACATTACATGTTTTGAATTTCCTTCTTCTTACACAGAGTAAATGGCACAAATAGCAAATACGAACATCAAGGAAACAGAAAAAATACCCACTCCTTTTTCCAAGGAGTAATACAAAGACTACATATTATTTTCAGGAAGCAACTGCCTGGTGAATATCTTTTTTTTACCTTATACAACTCTGAATCTCTTGTGCCTTTATAGCATCAAAATCCTCTGAGTGCCTTTGATCTATGAATTCTAATCCTACCAGCAAACAGATCTCATTTCATTCTCTTCTCTTGTTAAAGAGAAATCTGCTGATGCCAAAATGACTGTGACAGCCAAGGGGCAGAGGCAGCGTGCTCCTGTCTAAATTATTACCCTTTTTGACCATTAGAATATTTTAAAAATGCCAGAAAACACTGGAAGCAAATAAAGTTAGTGAAGTTTTCTTAATCTGGTCTGAGACAGTCTTTTCTTACCAGGTATTTGGTATATATTATAGTTAAAGTCCACTTCAAGCTGTCTTATAAGGATAAATATTTTGAATGAAAGTGAAGAACACAGAATTACAGTAAAGATACCAGGCAAAAATATAAAATTAGATATTTTTTATTTATGAACAGGAAATACAAATCTTCTGAATTGCTCAAATGCTGCTGTTCAGCAGGAGAAATTTCCATGAGTTCACATTTTGTTGATATTTGCGTGCTTCACTAGGTCTAATTTATACAAATGAAAATTGCCCTTGAAATAGCAACAGTAAGGTTAAAAGAGGACAAGTTTCAACATAATAACATGTTGTTGTAGGGCTGTCCATATACTCTGTCAAGATGAGGAGTATTCTCTCTCTAAGCACACCAAGTGGCTGCTGTGACAGACGCAGCATCAGAGAGGCTGAGCAGCAACAGGAGTAGGAAATTTCCACAGAATTGGCAGGTCAGATTTAATCATAAGACCTCAAAAAGTGAATGTTGCTGGACAGAAAGCATGGATAGTGAAGCTGGGAATTAAATCCACATACAGCCTTCTGGTGAAACCCCTGTCGATTCATTAGTAAGGATTAAATCAAATACTCTCTGATGGGTTTTCCTGACTGTTCTCCAAGTGCCCTAAGACTCAGCTCTGCAAGGAAATACCTGTGTCACAGCATTTGGCAGCTCAAAGGCTGAGTTTGGGCTTATGTCTCTTGTTAATTAATTGGAACAATTTTCTAGACAATGAGAGCTTTTGATATATTTTACATTTCCAATTTACCCCTTAGAACAGGCTTTCTGTGGAGCATCACATAGAGTACCCTGATTTGGAGGTGACACAAAAATATCACCAAGTCCAGATCCTGGCCCTGCACAGGACAGCCCTGAAGTTTGATTCAAATTTCTTTTTTACAAGAGAGAATATGGACAAAATGGTTGCATGTGCTGTGTAGCACTGACGTCTCCCTGGGTACTCCTGCCACACAAAGCATACAAATGATTTATTTTCAGCCTGCTTCTCCACCTTAGGGTAGCACTGAGCCATTGTGGCCTTTTTCCTTTTGGCACCCGAGCCAGCTCAGCTGTCCATGTTTGGGACTGCAATGCTCTGGGCAGATCTGCATCAAGGCACAAGAAGAACAGCATTTTATTTGTTACACACAGACTGCAAAACAACTGGAGGTGGAGCCCTTTTTTTACCTTGAATGGATTTGTGAACATTGTAAGCTATACAGTAAATTTTCTAACAACAAAGAATTTACCTGGCTGTAAACATGGCCCCATCTGTCTCTTACAACTGAGTCACACGAAATGAGTTCTCTTGTAAGTAGATTTGTATCTTACATGTAATGATGAAGTGCAGCTCTGGAGAGAGACAGAAAGTGAACAGATCTTTTGCATTTGTACAACACTGAAAACAGCAGGGCCTTGGGTTTGTGAGTCTATGATTTATGATGAATAATGAAATACCTATGAACAAAAATCAGACCACATATGAATCCTGGGCCTATTGAAACCAATGGGCATTTTGGTACTGGCATCAGTTACATAATGTCTTCTGCATCTTTTCTCACATTTCAAACAAAATGCAATCTTTCAGCTCAGTTTAAGAAGTGGCATGAAAAGAACCCAGTAAATTCCCAATTTGGAGATTTCTTTATCTGGTTCTTCGTTAATGCCAGTTAAGTGGAGCCTATTAAATTCAGAATGGTATAAACAATGATAAAAACATTACCAGTAAGGTTTTCTAATTAGGATTAGGAACAAAATGTTCAAAATCCTTGGTGTTTGCCCTCTTGTCTCAAAAGGCTTAGCATTTGTGGTGATTTGTGCTGATTTTTGTTTAAAAAGGAAAACAGAAAATGGAGTAGGTATCCTTTAGTCATCCCTAGGATATGGCCTCAGCAGGATCTAGCAACAGCTAAGTTGTTGAAGCAAAAACTCTGCAGTGGCTGTGGTTCATGTGCACACTGAACTGGCCTGTTCCAAACCTTTGCATCTTGTCATGTAGCCTAGTAGGGACAATCCTGGGTGGACCTTGGAAAAATGTTATAACATATTAATTTACTAAAAAATGCACAAGAATCCTAATTCTTGCTTACTGATGGAAAGTCCAATTTTTTATAACTGTAACTCTTACTCATATTTTCAGTTTAAAGGTTCACTTCTGTTAGGAGGAAAACCACAATACTGAATCAAGTGACTGATGGGTTAAGGCTAACATGTGACCTACACCCAAAGAGTACTTTTGTTGCAAAATCAATGACCCTTTTTAACTCATAACCTGGCTTGGCATTGCCAACACATATTTTACCTCAATACTTGTCTTAACCTTGCTCTGCCATGGTTGCACAAACATGCTGCAGCTTTCCCTCACATCAGATTTCTGTTGCTGCTTGTTCACAGGTAAGACCTCAAAGTTGTGCTCTGCTGTTATGTTTTTGAAGCAGCTGAAAAACAAGGTTCACACTTGGACAAGGAACCTGGTATGCTCTAGAGATACATTTTTTGTTGTTATTTCTTGTTATATCTAGATAATTGTTTTTATTAAGCTGTGTTCATAGCAGTGACAGCAGGACTCCAAATAGCTTTTTAAAACTGTGCTAAACTACAAGGTACCTGGACTTGTAAGGAAGACAGGCTGATCCCTTGTGCAGTGAGTGGAGCATCAGGAACCAGTGAGCTGTCCTGTCCAGCTGGGTCACCAGGCTGCAGAAGGAAGAATCATGCTCTGATTCTGTTGGGAAAGGATTCTAATATCCAAGTCCTTTCTCAAGTTCAATATTTAAGGTGAACTGTGAGAAACATTTGAGAATTTAAGACATGGCAAACTGGATTGAAATCTCCAGCAGAACCATAGAGCATGGTGAGGCCAGGGAAAGCTGTTGTATGTAGCAGCAAGGCTTTTAGAAGGAAAAATCCTTTCCTTTCTAATGGATAACATGTTCTCAGGCAGTACCTCAATTACTTACTTTAAGTTTGATTGAGTTGCTGCTTGTTCGTGGTTTTGATTTGGTCTCAGATGTTTTATGTTGAATGCTGTCATGAATCAAACTGGAACTTAGTAAAAATTGGGGAATTTTTGAGTCATTGGAAAAGTAGTGATCTTTAAAAATTATCAGAAAAGAAAGAGCAAACAGTATGGTAGGCTTTACTGCTAAGAATCCCAAAAGACAGTTCACAGTCAGTAAATAGCTCTTTAAAGAAATTGTAGATTCAGGAAGACCAATCTAGACTGTGAAAGTCTTAGTTCATGTTTCCAAAATTGTTTTCCCAAACAAAGGAATTGAAAATCTTTTCATGAACATAACTTTATAAAGGAAATAATAGTCCAAAAATGCATAAATAATCTTTTTGGGATCTCTAACGTGTAATCTTGGAGTACACAGATTCCCAAGGTCAGTGCTGCTGAAATTATTAGACTTCCTCATAGACACTCAAAGACTTGTCAGGGGATGATGAAAAGCACAAGTTTGCTCAAAGATCCGGTGATGAAATTATAATAAAAATTCATGCATCAGAAGAAAATATCTGTGTTCCTGTAATTATGTCTAGACATGACCTATTCACAGTCCTGGGCAATTTGTTGTAGGAGGCCATGCTTGAGTCTGGGGTGTAGACAAGATGATTTCCAGAGGTCCATTCCAACATCAACCACTCTATGATTCTCTAAAATTATTAGGCATATTAAAAGGGAATTATAAATTTTAATATTTTTTAAATTTTTGGCTGTGATGAAGCTACTGTGAAAAAAGCAGTAATCAAAGCAAGTAAAATATTGTCTTTCTGTTTTTGCTTGATCAATGACTGTTATTTCAGTATTTATACCAGCATAACCCTACTGAAATCAGCTTTTTCTGACACCCTGGGGAATTCTACATCCAGCCATTTCCTTGTCTGACAGTTTGTTACAAAATCAAGGAATCTCCTGTGATGTAAAAGTAGGTTCATCCTTCATTCAGTGTTGATGTTTTCAAGAGGAAAAGACAGAATTATTCTATCATCAACCATTTTTCATTATGAATGTTCAAAGAAAATCCATCTTTAGTCAACAAAAAACTTGCATATGTGTCTGCCAGGAAGGCATGTGACTTCTACATGGGTTTGTGAGTTCTGGGTGAAAAAACAGGCCAGATCTTCTAACTCTAGGTCCCATTTCTGTACTGGTATATATTCTAAGCTGGAATCACCTTCTCCCTATATCAGTCAGAAAGGCTTCATGACACAGTTAGAAGACATGGGAATTCTGCAGAATTCTGTAAGGTTACCTACGGTAACCTTCAGGTCTTAGGTAAAACCAACCCTTAGGTGAAACAACATTGCAGCAGCTGTCAGTATGTGACATGTTGTTGACCTGTCCCAGTTAGCCCAGTACGAGAAGACAATGGCCCAGTCCAGAAGACAGCAGACTGCAAGGAGCATTCACAATAGGCATTATGGACAAAACTGTGTCAGGTTTGGCTCCTCCACCCCTCACAATCCTCCAATGTTATTGCAGCAGACTTTGTACCCTCAGGCAATTTCTCAAGGCATGCAACACACCCAGGTCATGTCGTGTTATCAAACTATGCCCCTGATGGGTTGCAACACAGCACTTGTATAACTTCAGACTTGTTGAACTCATCAGAAAGTGTAACGCTCAGGAGAGGTACAAATCCAAGCACCGCGTGGTGCGGACATGAGCAGGCTGTTCATGTTAACCCAGCTTTTTCTTGCAGAGTGTAGCTGGCTCTGCTTGATTTTGCAGTCTGTATGCAGCCACGGGGTCTTTGGCCTCCAGGCTTCTTGGTCCTGGTGGGAACAAGAAATATTTCTGCTGGGGCACAGGAAGGGATCAATCTTGCTAAACCGTGGAGTTATAGAATATTCTGAATTGGAAGGGTCCCGAAAGGATCATCAAGTCCAACTCCTGGCCCTGCACAGAATCACCCTAAAAGTCACACCACGTGTCTGAGAGCACTGTCCTTGAACTCTGCCAGGCTTGCTGCTGTGACCACTTCCCTGGGGAGCTGTTCCAGTGCCCAGCCACCCTCTGGGTGAAGAACATTTTCCTGATATCCAACCTAAACCTCCCCTGACACAATTTCAAGCCAATCCTTTGGATCCTGTGGCTGGTCACTACAGAGGAGAGATCAGAGTCTGCCCCCCCTCTTCCCCTCACAAGGAAGTTGTAACTGCAATGAAGTTTCCCCTCAGTCCCCTCTTCTCCAGGCTGAAAAAACTAAGTGACCTCAGCTGTTCCTAAGCACTAAACAATGGTGTAGATTTATCACCTGAAAACTTAATATGTAACAAACAAGACATTCCTGGGTGAAACTTAAATGCCTTTGATATGTATCAGGCCAAATTTGATGATCTAATAGTTCCTTGTGACCTTAACTTGTGTGAGATATGCTGCATGGGGAGGTGTCTCACCAGGAGGCACTGGGTAGCCAATTACAGCCCACAGAAAAGTGGCCTGAATTGTTTTCTTTAGCAATTTTTTTTTGCATGATACATTCCCATGTTCTCAGGTAATAAGTGACAGGGAAAGCCTTTTCTTGCCTAAGAAAAGAAATGACACAATTTACAAGAAAAAAAAAAAAGTACTAAGAGAGTGCTCTGTTAAATAAGGTAACAGGAACATATGATCATGTCAAATATTCCTGTAAAATTCACTGGCATGCAGCAATGATTGTAATGTAGGTGTTACCTTAGGTGTATTATACTGGTATGTGTTGCAAAAGAAACAGGGAAACTGTGATCATAGCAAGCAGGAGATTGTTCCACTTACAACATGCAAATGAAAAAGTCTCTTCTAAAATCAAATAAACCTGACTCATTTGTCAGGATGTCATCAGTTGCACTTGATGAATGGCCACTTACAGCACGGAATTTTGGCACAGTATCATACTGGCAGAGCACCAATCCTGCCGTGCTCCTGAGGCAGGCATGTGTGACTCAGCAGAGACTCTGTGCTGCCTGACTGGAGGCTCCTCTTCTACCAAAACCATTTGAAGTGAGACCTTTTGTGCTGTGAATGGGAGGTGGGCACACTGTCTGCACATCTCTAAAGGGCAATCTTCCCAAAATACTCATGATGTGGTTGCTGGTGGTCATTTGAGCTCTCTTTCTCCTTTGAAAGGGCAAGTACTGATAATAAACAAGACAAATAATTGAGCAAAAGGAGGAGTTAAATGGACAAATAAATAGTGCAAACCATACATACCTTCAATAACACACACAGCTCTGCACTAGCATACTGCTAGTCATAAAAATGCATCAGGGAAGTATTTGATACATCATTATTGGCCAATAATGGACAAACTCATCTAAAAACACAGGAGGAAGATTTTAAGGTATAGAATTCCAGTTTTAAAAGAATTCAGTTCCAATCTACATACCAGTAAGTGCAGTGTGGTTATTAGAGGCTTGTCTAGATGGTAAAGAACAAGGATTTTATGGTTGAAGAATTTTAAGCTAATTGACTTGGACCTAAAAGAGCAGCCAAAATATAAATTAGTTGATCTCTTTAACAGCCTGTCTCTTTAAGATTGTAGGTTCCATGGAGAAATCAAACCACTGGGAATTGAATCAGGACCATTATGATTTATATATTAATCCCTCCTCAAAGTATAACATTTCTATGGAGCCATCATAATTTAATAATGTAAAGCTTAATAATTTAAAGTGAACTTCACAACACAATGCCAAATCAGACAGATATATCAATATTCAAAAATAGTATCTATTACATTTATCAGAACCTGGCACCATTTAGAAAACCCCTCATAGAAGATGTTATTTTTGACACTCAGTTTACATTATCCAAACTGCTTTCCTCTTCCTTAAAAATATTGAGAAAGTTAAAAATACTTGGCAGAACTTGAATCAATTTTAGTTAGTGACTGGCACTCCTCCTTCCTAAAAACCAGTGTTGCACCATTGCTGCTTCAATTGCAGTGAAGGTGTTCCAGAGGTTAATATTTATAACAGCTTCATGCCAAAATGATAGAGAGGCTTGAAAGCAACAATAGCTGGGAAAGTGACTCACCTTTCTGTAAATAATCACTCAAAGCCAGTCTTATATTTCTAGGTATCACCAGGTACAAGGAGGAGACATCAAAAAAAGGGATAAAAGACCATAAATGGGATATCCAGCTCACAGTGCTGGGTGGATGCTGCATTCCAGCAAACTCTCTGTGGATCTGGGAAAAACCACCAGCAAGAGCGCAGGATGGATTTTATCTCAAGCTTTCGTTTCATGAGCCAGGCAACTTCAGAGCAGAAATGGGGTTGTCTCTGCAGATAATCTGTTACCTTGTGGAAGAGAGTGCATTGATCAGGTCATTCAGAACCTACTCCAAGGGAACAGGAAGAGATAGAATTACTTAAAGCATTTAAATCAAGTAGCTTCTGTCTCAGAGCAGCATTACCACAGGTCTAGCAGGACTTGGTGAAGACACTCTAAGACCCTCTGGGAACCAGTACCATCACATTGGAGCTAGTGAGTGGGGATGGGTGAGATCTTCTCTCAGTGGAGGACATGGGATGGGAGAGCAGACACATGGACACCCTGCCATACACCTGATACAAGAAAGGGATAAAACATGGGTCTAGCAGCAACAGGGTCAAGCTTTAGAAACAGGCTTGATTTTCTTTAGGTCTGGAGGGCTGATCTTAGGGAGGTCCTCTTCAAAGATACAAAAAAAAAAAGGTCTTCAAAAGCCATGATAGGGCTAGAGTCTGGGGAAAAGTAGCAGTTTTTCCTACTTGTATGCATTGGAAGCATTATTAAATGAAATTCAGCAACTTCTCAGAGAGGACAGAGCTATCTGGCTGGCTGAGCCAGATGTGTTCTCCTACATGCTATTAAAAAACTCTCTTTTAGTCACTTGTTCATATGGGTGTGCCACAACATCTGTTCTCTGCAGGTGAGCCACAGTTGAGATGAGGATAACTGCTTTAACTTCCTAACAGCTGAAATAGTAGAAGCTGATAGCAGTTGATGATAGGTGTTCCCCAAGCTCCCAAGAATTTTTCTGGACAAACAGAAGTTCCAGGTAAGATACACAGAACAGGTAATACAAAACCTGTATCAAAACCCAGTTACTGCTACAGGAACCTAATTGAAAAACACAACTGCGTGTGCTTCTTCCTTAAAATGCATATTTCTGGCTCATGGAAAGAGCTTTGACTCTAGGTTATAACACAAATTTGAACTATGAACTTTCAAATAAAGAAATGCTCATCTTCTGGAAAAGGTAGAATGAAAAAGATCTCTGAAAAAATTCAGCCATCTCTACGCAGTCTCCTCTGTATGCATGGGAAAACTGCTTGCCTCTGTCCCCAGAAAAACTCCCTGCAGACCCTGCTACTCCCCCTGTGCGGCTCCCAGGCCATGTGTTCACCTCCAGCTCTCCCAGTGCCTCCAGTGAGTCTGTCCAGCTCTGGTGAGGGCAGGAACAGTTTCCCATCCCACCAGTGTCCTCCAGGGACCGGGCTGTCAGGGGCCACGTAGGGCCAGTTGGCAACTTTGTCCTTGCTGTCTCTCCAGCTGCTGGGACACCGAGCCTGGTTCACACCAGGCACACAACCCAAGCAGCCACATGGCCCAGCACAATGCCATGTCCAGCTGTGCTGTGCTCCCTTGGGCCCAGCAAGACAACTCAGCTGAATTACTTTGTACCAGTGTAAGCCTTGGCTTAATTTCTTTTCTGATATTCCATAACCAGGTCCAGAGGGATAAGGTCGCCCCTGAGCCTCCTCTTTTCCAGGCTAAACACCCCCAGCTCCCTCAGCTTTTCTTTATCAGATTTGCTCTCCAGACCTTTCATGAGTTTTGTTGCCCTTCTCTGGACTCACTCCAGCACCTCAGTGCCCTTCCTGAACTGCAGGGTCCAGAACAGGTCACAGAACTTGAGGTGTGGCCTCACCAGTGTTGAATACAGGGGGAGAATCTGCTCCTGCTGGCTGCAATATTCCTGATCCAAGCCAGGTGCCATTGGCCTTCTTGGCCACCTGGGCACACTCTGGCTCATGTTCAGCTGCTGTCAAACAGCACTCCCAGGTCCTTTTCCACTGGGCAGCTTTCCAGCCACCCTGCCCTCAGCCTATAACACTGCCTGGGGTTGCTGAGAGCCAAGGGCAGGGCTCAGCATTTGGTCTTGTTGAATTTCTTACCATTGGTCTTGCCTATCCTTACCCTATCTTGCCTATCTTACCATGGTCTTGCCCATTGATGCAGCCTATCCAGATTCCTCTGCAGACAATGCCTGGGGAGATGGTGACTGGAATCATCAATGGTGGTGAGCCTCTTTCCACTGCCCTGCCAGAAAAGCTCATGTGAGAGGATGAAATCATATTATTATCAAGGAAGACTGTGTATGTACCCTCAGGTACAGCTGCATCACCAAGAAGACAGGAGCAGCTGCTGGGAGACCTAAGTCATGTCAGGCACTGTCTTTTGGGTATCTTTGTGCCCCTCAAGCAATCTGCTGAAGGCCCATTCCTCATAGTCCTTGAGACTCACAGTGCCAGTGCAGGACCGGCTCTGCAGCTTGCTCAAACCTGTACTAGGCTGCTGCAAAACCCAGCAGCACTCCCCTGCCAAGGAGTGTAATCTACCCGCCTTGAAGACCTTCCCTTCATATGAGTTCTTTGTTGGCTCAGCTGGTCACTGACCCTTGCACAGTCCAGCTGTGATGTTTTCTGTGCACTCAATGTTATCAGAATAGAGTGAGCAAAGCTCCAGCTCCAGATCTTCATACAATTGATTTTGCTGCCTTGTTATAAACTGCTGTCAATCACTTTGTTAACCTAGACATTAATAAATCAAGTTGTGCTGACCACAATAAAGGGGAGTTGATTTAATTTGTTTTGTTGGTAAGTCATAGATGATCTGGTCACCTGACAAAGGCTCATTTGTTCATATTTTGTTACAGTATCAAAACCATTATATAAACCTCTACTGTCTTCAGCTGTGAGGTTTTCCTAACTGATCAAGCACCAAAATGATTCTCTTAGCACCATTCAACTCCTACAGTGACCACTTTTACAGGTGCCAAACTTCCAGTGCACATATCTTTTTCCACCAGGTCCTCTGTCCTGCCTTGCAGATTGAGGACTCATCACCTTGTCTTTGATTCAAGTCAGACCAGACATCACTTTCTCTGCTCTTATAAGGAAATACTGTCACAAAATTGCCCTTAAACGTAGGCATATAAATATAGTAAACATTTATTAATGCATATTTGACACTGCTTAACTTGTCATCTATTTATTTCAATGTGGTCTAATAGAAGGTGTCCCTGTCCACAGTGAAGGTCATTTTTGAAGTCCCTTCCAGTGCAAACCATTCTAGGATTTTATGATTCTTTTTGCCTGCCTAAGTTCTATCCCTTTTCTATATAATAAATAATAAAGAACGGTGCTCATCATTATGGTGCTAACGCTGACCTGGGACGATGTAAAACCTTTGCCAAACAGCCCTGTTCCCCTGGAGACACCGCTTTCTGCTGCGGCACCTCCCTCCCGGGCAGCTCTGGCTCGGGGGGCAGCAGCAGGAGCGCAGAGCTGGGCGCCGTGTGGGGATACACCGACACACGAGCACCGATACAGGAGCGGGGCTGGCCGGGCCATGGGCTGCCGTGTGGGGATACACCGACACACGAGCACCGATACAGGAGCGGGGCTGGCCGGGCCATGGGCTGCCGTGTGGGGTTACACCGACACACGGGCACCGATACAGGAGCGGGGCTGGCCGGGCCATGGGCTGCCGTGTGAGGATACACCGACACACGGGCACCGATACAGGAGCGGGGCTGGCCGGGCCATGGGCTGCCGTGTGAGGATACACCGACACACGAGCACCGATACAGGAGCGGGGCTGGCCGGGGCCGTGGGCTGCCCTCCTTCCCGGGCGGGCTGCACGCTGCCGTGTGGGGATACACCGACACACGAGCAGGCCTGGCCGGGGCCGTGGGCTGCCGTGTGGGGATACACCGATACACGAGCACCGACACACGAGCAGGCCTGGCCGGGGCCGTGGGCTGCCGGGGACCACACCGACACACGAGCAGGCCTGGCCGGGGCTGTGGGCTGCCGTGTGGGGATACACCGATACACGAGCAGGCCTGGCCGGGGCTGTGGGCTGCCGTGTGGGGATACACAGACACACGAGCAGGCCTGGCCGGGGCTGTGGGCTGCCGTGTGGGGATACACCGATACACGAGCACCGACACACGAGCAGGCCTGGCCGGGGCTGTGGGCTGCTCTCCTTCCCGGCGGACTGCACGCTGCCGTCCTACGCAGGGACAGCTAAATCATTCCCGAAACAGAAATAGCTTGGAAGTGTCGGTCTGGGCAGGACAGTAGTGGGAAGCGGAGTGGAGGCGCCGTCGGCAGTGCTGTTCTGCCACCTGGCGCTGGAGCACGGTCCCGCCGGTCCCGCCCGCTTGGCTCCGTCCCGCCGGTCACCAGCCCCGGGGAGCGCCCGCCCCGAGCGCCGCCGGCAATGCGGGACACGCCTTCACCACGGAACTATAACATCGTTCTTTAACCCTGGATGATTTTTACTACTTATAAATATCATTCCCCTTTGCACAGGGCAGTCCTAGTGACTAAATTGTGTCCTAGAATGTGATAACTACTGGTTGCAAAGATGTACCTGGTACTTACCCATCATTTACAGGCACGTGGTGTGATACTTGGGGTTGTCCTGTGCAGGGCCGGGAGTTGGACTTTGATGATCCTTGTGGGTGCCTTCGAACTCAGAAATTCCAACTATATTCCCTGATTCTATTTTCATCTTTAATGTCTAAGTCTAAAAAGTACCAAATATGTACATTTATGATCTGATTAGGTGTGTTCTTAACCCCGTCCTTACCTAACATTTCCCCTTTACATTTTAATACAGTGCAGGTGTTTTTGTTGTTGTAAACTGAGGCACAGCTTAGTCTGCAGCATGCTTTAAAGATTTGGGTTTTAACTGCTTGGAAATGGATTGCCCATGAAGATTATTAAAAATAATCAGCAGAAGGGACTTTTTTCCACCTCCAAATAAATGCTGTTGGGAAATTTGTAGAAAGACAGTGTCTAAATACCTTATGTTTTAACTTGGCTGCAGCTTCTTCCTCACAGTTTCTAATTCCTGGAACCACTGTCCCTGCCTTGTGGGGTTGTACTTGGGTGCAATGGGCACTTCTAGAGTCTCTGCACTAAGAATGATGCTGAGAACCTTGAGGAGATCAGCAGCAAGCCAGTGCTGCTTCCCTGGAGGTCAGTGGGCATATGAAGGGCCTTCGAAGGCAACACATGGGGCAAGCCCCTCTGTTCTGTACAAGTCATGCAGAGGCTGCAGCTGCATCTAGGCAACAGGGTCCAGGAAACAAAGGCTAAATATGCCAACCCAGAAATCTGGCCTGCCTGCAGTGCATGAGAATCCCGGCATAGACATTTATCAATACTTATTTTGTTGTAATATTCACACCTGGCTACCCTGAGAAGATTCCTCCTTCCCATTTTAATGCCTGCAAGCTTTATAGAGTAAAGCAAATCAACAGGCAAACACTGAGGCCTGACTGACTTGTTAAACAACTCTCAGGTAGTCAGATCATCTGACAATGCAGCCTGAATGATGTTGATAAGCCATGTTTTCAGGGGTTGCTAAATACAGGTGACTCCCTTGCTCATGTGGGACAGATTTGCTGGCAGTCACACAGACCAGGCAATTGGGAATGTCAAGCAATTCTGGGTATCATAGAAGAAGCCTCTTTTGGTGTCAGGGGTAAATTGGGCTTCGAACTTCTATGTTTCTCTGCAGGAAGTCAGAACTGACTGATCTAACTCGGAGGTGGGCACAGGCTGACTGCTCACAGAACAGCCTGGCTGGTCTGGGCCAGCAGCCCCACTGCTCCCAGCTCCATAGGCAACACACTCAGCTGCCAGCTAACCTACAGTGGGAATAGGGAACAGCTAAGCCTGACTTCTGGATTGAGTTTCTCTCAGATTGGGTCAAAGAGCTAATCAACCATGATATGTAGAATTTCATAAAGATATATCCATCTATAAAGCTCTTCTCATCAGGATGTAACTGTTATTACAGCTCCAGGACTGAACATTACAGAAATAATTTTAATCATTACAGAATGATTTTAAAGTGACACTTATTCCTCAGATATGATGTGCTTTCTGTAGGTCTCAAGCAACAAGGCAACAAAACATAAAGTTTCTTCTGCTGTCTCTGTTTTAACAGAGAAACACAGCAGTGCTGTAGATATTTAGAACATACACAGTATGGCTTTTTTGCTTGAATTTTTCAAGGAAAAATGGAGGTCTGTTCTTAAATGAGGGAAATAAACTGGCACAAGGTGATAGAAAAAGCTCAAGTACTCAACGCTTTCTGACTTTGTCACAGACGAAACAAACCATGTTTTTCATGAGAGGGCTCTGATCACTGGAAAAAGACTTCAACTCTGAATAAAAAGAAGACCCAAGGAACAGGGGCTTGTTTGCTTCCACTGCAGTCTCCAGAGCAATGAATGTACACTCCCCCTGGAATTAATCCTAAATACTTGCAGGACAAAGAAATAACCAACATGGACTTGTCCCAGACAAATGAGACTTGACCACTTGATAATTCTGCATCTCACTGCTGACAACAATGTTGAGGATGTGATGCAACACATCTGGGCCTCCCACAACAGTTTTCCTTAGGAGCTGAGGTATGTGGGCTGGAAGAAGTCAACAATTTAACATCCAGCTAGGGGCCAGCAGGTAACAGAGAAAATATTCCAGGGGGTACAATACCAAGGGCATAGTGTTCAACCTTATATTATCTGTTACTTCTCTGCTAGTAACAGATAATATAAATTTGTGGTCATGCAATACAGCTTGGAGTCTCAGGTTGGATATTAGGAGAAAGTTAAGTGGAAAAGATTACTCAAAGAGGCTGCATGATCTCCATCCTTTTCAGTTTCTTAAGACTTGATTAGAAAACAGAACAAAGCTGTCTAGTATTGCCTATAGCCTTACACCATACTTGAGATGAGGCCTTTAGGGTCCTTTCACCATGTCTATGAATTGGTGTAACAGATTTCATTCCTGTCAGTAAAAATATTGGTGCTTCAAACCAACTGCCTTTAGTATGCAAAACACACACATTTATTCATTGCAGTCTGATGATTGTTATGGGTCGCTTCCAAACTGAGGCATTCTATGATTCCTTCCCTGCTTAGCTTCATTCCTAAATCTCTCTGGGAAGCTTTGCACCTCCAGAACAAACATCTGCTGTATATATGTGAACTTGTGACTTGTTCTCAGCTCAGCCAGTTAACTGCATAATTCTGGTCCCAGACCCATTGAAGGCACCTTTTGTCCTCTGTATACTTTCATCATAGAGATAGGCATGGGAAATTTTACTGTAGGGAACAGTTTTTATCAGCAAATCCTTTCTTGTGACACAACCATGAAACAGTGTCTGCAGTGACATACTGGGTTCTCTGCTTAAAAATGAACCTCCAAAAAAAGAAATCAGCTCCAGGTAAAAGGATTTTACATCTTTGGTATTTTGCTTCAGAAAAATATTCATGTAATTAAGATTTTAAGGCTGTTACCCTCGGTCTGAGGAATTCTAATTGTTAAGAGCAAAAGCATTTGGCAGAGGAACAGAGGTGTCAGAACATCTATTAATAATTCTATTGTGTGCAACAAAACAAACAACCTCCATCTCCAAATAGATCAGTGATGCACTTTATCTTTCCCCTCTACCAATTTCCAATTAAAGAATTGCATTTAGGATTTGCTGATACTCCACACAACAGCTGCTGGTAAATTTCTGGCTGCTTGTACAGAGCAGCTTCTTGGAAGGCCAATGTGCTGTACAAGCATGGCAGAAATGGAACAGGCAGCCAGGATTAAATCACAGTAAAGGGGGATGGGAGAGGAATGCCTGCATTACGGCCTTGTGAGGAATTACTGGTCACGTTAGTTCTCCAAATCTACCCCTGGCCTAAGTAAGCTGCATTTTCACTGTAAAGCAGGCAAACTGCCAGTCATGGTGAAGTGAATCCAGCTTTCCAGTAAGTGCCAGGAGGAGCTCAAAAGCATGTTCATGTTTAAAACAGAAGCCTTCAAGAATAAGGGGGCTTGAGGAGCGATGTTTAAACAGGGCTTGAACTAACATTAAAATACAACTCTTAAGATAGCAACATTTAAGGTGCTTTGAGGTTTTTGTAAGGTGTGGGGTTGGTTGTTGTTTTGGTTTTTGTTTTTTTAATTTGCATCCTCTGAGCCTGATTTTATATTGATGTCAAGTATGATCATTTCCTCTTGAAGTCACTACAATCTGTACAGACCATCCTGGCTTTTTTTCCTGCTTCTCTGTTTAAGGGCAGGCCAAGGGGTTTGAGTTTAGCACAAAACATTTGCAGTCTGGGGCAAACACAAGTAATGCAGGGGCCTGATTCAGAGCAGTACAGCCAGACTCCTTAAATCAGTTTGTGGTGTGTGTACACTGGATCAACAATGAGCCTGTGCTAAGACATTTGGACCAACAGCAGAATATGTTTTCAGTTTTCTAGTCAGGACTTGCTAGCCAACTACAAAGACCATATTAGCTCTTAAGGAATTAGAAGCTCAGGCCATATGCCAATAAACAAATCCAGTGGAAGCTGAAGCACGAGCAGCCACCCTCACTGCCATCCAAACACACAACTCAAGGCAGGGTTTCTGGCTAACAGGCATTCCACAGGAGCAGTACTACAAGGTCTTTGAGGAATCAAAAAATAGCTCATCCTACACAGCACCTTCCAGGCATAGTGCACAAGCTCTGATAACTGCTTAACTCCTCCCCCTTTCCCCCTTATAATTACTTAAATGACAGGGATTCAACTACACAGGAACCCACTGAGCAGTTCAATAGCAACTCTTCCAGATCAGACTCAGGAACAATGGAGCAATTGCTTGCTGTGCCAGTCCCTGTGCAACAGCAGAACAAGTTTTAGGGGCTAAATCCTGAGAAAACCTTGCTCATTTGGATCTTAAACCAAATATCATACACATCCTTTTCGAAAACTTCTCTTGTCCTTGCACTGTTAGTAAGAATTAACATGCAAAACTGCTAATAGAGAGACACAGTAAACACAAAGAAACTATGGTCCAAAATACCCCGCTTCTTAGCAGAAGAAAAAATACCTACATCAACTGTTCCACTATAGATGTTGGTTTGCAGGCTAGGAGACATTCTGATCACCACTCCTAAAAAGAAATCAACATTTTTTTCCTTTTCAAAAGATGTTTCACCAAAATTTCATTTTTGCAAGGCAATTTTTTTTCAGCAATTGAGCAATAGGCCACAGTATGAGAAGCAGCAAAAGCATTTTATTTGCTGTATAATTAGTGTCATTAGAAATATGATTGGTAAAAAAAAACACGCGAGTCCACACAGAAAGGAAAGCTTAATAAAATCCAAAGACAACTGGAAAGGTGGTGGTGGTGGTGGTGGTAGAGACTTAGCAGAGAAAATTTAAGTCTTCCAAGGTTCTAGACAGCAACAACTCTTTTTGGCCATCAGAGATGGTAACAAATCTTCCTACTACTTTGCATCAGAGTGTCCTCCTCCACCCTTGTTGGACTGCTAGCTTCAAATCACTTAAACCTATTGTGGAGTGTGAGAAGGGAACTAAACACAACATCAGGATCTCTTCGCATGAGGTAATGCTTTCATGCAACTGTTCTGCACATGCAAAGGCATAAAACTCACTGAGCAAACACCATCTTCTCAAAAATCACTTTAAGTCATAACAACACTTCACTTTGTTTAATTCCTGTATTTTCCAAAAGGTGGTAGAAGTACTGCATTTTTTAAACAATAACATGCTTCTCCTTCAAACAGAAAATATCTTTAATCTTTAAAACAGAATGATTTCTTTTCTCTGACACTGAAATGACGAGACAGTCCTAATTCATGGAAGTAACAATTGTGTTTCTGAAGCAACAAGTTGCCACAATGATTATTTGTAAACATTATACCCACAACAGTAAGTACATTAAAATCCCACACTTCCACCTTAAAATAAACCACAAAGATTTGACATGAAATACATAAAAAGTTTATTATGTATGTACCCCATCTTCTTATCTGGAGGAGAAAATCTGAGGCAACAGTTTGGTGCAGTATAGAGAAGCAAAGCAATATACAGTAGCTGCACACAGCTTGATTGGTTTCAGACCACAACTAAATACTCTTACTATGACTGTTAGTACAGAAATGTTCTGTAATTAGAAAAAATGAGAAGTATTACTCTCATGCTGTACAGTCTTACGTTTCTTGGTTAGAAAAGAACAACTGATTGAGTTTGAATCTTTCGCGCCTGAACCTTGCACACCAACTCGTTTGGCTGTTGCCTCTGGAATGTTCAGCACAAAGGTTAAGCTCCAGACATAATTTAAGTGCTTTTCATGTGCAAACTGTTATTCGCTAAAGCTTTCAAAGTACATTTAATTACAGATATGAACACCCTGTAAAGATATGAGGATATGACAGCAGACCCAGAGGCCAATACAGATTTTTTAAAAGAAATGCTATGTTCCACTGCAGTAGTTCTAGTCCCTGATTAGGTCCTTCCAAAGAGGGGGCTTATTTCAATTGTAGGAGATAGACCACTCTTTAACAGAAGCATCGTGGGATGTTGTAACCAGAGTATGTTCATCCAGCCACGCCAAGCCGCTGACATGATGTAGTCTGTGAGCATCTGTATCACAGTGCAAAGTAACAGAAAAGAGTTAGGAAGGCTGGGTTGACAAGGTACCTTCAGCACATTCCAAATATGATTTTTAGCTGCATTAAATACTAGTGCTGGATTTTAAAAGTAACTACAAAAGTAACAGAAGAACTCCAGCCAGTGTGGCTAGACAGAGATTAACAAAGGCTAAATTACATTGGGAACATTCAAAGCCTGCTTACCATTAGTGTACAAAACAGTGTTGGATCTCAAGAACTACTAACAGCTTTCAAAAGTAGTATGTTGAAGAAAACATACCTGGTATCTTGACTCTGGTCTCTGGATCACTCACAGTCCAAACATACACCATCATGTCCATGCCTCCAGAAGCAAAGTGTTCATTGTCTGGTGACCATGCAATGCAAACAACTTTTGCATGGTGTCCGTAAAAGACATTATGCTCCTATTTGAAAATTAGAGAGACAAGGGTTATTCTAACAGTTAAAGCTGCTTCAGGAAATCACTAGCTTTCAATGTGCTATCAGAACAAGCCACTGGAAGACTCCAGACAATGTACATCTCAGATGCAGATGGATGCACTAAGTAAACCAAGTGGTGGCTTTGTTTTATGTGATTTATTTAAATACTTAGTAGGCAAATAAAATATCAACCCCCTTTGTAAAAAAAAAAACAAAACAAAACAAAACACTAAGACATTTTTCTATGAAAGCATGATATGTTAAGGGCATATGCAATTTAGAGGCTTCTAAAATAATCCCACAGATGTTTCACAAGGCAAAATTTCAATTTTTACTTGGAAAAATGAAATGTTTTTTGTGGAATGCCATGTGTTTTTACTTCAGGGTTGTTTTAGTCAAAGTTCAAGGAGTTTACAGGCTGATACGCATTGACTGTTTGGGCTGAAAAGTGGAAATTGCCCATTTTTTGGTTTTTAGTTAAGACAGCAGATTGGAAGATAAAGCAAGATTCCCTATCCTAGTATGTCCCTTTCATAGCTTAGTCCTTACCATGGACCTGTGTGCCTGAGCCAGCAGAATTTCATTGCCAAGTCTGCTTTATTTGTGTAATTGAATTTTATTGCATTGTACGATTCTTATCACACTGAGCCTACATTCTTGTCCATTTTACAAAAATGCACACAAGTTCTCTAACAGACATGGCATGTATTTTGTTATTTCCTTTAAAAATCCCAAACCAGCAAACTAGTGGTTCAGCACACCCAAAGGAACTTTTTGTATTTAACTATGGCTAGCCTGTGGAAATCCAGCTCCTTCCCTATCTTAACTATTCATTTATTATTACATGGATTTCAGTGCTTTCCCACCAGCCAACCCATGCTGCACATTTCCTCAACTATTCTTACCATCTGGAGGGTTCACATAGGCTGCTGTAAATACCAATACTAGCCCAAAATAGCAGGTAAACAGTCACAGAAACATCAAATTTACATCAATTATTTACAATTAAGCCTCAGTAGCTACGGAAGTCCTTCACTACAGCAGATTTAGACATGGGCTGTCAGTCTATTTGTTTTTAAACAAAGACAACTCTCATTACAACAGTTCTTACCGCATAGCCATCAGCAACACTAAAGACAGTGACAACTTTGTTTGCATCACAGACTGCAAGAAAGGCACCATCATGAGAATATGCCAGGTCAGTAACAGGACCTTTAGCTTCCAAAGTCTTATCATCACTTTTCAAAGAGGTTCCTTGGATTGAATACAAATGGACATTCCCATCCTGCACATCAATAGCAAAGAAGGAGAAAAGGTAGAAAAATCGTTACAATAGAAAGAGAAGTTCCTGGAACTTTTCGCATTAATTTTGCCTGGTAATGCTTATGTTAAGAAAAGGTTTAGATAATCTGTCATTTATGCTGGTTACAATCCACCAAAGTGTGGAAATTAACCCATTTTCTATAGTTTGCCAACTTCAAGAACACACTGGATAAAAACAATTTGGCAATTTCAAAACAGCAAATAAAGGAAAAAAGACTTAATTCTAGAAAAAGTGAAATAGACTTTAGGTCACAATTAGGCAGATTAGGTCACAATCTAGGGAATGAAAGCCCAGGAACACCAAATACACACACTTAAACAATACTGATGTTGTTAGAAATTGTCACCTACCATTTCTCAACACACCACACCTACTATTATTTAATATTTCTGCTACTTGCTCCAGTGTTCAAAGTAATACAGTTTTAGGAAGTGCAACCTTACCGCTCCTCCCACTGCTGCTGTACTTCCTGTGGGGTGAATGGCTACAGCTTCTGGCTCATAGCCAAGGTCATCAATCGCAAAACATTTTTTCTTATCTTTCATCAAGACAATCTGTAAGCAGAAAACCAGAAACTAAGGCCCTTCTTCGAAGTACCTAATATAAAACTATTACTTTAGTCAAAAATACAAATTCTCTCTAGTTACTCAGATGTTTATTGTATTCTCATCTTAAAGGGAACCGTTTCATTCTTTAAAAAAAAAATTGAAGAAATGCCTACATGTGGTGGGTGACTAACTAATCTGCTGTACTGCAGTACTTGTGTGTTCTAAATTACATAGTGTAGGGCATTCTCTATTGCCTTCAGCTTTGCTTCACTGGCTTTGAACATGAAATAAACATGGACAAACCAGTATTTTTAGCAATGCTTACTCCCTTCCTGGTTCATTGTTAAAGGCAGGGAGGCAGGACCAAATTAGTAGCAAGTTAATGCTGCAGTCTTAAACCTTAAAGGCTATTTCCTATCCAGTTCTATGCTATGGTTATAACACACATGAAAACAGGTTTGGACAACATTATCAAATGTTATAAACACAAAACCAGCACCCATGCAGAAAGCATAAATCATTAGAAGTTAATAATGTTCTGATACAAGAGAGCCTCAATGCAATGCCTCAGTTTTCTGTGATCTGCATACTAGTGGCACGTGAGCTAGAGCTGCTTATGCTGTACAACAGCATGAGTTAATTGGATTAATTGCAAAAAAAAAAAAAAAACAGCATGAGAAAAACATCCTTTTGCCAAAACTGTGTCACTGAACAGATCTGGCATGAGCGTGATTCTGAGGTTTAACCATCCAGCATAAAGCTGTATTGATAACAAACACAGATGCATCCACACAAGGGACTTTCTGAAATTTAAATGTGAAATTGGTACAGGATGCAAAAAGACAAGGGTTATCAAGTATCCTGCTCAATTATGTTCCCTATAGGTCTTATTAGGAAATTCTGCAGATGTGCAAGGTAATCCCACATGAAATAGATAAGTATAACCATACATGGCATTATTAACACAGCAATAGTTGATAATCCACGTGTTAATACTTACTTGTCCAATGCATAAAACTACGGTATAGCCACCAGGACCCACAGCTAAACATTTTGGCTGAACATCCATTTTCACAGCATCCTGGCCACTGGATGAGGATATGCCACGGTGAAGAAGCAGGAAGGACAAAGCAGGAAGAAATTATTCCATGTCTACCATTATTTTAAATTGCCCATTCAAATAATCACCCACTAATCATCAAGAACATGTATAACTTTTCTTATCTACTAATCAGCAAAGTTTCCTATTGCTTTGTGTTTAAAACTTGTACTACCTGATCAAGATAGTCACCTTTGAAATGAAAGTCAATGTTACTATACTACAGTTTAAAAATTAAACTAGATTATCTTAACAGAATTCTTTCAATTCTGGTTTCCATGAAGAAACAGTGTCCCCCTCCTCCTAAACACATTTTTCTCCACTACCCCTGAGTATTTATGAATGACAAAGCAAATACCTTTCCAAAGCCCCTAAGTCACCCAATACAAGACAGTCTCCATTTAACCCATGGAAGGGACAAACAAACTGAAAAGCCTGGGATGCAGTTCTCATTGACGAAAAAACACAAGGTTGGTACAGTAATCATTTCTACAGTTTCCATAGTAACATAAAACCTAAATAAACTCCAGCATTTCTATTTACCATATAAAATCAACAGCACTCTTGCTGTAAAGCAATTATAGTGCAATAAAAGGCCACATTTTAACTAACCTGTAATCTCTCTTGCTAAGGTTGGTGTAGCGCACAGTGTCATCCATACTGCAGGTGACCAGCTGGTCCATTTCATCCACTGCCATTCTGGAAACCTGGTTTGTGTGGCCTTTCCCAGAAAAACCATCATTCTCTCCAGTTTCAGAATCCCAATAATGTGCATAACAGAATTAAGGAACATTTGAAGATACTGGTGCAGTCAAATCCCACACCATAAAAAGTTACATAATTGAGAGAACAGCTAAGGTTAGAAGGGACCTCTTGAGATTTAGTCCAGCCTGCTGCTCTAATTGGTGTCAGCTACAACAGGCTGCAGGGTTCTGTAAGGTTTTGAGTACCTCTAGGGATAGAGACCCTATGAGCTCCATGGGCAACCTTATAATATTTATTAAGTGAAACTGATGTTCTGTAGTGAGTTAAATGATATACCCCAAACAGCACCAAATACTGGAGAAATTAGCATTAGGTCTGAGACTAGAAAATACTTTTTAAAGAACTTTAGATAGAAACCCTTGTAACACTGTCTTTCTCTCATTTTACATGGTAATATCATGTGAACGACTCACACTGTATTACCAGTCTGAAAAGAAACAGGACCTGTATTTATAGGAGCTTATCCCAACATGACATCATTTTAAAGGCAGGAAAAAGGACTGTAGCTTTAACTATAAGCTTCAAAATGCTGGAAATATAACTTTCTGCATATTTTGTCATAAGTGGAAAACACGTATTGCTGTTTCTTGATGTTACAAGAGGCTAATTTATATATTTACTCGCTTCTCCATACTATCAAGTTACCTATCATGAAGAAGAAACAACTGAAAATTAAGAGCTGGCTTATATTTAGCAGGAAAGTGTGAAGGCAAGTATTAAAACAGGTATTAGGGGAAAGCTAAATAAACTTTAGACAAAGTATTCACTTGTGTCCAATAAACTTTGTCTTTGGCAAAGCTTTTTTTTTCCACCTCTGCTAATGAGCTCTCATATCAAACTATAAGACTAGAACAAGTACCACTATTATTCAAAGGATATTAATATGACCATCATTACTTCCAGAGTAAATATAGGACTTTCCACCATTTTTGTGCACCGTAAGACACTGAATTGATTTACTATGACCCTGTGAATGGAACATAAATAATTACTGATGAGCAATTTTTAACACATACATACACCTATTTGAGAAGAATGATAAGTTATTCAGAAAATAACATGCTATTCACAAGCATAAAAAGTCACCCAGTATAAAAACCACTATTTTACGGCCATTTAACTGTTATAGCACTGCTATTGCAATGTCCTTGATGAGAAACAATAAGCACCATGGATGTCCTTATTAGCCTGATGAGCCAAAATACTTCCATAGCCTCTTCATCACTGCTTTTCAGGCACTTTATGATTCAGAGAAGAGGACTAAATATGGTCATGTACCCACACCAACTTCCAGAATTATAGCAGTGATGGCAAAAATCTGGGACAATGTTTCTAGTTTATGTAAAAGTCTAAGTTCCCATGAGAGAGAGTCTAGTGTCAGCAAACTCTTTAAATCCTAAAATTAAAGTTCAATTGCATGGTAACCCTAATCACCTTGTCGACAATACACTAGTTCTGGGAGAATGAGATATCTCTGGTAGTTTTCTATCTATACTGTATTTCTTTTCTCATCTCAAGAATGCTTAAAAGCTGCAACAAAAGATAAGTTGATAACATTAATTGAAATGAAATTATCACTCTGGGTATTTGCACAAAACAGCGTCACCTGTGTAAAGAGTAACTTCTTGATTCAAGAAACAGTCACATACAGCTCATTTGGCAATGCTAATTAAACCAAGCTATTTTTCAATAGCTACTTTACAATAGCTTACAATTTCATCTTTACAGCTTCAATCACTGAGTCATTTATTGCAGAAACTCATGCAGTAACAGAACTTTAACCTACCTTTATGACACGTAAAGGCTTATTTGGATTGTTCTTGTCCAAATAATTGATATAGCCAGACAGGGAGATAGTCAGTAAATGGTCTTTCTGCCACAAGCAACCCAGCTGCTGATCCAACACGTTTGATCCCATGTTAAAAGTATTTACAATAGAATTAGCACCAACATCCCAGATTTTAGCAGTTTTATCTCCAGAAGCAGAAAGCAACTGACTGCTGTCAGGGCTCCAACTAATCTGTAAAAACAAATGTCACCACAAGACAGTAAATGCATTTATTAATCCGAGACTTTGCAGTTCATTAACTGGGTAATGAAACACTACAGATCATCTGCATGAATGAAGTGATACTTACAGCATAAATACCTCCATCATGTGCTTTGCCTCCACCAAGAGCACACACTTTCTCTCCAGTCTTCCCATCATAAACAAAAATCTTAAAAGAGCACAAAGACATACAACTTAAAGTGAAAAGCAGTAACAGAAAAAACCCCAAGATAATATCTGGTATTTTGATACACTAGAGTCCTTCTTAAGGAGAGGCACAAGCTATGCTGCACTGAATAATTAAGACTAAATAATTGAGATGAAAATTGTAAATAATTACAGCAAGTCCCCTGTACTTTGGATCCAGACATTTGAAATTCTGGAAAATGTTACAGTTTTGACGCCTACTGTGATGACAGCTGCTTAGCATTTCTGTCATGAGTCCACCCTCTGAGAAGGTCAAGCTACCTATGGTAAAAGAGTAATTGTCAACCTGCCCTTATCAGTAGGGAGTACACATGGAGCTGGGTTGCTATCCATGAATTCACTATTTCAGCTAGACCTCTCAGGATCATAACATACATCTTCTAAATGTCCAACATGTTCCTGCCAAAATAACTTGTAAGAGGATGCTAGGGAGATGGAATGGGGAAAAAACCCCAAGTAAGAATAGTCTGGTTATTATCACTTATCAGTTATTACAGATTTACAGGAGGACAGTTGAAAGTTTCAACTTGTGGCATAAAAAAGAAGCAACATGGATTTTACAATACTAATCCTATTCCCAAAATGCACAAGAAAATCTTCTCATGCTAAAATCAGTATTAAAAGAGTTCCTTGTGTTTTACCTGCCCATCTGCACTAGCTGTAGCAAATCTGTTCCCATCAGGAGAAAATCTCACACAGTTCACAAACCGTGTATGGTCCTGTAGAGAAGAAATAAGAATCAGCAAACAAAAAAAGAGACCATTTTACATAGAAGACAATCTACTAACAATGAAGTTCTCTTACAGGTGAACCATAAATTAGCTGTGTAGGAGATGCTTGCTGTAGAGAATTGCTATGAGGCAAGTTTAGCCTCATAGAAGAGGCTATTCTCTTCAGATAAGGCTTCAGCCTTATCTGAAGAGAATGATGGGGCCAAGAACAGTCCAGGGAAGACACTGTGACATCAGTACTGATGTAGTTAAAACAACTCAGTGCATATCAGAAGAATGATTACCCAGTTTCAGGGATAAGTAGTAAAAAAACTCAGATGTAGCCTACAAACATGAGCTTCTTTCCCAGTGGTGACTGATTTCTTCTGCAACATTCCTCAGATTTCAACTCTTGCTTCATTGTGCAGTGATTTTATACACACAAGAGTATTTTATCCTTCTTATTGCAAAAGAAAAAAAAAAGCACAGACATGAGGAATAAGTTACCATTTTACTGAAATTCCATTCCTAGGAGACTGCATTAGTGATAGTTCTGTGAAGTAATGAGGCAAGACTGACGTATGCTCCCCAAATAGACTATTTACAAGTAGGAGACTATTCAAACCACGCAAACTAAAAAACACATGTTAAATAGGGAAGCACCACAATGAGGCCAAAGCTCCCATGAAGAGAGATTTGGAAGACTATTTTTAGTAATATGGAAGGCAGGTTCTAACCTACTTTCACCAACTATACCTTTCTTCCCCCGATGATACTGCAGGCTCTAATTTAAACCATATAACAACCCATACCAGAATCCCATATATCAACCCAAATATCACTTTAAAAGGAAGACTGCATCACATACCAGTCTAAGCAGCACTGGTAAGCAATTTGGACTTCAGAGTTCTAAAAGAACCAGCTTAGCAAAATGCAAGTATCAGCTTAAGTTCAGAAATATATTAGGCAACTACATCATTTCATTGGATCGTAGAGCTCAAAACAATTCCTTTTCTAGAACTGGAATGGAATCCTTACTAAAGTCAGCATATGAAGACCACTCAAGGCTAATGTGTAAGAAAATAAAAGGTCTACTACACTGTTTTTAAAAGTAAAATACAAACTAAACATTTGCAATCGACTACTGCAATAACAGCCAACATCTATACAATAGTTTTTTTGAGGCAAGAGGTCTCCTGACATCAAAACAGCTGCAGAAGCTTGCGGCTTTTTATTTTCTTTGGCCTTAAGCAACAATGACTACCTTCACTGGATAGTTCCAGGCTTTGTTTCATGTAAGAGATTGTAACAAATAGAAACAAAGTTAAAAGGAACATGGAAAGAGAAAACTGACCACACAAGTTACATATCCATTCATGAAATAGAAATCAAGTTATGCTTTCAAACATCTACATTCACCCTTTCTAAGCGGGCCCTGGGATTTCAGATTTGAGCACTCTATCAGATTGGAAAATTACATTAAAATCACCACACTTCTTGAATCCTGCACCTTGGAAAGCTTCAAGAAATTCTACACACATCTGCACTGGGAAACAGAGCTCTGAAAGCATCAATGGAGCCAACAAAACATCAGTGCATCCCTTCCATAGCTTCGTAACAAGGAAAAAAGAATATTGGAAAAACTGTTCCAGGTTCTCTTTTCAACCAACCATTTATTTTGGTTTTCTTGACCTGAGACGAACATTTAGTTATATATGTTTTTGAGAAACCCACTTGACACCAGCTATGCTTCAAAGGGGGGAACTGAGAACTTCTGCTATAACAGCTACTTGTGATAAGAACTGCAAGCTTGGTGGAAACTGCACAGTTTAACAACAGAGCCACATCTAAACTTCAGCTCACGCTTAGTGTAAACTTGAACTTGAAAGGCGGTCCCTCAAAGAAGGCAGCGCAGTTGTCATCACTGCCGGTTGCCAGCCGATATGGTCTCGTTTGTTTCATGTCCACGCTGTTGATCACTTTATTGTGCCCAGTAATCTCACCAACAGAAGAGCCACTATCCCACAGGAACACCGCTCCAAATCTAGTGAGAAAAGCACACAATAAATACAATTCATAACAGTTACACGTAGATTAACTCCTTGAACATCTGCAAACTGCAGATTTGAGTGCACTCAAAGAAAAGAAATTAGGTCATCTCATTAATCTCATGCAAGCGCATCATAGATCCCTGAAGGCTATTTCAGATCTTGCTGGTGAGAGATTCTAATCTTCAATAGGAGACATTTGCTGAAGGGGACAATCAGGTTTTGCATATAAAGCTTCTAAAATTCAGAGATCCAATGTATATTCCTCACTAAGACTGTTGGTTTATAAAAGAAAGCAGTAAATTACTCCATCTGCCTAGCCAGAACACAGACTGCAGAAAGCTGGGGTAACAATGACATTGGATCACAGTTATCTGACTATTTAGCCTAGATTGGGTACCATCACTTTTAAAACTCTTCCTCCTTAAACCTTTAAGTAATAATATTTGTAAAAGCTTTTTTGACAGTTCTTGCTCCAAATCACTTTAAAAAAAAACAAATAGTATAATCAATACTGAGGCACTAAACTGCCAGAGCATTGCTATTTGAAAGGTCTTCTTTAGAATCCCTTCAACAATACTCTAGATTGAAAGTGCGTTCACCTAATAGGAAGCTGGCCATGTTTTTGAAGGAGAGCAAACTCACATTGTATCTGCCCACAGGGAGATGAGGCAGAGGGAGCAATGGAGGACAAAGAGTCTCTTTCAAGGACATAGTACATGACAGGGATTAAAAAATGGTGCAGGGACTAAGGAACAGCACCACATGATGCTTTTCAGCCCTTTAGGCATAAGACTACCTGGTCTAGACTCTGCTTTAAAAGTTCTCACAGTCTTTGAACATTAAACGGAGGACACAAACCTAAATCGGCATCTCATTTAGTCAGGTAAAGGAGGACTGCTTGTTGTCCTTTCACTAAACTACCACAATAAAACCTAAAAATACAGACATCTTACCAAAGGAGAAAATTCAGATACACTTTTTTTTAACTCTTATTCAATCAATTGAATAAGACCATAAATCCAATAAGTGAAGGAAGAGGGAAAAATGTTGTATTCCCATTCCTACTCTATCAAAATTTGACCAAAAAAAAGACCAAACAGCTTTCCTTGAAAGTAATACCCACTTACCTCTAAGAAACAAGTTTCATACAATTTTTAAACTTATTAATTGTAACAGAACTGTATTTTCCATCTAATTTAAAGCTGTTGAACACTACGTAGAAAATATTGCTGCAGAGCAGCACAACTTGAAGTCAAGACAGGGAAAAAGCAATGACTTCATTCCATTGAAGAATTAAAAGCTTTCTGCAAGGATGTTAGAATGCAGAGGTTTACAGTAAATGCATGTATGTATGTATAACACACACAAACACAAAAGAATTACTCACTTTTCCCTTCCTTCTCCAACAACAGCAATTCTCTTGCTGTCTTCAGTCCATGCAAGGTCCTTTATTTTTCCTGCAAATGGCTGATACTCATACTTCAGTAGGTGTTCCTTCTGTGTAGTATCCCAGATTCTCAGCTTTCCAGAGACATCTGCCATAATAAAACAGAATATAACTATTGTTCCAGCATGACTCAGTCACATGACTCATCAATCTGCCAGAGTACAGATTTTCAGCTACACTGAAGACTTGTACTAGGGACCTACTACCTTACCCTATTACAACTACTACAAATCTCTTTATTTAGGAATGCTTAAGACTATATCCATTTCAATAAATTAGGTTTTTAACCAGATATGATGATTCAAGACATGCAGCACCAAATACAACACACTGAGAAAGCATTTGCAGACACATGAAAAAACTGCACAGTAAGAATAGGAACTTTAATTTATCAGCTGATTTGTGATAAGTATCTGTTACACAAAGAAGCCAGCTCAGCCCCATTGCCCAGCAGCTACGAGACAGCTCAGTGACCCTTCACTGGAAGTAAGCCACCCTACACCTAAAAGAAGGGAGAAGTACAGTGGATAGTGGCTGATGCACTACCATTTGTACCTTCAAAGGAGACCTGTTTTGCATACAAATACCAGGCATATATAATGTACAAAGAGATTTCTGCCCACAGAACTCAATTCATGCACATCAGTGTACTTTTTCTATACAGAAGCATGTACACACTTAATGGTGTGGATGCCTGCACTATCTGGAATACTAGACAGGAATGCAACAGAATATTCAGGAACAGTAATGTCAAAAGCAGCAGACACGGCACAAGCAGTTAACAATTTAAGACTTGAGATAATGAAAGCTCCCTGGGTCACTGTTTCCACTGAGTATTGTAAAACCCAAGAGCTATTCAGAGCAATTACTGTGGTGCAGGATTGTCAGGATTGTAACTGGAGGAACTGTTCTATACACAGACAAATTTACACATCTCTAATGAAGCCCACACAGCAAAGTCTGTGTGTATTGTACCCTTCAAAAAAGCCACTGTTTCAGAATAAACCACGTGCTAAAATATGCATCTTTCACCTCAGCAGAATGCTTAAATTCTGTTCACCATTTAGTGGTGCATCTTTACAATTCAATTTAAACATACAACCACCCTGAATTTTTTGGACCTGGTCATAGACTGATCTTCACTTCTGCTAAAAGGACAAATTCAGAACTTTATAGAGAGAATTTGTTATTGAAGCAGAATTTTAATATGGACTTTACAATCTAATTGTTTCCTCCATCTACTAGCAGATAAGACACAGAGCTTTAACTTTTCAGTATCCCCCATTTCTACATCTGCTATGACTGTAATAAGAGAAATTACCATAAAAGCCAAAAGCATAATGCCAAAGGTCTGTCTCATGAAGCATTAATGCAGGCTGCATGGCTAATGCAGATTTATAGACAGAGAAATGAATCTTACATGTTATACTTAGAAACAGCTTAAACAGCCTGGTCATCTATCTTCAGACCCCATGCTCAGCAGTATCACAAAACTATTTATAAATGACACACAGAAGATGCTTTTTAAGGGAAATACTGCAACCTAAACTCATTCACTTGGGTAGGACAAAAATTAATCAAATATCTATTATATCTAGCACAGTATCTATTACTGTTCTTTTACAAAGGACTGGAAATCTAAAAGACTACAAGAAAAAATTAGATAGTTATTCTGAGTAATAAGTGCTGCACAAACCTAGAGCACCAAGTTTGTAGAATACAGAATGCAAACTGGATTTTAAGAGGATATTCAATTTGACACATGGTCCACACACAAGACTGAGCCAAGAAAATCCTGGCTGTGGTCCCTTTCAGACAAGAATGTGAGAAAAAGGAAAAAAAAAAAAAAAGCTCTGCTATAAGTGTTCTTAAAGGTTCCCCAGTACTCCAAAAATATTTATTCTAATATAGCTTTCTGATATTTTCTTTCTGAAACCAAGAAGGACAGGACATTTTACACTTAAAAAAATACAGTTCCCTTGAAATTGCTGAAAGTGAAGCTCCCATTCTAAGACCTTTGCAGGAATCTGTGCTTCATTTCTAAGGGGCTCATATTCAAAGTGTTTTCTTTTCAGATATATTACTTTAAAAATATATCCATTTGGGCACATTACTTGCTTCCAAAGCACTTCTAATTGACTATGGCAAGCATTAAAAAAAAAAAAATCTATATTTTAGCTGCAAGTCTTTGAAAGAAATACAAGTTACAGTATTGCATTTATCAATATTCTTCACTGAAAAAAATACCAATTATTTGATGCAAACTTCTATTAAAAAAGGTTTGTTTAGTTCTTTCATAGTCAAAAACTCCTATCATACAGGAAATTCACACTGTAAAAATTCACGTTACACATCCTCAGACTATTGATTCATATGCATTACATGAAAACTGAGACTCTGCCTCTTTCCCTGCTAACTTGCCAAAGAAAACTTTTTTAGTTCATGCTAAAAAGTAAAAGTCATAAATGTTGCCAAGTTTGGTCAGGAAGAAGGGAAAAAAAATGAGTACACACTGTTTTAGAATCCCTCTCCTGCCTAGAAAGTATCAAAGTTTATTAACATCACAAACAATAATCCTGTATTTCAGAAATAACTTTTCACTCTGTTGCATTTACCCAAGTCCTCATCACACTAGGTATTTAGGGTTCATTTCCAGGTTCTTTATTGAAATACTACATTTTAAAAAGACCAAGAATGTCACTAAGGTCACTGTCTGAGAAAGAAGTTAGAGGAACAAGGACAGAAATCATTCCTCCTCCAAAGACGTGCATCTAAGTCCACCTAAGCACATCCCCTTGACTGCATATTCCACACACGCACATGAAGTGTTACTGTGGTTTTGCCAGTAACTTTAACAGCTCTGTCCACACACATCTCATGCACATGGATACTTTACCTCCAGATGCTATGTAGAATCCACTAGGAGCATACTTGGCAACTACAACCTGGTGGGCATGCTCAGTGTAGATGTCAGCAATTGCAGGATTCTATTTAAAGGGGGAAAAAAAGTTACAAAGTTGTACTTCCTCATTTTCAAAGGAATAAAATCAGAAATTCACCATAAAATTCTAAATTTCTCTCTACACTCCTTTTTCTCAAACCCTGCCTTCCAGCTTAAATTGAGCAACTGTCTAAAAGTGAGAAGTGCAGTACACAATGCAGAACACTGCTGGTACCACTGAAGCAACACACTACTTTCTAACAACTGACACAAAAAAGGATTTCCTCTTAAGGAAGTCTGAAGTGCTGGGACCCTTTCTTCTCAAATACCTGCTCAACGGTAGAAAAACACTCTCCAAAATAACAGGCCAAGCATCAGGCTCTTTTCTTAGAGCTAGCCCAGGGATAAAGCAGTTACTCAAGTAGAATACTAAATATGAGCCAGGCTTTGCAACACATCTAAAATTCTACTGTAGTCAAGCATGAAACTTAAGCCTGCAGTCAACCAAAACACATGGCTGTTAAACATCACCATGTACCCAAAATCACTCAATAACCAATGAGATGTGCTAGGCTTGCTCTTCCTTGATAATTGCAATCTGCCTAAAGGCCAGAAGACCTGGTATCAAGAGTTGTACAGGAATCCTGAAAGAAATTCAGGATCGTGCCACTCCATCACAATTTTATCTCTCCAGTCTAAACTATGTTTTCAGACATAATATTCAGACATAATATTTCAGATATTTTAGGCTGGACAATAAAATGAACTCTGTGTCTCAGCAAATTAGTAGTGTTATACAATAGAGGCACAACACAAACCAATAAAAGAATGACATCAAAGCAAAAAACTGCTTTCAAAGTAGTTGCATAAAAAAAGTCATTCTGCACCCCTCTCAATTACAGTGTATACATGCTACAATAGTAATACACTATTCTTTACAAATATTTTTCTACCATTTAACAGGCTTGCTCCAGCTCCAGAAACTTGACTCATAGGATGAAAACAAAATTCCATTTTAACTGCTAAAATTAATACAGATTTATTCAATTGAACCAGAAAACCACCTGATGTTATGGTATGACAGCCATCCAATCAGGAAAAACTAAAACACCCGCTCTGTGTTAGAAAGCAGCCTCCTGCTCACAAGAGTTCTTGCTGCTGCAGTACTGTTACATCTCAGGAGACAGAATTCAGCTTGCTCATGCAAAAAGAACTCCTTTTCATTCCTGCTTTTATGCATTGCTTGAGTGCATTATAGCTCTACTTAAGTCGCAACCATCTGCACTTACAGCATGCACATCCCTCTTCATTTTGTGTCCAACTGGATTTATCTGAGCAAGACAAGATAATGTTTTCCCTATTCTGTATCTGCATCACCTACATGGTCAGAGAGCTCAAATCCCACTGCTTGTTGTTATTAATGGCATGGTAGGTGCTATTTTACAGCAAGAATCTCCAAAAGCCCAGGAAACTAAGCTGAGAGACTAACTTAAAGGGTTACATGAAAGATAAAGACCCAAATTTAAGATATCGTAGATAAGATTGCAGAAACCAGGCAGTAAATTAGGGCTGTCAAATTGCACATTATTTATTCAATAGTATTATTTCTGCTTGTAAAGTCAGTTTTCTTGCATGTTTTTCGTATCAAGCCCAAATCTCAAAAAACCACTTCTAAAAAGATATTTAAGGAGAAAATTATAGTGTGAGCTGGGACAAATGTAGTACCTAGATTAAACCAGCAGCAAGCTTATGTGGCTTATGTCAAACACTGAAACCAGAGCCACATATGAAAGTGAGCAGTTTCAGTTCCAAGCTTCAAAGTAGTATTAGACTCATGAAGATAAAATATTAATGAAGTATGAAACCTTAAAAACTATCACTACTCTTTCCCACAGAGCTTTTCCAGCACTGCTCCAGAACTACTTGTTAAAGGAAGTCTCTAGATCATGCTCAGAGATCAAGCATTAACCCTGAATGCTATATTCATCTGATTAGCTAATGCTAGATAGCTTTAGACTTAAGGAGAAAGGTGATCACTGCATTTTGATGACCTGTTTTTTTTTTTTTAATTAGAGCACAACCATTCCATTGGAGAACTGCTCATGGAGGGACTACATACAGACTTCCCCCGCAAACTATTAGAGAAGCTTCTATAAGGGGCAAAGGCACAGCTCTTAACTGAGAGTGGACACACTTGCAAGTCAGGTTACAAACTGCAACATTCTCCAGCACAAAAGCCATAGAACAGGGTGGGTCAGTTTTTGTGTCACTGCTACAATATATTCTGTAGTCACCTGTCAATTATTAACAGTAGCAAACTCCCCTTGTCAGTTGGGTAAATCCGCGTATCAGCATGAACTGCACCATAAAACCAAGGATTCGTGACTTCCATTCTCACCTTCCCTTGAGAGTTTGAACAGTTTGAATTTGAATTCCCACAATCCCACCTTGCCCGTTCCCAGGTCACTGTGTCCCCTACACCCCCCAGCTCACGCTGGGGCTCACATTTGGACTGGGCTAATCCTCAGTGAGCTGATTCAGGTAAAGCAAATTGCTCTCTTCCGATTTAACCTCCAAAACAGGGTCAGGAGAGCATTAATAACACTGCAAGGGAGAAGGTCAGCATTCACGACTTGGTCAGAAACTGTAATGTAAGCAGAGTGGCTCTTCCCTCTTCTCTCATCACACTGTGTGTTGTTACAGGGTTTAACTGGGCTTCTGGTTTCAGAAACTCGAACTTTTCTTGATACTGAGAGCAAAACACTATTACAAAGACATTACACTGACACACTGAAACCAGAGTGTGAGCTTACTTTTGGTTTTAAGTAGATGAATTTAAAACTGATAGCAATCAAGAAATCTGCAAGGAATTAAGTTATTAGTAGCACTTATCTATTATGGCATGACAATGAAGAAATGTCTGAATTTAGTGGGGATGGTGAGATAAAACAGGCAAACAGCTCAGTTTACAAAGGTGATTTACAGGAGCAGCCATAAACAAATCCATTGTTGTGGAGACCTAGAAATTCCAGAGGTATGTCCTGCCCCTCCCCCAGCAGCCCTTCCTGCTGCAGGCCAAATCTGCAATAGGAAAGTAAACCTAGGGGAGAATTTGATTTCTAAAGAACAAGCAATCACTTTGAAAAATTTATGTTTAAAAACCTGTAGCAAGACAGTGGCCTATACATGCAACAATTCCTCCATGCTTTTCCAAGGGATGCCATCTTTGAAAAGAAATCATTCAAATAACTCTATTAACATTTCTCTAGTTAGGACCACAGAAAAAAAAAACAAACGCAAGCCTCCACACTACTGAAAACATTAACTGGGGCATTCTAATATTTAATCGATGAGCAAAATTTCCTGTGAGCAGCGCTGAGAACTTGCACGCAGCTTGTCATGGAGTCCAGCAACTCATAAGTGTTTTGATTCCTGGAGTTGGGGCTGGGTGGGGGGGAAGAAGCTGAAGAATAACACGTTTAAAGATACAGGTTTGCAAGTATTTACATGCTTCTCTGACAGGATAAGGGCCCCGAACAGCAAAGAGGGAAGAGTTCATTTATCAGGCAAACACAACACTCAACTTCATAATAATGATACTAAAGAAGATAAACAGGGCCAACCAGAATATATCAGCCTCTCATCTCTTAAGTCCTATGCGAAGAGGGAAAGAATTGCACATTTTGACGAGATTTTCTACGTGTTTTTACAGTGGCTGCCTATGGTTTTATGCCTGAGTCATGCACTCCACTTATTCCCCCGCTGCTGATCACGGATCTGTGACCTCGACTGAAATCGCCAAGACTGAATGAAGCACAGGCTGTTAAAGGAGGATCAGGGAGACAAAATGAAACTTAGCGAAAACTTCACACTAGGAAACAAAATAAATCAAGATACATTACATCAATGTTCCTGATGACGACACATTTTCCATTGGTGTAAAGAAAATTGTTGCCCTTAGGATCACCTCCAATAATTTTGGAAACGCCTCGTTCAACCTGTGGAAGGCTGGCGAACACTTTTTCTACGGAAAAATAAAAGGAAACAGGAGAGAAAAAAATAATAATAAAAAAATCAAAATAAAAGGAAGGCGCTTAATGCCTCCCCGCTACCGGCACACGCCCTGCCGTGCCGGCAGCCGCCGTCACTTGTTGCTGTCAGCGGACTGCGAGGCACCGCCGGCTCCGCGCCATCCCGCGGGGCCGCACCAGGCTCCGCAGCCCGCGGGGCTCCCCGTGCCCGTTCCCCGTGCCCGCCCAGCGCCTCGCCGCCCCGGCGCCCCCGCCAGCTTACTGATCTCGTACGGCATCTTCGCCCACTGGTGGCGCCGGCAGGCTCGGGCAGGGAAGGGCGGCGGGCGCGGCCGGGCCGGGCTCTGAGGCTCCGCTGCCGCCGCTCAGCCCCGCTCGGCCCCGCGGCGCGAACCAGGAAGCGCCCGCGCCGCGCGCCGCTCTCCGCTGCCTTTGACCATATATAGTCAACTCTGCTCGCGCCGCGCCGCTCCCCGCCAGCCCGCGCCGCGCGCCCTCCCCCGGAAATGCCGTGGGCTCGGCCGGGCCCGGCGGGGCCGCGCTGGGGCGGCCTCGGAGGCGGCCCCGCCCCGCGGGGAGCTGCGCGCAGGGCGGGCCGGGCCGGGCCGGGCCGAGGCCGAGGCCGGGGCCGGGGCCGGGCGGGCGCCACTCGGTGGCTCTGACCGGCCTCGGCCGCGCCGCGCGTGCGCGGAGGCCGCTCCCCGCCGCGGCGCTGCCGGGCGGTGCGTGCGCGTGCGAGGCGGCGGGGCCGCTGAGGGCGGGGCTGCGCGCGCCGGCACCGCCCTGCCCCGGGAACGCCCGGCGGGCACGGGGGGACATCCGCCGGGATCGGGGGGACATTGGCGGGCAGGGGGAGCATCCGCGGGGATCACGGGAACGCCCGGCGGGCACGGGGGGACATCCGCCGGGATCGGGGGGACATTGGCGGGCAGGGGGAGCATCCGGGGGATCACGGGAACACCGGCGGGTACGGGGGGACATCCGCCGGGATCGGGGGGACATTGGCGGGCAGGGGGAGCATCCGCGGGGATCACGGGAACACCGGCGGGCACGGGGGATATCCGCGGGGATCACGGCGGCAGGGGCAGGCTCGGGGGCTCCGCGCTCTGCGGAGGAGCAGTCCGGGGCCAGCCCCTCCGCCGCCGCTGTGGGCCCTTTCCTGGCGCTGCTCTTGGCCGGGAAGCGTGGCGGCTCCCGCGGCGTCCCTTAGGGCGGCTCTGTGCGGGCTCTGGCGCGGCGGTCGCTGTCGGGATACCGGCAGTGTGCCTTGAGCTACCGCGACAGCGCAGCTTTGGTGGGGAACCACGGTCCTTGTCAGCGGGGACTGAGTTGCTGTAGTCACCTCCTGCCGGCGAGGCTATGCAGGTTCCCGAATTCCTCCTCTTAAGGAGCTCTTGGGAAGGCAATTCGTGTCCACAGTCAGTATTTCCTTTAGGATCAGTCTTATCTTCATCCCTTATATATTTACAATTATAATATTCTATAGTTTTGTGCCATTCAACTTAAGATGTTGCTGAGGTGCTTCACAAACTGCGAATTTATCACATGAGTTGTCCCCTGCGGCCAAGTTAGATGACTGTTTAAATTAAGTTGAACCACGTACAGCCATTCATGTTTCCTATATAACTTCGGATGAATGGAATTCTTCTATCCCTCCAATATTAATATAAATATATAATATATATAAAATAAAAATATATAATAATATAAATATAAATTAAGAATATATAATAATATGAATACATAATAGATATGTATCTATTAATATTAATGATGTGTACAATCAGATCATTTGTAAAGTGAGAGAGTTTTCTCCTATAGGACAGGAAAAAAGCATCAGGATAGATGAGTATGACAGGACTGCCTTGCCCAGCATGTGAATACAGAATATAAAAAGAGCAAAGCTTTTGGTGTGCTCTTGGCCCACTGACCTGTAAAACAGGCATGAGGGAGCCCCATGGGATTCTCCTTTGGGGGCTGGGAGAGCACGTTGGGGTGGAAAAGCTTTGGGTTCTCAAATGCAGGAAGAATCAGTATTACAGTGCATGGGTGTAAAGCCTTTCATGCAGAGAAGGATAAGCATTTCAGGGTGAAAGGATGCTGAAATTTCTCAAGAGCCTGTCCTGAGTTGGTTTATGCAGCCATCCTGCTCAAGGAGCAGTGAAGGCTGCACTTTACGCTGGGATTGTTGCAAGAGATTTCTGTATTTTTCACTTCTGTGCTAAATGTATTTGGATTTTCCCTTATTCAATGTTCAAAGACCTGTATTTTCCTTGAATAATTACCTTATGCCAAATAAAAATCAAGTCATCCATATGAAACCAGGTGGTTTTTTTCTTCACCTCCTAGGATCTTTTTAGAAATACATGAATCTTCATGTGTTTATTATGTCAATATTTCATGCTAAAAACAAAGCAGTCTACATTGGCCATAAGTTTGGGGTTTTTTGTGCCCCAAAGCTGTATGATATCTTCTTACATGCCCAGAATCATGTTTACGTTTTCGCAACTACATTAGTTCATTGAAGATACTTTCTCTCCTTGTAAGGGTTGCCTTTGTAGTTTTTTAAAGCACTGATCTCTGCTCACATCTTAAGATTTTTAATATAGATTTGATATTTACTTGAAATTATGTAGCTGATGCATTATAAATATCATATTCACTAGGTTCTCATAAATAGCCAAACAATGGCTGTGGCTTGGAAGTAGCAAGTGTGCCTGTAGAAACTCCTGTTAAAAATCCAAAGTCAGTTTCAGAAGACTTTTTTTTCCCTTTTTTATAGGTGCCTCAAGTATTTGAAAGATGAGAAATCCAAATCTGGATCTTCTCAATAAAACTGATGGTACTCTTGAAGTGTCCATTCTTCAGACCATAGAAGGGAATTGAATCAATTAATTGTTACTTTTCCCTTTGTAAATATTTGATTTAGTTTTTGATTACTTGCTTAGCGAGTCTTAGCTGTTTTTTCTTGTTTCCACAGTTGTCCTTGTACTTTAGGTCTTGGGGTTTTTTTGAACAGAGATCTTCAGCAAGCTCAAGTAGCAAGTGCTCACCCTCCTGGGGAACCACAGCCACATTGTACTTGGCTGCAGATTTATTAATAATGCCTGAGAAGTTACTGGTCCCAGATGTCCTACAGCTCTCTTCTTGAGCGACTGAGTTGGGATATCTCTGCTATGTCAGTTGGCATTGATGTACCTGAAGAGATGTAAAAAACCTGCTGTCCTTGGCCTGGCACTGGGCATGCATGAAGGCATTTATCAGTTATTTGGAAAACCTGGTTTCTCTGCATCTTTTTCAAGAGTGCTTCATCTTCATAGCTGTAATTACGTAGTGATGTCCTGGACATCATACAGAGGTTGCTTCAGAGAATGCTCAAATGTTATTGTTTACTTATTTACCTAGTGGACCACAGATATATGTGTGGCTTGTAAAACATGTAGTGATTGATTTCTATTCCTGAAGGCTCCGTTCTCCAGGCCTGTAGGTATTGACAATTAGGCAGTGATATCAAAGTTGTTCACATATTGAGAGTTGAATGCTAATATTATTCCTAAGGCTCTGGGCCAGAAAAAATGGAAATTTCTGTGAAGGAAGTTTGTGTACTTACAGCTGCATTTCAGAGCAGTAGCTAAGAAAGTGATGAAAGAACAAAGTTTATGCTGTTGCACTGCTCTGCACATGGAATTTCTAAAATTCCTAGCAACTTTTCATGGTTTTTTAGCTTTTACCCTCTTCTTTGCTGACTAAGAGGTGACTTGAATACCGATGAAAACACGCCCCTTAAATTTGCAACTCAGCAGTATAGCCTGAGGCACGTGTTAACAGCTCCTTAGAAAGTATTTCACAGTCTTTTAGTATTTCCACATCAGTTAGCATAGCATTGCATTTATATACAAGTTTTGTCTGATGCTGAGTAGCCATCAGCTTTTCTAAAAGAATTTTAAGTAAAATATGTCTTTATGCTGTGGTTTGTTTTTTTTTTTCTCCAAGGCTACAGCTTTGTTTCTCCCTGTTTTGAAGTCTAAATGGTGAAATCTGCCCCCAGATAGTCAAACAGAAATGGTACAAGGAATTTGAAATGAGAATTAATCTTACACATCCATAGATGCTGCTATTATGGCATTTCATAATGCACCAATTGTGAATATGTAGGTTATTTAGGAATTAAATATATTTAATAAAATATTTATTACTATTTATTGCAAATATCAAGAATATAAATACTCTTTTTTAAAACCTAATACTTAGTTTTAATTCTAACCAGATTTGTGTGGAATCAGTGTCGGAATGCTGATCATCAATTCAATGATAAAAGACAAACTGTGATGAATATTTTCTGACCCTGGTATACTGAAATACACTGAAAGCTAAAAAATACAATAGCTTGAGTTACTATCTTCATAAAAATACTATGACAACATGATAATTCAATACACAAAAATGCAAACATACTAAGATTTGGTACAAAATTCTGTCTCCACTGACATTTGTAGGATCAGAGTTTGTTCCAGATGGTGAAGATCAAATTCCCTCCCATTTAAAATAATGTAATTCTGGGCTGCTGCAAACCTGCACTCATTTCCCCAGGCTACCCCTTATTCCACAGTCCCTTGCCCAGATACCGGCATTCCTGTGTTCCCATTCCTATATCTGAGACCTGAACTGGGCCAAACCAAATGGAAGAGTTGCCAGGTTGGTTTTCAGTTAAATGAGTATTGGCCTGTTTCACAGGACTGTTAAATGAGTGCAAGAATATTGCAAAATCAGCAGTACAGTTTTAGACCAGCTTCAGCTGTTACAGAGCTAAAGCTTGGTTATTTCTCATTTTTACAGGTTCTTAGCTCTGTCAGAGACAACGGGAAATCTGATGCAAAGCTTGGATGAAAGACAATTGGAATAGCAACCACACGTGCACTTCACATGTCCCAGCAATAAGGAATGGTTGCAGAAGCCCTCTCTCTGACCTCTGTGTTTTGGAAAGAGCTGAGGGAGCCCTCGAAAGCCAATATCAAGTAAAGGCTGTTGGCACTTTAGGCTGAGGAGCATCTATGAACCTTTAATTTCTGTGCTCTTTTCCAAGATGTATAATGTTGTTCTCAGATGGGCTGAAACACTGCATTTAACAGATGTCAAAATACTGTTGTTAGTCCCTCTTCTCCAGAAGCTACATCCCTTTTCATGTTTGAATCAATCCGTCTTTAGCTGGAGCTAGTAATACAATGATATGATGTTATTAAACTAAATCCTGCTTCGGCAAAAGTAGTTCTTGTCAGTACCATTGAAAAAATTTGTTTTTCTAGTACCCTCAGTGCAAAGAAGAAAGGGAAATTATATATACATTTGAGGGGGTGGGGGGAACCCACAAACAAAAAGCCCTGTTATATCAGCCCATTCTGCACTTTTACCAGTAATGCAGCATTCTGTTTAGGACCTCTTGTCAGGAAACCTATAAGAAATAATCAGAGGCGATGACAAAATAATTAACAAGTGGGGGAAGGAAGCAGTTTTGATCCAGTTAAATTGCAAATACAGCACAGGCTCATAAAAGTGAATTTCACAGGGATAAGCAGTAACAAGTGGTCCAGAGGGAGGTAATTAGATCCTTCTCACCCTCTTAAGGGGACAGACATTGAAATCAAGAGGCAATTGATTTAGAAGAGATAGAAGGAATGTTGCATAATTAACCCATTGAATCCTTTGCCTCAGGCTAACTTCCAGTCGAATTCCTTCGCTGAATTCAGTCACTTACAAAGATAACACTTAAGATGTTATATACATTAGAAAACTCTCTATAATTGCCTTAAGTAAGAAAAAAAGCAATTGTTTTCCTGGTTAAGGACATAAGGTATTCACCACCTGGGAGGACATGCAAACTTCCCCGTGAGAAACATTACCTGAACATGGTGTGTCTTTGAGCACAAAGCTTTGACTGCTGTCTGCAGCCTTATCTGGGTTGTGGATTACTCTGTTTTACTCTATTGAAAATGATCCTGCCTGAAACAGGTGTAATGGAGCCTTGGGAAGCCATATATACTTATACCTCCCTATTTCACAACAGCCTAAACCAAATTAAAAGAGGCAATTTGCAATTACCAAAAGTGTTGAGCAGTTAAAGCTTAGGGGGCATCTAAAAGGATCTTTACCCTATTTGGGATTACAAAACAACAGTTGCCAGGTAAGGAACACCTACATTTGTCACAAGGACTGCTGTGCTGTAGATACTCGGCTGTCAGCAGTGTTCCCACGTCTGCTGCCATGCACAGAATCCACACCTGTGTTGCTTCCAACAACAAAAGGAATACAAAGCTTCTAAACGAGGAAAGCTTTTGTTCTGCCCAGAGGCAGATTATACACTCTCTTTTAGTGAGACACAGCTACAAACAAAACCTATTCCTTTCTAAATGCTTATTGTTGATTTGATCTGTCAAGAAAGCTGTACTATTTGGTTACAGTGCTGTTATAAACACGAAGAGAAATGTGAGAGTATACTGGAGACAGATAAAAATGAAGTTTCTCATCATACAAAGATTTTAGCTACTAAAAAAAAAAAAAAAATAACAGCATTATGACCAAACAAACTTTTAAAAAATTCAGTGACTTCCAGCTGTCACTTATGTACCTGGGATACCCCGGAGGGCTAGACATTATCCTTCATTTAATGAAGTTCTTGATGCCTTATATGGGAGATGCTGATTTTTCACATCAGCATTTTATTTTGGGTCGTGGTGCTCTTTCCTACATGCTGTTTTTGCAGCTGATATTCAGCCACTCCATTTATAGTTGTCACGTTTTGCTGGTGACCCTGCCTCTGCTCCCTGTAGCATACCACTAATGCCACTGGTAAGAGGCAGAATAATTTTGTCTGCCATGTGGCCTGCCCATGGGAAGACACAGCTCCCTGGATGCAGTGGCTTTCCCATGCCATTCCTGTACTTGCTTGGATTCGCTGTGCTCTGGTTTCTAACCGCTTCAATCCAAACTAAACTTGTCAAAGCTGAGCATGTTAAGGAGTGCCATTTAGGCCTCAAAACAAGGTTGCCTCATTTTTAGCTGTTGTGAACGCACTCACATTTCCTCACCTCCACTAAAGAAGGGTATGGTGTGCATGTGGCTCCACCATAAAAATCAGACCTACAATAGAAACAGCTTAAAGTAATTACCTCGAGGCATCCACATGTGAAAGTGTTGATCTTCTGCCTTCTAATGGCAGCTTATATGCAGTTAAAGTTCCTGTAACATAGTTAAGAGCATAGGGACTATTTCTTATGTCTTGGGACATGAGAAGTTTCTTCCTTCTAACATTAATATTAATCCTGTGCTGGAGAATATATTACTTTCCAAGAATTAAAATCATAACATAGTTTCTCCATTCTACATTAACAAGCTCCTTAGAAGTTAGATTTTGTTCTCATTAGTAGAGCAGAACCATACTCTTAATTAAGCAAATGAGGCAGACAAAGACTAACATATGCAAATTAAAAAGAAGCCTGGTAGGCAAGAGGAACAAAAAAGAGGCAAAAGACTTCAAAAAAGCAGTAGTGTCAGAGAATAATTCATCAAACTACAGGGAATTTCTGAAATGGTGAAGAAGGATCAGAAGATGTGACTGTGTCCACAAAAAGTTGTAATCCCAAAGCTTTACTCTGGAAGAGGGACTGTCTCATCTCCACTGTGTAAACCACCACAACGTTCATTTACATGGGAGATTGTTCAGTCTAGCAAAGGGAGCTCTCAGTTGTGCAACATTTATGAGGACAGACTTGAATTGAGCTGTAGACAGGTTAGTATCATTTTCCATGTAGTGAAAATCTGATTCCAAACTACTTAAGTAGCCTTCAGAGACATTTGTTTTCCATGCTTCTCTGAGCTTGATTTTAAGTAGAGTCTGCCAAAATGACCCCACTGAAAGGGGAATCAGAGCTTCTTAACAGAGAAGCTCCTTAAGTGAGATTAGATTAACTCCATTTGTAACCAATTTATTAAATTACTACAGTCGGGCTAGTCAATGTGTTAAGTGTCAAGAAATTATTCCCATTGAATAGGATATAGTTCTAATTCCAATGGTTCTAAAGCCCATTTTCCACAACTTTAGGTCCATGAAGTTCAAAGATCTACCAATTTAATAGTTGCCAGGCAGGACAAAAAGAACACTTTTTTTTTTTTTTTCCCTATTTCAGAATGCTTTAATGCCTATGTAAAAAATGCAATACAAAGTGGCAGAACAAAAATCAAATCCTGCCAGGAAATTTCATATGGCCTTCTTAGCTCTATTTTGTCTGTGTGCAGACATTATGATGGAATTGGATTTCCAGTGGTGAAGTTATTTATGCTTTGGAAGTGGATTGCTAAATATAGCTGATAATGATCCAAATTTATCCTACAATTTCTGCATCATATATAATGACTAGCTTTTACAGAGCCTAAAGAACCAAAAGCTAAAATCATCAGCACTGAACTGTCAGGAAAACGATGGTGATCTATCTACTATAGAAAACAACTCCTTAAGGGAATTAAATGTCTAAATCCTGTTTAAATTGCCTTCTTTCTACTGAAACAACAGAGAATCAGGCCTTTAAATAGAACTTAAAACCTAAATCTCTGTGGTTTTGCACCAATGTCATCATCTGCAATATCTATGCATATAATGGAAACACCATAAGGAGATATTAGACTGCTTTATCAAGTCATCTATTGACTGTTGTTCAATCCGGGGACATCTTTGGGCTACAACTTTTGAAACAGTTTACCTGTGAGGTAACATATCTGTGAATTACTGTAGGCACACACATTTTTTGGATTACTCACATTAGCATACAAAAAAGATTTTTTTTTGTTTTTAGTAAGAGAACTTCCTGATTTTACTGGTGATTTTGGCATGATTGTTAATGTTAACAGGTTGTCAGGCCTGTCCTTAGACAGGAGCCTTAACAGCATTTACTCATGGGGACATTAGATTGTCCTGGGGGCCTGTTTGATAGATGACAATTAAGTGACAGTCCTTATTAAAAAGGCAAAAGTCTAAAAATAATTGAATTTGTGACACAGAGCTCTTCCTGTTCTCAGTCAATTCTTCACTTCTGTCATAATAGAACCGTGCAGAATCACTTGTTGCTGAGAGAAATGCACTATAACAATGATAACAATTATTTTAAGCCAGAATTAATAAGAAATTGGTCTGCTGATTTCAAGAGTTAGCTCAATGGAATTAAATATATTAACAAAGGACATAGATCTGCCACTAATGCCTCCTCACATGTTTATGCTTCAGTATCCTCTAAAAACCACAGTAGATTGAACTGTAGTTCCTTTGTAGGGGGTTGGTTTCTTTTTTCCCAACAGGTTTAATTAATTCTTCTTCAGAGAAAAGAAGTTTTGGGTTTTACCCTTTGGTTCTTGCCTGGTCCCTGCTTAGAAAATCTAGGTGGTGAGTGATCCTGTGCTGTTTTTTGGCCCATATGAATATCATTTGCTCTGCTCCTGACAACTTCCTCTAGACAAAAAGCAGACAGAAATTCACACATTCACTCCATTTAAAATCCTGCTGATGAGAGGCAGTTAAGTGAGACATACTTATTAAAAAAGGAATAGATTTGACTACCAAGTAAAATAGGGGAGTCAGAACATGAAATCTGTTTTTATATAAACAGACTATAAAAAAATCTATCACTTGTACAGCTCTGTGAGATCCACTGATGAAAGGCTTTTCCTAAATGCAGAGAATTATAATATAAAGTAAGCTGTCAAGAAATATTGTCATGCTGTAGAGATCACAAGCAACCCATGAAAGAAGGCAGTGTCATGTGTCATTCAGAAGCCTTTATGAACCTGAAGTGACTCTTGCTAGGCTGGCAGAGCTTACCTGGGCTGGCAGAGAGTGTCAGCAGTGGGCTGCAATTGCCCCAAATACACAACTACATCTAAGACTTCCATGGTGCTGACTGAGGTCCTGATCTGTATCCTTCTCTGACTTACAATAGCTATTTGATAATAAAAAGGTTTGCATGTTGGATAAAAACATGATTAAGTGACCTTTGGAGATGGTCTGGTCCCATCCTCCCTGGGCAGTACAGGGTCAGAGAGTACAACTCTAGTTAAGCCAAACAGACCCCAGATTCTACCAGAACACTATTTACTCTTCAGCAAATCATTCATTAATTGCATGCAGAGACAAAAACATGCAGATGTACATACCTTATTCATTCAGGCCATTTAATTCAAAAATGTATTATAAATAACACCAGATGTTCTTAAAAGGCTGTTCACCACATCTGAGTTATAAATAAATGTTTATTAATACCCATGTAATATTTCATCCAGTTTTCATCTGTCAAAGCCTAATTTCAGTGAACTTGCTTAAATGGAGGATGTCCAGAGGGCACTTAACTCAGAGACTTGTGATACAGCATGACACCACAAAGATTTCAGGAATTTACTTGTTGCTTTCATAGCAAGACTAAATTGTTCAGAGGATGAATTTTCACCTAGCTTTGCATCACTGTTGTTTTTTTCTGGAAACCTGTTGTCATGGTTTGATGCTGGCACAATTCCACCCTTCGCCTCTGAGAATACACTTTCTAAAATTATTAAGGAAAAGGAAAGGGTGGAATGACGTGGTTTGACAGGAAGTAGGTTTTCTGGGATGCTGTAGTCACACCAATGGGTGCTCAGATTTTAATATTGGCACCTGGTTTGGCCACTGGGGCATTGGATATGCCTCTGAGAACACAGGGGTTAAAAGCAGAGCTCTCCCCTGGGGAGCTCTCTTGGGTTTCGGGTGGGAAGAGTTCGGGTCTCTCCCCTGGCCCAGCTGCTGGCTGGGCGGGGGCAGGGAAAAGCCATGCGGCCGGCAGAGGTAGGCCTGACCCTGAGGGGTGGGAGGGTGGAAGAGTGGAGGAGCGCCGAGAGGCACTGGGCAGCTCCACCGCCCCCCCCCCGCCCCCGAAGAAAGAGAGAGAGAGAGAGAGAGGGAGAGCCGGTGCCTGGGACTGTTATCTTGGAATTTGATATCCTGTGCGGGCCACACAGCCTGGCCTGTGGAGAAGGTGGGGGGGTGCAACGAGAAGGTGTCTGGCCGCTTGTGGGAGTTTAAACCCCTTTTTGGACAATGAAAACTATACAGAACATTAACCCTTCCTAGAAGAGAGATAAGAGTGGAAGACGAAGAAGGAAATGGGCAAGTGTTGAAGGTCTGGGCCAGTGAGAGGTGTGGGAAGAATAGAAAAGAACCTTGGGTGGGAATAGATGATGGAGTGGCCTTTGGCTGGACTTTTCTTGTACAGCCATGGACAGAACCATTTTTTCCTGTGACACAGAGACTGCATTTAGGGGGAAGGCAATGGCTTGGAGCCAAGAGAGTTCACTGCTGTTATGTGAAGGGGTGTGCGGACAGAGACGACGGGTGAGGAGGGTGGTGGTGCCCTCGATCTTCAGTGAAGGAGAAGATCTCCGTTCTTGAGACCCCTCGGGCCCAGGGGGTGACAATTTGGGGGAGACAGTTGTCCTGAAAGTGAGAAACTGTGCTTTTTTTGGAACGGGACAAAGCATCCTTAAAAGGACAACCCTAGAACCAGTTCTGGTCCATGTTCAGTGGTGAGAGCACTGGGCATGAAGGAAGATGTCACGACGGCAGATGTACTCCGGGCGGTGCCACGAGTGACACGGAAACACACAAAGTTTCAATGGTGTTTCCAGGGGAAGCCTATGGTACAAGAAGGACTCCTCTCCTCTTGATGAACTGAGGATTGATTGTCTGAAGGGTGGTGCTGGACTGAGAGTTGGTGATTTGGGGGATGGATCTATTGTACTGGAAATTTGATAGGGAGAAGAGGAAATGTTTGAAATGTTTTTTGTAAGGTTTTCATTTTCCCTGTGTGTTTCTTTTTATTTGTAGTTTAGTTAATAAACTTTTCTTTATTTCTAAGTGGAGGCCTGCTTTGCTTATTCCTGGTCACATCTCACAGCAGAAACCAGGGAGAAGGTATTTTCATGGGGGCACTGGCATTGTGCCAGCGTCAAACCATGACACCTGTGTTCTTGCATCCTTATGTGCCACCCAGCTTTTACACACATAAAGGAAAGCAGCTAAAAGTGCATTATTCCCCATCCTCTTCAATTCAAATTACTCTGGCAGCACATCCAAATTTAATGTAACACTCTTAATCTAGGGCAACCAGTACTCATTTAAAAAACTTTTAAAATCACTCACTTTATGAGCCCCAAGATACCACACTAACTAATGTGCTAAAAGCTTTGGGTTTGTGGTGTTTGTTTGTTTGTCTGTTTTTCTGTTGCTATTTCAGGAATATTGAGGGTTTATGGTCTAAAAACATTTCTGGCAGATGAAATTGTTAAATTGTTAAAAAGATGCTGGTTCTCTTAATATAAGAACAGCCATGGCCTCCAGTGCATAACAGCCATTATTTAGCACATCAAGCTTTGCAGGACTCAGCACCAGGAAGACAGTGACAACCCTGCCAAAGCCAAATGTGCTGCTGTACTGTGTCTTTAAAGAAGCAGATACTGTCACTGGAGAGTAGAAGTGTGCTTAACAGAGGGGGTTTTGCTAGCTATAGCTTTCACATCTTCTGTGAACCTCTAGAGTCACAATGACCAATATTTTTGAGTGTCTTGTTAAAATTTGCAAAGAGTAGATCTGTAGAATATATGTAATATTGAGCAAACAGTTCTATGAGCCACCATGTGGCCACTTCAGGATGTTCAGCTCAGGAATTTTTCATTAATATTTTCACAGGATTTCACTAGCCTGCAGATTTCCTGCCCCCTTTCTGATACTTATTATTTACCTGAAGAATGTGGTCAAAAACAAGCACATCAGGTGAGGAGTAGCAAGGGCCCTCCTGTTCCAGTGGGTGAGTGAACTCTGCCAAGGAAGGCTTTCTGGTGATAATGGATGTCTGGATGTCTTCCAGACGGGGGCTGTGCTAAAACTGATGTAGCATCATTTGTGCTCTTGAGAAATTTATTGACAGATCACTGAGTGCTAATACCTTAATGTCCAGAGGCAGGTTTAGAGTTGAGTCAAGAGAAGATGACTGCTCTGCTACATCAAGGAGATCAGCAGGATTTGAAAGCTCTAGGGAGAGGCTGCAGATGTTACACCTCATCTCTGACTGTGCTCTGTGTCTTGGAGGTGTAGTCTAGAACTGTACCCAGCACCAACAAAGGCTTACAATCTGCCTTTTTCATCTGAGTGACTCATTCTGAAAGCAGAAAATAGAATGCCATTTGGGCACCATCTTTTAGACTGCCTTTTTTTAGGTGTCTGATCCAGTGAGTTTATTCTATTGATTTTGAGAAGAATTGACTGTGGGAGTCCTTTTTTCTGCCCCACTGCATCATGCAACATGGGAATATAGGACTGGAAGTGATCCTGTATCAGTTATTGTCCTTTGCTGTTATAGACATGGTACAATGAGTACTCCAATTTAATAACAGCTACGTTGTGGCTTTTCTTTTCACAGGAGCGCTGGGAGGGGGATAACAAGAGGCCTGACAGTCCCTTCTCAGCCCCTTGGGGACCCTCCCCACACTGCCCAGGATGCCATTTCAGCCCTTATTTAGGAATGCCCATTCCAGCCCCTGTGATGCTGGGTCCAGTGTTCTTTGCCCAGGCACAGGACCCCTGAGTGAGGCCCCCGCATGGGCTGAAGGCTTGGCCTGATCTTGGGCTGTTCCATCCCCAGGGAGGTGACAGATGCCCAGGGCTGAGGCTGGCCTGGTGTCCCCGGCTGCTCCAGGGAGCCCTGATGAACCCCCTGGGGATCTCTCACCTGGCCTCGCTGTGCCCTCACATAATTTTTGTATCCTCTATTGCATCTGGAAGACTATTTCACAAGCTCAGTTTACTCTTATTCAGAGCTTCCCCCCCCCTAATTTTCTACCCTAAAGCTGTTTATTATGAGCCTATAATTAGTGACAAATTATTCTCTCACTTTGGCAGAATTTTCTTTTCATAACAATGCAATGATGTATTTGTAATCAATGATCATATAAGATCCTCAGTTCTGCTTGGATGGATTAAATAAGTCAAGCCACCCAAATGTGATGGAGTCTCCAAATTCAGGGTCATCCTGGCCATTTTTCAGTTTATGTCTCAAGTGTAAGTGATTGGAATGAGATGCATTACCCTGGAGAAGAAATGCTTCACACAAGAGCATTGATATTTTCCTGTTTCTGCTTGTAATACTGCAGTTAAAATTTCCAAGAATCATCTTTGCCTTTTTCAAAGTTTCATTATCAGTCTGAGGTATCTTGTTATTTAGCACATCTGGTTCCTCTTGCCTCCAAACCATGAGATTCCAGCTTAAACACCAGTCACTGTTGTAGGAGCCCAAGGACACAATTGTCTGTTTTGTACCTGTTGTCTCCTCTGTTCCCTCATGCTGGCAAGAAATGGGACAAGGAAGAAAGAAAGGAGCACAGACAGCAAATTCCCAAAGAGTTCAGGAAAGTGACACAACACCCTAGGGAAGGCTGAGCTATAATTTTGAACTGTGCTTTGTAAAAAATATCAAGATAGCTTAAACAGAATGTTTCTGATCTCAGGGAAGTGTGCAACTGTCTGGAGACCACCTGTGGGCCACTGCTGCAGGCTGTGGAGACACACTGATTTCTGTGCAAGTGACATTTCACATTAGTTAGTGCATGAATAAGCACTGACTAATAAGCACATCTTCCTGAGCTTTGCAAGCCTCCTCCTATTTGTTTCTTTTTTTTATTTCCATAAATGTAGTTTCATAACTGGCATCTTAGTAATTTCAAAAGACATCCTAACTGTTCCTAGCAAAACTCTGTGTACAGGATTGCTGCTGCTCTTTCACAGCAGTGCAGAAGCAGGAACTTGTAATCATGACACAGCACACAACTTTGATCTTAGTACAGAATGCTTCATATGCACACATAAGAAATACTTTAGATAAACTCATATTAAATCATCCTTTTTTTTTAATATGTACCAAAGGACATTTGAAATTTGGATTTGCAATTGTTTGCCAGAAGTTCTACAGCAACATTCCTGTGCCTATTAGTAACTTCAGTACAGAGTTCAGTATTTGAATATTACAAGCAACAAAGGAAGGCTCACTTTAGACAAGCTTGTCCATCCATCGTGCTCCTTTTATCTGCTGTTACCTGAGGCACTCCAGCTCAGACAACACAAGTACAGATCCCTTTTTAATACTGAAGTGGAAATTCTGACATTAGAAGTTTCCTTAAATGGCAAGATTGAGGTCCTAGTCTCTTTAGGGAAAAGAAGACATACTTTCTACACTGAAGTCTTGGCAAAAAAAACTTATTACACTAATGATGGAACTAATAACACCTGAGTTCTAAAGCCTGGTGTACTCTTTCTATACTCTTCTCACTACATTTTGTCAGCAATCCTGTCCTCTGTAACACTCTTTGCACCTGTAATTCCTCCAGTAACCCTCACTTAATAGCTAACCATCACTTTCACACCAAGTTTCCTTCACAGTGCCTAAGAAAGCAGCCTTCAGTACAGAGCTGTGTTGATGCTGTTTGGTTTTGGGAGGCCAACAGAAGGCTGTTGAGTTTATCCTGGGGCCTTTCCTTGAGGGACATTCATTTTGGTTGCTTTTCAAATTGTGCACAGACACTGTGTAGTTGTGACAGTTACCAGTGTTGTGGTTTGCCAGAGGAGAAAGAGCCTTGAGAGAAGAGTCTTGAAAAGAAAGGGGAAAGAAACAGATTTCCTGTGGATTCTCAGTGTTCATGTGAGTGCTCTGTGTATTTGCCATCTGTGTGTCTGGGCATGAATATAAGTAAAGATATCATATATGTGTGCTCAGCACATACTGGGAACACATCTCAGCCTCACTGCTGGTTGGGCAGGAGACACAGATGTGCAGACTGCCCTCCTGGCTCCTGGGCTGTTAGATCCAACATGGAAAATTCCCCTCTAACAGTGATCCTTACCTTACAGATGGTAGTGCTTCCAAATGAGAGAGCTGGTCTGAACCTGGTGAAATATACTGAAAACTGAGTATGTTGGAGCACTGCCTCAGCACTTTGAAAACCTTCAAAGCATAACAGCCTTTATTTGATGGCTTTGACTTTGGGGAAGATTTTTTCCTTTTTTTTTTTTTTTTTTAAGTATCCATGCCATATCCCTCATATCTTCGCCTCCAAGTTGTGTCTTCCTCCATGACTTTTTCCCCTGCTTTTGCAACATCTGTCAGCTTAGTTTTGGCCCCGTTTTGGTCCTTTGCACTGCAGTTCATTTCCTCACTGACCATTTTTTGAAGACACTAACTCTCCCGATTTTCTGGATTTTTTTGGTTTTTTTCAATTGCATTTAATTTGATCGTATGTCCTTTCCAATGTGTTTGTAAGCCTTTCTTTTTGGGTTTGCAAGATTCTGTTTCCCTTCCTGAAAGGAAATTTCACAAACATACTCAAACATACCTTTCTAGAGACGCTGCAACTTTGTAATTAAAAGAAAAGGGGGAATTGTGGAGGGATAGAACGTAAGTGAATAGTGCAGAAGGTAATCTTATACCTGAGGAGTTGCAGCTGCACTAATCACCAAAGATTAGGAACAGGCCTGCTCTTAATAGGCCACAACTGTGTCCAATAAAAAGACAAGTGCTACAAAAGAGTGGGTTAGCTGCTTAAGGAGAGAGTTGGAGTTTGTTGGCTGTGCTGTGAAGAGAGATGGGGTTTGTTGGCTGTGCTGTGAGGAAGATGGAGTCAGTGCTGCAAGGAGCTGCCCATGAGAAATCACCAAGGTATGGGAACTTTTGCAATAAGATGGCAACAATAGTCCTTTTTGTGTTTCTTAATCTACACTTAACAGCGGTGTCAATCCATAAATTGCTCTCACTTTTGAGAGATGAATTCTGTAAATACATTTTGGTCAGGGAAATTTATTGCCATGTTGGTTTTCTTCAACAAAGAGAGAAGGATGTAGACCCCCTTGGGTTTTTTCCTCTTACTGGACAATACTTAGTTCTGGATAATCCCTAGCACTTTATAATGACTGCATTCCCTGGTAGCAGCCAGGTGTCAATGCAAACTGGGCCAGAAATGCTAGGATCTGACCCATGAGAGATACACTTCAAGAAGAACTTCAGACTGCCTTCTGTGCTGGTGGTTTCAAAGCAACGCCCAACTTGTGGTGTCCAAAGTCTTAATTTTGCTGAAAGTGTGTAATTAAATCTTGTGCTCCAACATAACTATTTGGTCAGTTTACCGTTGCCTTCCCTCTCCCACTGCCTGGTGCTGGTCAGGATTAGATGACAGCTTTTCCTGGGAAGGTCTGTCTGATACAGGACAGGAGCCTGCAGGTGATTTTGGAAGGCGGCAGAAGGAGCTGTGCTACTGTGGATACCTGGCAGCAGCAGGTTCTGGGTGTTGTACACAGTGGGCTGCTCCTCCTGAAGCATCTGTGCAGGGCTGGGAGTGCTGAGACAGCCTCTAGCTTTGGGATGACTAGAAATAGCTGGTGAAGAGGGAAAAGTCCAGGTTTGATGCTTTCCACTGAAATTTTAACACCAAAAAACCCCCCAAAAAAGTCTTGGCCATCAACTTGCAGCACTATAGTAGCAATTAAATTAGGTTTATGCTATTGGCCATATTGTTAAATAATTGTTTTTCACGAGTTATTGAATAAGGGGTTAAAATTGTATTTCTCTATCAGAGATTATATCCCAGCACAGGGGGGTGCAGTTAGTCTGTAATTAAGGCTACAGGCAAGAGCATATTTGGGAATTGCTCTTTGATTTGCATCCAACCTTTGCTCTGTGCAGCCCAAAGGCTCTGAGGACCCTTCACAGAGGCTGACTGAGGTGAGTGGTAGGGGTAAGGTATTTCATAATGTAGGGTAAATAAATAATGTACAATCCTGAAATTAGGTACCACTTCCTCCTTTCCTGCCTGGGCTCTATGGTGAGCCACAGAGCCCTGGGACTGAATGTGTGATGGAAGTGATTGTATGATACAGGAATTAAAACCTGTTAGGTACCATTGTTAGAGAGAGGTTACGTCATCTGAAGTAACATCTCACAGAGCTCTCTTTGTATCTCTGTGAGTCTGGTTTAGTGTTGAATTGACCAGATATCAATGCCAGCAATTTTGGAAAATTTATTGACTCAGAAATGCTGCAACTCTTTCAATTTTCTAAAGGAATTTGTCAGCTTGTCCCACTTGAACTTGAGGTATAAACAAGATATCTTCCTGGAAGTGGAATCTGAGAGTTTTGCTCAAGTTAAAAAACTCAGGGAGATTGCTCAGAGTTGCACCATGTGGAGGGGATAGAATGTAAGAAAATAAAGGTAGTGCAGAAGGTAGTCTCATACCTGAGGAGCTGCAGCTGTACTAATCACCAAAGATTAGGAACAGCCCTGCTCTTAATAGGCCACAGCTGTGTCCAATAAGATGAGTGCTACAAAAGAATGGGTTAGCTGGGTGAGGAGAGATGGAGTTTGTTGGTTGGGCTGTGAAGAAAAGGAGTCAGTGCTATGAGTAGCTGCCTATGAGAAATCACTGAGAAGGTATGGGACTTTTGCAATAAGATGACAACAGCACCAGGGTTGTGTTTTGTTTATGTGTTTCATGTGTGTGTTGTTTGGCTTTTTTGTTGCATGGGGGTTTTTGTTGTTTGTTTTTGTTGGTTTGGTTTTTCTGTTTTTTGTTTGTTTTATGTTTTTTTTTTGTTTTTTTCATGGGGTTTTTGTTGTTTTTTTGTTTGTTTGTTTTTTGGTAGCTCCAGGTCCCCCCTGACATTTGTTGGACCTGCTGACCATCCATAGCTTACTCACAGGACTCAGACCCAGACAATTCTCTGCCACTCAGAACATCCAAAAACTCTCATTAAATCAGACTTTATTTCTGCAGCAGTTACATGATCTCAAAAGAAAAGGCAAGATATGCCTGTCTGTTTACAAAGCCACATAAATTTCTAGGACTGGGAGTAAACCCGTGTTTCTGTGCTGTAATGAGCAACTACAGAGCAGTGTTGGCGCTGGGAGCAGGATCAGTATCCTGTAATGATGTCTGTGCTGTGCAGATACATAATTGAGGGTCTCTTAAAACTTGTTTTGTTGCTGTAAAAGGCAGCACAGCAAATTTATAGCTTCCAGCACATCTGTAACATTATGAGATAGTTGCTGTAAAAAACCCCACCAGCCTCCCAGCCTGCTCCTTTCCATTTGCTGTTTTGCTCTCTAGGTGGCAGGTTTTGACTCCAAAACATGGGTTTGGCTCCTGCTCTGAACTCAGCTCAAAGTGTGCTGGAGAAATAAAAGATAGAAGCAAACCACTGCCACCTTATTCTTTTTCTGTGCTTGATTTATGATCATATCTGTTTGTATGAGTTGGAGAGAGGTGTTAAAGAACCTGCCTGGTTTCTTCATGGTGTTCTCACTACACTCGTGATGTTTATATGTCTTCTTGTTTTTCTTGCTTTATGTTGTCTGAACTGTGTGGCTTTGGCAGTCAAATGGGACCTGCCTCAGAGAAATACCTGCCTTTTAAAACAGTCAAGAAATGGCTCAGACTATTTCTTCAAGGGCTTAGCAACTCTGACTTTACTTTTTTTCTTTTACTCTTTTTGCTCCTTGGGAGAGAAGCATCCTCAGTGCTACTGTGTCCACCAGGCTGTGTGACCTCCAGGGCAATGGGTCAGCTGTGCCCTCAGGGCCAGCTGGGTTTAGCTGGAACCAACCCAGTCTTGTGGGAGGTGTCCCTGGCCATGCCAGTGGTGTGGAACTGGATGATCTTCTGAGGTCCCTTCCAACCTAAACTGTCACTGTCATACTTTCTGGAAAAATCCCCTTGCCCAGGATTTTTCTCCTGGAAAGCTGAGAAGCCTCAGAGAAAAAGTAAAACAATATTATCTGATTGCTTCTCCTGTGTTTTGCTGCTTTGGAATGTGGTTTGGATGTTGTTTATCCAACAGGTCTGATTGGTTTCATGTGATTGTTTTAACTTAATGACCAATCATGGTCAGGCTGTGTCAGGACTCTGGAAGGAGTCATGAGTTTTCATTGGTATCTTTTAACCTTCTGCCTGTATCTTTTCTCTATTCTTTTGTATAGTTTTAATATAGCATTCTTTAATATAATAAATATCATGAAATAATAAATTAGCCTTCTAAGAACATAGAGTCAGATTCATCATTCCTCCCAACGATGGGGGACCCAGAAAATACCACACCCAAACCATTCTGTGATTCCCTGATTCGAGGTCTGAAGTGGCAGCCCTTGCATGGAAGAGGGCTCTTGTGGGCCAGGAGCTGTGCCTGGGAACAGCTGCTGTGTGTGTGGAGCCAGCTGTGTGCATGTACAAGTGTCTCTGAAGGATTTGTACCCTGAGGGATGGTGCTTTGCTCAAGGTCACCCTCTCCTCCCTTGTTCTGTTTTCAGACTGCAAGTCTAATTACTGACTGGAGCCCTGGCTACAAGGAAGAGAAGCAAAAGGCAGGAGATTGAGCCTCCAGTCATTTCAGTCATTTAACTGAGTGTATTTTATTTATCTTTCTGTAGGCAACTGTTATGTTTGTTCAAGACAGGCACTAAATCTTTTTTTCTTCCCCAGAGTAGTGATGACTTGGATGTAAATCCAAACCAAGTTCAGAGATGCCAGCCTAGACTGTGGCTCCCTGAAACATGAATTTGGGGCAAGATCCATATCCATATCCCAGAAGTTTAGACATGTGGTTGGGGGAACACAAAAGAAACAAGGCAAAGACAGCAGAACCTCTGAAATGGTGACATTTCAGGCATGTTTGATCACTGACCTCTCCTGGTCAGAGCAGAAACTTGGACACCCTCACCTGCCTGCAGGACAGCTTGGCTGGCTCTGCCTGGAGCTGCAATCCCCCTCCCCTTGGCCCAGTGACTTTCCCAAAATCATGTTGGAAGTCAAGCTGCCACTCCCACACCTCAAAAAGTAACCTAAACTTTCCTTCCAATTTTAAATTGGTGCCATTTTACTCAGTATGCACCGTGTCATCCTCATTCCTGATGCATTGAAACAGCAGCAGATCCTTATTTTCAATTTGTCCTATTTATGGTACAGCCCATTTCTGTTGCAAAAACACAGTTAATAATTTACTTAATGTGTCTTTTATAAAACACTTGAGAACACTGAGATCTGATTTTGTACAGGGAATGAAATCATACAGCATTAATCCACTCTTTCATGCAATGATGGAAAACAATATAAGTAGAAGCCATCCTTTCAGCCTGCAAATTGTAATTGGATTGTCAGTTTTATGGCATCAGCCTTCAAAGGATAAACAAGAATTAGTCAATTAAAGAAAATATGCTCAGCTTGTTTCTAGCAGGGGCTATCTCCAGTGGTTAACTTTAGGGGCTATTGTTGATTGTTCATTTTTTTTTATTTGATGCTGGCAAATAAGGCATCCTTAGAGGCTTAAAATGTGGATTTTTTCCTGGGAAAACCTGCCGTGGTGCTAGTCACTCAGCCTGAAGCACCTGCAGTCCTTCTGTCCTCTCTGCTTTCCACCTTGAAGTTTGCTTGGAGCACCTCTGGGGGTATCAGTGATCCTGAGGATCAGATTTTGAGATTTGGTGGGGAAGCCAGTGCACCCTAAATGGGGGTGATACAGCAATGGCAAAAATGAAAGAAAATACTGTCACCCTGGTTTTTAAAGATTTTCTAAGCCCTCTGATGTTGACATTCTTGTAGTGAGCTTTCTCACACTCTTTCTGTAAATAACTCATTGTTTTGCATTCCTTTCTCCTCCTCCATAAAGTTGATGGACTGTTGACCGGTGTTATTGGAGAGGTGGCACTGTCACCCTCCAATCCACTGTCACTTTTGGAAAACTATAAATGTTGGTGTCAGAAAATAAACTTCCTTTTTCCTTCACCATGAGAACAGCGGTGTGTGATTGTGGTTTTTTTGTGTCCTATAGTGACATCTGGTGACGGCCGAGGTGTATTGCAGCCTAGGCTGAGACAGTCCTGACTGCCGGTGAGGTCGTGTTGTCCCTCCCACTCTTTGGTGCTTTGCCTGCTGTTCTTGTGGTGATGGCAACCTCTGTGGGTTTCGAGGAGGATTCCCTCATTTTGGACCTCTGGAGGGGGGCCCTGGAGTGGAAACAGGTTTCCGTTTCCTGGAGTGATTTTGAGAGGTTATTCCTGTGGGCCCAAGAGCGGGGGTTCTTTTTGCACCCTGGGAAGGCGTTCTCCAGGGACGCATGGTCTCTTGTGGGGGTCCGCCTCATGGAGGCCCTCTTTGATGGCTGCACCGTAGACGTGGGATCGCTGCTGGTGCAGTAGGAAAAGTGTGAGGAGCTTTGGCAGGTGTCTGGTTCTTGTACCCCTCGGAGTTCCCAGGGGAGCCCTTCTGTCTTGGATGTGGACGAGGGCGATTTTGAGTTTCTGGGCGATGTGGAGTCCCCCACCACCCTGCCCCAGGACGGTGTGCTGGGGCGTGGCGATTGTTCCCCTGGGGTGGATTGGGCTCCTGGCCGGCTGGTCCCGAGTCCGGGGAGCGAAGCCCCGTGGGCTTCTGCGGGCTCTTGTGGATTCGGCAGGCCGTCCTCGCCCCGCCCTGCATGGGCGGCGGGGCGGGAAACGTGCTGCCCTCTCTTTGTGCCTTCCCGGCGCTTGAGGCTCAGTCTCCGCCTCGGACTGAGGCTGATTCGGTGACGACTTTTTGTCCGAACTGCGGTGTTTCCATGATGTTCCCCCTGAGCGCGGCGAGGACAGGTTCGCCTGCCTCCCAGCTGGGCTCCTCAGCGTGGGGGGCGACTTCGCCCGTCCCTGAGCCCGCGCAGCCTGCTGGGCATGTGCAGTCGGTGGAAGCAGCCGGGGACGGGGCGTCGGTCGGTGTTCTGTCCGGCCCCGCTCCGGTGGGCGGGCAGGCCGCCCTTCTCCGCTCGGCGGGGGCAGTGCCCGCTGTGGAGTCTTGCGGCTCAGGACGGACGCTCACCGGGCTCCCTTGTGCCGCCCCGCAGTGACGCAGCTCCGCGGGCCGCACCTCTCTCGGCATCCCGCTCCCCCACCGTGTCGGGGGCCGGGGGCCCCGCGCCGGTCTCGTCCCGGCCCACACCGGGTTTGCGGGCCGTGCTGGCACCTGCGCCCGCCGAGGCGCCCCCTGCCGGGGCTGCAGCGCGACAGGGCGCTGAGGTGTTCACCTTTAGCACGACTGCTGCCAGGGCCGGCGGGAGGCCGGTGGGTGCCCGGGGCCATGGCGCTTCCTCATCGAATTTGTGGACGCTTCCCTCGTGCCAGGTGACTGTGCATCCGAGGGACCCCGTGCGTTTCTGGGGGAAGCCAAAACTAAGACCGACGAGATGAATGAGCCTGTCTCCTCATGGCATCTGCAGGGTCGTGGAGTGGGCTCCTCTGGCTCTGCTGGTGCTGCAGGGGGCGCAGGGGAGAGTGGTGCTGAGCTGGCTCCCAGTCAATCATCTCCTCTTGTCCCTGTGGGGCCCAAGGACCGGGACACAGCAGGTGCAGTGGCTTTGCTACGGGGTTCTAAGGCTTTCTCTGTGCTCAGGGGTGTTACTCAAAACACCCATGAACCCCTTTCATATAAGCTGGAGAGGGAAGTCTGTGATACAGTTGCTCAGCATGGCTTGGGGTCTGCTGAGGTTATGCAGACACTCCAGAGGGTTGCTTCGGACACACTGATGCCTCATGACCTCCGTCGTGTGGCACATTCTCTTCTCGACCCTGTGCAATATGATGTTTTTGAGACCAAGTGGGCTCATTTGGCAGCCCACGCTGCCAAATGGTGGTGCAGAATGCTGCGCTGGCGCCGCAGGCCCCCAGGCATGGGGTTGTCGCTGACATGCTGTTGGGCACAGGGCTTTATGAAAATGTTCAGGGGCAGGTTGGATTCAATCCCCTTGTGCTTGACCAGTGCCACACGCTGGGCATGGCAGCGATTGTTCAGACCCTGGAAATGGCTGCTCCGAAGCATTGCAAACCTTGTGAGGTGTAATTGCAATGATGCTTGTAGGAGGGTCGTAGTGGCTCTGCCTGGTTTTCCCACTGTCTCCCTGTCGCAGATACCTTTTTCTGAAAATCCTTTCCTTAAGATTTTTTCCTCCTGAGAAGCTGAGAGGTTTCAGGAACAAAATGTAAACAATGGTTATCTGCTGCTGTGGAATGCAACAGGTGCATCTGAGATTGGTCTCATGTGCTTGTTTGTAATTAATGGCCAATCACAGCAGAGCTGACTCGGACAGAGAGTCTGAGGCAGCTGCCTTTGTTATTATTCTTCCCTTTCTATTCTTAGCTTAGCTAGTTTTCTGAGATGAATCTTTTCCTTTTATTCTTTTAGTGTGGTTTTAATGTAATATATATCATAAAATAATAAATTAGGCCTTCTGTAACATGGAGTCAGTTCTACATCTCTTCCCTCATCCTAAGACCTCTGTGACCACCGTCACATCTCCCAGATGGCAAAGGCCTGTGCAGACATCGTCCCCTTGGGTTGGAAGTTGGCTGCCGCGGCTGCCACTGTGCAGCCAGTTTGGGTGGCACCGTGGGGCAGGTGGCCACAGCAGGGGACAGCGCAGGCTGGCGAGGAAGCGGGGGAAGAAAGCACAGAAGGTCAAATTCCCCATGTTCTTGTGCGGTTGGTGTGGTAGGCCGAATCACTTGTCCAATGTTTGCAAGGCAACTGTTCATGTTAATGGCCAGGTTTTACCGGGCTTGGGAAACATGAAGCGGAGCACGCAGGAAGGACTCGCCCAGACACAAGCTTCTCTCCAGACCCAGGAGCCGATGGAGGTCTCCTTTGCTGGCTTGCAGCCACCACCCGTGGATCAGCAGGTGTGGATGTCTGCACCACAGCAACAGTTGTCTTAGAATCTTGTAAAATACACAAGGTTCCCCTGGATGCCTTTGGTCCCTTGGGTGTGGGCATGAGTGCTCTCCTTATGGGGAGGTCTAGTGCCACTCTTCAGGGCATCTTTGTGCACCTGGGGCTCATTGATGCAGATTTCACAGGGCAGATTTGTGCCATGGTCTCCACACCCACCCCCCCCGTCACGATCCCGGAAGGGACGCAACTTGCTCAACTTGTGCCTTTTAAGTCCTCTGTTCGCAGGACAGCTGATTGGTCGCGTGGAGCTGGTGGTTCTGGATCCACTGGGCCGCCTCAAGTTCACTGGACTGCTGTCCTGGCCAAGGACCGTCCCGAGATGCTGTGTACCCTGTCTGTTCCTGGTGCGATGCCGTCGGAAATCCACCTCCGTGGGCTTCTTGACAGTAGTGCTGACGTCACAGTTCTCTCCCTTGCTGCCTGGCCCCCGGAGTGGCCCCTGGATCTGGTGGGGATGTCTGTCGCGGGCCTGGGAGGGACGGCGCAATGCTACGTGAGCCAGCAGCCCATGCTGGTTGCGAACCCAGAGGGACAGACGGCCTGGGTTAGGCCTCATGTTACTTCTACTCCTGCCAACCTCTGGGGGAGGGATGTTCTGTCTGTCTGGGGGGTGTGCATCGGGACAGATTTTTGATGGGGGCCACTGCAGTGAAGGGCGCAGAGTGTCCTACGCCTCCTATACGGTGGCTGGTGGACAAACCTGTCTGGGAGAAGCAGTGGCCCCTCCCTCAAGATAAATCGGTCGCCCTTTGGAATCTGGTGCAGGAGCAGTTGGACCAGGGTCATCTGGAGCCTTCTACCAGTCCCTGGAACACTCCTGTCTTCTGCATCAAAAAGAAATCTGGGAAATGGAGGTTGTTGCAAGACCTCCGAAAGGTTAATGCTGTGATGGAAGCATGGGAACATTGCAGGCGGGCATGCCATTGCCTACCATGCTTCCTGCAGACTGGCCGGTCCTCATTGTGGATCTGAGGGATTGTTTCTTTACGAATCCTTTGCATCCCGATGACAGACCCAAGTTTGCCAGCGATTAACGAGGCTGAGCCTGCGCAGAGATATCAATAGAGGACGTTGCCCCAGGGAATGCACCATTCTCCTGCCATATGCCAGTGGTATGTGGCCCGTGCCTTGTCTGGAATTCGCAAGCAGTTTCCTGGTGCACATCTGTATCATTATATGGACGACATTTTGGTGGCCGCATCCACCCAGGATGAGCTGCTGAGGATTCAGCCTCAATTGCTCGATTCTTTGCATGCTCATGGACTGCAGGTGGCTCCAGAAAAGGTTCAACAACAACCACCTTGGAAGTACTTGGGGGTCAGTATTCTGGAATGGACGATCCATCACCAGGGAGGTGCAATTTGTGCATTCTGTGAAGACACTGAATGATGCTCAGAAATTGGTAGGTGTCATCACTTGGTTACGTCCGTACTTGGGACTAACCGACGCACAGCTGTCTCCTCTGTATGATTTGTTGAAAGGAGACTCTGACCTAAAGTCACCTCGCACACTGACCCCTGAGGCGCATAAGGCGTTGGAGGTGGTTCAGCAAGCTGTTTCGGCTTGCCAAGTTTATCGCATTGATCCCTCCGTTGATGTCACGGTGTTCATCACTACTCCAGATTCGCATCCCACAGGCATCATTGGCCAATGGAGTGACAAATGGTTCGATTCCTTGCACATTTTGGAATGAGTTTCCCTGCCCCATCAGCCGCAGAAGACGGCAACTGCATTGTTTGAGCTGATTGCTCACTTGATAATCAAATGCCGGCAGCGGTGTTTGCAATTGATGGGTGCGGATCCTGCAAAGATCATACTCCCGGTGCAACGGGAGGATTTTGACTGGAGCTTTGCAAACACTGTGTCCCTACAGAGTGCTCTGGAAAATTTTTCAGGGCAGATCATTTATCATCTGCCCAGTCATAGGCTACTGCATATGGCAAAATTCACACAAATCTCTTTGTGGCCCAAAAATAGTCAGGAACCCATGCAAGGACCCACTGTCTTCACTGATGGTTCAGGGAAAACAGGAAAGGCCATTGTTACTTGGAGGGACAGATCTGAGTGGCAGGTTCTGGAAGGTCATGAAGATGGATCAGCCCAATTGGTTGAATTGAGGGCTGCTGTCATGGCATTTGAGAAATTTTCCCAGGAACCTTTCAGCTTGGTCACGGATTCCGCCTATGTGGCTGATATCACACAGTGGTTGCGTCATTCAGTTTTGAAGGAGGTCAGTGATCCTGCCTTGTTTCATTTACTGAAGACCTTGTGCCATTCAGGCCCGGGTTCATCCATTCTATGTTCTGCATGTGAGGAGTCGCACCAATTTACCAGGCTTTATAGTGGAAGGTAACGCGAGGGCTGACAAGTTGGCCTTTTTCTTTTTTAAACGGAAAAGGGTGAGATGTCACCCTGTTTTTTTAAGATTTTCTAAGCCCTCTGATGCTGACATTCTTGTAGTGAACTTTCTCACACTCTTTCTGTAAATAACTCATTGTTTTGCATTCCTTTATGGAGGAGGAGAAAGTTGATGGACTGTTGGTTTGACCAGTGTCATTGAGAGGTGGCACTGTCACCCTCCAATCCACTGTCACTTTTGGAAAACTGTAAATGTTGGAGTCAGAAAATAAACTTTCTTTTTCCTTCACCTTGAGAACAGCGGTGTGCGATTGTGTTTTTTTGTGTCCTATAGTGACAAAATACCTCAAACCCCAAAAATGGGAGTGTTGGAGAGCGACAGGGGCAGAAGAGAGCAGGCAGCAGGGGAATGATGGAGGGCAAGGGGCTTGTTTGTATTTACTGCTCAACCATTTAACCTGCATTGAAGTGCAGAAAAGAAATTGCTTCTCAAGGTATTTATTAGCTCTGCTTATGACAAATGGTAGAAATTATCTTGTGTGAAACACTTAATGAGAAAACAGGCTTCTCCTCCAGTGGGAATCACAGAATCATTAAGGTTGGAAAAGGCTTCCAAGATCATCAACTCCAGCTGTTAACCCAGCACTGCCAGGTCCCCACTAAGCCATGTCCCTGGCCATCATATGTACAAGGCTTTCGAACACTTCCAGGGATCCCTGGGCAGCCTGTTCTAATACCTGACTACCCTTTTCTGTGAAGAAATTTTTCCTAACTTCCAATCTATTTGGAGCTTCTTTCCAACACTGCCAGCCAAGATAAGGGTGGTGTTTGCACCTGCAAAGCTGTGGAGGTATCTCAGGGCATCTCCTGCACAACATTTTGTGTCCCAGCAGCTCTTCCTTGAGGAGCTCCACCCTCCTCTTCTCTCCTTAAACTTGTCTCTGGTTTCCCAGAAGAAAAGCTGTTTCCAGCTCCCTCCAGACCAAACACCACATTGTGAGCTTACACAATAAGGGCTCATTTGAATTTTTTGTCAGATAGTGAAAAGTGAGACTTTGGCAAACACTGCATATTCTTATCAAGACGTTGTTACCTTTGGTTTATGGTTAAATAAACCCAGTAACAAACACAGCCTTTTGAAAATGCTCCTACTCATAAATTTGAGATCCTCCATTCTCCCCCCAGCCCATGAGGCTTTGCAATCATCCTCACTACATCACTGTCCCACAGACAGGGTTGGGGACCCTCCCATGACAGGTTTATGGCTGATGCCTGAAGAACAAGCTGTTACTCCTTGCAAATTATTTTCTAGATTGCCACCAAAGTATACATCATTGTGTCATGGGATGGCAACTGTATTAAATCTGGTTAGATAGTTAGGGTGGGTTGCTCTCATAAATCAGCCCCTGCCTGCCTTGTTGTGGTGGGAATACAATCAATAGTTGTTGCAGCAGTTTATAGAGTTAAAGACATTTCTTTTTGCAAAACAAATTTTTAATACTTCTCCAATTCATTAACATCCTGTCTATTCAGTGCTTTGAAAAAAGCCCAAACACATCCTCTTAGAGTCTGCACTGTCACTTCAATAACACATCCCTAGGAACATTTGGAAGTCATTAAAAACAGGAATTATTTCATCATGATAAAAAAAGAAGGATGAGACCAGCTCAGCTGAAAAGATTGTGGTGTCAGTTCTGATTTAATGTGTGAATAATGCTTGCAGGATGGGGAGAACATCTTCTGCTGGATAGATTGTTTTTATGTTGTTAGAGTGCTGGGATTTACAGCTTCAAACTATGTTTCTTGTTTTCAGAGGATAGTTGTAATGAGCGGGGGTTTGTTTCATTCCCCTTGACTGTAAGGGTCTCCTGGATGCCAGGCATGCAGAAGCCTGAAGATGGTTTGGATTACAGGAACTCATCTTAAAGTTTAGACCAAAAGCCCTGCTGCCAACTCTCAAGTTCTTGTTGCATGCCTTGTAACTTGATTCTGCTCCCTCAGTGCCCAGCTGCAGGGGCTGGAAGGCAGAAGTGTCCCTGTGAGGCTGCCAGCCCATGGCAGTGGCTGTCTCCATTTGGAGGGACACTTTGGGAGCTTGTACCCCAAGGCTGTGGAGAAAAGCAGAAAAACCTGACCTGCCTGCAACCTGAGAGCTCAGAAATGGAAATGAGGAGAACTCTGCATCCTCTGGAGAGTTCTTAGGTTACAAAATGTCGCTGGGGTTTGTACTCTATTTCCAGCTGACAGAGGTGGGGCAGTTCTCTTCTGTTCATTGGGCAGTTTTTTTAATCTCTCCCACAGCCAATCCTCCCCCCAGGAGATCTCTGCTGTTCAGGGGCCAGTGAGTGTCCCTGCATGGCTGATTATCCCCATCATCCCATGGGGAGATGCTCCACCCAGGGGAGGAGCCAAGCATTCCTACCTGGATACAATCTGAGCTTTGGAACGCCACAGCAGCCTTTGCCCACTGCATTCCCAGAGGAGCAGCTTTCTTCTGCCCTGCATTCCCAGAGGGAGCCCAGGCCCATCTCCAGCAGCCCTGGAGCTGCAGAGGAAAACTCCCCCCTTGTGCAGGATCACTGCTCCAGCAGAACCACAGCTGGCACTGCAGGAGGGCTGAGCCCCCATGGGATGGGGCTGTGCCACCACCCTGACACACAGGGGGGCAGCTCCTGTTCTGACTTTGTTTTGGTTTTTTGTTTTTTTTTTTTGCTATTGCATGTGTACTTTTCATTTTCCTGGTAAAGACCTGTTATTCCTACTCCCATATCTTTGCCTGAGAGCCCTCAATTTAAAAATTATAATAATTCAGAGGGAGGGAGTTTACATTTTCCATTTTAGGGGAGGCTCCTGCCTTCCTTAGCAGACACCTGTCTTTTCAAACCAAGACACCTTTGCCAAGGCATAAGCAAGGAGACAATTCTTTAGAAGGTTCAAGAGCTGGAATTCCGAGGACCCTTCCTACCTTTGCAGCAGGTTCCCATATCTGAAGCTGTAAAGCACCATGGCCAAAGCTTCCAGGGAGGTTCTGAACAAGGGAGAAATGGAAGAGTTTTGTTCCTGACTGCACCTCTGCAATGGATGTGAGTGAGCTGCCCCAGGTCTGGGGGCTGCAAGGTGGCAAGAGATGGTTTCCAGCTGGTTCACAGAACCAGAGGATGGTTGGGATTGCAAGGGACCTTAAAGATCAGGTGGATCTTCAAGTCTTATCCAAAGGCTGGATGAGGCTTGAAGTCACCTGGTCTAGTGGGAGGTGTTCCTGCCCATGGGAGGAGGGTTGGAATTAGGATCTTTAATGTCTCAACCCAAACCATTCCATATCCATGATTCTGTGATAAAACACCCTGTTCCCATGGGGCTGGACAAATATCCAGATCTGTGTATCCCAAAAATATAGGTTTGTGAAGATTTTTCAAGGACTGCACAGCCTGGACTCTTCCCAGGGAGACTCTTTGATGTCATTATATGAGCCAGGTGATTAAAGAGAGGGTGAGAGTAGCAGCTTGCTGGCATTCCATTTGGAAATATTTCTATCCTATTCACTTTTTTGCTTTATGTGTATTTTTTATGACTGGACAAGTGAATTCCAGCCTTAGGATTTGAATATTTTGTTCTCCACAGATGCAGCACTAAAGATCAGCTAATAGACCCCAGGTAGCAGAGTGTCCTGCAATGGCAGGAGGCCACAAAAATTTGATGACTTATTTGAGCCACCAGTGACCTCTGGTCCATCTATTGTCTGCATCAAACCATTCCTGCTCTCTTTCCTAGGGCCTGGCAAGGCCCCCTCATGCAAAATATGAAGGAAGCACACCTGTAATTAAACCACTGCTTCCATAGTGGGACAGTTTAAATCCTGCTCATCAGGAATAAGGATATTGATATCCTGGTTATTTATAACTTATCAAATTGATTTTTTTTTCATCCTTAAGACCCTAAAAGCTCTTTAGAAACTTCACAAACTAGCAAATGATCCCTTAGAGGGTGTTTTAGGAGACTGTAAGATGGAGCAGAAGAGGAAGAGAAATCTGGTGGTGTGAACAGTTGGCACAGAAGGGGAAGAGAATACTTTTGTTCAGCTCCAGGTTCAGGTGCCTAAATTCAGTTTTTGACAAATGTAGAAGTGGGATTCAACTTTCCGCATGGAGATGCCAAATAAGCAAATCTTCCACGCGGGGCTTGTGAATATGATGAGGTGCTCTTCCACAGCTCCTGTGGAAGATTCATGGGCTAAAGGAGAGCAGATGGAGGTCAAGGAGGGCAGTCTGAGACATCAGCTGCTTGCCTACTTGCCCCTGTGGTCTCCACTGAGACTGAGAGAACCAGCTAGTTCCTGAATTTGGATGCCAAAATGTGTCTCTTGTGCTGAATTCCATTTTTAATGTTACTCAAAAAAAAAAAAAAAGGAGGGTGTGTGTGTGAATTTTGACATGAAAAATTCCATGTTCATTAACTGACTTCCTTCTTTGTGTGTCTGTCAGGCTGCCTGTCTGTCCAAACTGGCCAGCATCTGTGTTTCTGTGCTCTGTGGCTGTTGAGGAGATCTGTGCTGGCAGAGCAGTCTGTCCTTTGTGATATGGGTCCAAGTGTTCAGCTATTTATTCATCTGTTCAACTGGCAAAATGTTAGAAACGTTTTCAAGTTTCTCCTGAACCTGGGACTTACAGGGTACGTTGTGTCACTCTTCACCACCAAGGGATTTAAGATATGATGCATAAAATATTATTTGAGCCCGGGTCAGTCTTGTACCCATTTTCAGTCTGATGTGAATTTCCTATGGCATTCCATTTGGAAATATTTACTCACAGGTTGTGAGCCCTGTGGGGAGAACAAGGATGGCTGGACAAGGAGAGGCCTTTCTCTGAGGTCCTAAATTGTTGCTGGGGGCTCCTCTTTTCTTTTGTGGTTAATAAATAAGCTCCTGTCTCAGCAAGAGGGTTACAGTGCCTCTTTCCTACACTGGCATCCTCTTAAGGGATTAAGACCTTCAGGTATCTCAGTTCTGAAGTTGTTTGCAGTTCTTCTGCATTTATGGGCAAGGTGGTCATGGCAGAGAAGTGTTTGGTGCAGAACATTGGCTAAAATGCTTTTGTCTGTGTGTCCAGGAGGTCATGCTCATTGACCATGATGGTTTTTCTGGCTTTCAACACTTGTTAAGTAATTTTTATCCTGCAGACCTGGTCGGATCATCCCAAGGCTTGCTCCTAATGTCTGCTTGGTTTGGTGAGTGCCTGCAAAACATTCAAAATAGTGATTTTTACCATGGATTACTGTTCTGCAAGTGCTTTGACCAAAGCCTTTGAACACTTCACCTCAGGGAAACTCCAGCTAAGTGCACAACCAAGGTGGCAGGAGGTGAGTGGCTGGGGGATCATGGGATAATGCAAGTGAGGAAGGGACCTCAGGCTCTGCCTCCTACTCAAAGCAGGGGTCAGCAATGAGCACTGTAGCAAACACAGGCAGGTAGCAGCATCTTTTTTCAGAAATTTGCTGTTTGAACATGAAGCTGCTCTTTGTTTGTATCCCTACTGTAGTCCCACACTTGAGTTTCCTGTTTGCAGCCTGACTCTGCAACACCCCCAGCAGAGTTTGGGTATTTTAAACTCTTTGTTTACATGGACACTTCAATTATTTACTGTGGTTGGGCTTGGTTTCTTCAATACTCATTGCCTGTTCTAGAGGTGGGGTGACTCATCCTCAAGCTGTGTCAAAAGGAAAGGAAAAATCCTACTGCTCTTGCCTGTCATGGTTAATATGAGTTGTGCTTCTGCTTCACATTCGGTTTTGCTTCCTAAACACTCTGAAGGTAGAAAAATATGTCCAAGTAATTTCTTGGCTTCCCCTTCATTTATCTACACACCTTAGGAAGATGTGAGCTATTTAAAGGCTTCAGACCAGTTTGGAATTAAGATTTAAGAAGGGACAAAAAATCAAAACAGTTTGATGTTGAAGGTAGCATGAACCACAGATTCATGGCATTGAAGGCTCCCTCATTCCTGAAATATCCTGAACTGGAAGGGACCCACAGGGATCATCAAGTCCATGAGCAGCAATCCCATGCTCCATTTCCTGGCATCCCTCACCACCTTGGTGCAACAATTTCAGCATTTTCTGTAAACAACCTGCCCTTTTTTAGCCATAGTTTTCCACTCAGAATTATAATTAAGGAAGGAGGGAGACAAAGAAGAAGTTCTGTTGCATTCTCTTTCCTTTTAGTTATATCCTTCTTTTATCCCTCATTTTTTTCCCCTCCCTCCACATGTTCCTGCCAGTCCCTGCAGGAGATTATTCATTTGAATGGGGGCAAGTGCTACTTGGAGGTAATTGTGAAGGATTACAACCACGATCATGGCAAAAGAGCTGAGTGTTAAATTCAAAACTGCTTCATTTGTGGAGTCTGGTGCTGATCCATGGGGCTCCCTGCTCCAGATAGAAACATCCCTGCTTCCCACAGGAAGCAGGACTTTGCAGCATCAGCCACCATGCAGGGGAAAAAAACTTTTTTTTTTTTTTTTTGTACTTTTGGTGGCTCTGTGGAAAACCTCATCAATAAGAAGAGCTCAGGGAAGGAAAATTAAAAGAATCAGCCCCACAAAACTGATGAAAGGAATGAATACAAAGAATGCTGTAAGAGGTGAGTCTATCATTCAGGCTTTTCTAGCCACACTAGAGCAAGGAGCCTCCTAATGAAACACATTTTAAAGTGACAAAGGCAAGCCCCTCAGAACAAATACAGAAGTACCTGGAAAAAATTCAGCAGGAGATTTTCTTGAGAAAGGCATAGTGAATTAAAAGAACTGACACTTTTTATACCAAAAGTATACTCATCACATGGGAAAGGGACATCAGGAGGGGTGGCAGAGTCACCTGGGCTGGGGACAGGGGGAGGGGAAGGAGGCAGCTGCAAAGGTTGACACAGGTGAGCCCAAGAATATTTTTTAACAGGCTTGGAGCCAGTGGTGGTTTTACCAATTTGTTATTTTAATGAAACTGAACCACCTGCAGGTGAGCCCTGCCCATGAGGCAGATGAGCCTTTGGCATCTGGGTTAGGAAGCTTTGGTCTGTCCTGGGAAGAAATCTTTCCTTGTCTGAGAATTAACCAGCTGTGCAGGTTGCCAGCCTTCATCCTTGGAGCTGTCAGGGCTGGCTCTGAATTCGCAGCCCCTGCAGAAATTCCCCTGAATTCCCCTGCAGAGACATTGATGTAACCCAGCTCTGGTTCAGCTCACGCAAAGTTAAGGCCACTTTGTACATTTCTAATCAAACATCAGTCAGAAGTTCTAGATAGTTCAGGAAAGGCTGATATTGCCCAGTGCAAGAGAAAATTTTGTCCTTAAGGACCAAAAATTTGTTATGGACAGTGCAGCAAGAGTATGAAAATGTTCCTGCCTGCTTTCCCTTGTACTGTGGATGCTCCTACCTGGGTGCTTTCTCTCTCCTTGGAGAACAATGGTAGTAGGCTGGTGAACCGGCCTTCATCTGCTATCCAGTCTGCTCTCAGCCAAGCACCTTCTGGAAAATCATGCCCTGACTTGGTAAGTTTATTCATGGATCAATGTCTTTAGGGGCTGATTCCCTTTGGGAATCCTTGCAGCACCTCTTCTGCACCTGGACACCCAGTTTGAGAAGAAAGCTGGGTGGGAAGGGGGTGCAAAGGAGTTTTACAAACTGAATTATCTTCTCTCATTCTGAAGCTCTGGAGCTTTTGAAAATCTTCATGAGAGTAATTCCTTACACCACTCCATCTGACACTCTTTCCACTTCTCTATTTTGCCCTCTCTGTTTCCCCTAAGATTTCCTTGTATTTCCATTCCCTTAACCCTGTTCTGTTTTTCTCTCAAGGTTCTGCCATGTGCATTCTTCCTGCTGACCTGGTAAGTTTTTCCTTCTCCACTGAGAAATGACTCATGTATTACAGTGGGGGGTCCCAGCTCTTCCCCAATTGTGTATAGATGCCCTTTGAATGAGCTTCATGAATAATAATCCAAAAATAATCCAGTGATGTGATTTGACTTTGGCTCTTGGAAACCTCTAAATCATCATAAGCACAGTTGGTTAAAAGGGTTCACCATGGAGATGAGTGTGGTATTTGCTGGGTCCCCAGGATGAAGGAGGAAATGATGAAGCTGACTCCATGTTCTTAGAAGGCTAATTTATTATTTTATGATACTATATTATAGAATGCTATACTAAAACTATACAAAGAATAGAGAAAGCATACAGACAGAAGGCTACAAAGAATGATAATGAAAAATCATGACTCCTTCCAGAGTCCTGACACAGCCTGTCATTGATCATTAAGTTAAAACAATTCACATGAAACCAATCAAACAATGATCAATTGGTAAACAATGTCCAAACCACATTCAAGAGCAGCAAAACACAGGAGAAGCAAATGAGTTAATATTGTTTCCATTTTCCTCTGAGGCTTCTCAGCTTGCCAAGAAGAAATCCTGGCAAAGGGATTTTTAAGAAAATATGATGGTGACAGATGAGAAAAAGCCAAGCCAGAAACAGGCTCTGTGCAACCAGTTTACAAGACCATTAAACCCAAACAAGTGGAGAAATCAGGTCATTTTGGGGACATATGGAAGCTTGGGCAAGGCACACATTGCTCTGAGAGCTGGCAGACATCCCTATCAGTGTTGGGGATGTGTCAGAGTCCAGATAGCTGGTGCGAAACAGGCATAGCAGAGCCAAAGGAGGAGGGTGCTGGTGGAAAAGGGGCAGTATCCATGCAATATTTTTCCAGTAGGCATGCCATGTCTATTGTGTCTTCCCCTAAAACTCCTGACTTTATCCTTGATTTCCTGCCTGATTTCCAGGATCTCTGAGCTGAGTTTTGGCATGTCTTGGACCTTTAGACTGCAGTTCATTTCCTCACAAATCATTTTCAGGTGAACACTAACTCTCCTGAATTTCTGGGTTTTTTGCTTTTTTTTAAATTGGAATTCCTTTGATCCCATCTCCTTAACAATGCTCTTGTAAGCCTTTCTTTTCAGGTTCGCAAGATTGCCTTTCCCTTTCTGAAAGGAAATGAAATTTCTTGTGATTTCAATGGGGACAAAAACGGGAATCTTTGGTGCATGTCACTGCACTTGATGGCATGCCATGCCTTTTGGAGGCTTTGACATTGGGGAAGACTTTTGTCTTTTTTTTGAAGTATCCATGCCATGTCCCTCATATCTTCCCCTGCAAGTTGTGTCTTCCTCCGTGACTTTTCCCCTGCTTTTGCAACATCTCTGAGCTTGGTTTTGCACTGTTTTGGTCCTTAGCATCGCACCTGATATAATCCCGGTCCATTTCCTTGGAGTCACTAAATTTCCTAAATTTTTTTTTTTTCTCCTCCAAAGGCATTCATTTGATGATATCTCCATTTCAGAGTGTTTGTAAGTCTTTCTTCTGTGTTTTGGCCTTCAGCAGGGATCAGTTTTGGCAAGCCTTGCTGCATGTGCCTGCCCTTGATGGCATATGGCCTGCCTTTTCATGGCTTTACTTTGGGGAAGATTATTGTCTATTTTTATTTTAACTATCCATGCCTTGTCCATCATATCTTCCCCTGCAAGTTGTGTCTTCCTCCGTGACTTTTCCGCTGCTTTTGCAACATCTCTGAGCTTGGTTTTGCACTGTTTTGGTCCTTTGCGCTTCACCTGATATTATCCCGGTCAAAATATTTGTAGTCAGTAAATTTCCTAAATTTTTTTTTTCTCCTCCAATTGTATTCATTTGATGGTATCTCCATTTAGAGTGTTTGTAAGTCCTTCTTCTGTGTTTTGGCCTTCAGCAGGGATCAGTTTTGGGAAGCCTTGCTGCATGTGCCTGCACTTGATGGCATATGGCCTGCCTTTTCATGGCTTTACATTGGGGAAGATTTTTGTCTATTTTTATTTTAACTATCCATGCCATGTCCCTCATATCTTCCCCTGCAAGTTGTGTCTTCCTCCGTGACTTTTCCCCTGCTTTTGCAACATCTCTGAGCTTGGTTTTGCACTGTTTTGGTCCTTAGCATCGCACCTGATATAATCCCGGTCAATTTATTTTTAGTCACTAAATTTCCTAAATTTTTTTTTTCTCCTCCAATTGTATTTCATTTGATGGTATCTCCCTTTTAGAGTGTTTGTAAGTCCTTCTTCTGTGTTTTGGCCTTCAGCAGGGATCAGTCTTGGCAAGCCTTGCTGCATGTGCCTGCCCTTGATGGCATATGGCCTGCCTTTTCATGGCTTTACATTGGGGAAGATTTATTTGGATTTTTATTTTTAGTATGCATGCCATGTCCCTCATATCTTCCCCTGCAAGTTGTGTCTTCCTCCGTGACTTTTCCCCTGCTTTTGCAACACCTCTGAGCTTGGTTTTGCACTGTTTTGGTCCTTTGTGCTTCACCTGATATAATCCCGGTCTATTTCCTTGTAGTCACTAAATTTCCTAATTTTTTTTTTTTCTCCTCCAATTGTATTTCATTTGATGGTATCTCCCTTTTAGAGTGTTTGTAAGTCCTTCTTCTGTGTTTTGGCCTTCAGCAGGGATCAGTTTTGGCAAGCCTTGCTGCATGTGCCTGCCCTTGATGGCATATGGCCTGCCTTTTCATGGCTTTACATTGGGGAAGATTTTTGTCTATTTTTATTTTAACTATCCATGCCATGTCCCTCATATCTTCCCCTGCAAGTTGTGTCTTCCTCCGTGACTTTTCCCGTGCTTTTGCAACATCTCTAAGCTTGGTTTTCCTTCGTTTTGGTCGTTTGCGCGTCACCTGATATTATCCTGGTCAATATATTTGTAGTCACTAAATTTCCTAAATTTTTTTTTTTTCTCCTCCAATTGTATTTCATTTGATTGTATCTCCCTTTTAGAGTGTTTGTAAGTCCTTCTTCTGTGTTTTGACCTTCAGCAGGGAGCAGTTTTGGCAAGCCTTGATGCATGTGCCTGCACTTGATGGCATATGGCCTGCCTTTTCATGGCTTTACATTGGGGAAGATTTATTTCGATTTTTATTTTTAGTATCCATGCCATGTCCCTCATATCTTCCCCTGCAAGTTGTGTCTTCCTCCGTGACTTTTCCCCTGCTTTTGCAACATCTCTGAGCTTGGTTTTCCTTCGTTTTGGTCCTTTGCCCTGCAGCTGGTTTCTTCACCGACCGTTTATGATGACACTAACTCTCCCGATTTCCGTGATATTGGGTTTTTTTCAATTGCATTTCATTTGATCTTATCTCCTTTCCAAAGCGTTTGTAAGCCTTTCTTTCGGGTTCGCTAGATTCCGTTTCCTTCCCGAAAGGAAATTTCATTTCCTTTCGGGAAGGGAAACGGAATCTCGCGATTTCAATGGGGACCAATAGGGGAATCTTTGGTGCATGTCCCTGTACTTGATGGCATGCCATGACTTTTGGTGGCTTTGACATTGGGGAAGATTTTTTCTTTTTTTGAAGTATCCATGCCATGTCCCTCATATCTTCCCCTGCAAGTTGTGTCTTCCTCCGTGACTTTTTCCCCTGCTTTTGCAACACCTCTGAGCTTGGTTTTGCACTGTTTTGGTCCTTTGTGCTTCACCTGATATAATCCCGGTCCATTTCCTTGTAGTCACTAAATTTCCTAATTTTTTTTTTTTTCTCCGCCAATTGTATTTCATTTGATGGTATCTCCCTTTTAGAGTGTTTGTAAGTCCTTCTTCTGTGTTTTGGCCTTCAGCAGGGATCAGTTTTGGCAAGCCTTGCTGCATGTGCCTGCCCTTGATGGCATATGGCCTGCCTTTTCATGGCTTTACATTGGGGAAGATTTATTTCGATTTTTATTTTTAGTATCCATGCCATGTCCCTCATATCTTCCCCTGCAAGTTGTGTCTTCCTCCGTGACTTTTTCCCTGCTTTTGCAACATCTCTGAGCTTGGTTTTGCACTGTTTGGTCCTTAGCATCGCACCTGGTATAATCCCGGTCCATTTCCTTGTAGTCACTAAATTTCCTAAATTTTTTTTTTTTCTCCTCCTATTGTATTTCATTTGATGGTATCTCCCTTTTAGAGTGTTTGTAAGTCCTTCTTCTGTGTTTTGGCCTTCAGCAGGGATCAGTTTTGGCAAGCCTTGCTGCATGTGCCTGCCCTTGATGGCATATGGCCTGCCTTTTCATGGCTTTACATTGGGGAAGATTTTTGTCTATTTTTATTTTAACTATCCATGCCATGTCCCTCATATCTTCCCCTGCAAGTTGTGTCTTCCTCCGTGACTTTCCCCCTGCTTTTGCAACATCTCTGAGCTTGGTTTTCCTTTCTTTTTGGTCCTTTGCCCTGCAGTTGGTTTCTTCACCGACCGTTTTATGATGACACTAACTCTCCCGATTTTCCGTGATATTGGGGTTTTTTTCAATTGCATTTCATTTGATCTTATCTCCTTTCCAAAGCGTTTGTAAGCCTTTCTTTTCGGGTTCGCAAGATTCCGTTTCCCTTCCCGAAAGGAAATGAAATTTCCTTTCGGGAAGGGAAACGGAATCTCGCGATTTGAATGGGGACTAATAGGGGAATCTTGGTGCGTGTCCCTGTCCTTGATGGCATGCCATGACTTTTGGTGGCTTTGACATTGGGGAAGATTTTTTCCTTTTTTGAAGTATCCATGCCATGTCCCTCATATCTTCCCCTGCAAGTTGTGTCTTCCTCCGTGACATTTCCCCTGCTTTTGCAACATCTCTGAGCTTGGTTTTGCACTGTTTTGGTCCTTTGCGCTTCACCTGATATTATCCCGGCCAATATATTTGTAGTCACTAAATTTCCTAAATTTTTTTTTTTTCTCCTCCAATTGTATTTCATTTGATGGTATCTCCCTTTTAGAGTGTTTGTAAGTCCTTCTTCTGTGTTTTGGCCTTCAGCAGGGATCAGTTTTGGCAAGCCTTGCTGCATGTGCCTGCCCTTGATGGCATATGGCCTGCCTTTTCATGGCTTTACATTGGGGAAGATTTATTTGGATTTTTTTTTTTAGTATGCATGCCATGTCCCTCATATCTTCCCCTGCAAGTTGTGTCTTCCTCCGTGACTTTTCCCCTGCTTTTGCAACACCTCTGAGCTTGGTTTTGAACTGTTTTGGTCCTTTGTGCTTCACCTGATATAATCCGGGTCCATTTCCTTGTAGTCACTAAATTTCCTAAATTTTTTTTTTTTCTCCTCCAATTGTATTTCATTTGATGGTATCTCCCTTTTAGAGTGTTTGTAAGTCCTTCTTCTGTGTTTTGGCCTTCAGCAGGGATCAGTTTTGGCAAGCCTTGCTGCATGTGCCTGCCCTTGATGGCATATGGCCTGCCTTTTCAAGGCTTTACATTGGGGAAGATTTTTGTCTATTTTTATTTTAACTATCCATGCCATGTCCCTCATATCTTCCCCTGCAAGTTGTGTCTTCCTCCGTGACTTTTCCCGTGCTTTTGCAACATCTCTAAGCTTGGTTTTCCTTCGTTTTGGTCGTTTGCGCGTCACCTGATATTATCCTGGTCAATATATTTGTAGTTACTAAATTTCCTACATTTTTTTTTTTTCTCCTCCAATTGTATTTCATTTGATTGTATCTCCCTTTTAGAGTGTTTGTAAGTCCTTCTTCTGTGTTTTGACCTTCAGCAGGGAGCAGTTTTGGCAAGCCTTGATGCATGTGCCTGCACTTGATGGCATATGGCCTGCCTTTTCATGGCTTTACATTGGGGAAGATTTATTTCGATTTTTATTTTTAGTATCCATGCCATGTCCCTCATATCTTCCCCTGCAAGTTGTGTCTTCCTCCGTGACTTTTCCCCTGCTTTTGCAACATCTCTGAGCTTGGTTTTCCTTCGTTTTGGTCCTTTGCCCTGCAGTTGGTTTCTTCACCGACCGTTTTATGATGACACTAACTCTCCCGATTTTCCGTGATATTGGGGTTTTTTTCAATTGCATTTCATTTGATCTTATCTCCTTTCCAAAGCGTTTGTAAGCCTTTCTTTTCGGGTTCGCGAGATTCCGTTTCCCTTCCCGAATGGAAATTTCATTTCCTTTCGGGAAGGGAAACGGAATCTCGCGATTTCAATGGGGACCAATAGGGGAATCTTTGGTGCATGTCCCTGTCCTTGATGGCATGCCATGACTTTTGGGGCTTTGACATTGGGGAAGATTTTTTTCTTTTTTTTGAAGTATCCATGCCATGTCCCTCATATCTTCCCCTGCAAGTTGTGTCTTCCTCCGTGACCTTTCCCCTGCTTTTGCAACACCTCTGAGCTTGGTTTTGCACTGTTTTGGTCCTTTGCGCTTCACCTGATATAATCCCGGTCCATTTCCTTGTAGTCACTAAATTTCCTAAATTTTTTTTTTTCTCCTCCAATTGTATTTCATTTGATGGTATCTCCCTTTTAGAGTGTTTGTAAGTCCTTCTTCTGTGTTTTGGCCTTCAGCAGGGATCAGTTTTGGCAAGCCTTGCTGCATGTGCCTGCCCTTGATGGCATATGGCCTGCCTTTTCATGGCTTTACATTGGGGAAGATTTATTTCGATTTTTATTTTTAGTATCCATGCCATGTCCCTCATATCTTCCCCTGCAAGTTGTGTCTTCCTCCGTGACTTTTTCACCTGCTTTTGGAACATCTCTGAGCTTGGTTTTGCACTGTTTTGGTCCTTAGCATCGCACCTGATATAATCCCGGTCAATATATTTGTAGTCACTAAATTTCCTAAATTTTTTTTTTTCTCCTCCAATTGTATTTCATTTGATGGTATCTCCCTTTCAGAGTGTTTGTAAGTCCTTCTTCTGTGTTTGGCCTTCAGCAGGGATCAGTTTGGCAAGCCTTGCTGCATGTGCCTGCCCTTGATGGCATATGGCCTGCCTTTTCATGGCTTTACATTGGGGAAGATTTTTGTCTATTTTTATTTTAACTATCCATGCCATGTCCCTCATATCTTCCCCTGCAAGTTGTGTCTTCCTCCGTGACTTTTCCCCTGCTTTTGCAACATCTCTGAGCTTGGTTTTGCACTGTTTTGGTCCTTTGCGCTTCACCTGATATTATCCCGGTCAATATATTTGTAGTCACTAAATTTCCTAAATTTTTTTTTTTTCTCCTCCAATTGTATTTCATTTGATGGTATCTCCCTTTTAGAGTGTTTGTAAGTCCTTCTTCTGTGTTTTGGCCTTCAGCAGGGATCAGTTTTGGGAAGCCTTGCTGCATGTGCCTGCCCTTGATGGCATATGGCCTGCCTTTTCATGGCTTTACGTTGGGGAAGATTTTTGTCTATTTTTATTTTAAGTATCCATGCCATGTCCCTCATATCTTCCCCTGCAAGTTGTGTCTTCCTCCGTGACTTTTCCCCTGCTTTTGCAACATCTCTGAGCTTGGTTTTCCTTCGTTTTGGTCATTTGCCCTGCAGTTGGTTTCTTCACCGACCGTATTATGATGACACTAACTCTCCCGATTTTCCGTGATTTTGGTTTTTTTTTCAATTGTATTTCATTTGATCTTATCTCCTTTCCAAAGCGTTTGTAAGCCTTTCTTTTCGGGTTCGCAAGATTCCGTTTCCCTTCCCGAAAGGAAATGAAATTTCCTTTCGGGAAGGGAAACGGAATCTCGCGATTTCAATGGGGACCAATAGGGGAATCTTTGGTGCATGTCCCTGTCCTTGATGGCATGCCATGACTTTTGGTGGCTTTGACATTGGGGAAGATTTTTTTCTTTTTTTTGAAGTATCCATGCCATGTCCCTCATATCTTCCCCTGCAAGTTGTGTCTTCCTCCGTGACTTTTTCCCCTGCTTTTGCAACATCTCTGAGCTTGGTTTTGCACTGTTTTGGTCCTTAGCATCGCACCTGATATAATCCCGGTCCATTTCCTTGTAGTCACTAAATTTCCTAAATTTTTTTTTTCTCCTCCAATTGTATTTCATTTGATGGTATCTCCCTTTTAGAGTGTTTATAAGTCCTTCTTCTGTGTTTTGGCCTTCAGCAGGGATCAGTTTTGGCAAGCCTTGCTGCATGTGCCTGCCCTTGATGGCATATGGCCTGCCTTTTCATGGCTTTACATTGGGGAAGATTTATTTCGATTTTTATTTTTAGTATCCATGCCATGTCCCTCATATCTTCCCCTGCAAGTTGTGTCTTCCTCCGTGACTTTTCCCCTGCTTTTGCAACATCTCTGAGTTTGGTTTTGCACTGTTTTGGTCCTTTGTGCTTCACCTATATAGTCCCGGTCCATTTCCTTGTAGTCACTAAATTTCCTAAATTTTTTTTTTTCTCCTCCAATTGTATTTCATTTGATGGTATCTCCCTTTTAGAGTGTTTCTAAGTCCTTCTTCTGTGTTTTGGCCTTCAGCAAGGATCAGTTTTGGCAAGCCTTGCTGCATGTGCCTGCCCTTGATGGCATATGGCCTGCCTTTTCATGGCTTTACATTGGGGAAGATTTTTGTCTATTTTTATTTTAAGTATCCATGCCATGTCCCTCATATCTTCCCCTGCAAGTTGTGTCTTCCTCCGTGACTTTTCCCCTGCTTTTGCAACATCTCTGAGCTTGGTTTTCCTTCGTTTTGGTCCTTTGCCCTGCAGTAGGTTTCTTCACCGACCGTTTTATGATGACACTAACTCTCCCGATTTTCCGTGATATTGGGGTTTTTTTCAATTGCATTTCATTTGATCTTATCTCCTTTCCAAAGCGTTTGTAAGCCTTTCTTTTCGGGTTCGCAAGATTCCGTTTCCCTTCCCGAAAGGAAATGAAATTTCCTTTCGGGAAGGGAAACGGAATCTCGCGATTTCAATGGGGACCAATAGGGGAATCTTTGGTGCATGTCCCTGTCCTTGATGGCATGCCATGACTTTTGGTGGCTTTGACATTGGGGAAGATTTTTTTCTTTTTTTGAAGTATCCATGCCATGTCCCTCATATCTTCCCCTGCAAGTTGTGTCTTCCTCCGTGACCTTTTCCCCTGCTTTTGCAACATCTCTGAGCTTGGTTTTGCACTGTTTTGGTCCTTAGCATCGTAACTGATATAATCCCGGTCCATTTCCTTGTAGTCACTAAATTTCCTAAATTTTTTTTTTTCTCCTCCAATTGTATTTCATTTGATGGTATCTCCCTTTTAGAGTGTTTGTAAGTCCTTCTTCTGTGTTTTGGCCTTCAGCAGGGATCAGTTTTGGCAAGCCTTGCTGCATGTGCCTGCCCTTGATGGCATATGGCCTGCCTTTTCATGGCTTTACATTGGGGAAGATTTAATTCGATTTTTATTTTTAGTATCCATGCCATGTCCCTCATATCTTCCCCTGCAAGTTGTGTCTTCCTCCGTGACTTTTCCCCTGCTTTTGCAACATCTCTGAGCTTGGTTTTGCACTGTTTTGGTCCTTTGTGCTTCACCTATATAATCCCGGTCCATTTCCTTGTAGTCACTAAATTTCCTAAATTTTTTTTTTCTCCTCCAATTGTATTTCATTTGATAGTATCTCCCTTTTAGAGTGTTTGTAAGTCCTTCTTCTGTGTTTTGGCCTTCAGCAGGGATCAGTTTTGGCAAGCCTTGCTGCATGTGCCTGCCCTTGATGGCATATGGCCTGCCTTTTCATGGCTTTACATTGGGGAAGATTTTTGTCTATTTTTATTTTAAGTATCCATGCCATGTCCCTCATATCTTCCCCTGCAAGTTGTGTCTTCCTCCGTGACTTTTCCCCTGCTTTTGCAACATCTCTGAGCTTGGTTTTCCTTCGTTTTGGTCCTTTGCCCTGCAGTTGGTTTCTTCACCGACCGTTTTATGATGACACTAACTCTCCCGATTTTCCGTGATATTGGGGTTTTTTTCAATTGCATTTCATTTGATCTTATCTCCTTTCCAAAGCGTTTGTAAGCCTTTCTTTTCGGGTTCGCAAGATTCCGTTTCCCTTCCCGAAAGGAAATGAAATTTCGGGAAGGGAAACGGAATCTCGCGATTTCAATGGGGACCAATAGGGGAATCTTTGGTGCATGTCCCGTTACTTGATGGCATGGCATGACTTTTGGTGGCTTTGACATTGGGGAAGATTTTTTTCTTTTTTTGGAAGTATGCATGCCATGTCCCTCATATCTTCCCCTGCAAGTTGTGTCTTCCTCCGTGACTTTTTCCCCTGCTTTTGGAACATCTCTGAGCTTGGTTTTGCACTGTTTTGGTCCTTAGCATCGCACCTGATATAATCCCGGTCTATTTCCTTGTAGTCAGTAAATTTCCTAAATTTTTTTTTTTCTGCTCCAATTGTATTTCATTTGATGGTATCTCCCTTTTAGAGTGTTTATAAGTCCTTCTTCTGTGTTTTGGCCTTCAGCAGGGATCAGTTTTGGCAAGCCTTGCTGCATGTGCCTGCCCTTGATGGCATATGGCCTGCCTTTTCATAGCTTTACATTGGGGAAGATTTTTGTCTATTTTTATTTTAACTATCCATGCCATGTCCCTCATATCTTCCCCTGCAAGTTGTGTCTTCCTCCGTGACTTTTCCCCTGCTTTTGCAACATCTCTGAGCTTGGTTTTCCTTCGTTTTGGTCCTTTGCCCTGCAGTAGGTTTCTTCACCGACCGTTTTATGATGACACTAACTCTCCCGATTTTCCGTGATATTGGGGTTTTTTTCAATTGCATTTCATTTGATCTTATCTCCTTTCCAAAGCGTTTGTAAGCCTTTCTTTTCGGGTTCGCAAGATTCCGTTTCCCTTCCCGAAAGGAAATGAAATTTCGGGAAGGGAAACGGAATCTCGCGATTTCAATGGGGACCAATAGGGGAATCTTTGGTGCATGTCCCTGTCCTTGATGGCATGCCATGACTTTTGGTGGCTTTGACATTGGGGAAGATTTTTTTCTTTATTTTGAAGTATCCATGCCATGTCCCTCATATCTTCCCCTGCAAGTTGTGTCTTCCTCCGTGACCTTTTCCCCTGCTTTTGCAACATCTCTGAGCTTGGTTTTGCACTGTTTTGGTCCTTTGCGCTTCACCTGATATTATCCCGGTCAATATATTTGTAGTCACTAAATTTCCTAAATTTTTTTTTTCTCCTCCAATTGTATTTCATTTGATGGTATCTCCCTTTTAGAGTGTTTGTAAGTCCTTCTTCTGTGTTTTGGCCTTCAGCAGGGATCAGTTTTGGCAAGCCTTGCTGCATGTGCCTGCCCTTGATGGCATATGGCCTGCCTTTTCATGGCTTTACATTGGGGAAGATTTTTGTCTATTTTTATTTTAAGTATCCATGCCATGTCCCTCATATCTTCCCCTGCAAGTTGTGTCTTCCTCCGTGACTTTTCCCCTGCTTTTGCAACATCTCTGAGCTTGGTTTTCCTTCGTTTTGGTCCTTTGCCCTGCAGTTGGTTTCTTCACCGACCGTTTTATGATGACACTAACTCTCCCGATTTTCCGTGATATTGGGGTTTTTTTCAATTGCATTTCATTTGATCTTATCTCCTTTCCAAAGCGTTTGTAAGCCTTTCTTTTCGGGTTCGCAAGATTCCGTTTCCCTTCCCGAAAGGAAATGAAATTTCGGGAAGGGAAACGGAATCTCGCAATTTCAATGGGGACCAATAGGGGAATCTTTGGTGCATGTCCCTGTCCTTGATGGCATGGCATGACTTTTGGTGGCTTTGACATTGGGGAAGATTTTTTTCTTTTTTTGGAAGTATGCATGCCATGTCCCTCATATCTTCCCCTGCAAGTTGTGTCTTCCTCCGTGACCTTTTCCCCTGCTTTTGCAACATCTCTGAGCTTGGTTTTGCACTGTTTTGGTCCTTTGCGCTTCACCTGATATAATCCCGGTCCATTTCTTTTTAGTCACTAATGTTCCCAAATTTTGTTTTTGTCCTCCAATTGTATTTCATTTGATGTTATCTCCCTTTTAGTGTGTTTGTAAGTCCTTCTTCTCTGTTTAACTTTCCGCAGGCATCAGTCTTGGCAAGGTTTAATTCATGTGCCTGCACTTGATGGCATGCCATGCCTTTTGGTGCCTTTGACATTGGGGAAGATTTTTTTTCTTTTTTTTGAAGTATCCATGCCTTGTCCCTCATATCTTCCCCTGCAAGTTGTGTCTTCCTCCGTGACTTCTTCCCCTGCTTTTCCCACACCTCTGAACTTGGTTTTGTACTGTTTTTTTCATTAGCATCGCACCTGATATAATCCCGGTCCATTTCCTTGTAGTCACTAAATTTCCCAATTTTTTTTTTTTCTCCACCAATGGCATTCATTTGATGGTATCTGCATTTCAGATTGTTTCCCTCTTTTGTGTTTTGGCCTTCAGCAAGGAACAGTTTTGGCAAGCTTTGCTGGATGTGCCTGCCCTTGATGTCATATGGCCTGCCTTTTCATGGCTTTGACATTGGGGAAGATTTTTCCTATTTTTATTTTAAGTATTCATGGCATGTCTCTCATACCTTCCCCTGCAAGTTGTGTCTTCCTCCGTGACTTTTCCCCTGCTTTTGCAACATCTCTGAGCTTGGTTTTGCACTGTTTTGGTCCTTTGTGCTTCACCTATATAATCCCGGTCCATTTCCTTGTAGTCACTAAATTTCCTAAATTTTTTTCTTCTCCTCCAATTGTATTTCATTTGATAGTATCTCCCTTTTAGAGTGTTTGTAAGTCCTTCTTCTGTGTTTTGGCCTTCAGCAGGGATCCGTTTTGGCAAGCCTTGCTGCATGTGCCTGCCCTTGATGGCATATGGCCTGCCTTTTCATGGCTTTACATTGGGGAAGATTTTTGTCTATTTTTATTTTAAGTATCCATGCCATGTCCCTCATATCTTCCCCTGCAAGTTGTGTCTTCCTCCGTGACTTTTCCCCTGCTTTTGCAACATCTCTGAGCTTGGTTTTCCTTCGTTTTGGTCCTTTGCCCTGCAGTTGGTTTCTTCACCGACCGTTTTATGATGACACTAACTCTCCCGATTTTCCGTGATATTGGGGTTTTTTTCAATTGCATTTCATTTGATCTTATCTCCTTTCCAAAGCGTTTGTAAGCCTTTCTTTTCGGGTTCGCAAGATTCCGTTTCCCTTCCCGAAAGGAAATGAAATTTCGGGAAGGGAAACGGAATCTCGCGATTTCAATGGGGACCAATAGGGGAATCTTTGGTGCATGTCCCGTTACTTGATGGCATGGCATGACTTTTGGTGGCTTTGACATTGGGGAAGATTTTTTTCTTTTTTTGGAAGTATGCATGCCATGTCCCTCATATCTTCCCCTGCAAGTTGTGTCTTCCTCCGTGACTTTTTCCCCTGCTTTTGCAACATCTCTGAGCTTGGTTTTGCACTGTTTTGGTCCTTAGCATCGCACCTGATATAATCCCGGTCTATTTCCTTGTAGTCAGTAAATTTCCTAAATTTTTTTTTTTCTGCTCCAATTGTATTTCATTTGATGGTATCTCCCTTTTAGAGTGTTTATAAGTCCTTCTTCTGTGTTTTGGCCTTCAGCAGGGATCAGTTTTGGCAAGCCTTGCTGCATGTGCCTGCCCTTGATGGCATATGGCCTGCCTTTTCATAGCTTTACATTGGGGAAGATTTTTGTCTATTTTTATTTTAACTATCCATGCCATGTCCCTCATATCTTCCCCTGCAAGTTGTGTCTTCCTCCGTGACTTTTCCCCTGCTTTTGCAACATCTCTGAGCTTGGTTTTCCTTCGTTTTGGTCCTTTGCCCTGCAGTAGGTTTCTTCACCGACCGTTTTATGATGACACTAACTCTCCCGATTTTCCGTGATATTGGGGTTTTTTTCAATTGCATTTCATTTGATCTTATCTCCTTTCCAAAGCGTTTGTAAGCCTTTCTTTTCGGGTTCGCAAGATTCCGTTTCCCTTCCCGAAAGGAAATGAAATTTCGGGAAGGGAAACGGAATCTCGCGATTTCAATGGGGACCAATAGGGGAATCTTTGGTGCATGTCCCTGTCCTTGATGGCATGCCATGACTTTTGGTGGCTTTGACATTGGGGAAGATTTTTTTCTTTATTTTGAAGTATCCATGCCATGTCCCTCATATCTTCCCCTGCAAGTTGTGTCTTCCTCCGTGACCTTTTCCCCTGCTTTTGCAACATCTCTGAGCTTGGTTTTGCACTGTTTTGGTCCTTTGCGCTTCACCTGATATTATCCCGGTCAATATATTTGTAGTCACTAAATTTCCTAAATTTTTTTTTTCTCCTCCAATTGTATTTCATTTGATGGTATCTCCCTTTTAGAGTGTTTGTAAGTCCTTCTTCTGTGTTTTGGCCTTCAGCAGGGATCAGTTTTGGCAAGCCTTGCTGCATGTCCTGCCCTTGATGGCATATGGCCTGCTTTTCATGGCTTTACATTGGGGAAGATTTTTGTCTATTTTTATTTTAAGTATCCATGCCATGTCCCTCATATCTTCCCCTGCAAGTTGTGTCTTCCTCCGTGACTTTTCCCCTGCTTTTGCAACATCTCTGAGCTTGGTTTTCCTTCGTTTTGGTCCTTTGCCCTGCAGTTGGTTTCTTCACCGACCGTTTTATGATGACACTAACTCTCCCGATTTTCCTGATATTGGGGTTTTTTCAATTGCATTTCATTTGATCTTATCTCCTTTCCAAAGCGTTTGTAAGCCTTCTTTCGGGTTCGCAAGATTCCGTTTCCCTTCCCGAAAGGAAATGAAATTTCGGGAAGGGAAACGGAATCTCGCGATTTCAATGGGGACCAATAGGGGAATCTTTGGTGCATGTCCCTGTCCTTGATGGCATGGCATGACTTTTGTGGCTTTGACATTGGGGAAGATTTTTTCTTTTTTTGGAAGTATGCATGCCATGTCCCTCATATCTTCCCTGCAAGTTGTGTCTTCCTCCGTGACCTTTTCCCCTGCTTTTGCAACATCTCTGAGCTTGGTTTTGCACTGTTTTGGTCCTTTGCGCTTCACCTGATATAATCCCGGTCCATTTCTTTTTAGTCACTAATGTTCCCAAATTTTGTTTTTGTCCTCCAATTGTATTCATTTGATGTTATCTCCCTTTAGTGTGTTTGTAAGTCCTTCTTCTGTTTAACTTTCCGCAGGCATCAGTCTTGGCAAGGTTTAATTCATGTGCCTGCACTTGATGGCATGCCATGCCTTTTGGTGCCTTTGACATTGGGGAAGATTTTTTTTCTTTTTTTTGAAGTATCCATGCCTTGTCCCTCATATCTTCCCCTGCAAGTTGTGTCTTCCTCCGTGACCTCTTCCCCTGCTTTTCGCACACCTCTGAACTTGGTTTTGTACTGTTTTTTTCATTAGCATCGCACCTGATATAATCCCGGTCCATTTCCTTGTAGTCACTAAATTTCCCAATTTTTTTTTTTTCTCCACCAATGGCATTCATTTGATGGTATCTGCATTTCAGATTGTTTCCCTCTTTTGTGTTTTGGCCTTCAGCAAGGAACAGTTTTGGCAAGCTTTGCTGGATGTGCCTGCACTTGATGTCATATGGCCTGCCTTTTCATGGCTTTGACATTGGGGAAGATTTTTCCTATTTTTATTTTAAGTATTCATGGCATGTCTCTCATACCTTCCCCTGCAAGTTGTGTCTTCCTCCGTGACTTTTTCCCCTGCTTTTGCAACGTCTCTGGGCTTGGTTTTGAACTCTTTTCGTCCTTTGCGCTTCACCTGATATAATCCCGGTCAATTTCCTCGTAGTCACTAAATTTCCTAATATTTTTTTTTTCACCTCCAATTTATTTCATTTGAATGTATCTGCGTTTTAGCCTGTTTGTAGGTTCTTGTTTGTGTTTTGTCCTTCAGCAGGGATCAGTTTTGGCAAGCTTTGCTGCATGTGCCTGCTCTTGATGGCGTATGGTCTGCCTTTTGTTTCCTTTTACATTGGGAATGTTTTTGTCTATTTTTAAGTATCAATGCCATATCTCTCATTTCTTCCCCTGAAATTTGTGTCTTCCTCCGTGAATTTTTCCCTGCTTTTGCAACAACTTTCGTCGTAGTTTTTGCATGTTTTGGTCCTTTGTAGTGCACCTCATTTCCTCACGCGTAATTTTTTGAAGACACTATCTCTCTCGATTTTTTTGTTTTTTTTTTTTTCAATTGCATTTCATTCGATCATATCTCCTTTCCAATGTGTTTGTAAGCCTTTTTTTCAGTGTCCAAGATTGCATTTCCAAAAGGAAATTTCCCTTTTGCCAAGTGAGTTTTCATTTCTGGAAGGGAAAGTAAATCTTGCAAGTTCAGTGGGGATTAAGACTGCAGGCTACAGAGCCCTCCTGATGAGCATGGCACAGGGACAGTGTGGCCTAATAGCAGGGGAGAACATCTGGAGGTTGTCTGCCATTATTAGGTGGTCATGGCTGGGTCTCATTATCTGTTTTTTCTTCAGGAGGTGCAGGTGGGTTGGGTTTTGTGTCTGGACAGCCCCATGGTGTATCCAAGTCTGTGCTGCCTCTTTGAGTTGTTGCAGTACAGTCTGATCTGTGTTGTGAGAAACAATTGCTCACTTTGAACATTTAAAAAGTTTTATTAAACCTTAACAAAAATACAACAAAGGACCCTATAAGGAAATTTCTTTAGCGCTGGGAACTACCCTCATGCATACCATGTGGCCAGTTCATCCTCAAGATGGATCCTCAGTCTTTTATACCCCTGGGCGTTACATCAGCCAACCCTGGCCCCTCCCAAAGTCTGTCATTCAGCTCTTCTTTGCCATTTATCTGTGGAGGCTGCTTTCTTGCAACTGGATTGGAGGTTAGATGTTGCCATGCCTCACCCCCTAAGCACCCCCAAGCTTTTCCATTCCTAACTGCCCCAGCTAAGGCATGTGCAGCCTTCTTTGTACCTGTCCTAGACAGCCCAGGGTGTCTGATGGCAGCAATAGAGGGGGGAAAGGGAACTGTGGGGAGAACAGAGGACATCTAAACTACAATAACATAACCATACATCACTAAAACTTTTCCTAATATCCACACAATGGTTATCTTTTAATTGTGAGAGCCAATCATCTCATTATCGATCTATAACAGTGGTTAGCATTAATCCAGTTATAAAGAAGAAATCCAGCCCAGTTCCATAAACCAGCCTCTGGGCTGACTGACACAGGTTTCAACCAATAACAACTCCCCTAAAATACAGGCATTTGACTGGTTCAGGGTCTGTGGGTGTAGAGATCAGACCAATGGCTGTGTAGCACTGGGAGCTTTTGAATTGCCTATGAAAGCTGCTCAGGAGCAATAAAATATAGGAAAAGCAGGACAACCCCAACAAGGGGGAGAGAATCATGCATCTGACTCCATTGATACTAGAAGGTATCACTGTCATATTTTCTGAAAAATCTCTTCACCAGGATTTTTTCTCCTGGGAAGCTGGGAAGCCTCAGAAAAGAATGAAAACAATAATTATCTGATTGCTTTCAACTGTGGTCTGGAGATCGTTTACCAACAGGTGGATGTTTGATTGGTTCCATGTGAATTGTTTTAACTTAATGACCAATCACAGCCAGCTGTGTTGGACTCTAAGTCATGAGTTTTCATTATAATACTTGTTAAACCTTCTAATGTATCCCTTCTCTTTCTTTAGAATAGTTTTTCTTTAGAATGGTTTTAGTATAGCATTCTATAATAAAATAGAATAATAAATTAGCCTTCTGAGAACATGGAGTCAGATTCTCTCGCCTCATCATGTGGACCCTCACAAACACCACAAGAAGGCTAATTAATTACTTTGTTATACTATATTATTCTCTATTATATTACACTATATTACATTACATCTAAACTGAATCTGCACAAAGCACCCAACTCAACGGCCCAGAATCTCGTGATTGTCAGCTGACAGTCCTGACACACACACACACATGCACACACTTGGCCCTGATAGGGCAAGGAAACAAAACACCATCACTTTGGGTAAACAATCTCCATATTGCATTCTACTTTGGCACAACACAGGAGCAGTGAACGAGATAAGAATTGTTTTGATCATTCTTTTCTCTGCTTCTGTCACTGTCATATTTTCTGAAAAATCTCTTTGCCAGGATTTCTCTCCTGGGAAGTGGAGAAGCGTCAGAGAAAAAGGAAAACAATGTTATCTGATTTGCTTCTCCTGTGTTTTGCTGCTTTGGAATGCGCTTGGAGATTGTTTATCCAACAGGTGGTTGTTTGATTGGTTTCATGTGAATTGTTTTAACTTAATGACCAATCACAGTCCAGCTGTGTTGGACCCTGAGGAGAGAGTCACGAGTTTTGCATTAGCATCTTGTTAAGCCTTCTGTAAGTATCCTTTCTCTATTCTTTATTATAGTTTAGTATAGTACTCAATATAATATAAGATCATAAAACAATAAATTAGCCTTCTAAGAACATGGAGTCAGATTCATAATTTCCTTCCTGACTCGGGGGACCCTGAAAATACCACAAGCTTCCCTCACTTCTTCTCTCAGGTTCAGAGAATGTGAATCCCACAATAAAACACTGCTGAACAATGGGGGTCTGGCCTGTGTTGAGTCTCAGACATAACACCACGGTATCGTGTGGCGACATAGATAAGAAATATGATAAGAACTAATAGATAGATAAGGCTAACATAGATAAGAACTAATAAACATCTGAGTCCAAACAAGAAATATTGTCTTGAGATTTAATCCTGACCTTGGCAGAAAAGAAGCAAAGAGTCCATCAAGACAGGGTGCTGGGAGGAAGAGAGACCTAGCAGGCCTGGCTTTGCCTCTTGTCCATGGCCTTGCTCACAGCTCATGGACAGAGGAGTACAATGCTCAGCCCATGAGGTTGGGGAGATGAAGTGGATAAATTTTCCCCCCAGGCTCTGCTTTGTGCAGTGCAGTTATGAGCCTTAAAGTGCAGCTCATTTGTAAGCAACACCTCAGTCTCATTGGGTGCAATTTCAAAAATGCTTTGGGGTTAATTTTTCCTCTTCTTCTTCTGCCCTACTATCATCAGTGGCTACCAGACAATGAACCAGTCTTTTTAAATATTTTTTTTTTCATTTGCCTTTCTGATCCTCTCCTTTCAACCATTAAGCTTTTTTGTTTATTTCTTTGTGGGTTTTTTTTTTTGAGAGGGAGAGGGGGAATGCTTCTTTTCTTGAATTGTACTTCATGAGACTAGTCAGTTCATATGTCTCTTTTTTTTAGTTGCCATGTCAAGTGTGTAACTTCCATAATTCCAGTAATATCCTTGAGGCTGGAAGCTCAAGCAGGATGTGCATCTGAATGGGCAGTTTTAGCCCTGTCTGCTTCACCTGTGCCAGTCTTTCAGCTGCCCCTGTATCTGATTTTGAAGTTTGATCTGATTTGATTCTGAGCCCTCAACAGTTATTCCTCCACCCAATGGCATCTCCCAAATACTCTCTCTGTCCCCTAGCAGCCCCTCTCTGAAGTGCAACATTGGCCTTGCAGGGACTGAGGTAAGAGAAGAAAAAGTTCTTCCTGACAGTTAAAGGTTTCTTTTTTTTTTCTCCTCTTTTTTGTGGAGTTTAGTGGCTGTTTGCTCTGCTGGTGAAGAACAGTGTAAATACCAGAGCAACATGTCCCCTGTAAGAAAGCTGTGGGTGAGCCCCTCCTTACCCTGGAGCTGCTTGCTCTTGCTTTGGCAGCATCTTTGGGAGCTGAATGTACAGCTGGTCTGGCACTACTGGAGCCTGTTACTGCAAAAATTGATCTTTTTGGTCCTAAAGTGCTTATTCTCAGGAACTTTAGTGGCTGTATGTGTGAGAAACAGGACAGTAAATGTTGCTGGGCAAACTAGGCTTTAACCATCATCTCTGCAGATTCAAGGATTACTTGTAGTCCTTGCCTTCATGGCCTGCTGAACACAGCTGAGCTTGATAGGGCTCAGATAAATTATGATGGATGTAGCTGTACAACAATGGGCTGCTTGCATCTCTGCCAATGTCATAGATCAAATTTGGTTCAGCCTTTCCGTGTTTTGACTAAACTGAGATCCTGAAATTGTGTCTGCTAATTGTGACTTAAATGCTTGAACTCAGTGGAAGCTTGGTGGCTGACTGTGACTAATTGTCATATTTTAGTGCCACTGGTGTTATGGACCATAAAGTTTGTTTCAACAAAATGCCAGCAAAAGTTAAATGTATTTAAAGACAGGAATGGTAAAAGGGTCTGGGCAGAACACCAAGCTTGGGACTGGCATTTTTTTTCCTTACTCTGCTGCTGAGTAACTGTAATAAATTTCCTAACTTTTTTTTTCTTTCTTCATCTATACCCAGCTCAGGAAAGGGGCTGTCCCTTCAAACCCATCTGTGTGGTGCCTGGAGAAATGGGGCTGTGAATCCTGCAGTGTATCTGAATGTTCCTGGAATCAAGCCATGGCAAGTCACAAGCATGTCTGAAATGTGCTCCTGCCTCAGAGCACACAGAGACTGAGGTGAGAGGAAAAACAGCTGAGGAAGGTCATGGATGAAACTGAGAGCCAAGCAAGATGGGACAGGCCACTGCCTGAAGCACTAGTGGAAAAAGAAACACACAGGCACAGAGGGACCTGTCCTAGGCAGGGACAACTCTCCTATCAGTTTCTCTGGGTCTGGATTGAAGGCACTTGAGACAGTAGTTTCATGCTTGGACTCAGGTGTTTATTATTTCTTATTAGTAAAACAGTCTCACAACCATGAGTTCTTCAGCCTTTCATTAGCAAGGCACAAAATAGCCAACCATCTCTTGTTACAAGGTCTTTTAGGACTAAACTATCCAATTAAGAACTTACACCTAGATTATTTTCCCTTTTAACCCAATAACTGATCCCTGGAAGCCCACAATGCAGACTTTTCTGTCCAATTACAAAACATCACCCAAACCCATGAAGAAGAAGGAAGAATAAGGTAAAGAAGAACAACCTGCCTCTGCCCTAAAACCTCCATCTTGCTTCATATTTATTTCTATATTCTAAAACCCCAAACTCTAAGTTTTCCACCCTGTGATATTACACACTTCTAACCAACTCCACACCTGTAATCCCAATCATATCAATCAATTTTGGGAACCTTTTCACAGTCTCAGGTCAAATGCAGTGTTCTCTTGTTGGTCTGTGCCTTTAAGCACAGAAAGTTTAAAATTCTCAGCATCCAGGGTTCCAACACTCTCCCAAGTGCTGAAGTGGTGACCAGTACTTTCCTGTGTCTGAAAACATAAGGAAACCTGGCAGTGTCATGGTGAGCTCAGTGCAGCCTTTTGGGGGGCCCAGACTCTGTCCTTGGCTTCTCTTTGATACCTAATTTGGGTTGCCCAGTCTGACCTGCTGGCAGCCAGACAATAATCGGAGCCCATTCCTGCTGCTTTTTAATGTATTAAACTCAAAATCACTTCCTTGGGACCCTGTGTCTCATTCTTTCAAGGGTTTTTCTTTTCTTAGCTGTGAGACCACCTACTCCAGGGGTTTGCTCCCCTGCGCTCCCCTGCAATTCCCTGCTGTGTCATGGGATGGATCAGGTTAAACACAACCCAAGTTCCATGGTGTCTTTAGGTGGAAAGGAGGCTTAATTGCCTTTTTAATTAAGAGGAGAACATTTGAAGAACTCATTGTTTTTACCAAAATTTGAAGCTGCCTGTAGACTCCAGACCTCTTTAAAGACATCTGTCAGCATAATGTTTTAAAAGAGATTATTTCTAGCTGATATCACTTATTTTGTTTATCTAGTGCTAAAAACAACAGGGACCAGTATGGGAGATGGCTTGACCCTGGTTAATGTTCTGTGCTGTGTTTTTTGATTGCGCTGAGCTGGGGGATTACAGATACTGACTTTGTCCAACTGGGAGCGAGATGGCTCCAGCTGTGGCATGGACTGAGGAGCTACTGATCAGAGAAAACTCCCTGGAGGGTACAGAGACTTTACAGGAGAGAGCAGGTGCTGCCTGAGGTGTCCCAAATGCCCAAATTACACAGAAGGACACAGAGTTCCATAGGTGCTGTGTGGTTTGTGCCCACTGCAGGAGGTTCTCTCATATCCCAGATAGCCCAAGGTACCAATCTGGGTCATTAAATTGTGCCTTCATGTCTCTTCATCTTTTGTACCCCAGATGGAGGGGTCTGCATTTTGCTTCACCTTTAGCAGTCTGGTAAGGTGATAGATCCACCAAAATCTGTGTCCAGTGCTCAAAAAATCAGCTTCTGTTTCATCACAGCCAAGTCCTCTCTGCCCTACCAGGACAGCTTTGAGAGGCTTTCAAGGCACTTGAGACAGGCTCTCTTGCTGTGTGCCCTTTTGAAGAAGGACACAAATTCCTAATTTGAGTGTAATCTCATCCCTTTGGTGCTGAGCAGAAAGCCATTAAGGATGTCAGAGAGGTATTTTAGCTGTACGAAATCCTTAGCATGAGATCTTAGACAGACCACTTAAGCAATTCCTAAAAGTGTCTATATTTCTATTGTTATTGTATCTTTCCTCAGTAATTTTCACAGAAGATTTCTTAGGAGAAAATTGGCAATTAATTACAATAACAATGACGATGATGATTAGGTGTAATAAGAATAGTGATAGAGCAGAGCTCACCACCCACATAAAATGCCACCAAACGTAGATGAGTGAAATCACTACAGGAAATATATGAGTATTAAATTAATAAAGCAATTTCCTTCAGCGTTGTTACCACATCTTCTGGTGTAATCCAAGAAAATAGATGTTCATGCAGCAGCTGTAAATATTCATCTGCACAAGGAGATTCCAGTCCCTTGCCTCCTGCTATTGGTTTTTCCATTTCCAGGAATTTTGTTGTTTTATTCCCCTCCAAGCTGAGTGTGAGAAGGCACCAGGTGCACAACAGCAAAGTCAGAGATGGCGCTGGCTGAAATTAAATTCACCCCTGTTGAATCCTGATGAACGTTTCTTATCTCCCGAGCCACTCCCGCAGAGAAATGTTTTTATAATCTATTTGGCCATTATGAGGGGTAAAAAGGGCTCGTGGGCCTGTTTCATCCTGGAGTAAAGGATGCGGACATGTGCAGTGCCCTGCACGAGGTGCCCCAGATCCTCCTGACTGGCTCTGAGCTCCTGAGTTAATGCAAACAGCATTATGTTCCCTAAAGGAGCTTTATAGTTAGAAAGAGTTATATGGTAATAAGAGTTATATAGATGCAATACACCTGAGGTGCATAAAAATGCTCAAATTGCAACCCTTTCAAAGAAGTTATCATCCTTGGAAGTGGCTATAAACATGTGAGAGCAGGAGCTGAGCGCTGAAAGGGGAAAAAAAGTCAGCTGAAGTTTTCTATTCCCACTTTCCCAGCCCCTTCCTGCGAAATTCAGTTATATCAAACCTATTGAAATAATTCAGAGCCCTGTATGATGGAGCAGTACCATCTTATGGGGAACCATAATCCTAAGAAGCCATAACCATACAAATAACGCCCCTCACTCTCCAAATAAATGACCATAACATAAAAAAAAAAAGGAGAAAAATCTATAAATGCAGCTCTACACACAACAATATTTCATTTTTCTTTTAAGAAACATGTCAGGAACCCTACTGATGTTGCTTTAATTCATTTTATTATACATCTATTTATTTTCTACCCCTCTGAGGAAAATAAAGTCAAAGAACATGTACCTGTACTTTTATGTTAAAAGAGTTGGTTTCCATTCCACTTCTGCTTTCACTCTGCAATCTGTTCTTTTGAAAAGCAAAGTAGATTAAAATATTTGCTTTATTTGAAATTTTCCTGCTGGGAAAGAATTTAAAGGTGACAGCCAAAAAAGATTTCATTGTAGAATGTAAATTCCTTTTGACAAAAACCTGTTTTCCAGCAGAAACAAACCAATGCCTAATCCAGTCACCCTCACTTCATGTAGCAGTGGAGCCATGTAATCTTTCATATGAAGTTAATTTCAGAGAGGAATTTTCTCAGCCATTCTGGAAGAATCAACATGGCAAGGCCTCCACAAAACCCCAAGGCAAGATTTTAATGGAAAACATCAGATAAGCATGAACATTTTCCTCTTTTAACATCCAGGTGCATACAAACCTCACTGATCTGCACAAGCAAACTAGAAAATCTCCCTTCCAAAGGGCACAGTGATGGCAGTTGTGAAAAGAGAGTTATTTTTTCCCAGTGTAACTCAAATGAGTCATTTCAACTTAGGTTTGAGTAAAAAAAAAAAAAATTTTGAAACAATTTATCAAAATGATCTCCCTTTGAGGTGGGCTTTTTATCATACTTAAACCACACTCAAGGCACATGATGTTGATGAGCTCCCATGGTGTCTGACTTCCTGCTTTTCCTCACTTTTCTTAACCCAATGACACAAATGATAGATGGTTTCCAAATTCATAGGGACCTGTGGGAGGTATTTTTACCAAGGAACCAGAGGCAGGGCAGCTCTAGATATAAAGTGCTTGAAAAACTGGTTGTATGTATGTTAATGTTAATTATTATGAATAAATTTTGTACAAACAGTAATAAAAGGTTAAGAAATAAAGTGAGTGCTGTTTTTTTTAGGAAGCCAGTCAGTTCCACTTTATTCATGAAGTTAAAGATATGTTTGCCAACCTGATAGCTTTGAAACACACAAAATCATTTCAGGGGAGCTGTGCTTACACAGCAACAAAGTGAGCAGAATTTGAGCTACCTGTTTTTATTGCTGAAATCAGTCTCTTTCAACACACTCAGAAGCCTGGCAGGCTGGGTGGAAGATGAATGACAGCCATGGGGAACTGCTCCAGAGTGTTGCTCTTAACAACCCTTTTACCTCTAAACCAGCCAGAGCAATATCCATGAATTAACTGCTCGTGCTGCCACTCAGCAGTAAATCTGGGCTACCATATCCCACTGATTTAGCATAACTACAGTTGCATTTGTGGCACAAAAACCTTGAGTTACAGCATCATTTTTAACCTTGCTCATTGATTTCTAACTATGTCAAGCTGAAAGTGGTTGTCCTGTGAACAGACTAAGAATTGTAGATGTCAAATAGTTTCTGAGATAAAAACTTATTCCCAGCTTAACCAATGAATACATCTCAAGGCTTTTTACCCTTCTGCCTAATCAAGAGGAGCCCAAATAACATTTGTTGAAGGTAAGTAATTTGTGCATCTCTATACGTACTGATCACCTGAGTTTGCTTCTCCTGTAACTCCTGATGAAACTCCTCAAAGGAAAGCCCTTCCAGGCAGGAAACTCACCAACCTTTAGATGTATTTTAATACATCAGAGTTGAAATTTAGCCTCTGCTTTGCTTTTGGAAAGAGATAGAGGGCACAGAGCAGGAGAAATATGTGTGCAATCCTCTGACACACAAAGGAGCAGTCCTGGTGCTGCAGGAGCACTGAGAGCAGTGTGGGGCTGTGAGATGCTGCTCAAACTGTACAGCTCTCAGCACACCAGTGGGAGCACTTCAGTGGGATTTGTCTAGGCCAAAACAAGTTGGATGTCTGTAAAATCAAAGTGGGATTATCCCAGGAAAGGTCCTAGGTATTCCCAAAATTTACCCAACCGTGCTTTCTGAGCCTGAGAGCTTTCACCTGAACTTCTCAGGGCTCTTGGTGGGACACTGAGGGGGGGTTGTTTTTTATCATTTTGGGGAGCAAGCCCTTGCTCTCTTTTTGCTGCTTGTAGCCAGCCCGCTTCCCTTCTCAGAAGCAGCAGTAATGAAGGCTCTGGGGTGGCAGTGTCACCTGTTAAAGCTGCCACTTGGGGGTTTTTAATACTTCAAAACTTGTAAACTCCCTCTCTGGGCACTGAGTGCTTTGTGCATTAGTCAGGAGCACTGTCACAGATCTATCCAGAACACAAATGAAACTGCCTGGATGAGGGCAAGGCAAACTGCTCTTCCTTGCACTTATGTGTCTTTCTATCTCAGGAGATTAAATTGGTTTGCAGAAGTGCCTTTCAGCACTCTGGAAAAATCCATGCTGCTGGCTCTTACCTGGAGAGGGTTACTGAGCTGGTATTGAGTGGGGCTTGAAGATATAAATGATGGCAAGGTCTCCTTGCAGTGGCCAAGGCTAATCAGTGATATTTTTGCCCGATGTCTGGGAGGAATGATGAGGAGGACTCCATCATATCAGAAGGCTAATTAATTACTTTATTATACTATATTATTCTATATTATATTATTACACTATGTTACATTACATCTATACTGAATCTACCAAGCACTCAACTCAATTCCACTGCCCAGAATCCTGTGACTGTCAGCCCACAGTCCCGACACACACACATGGATTCAATCGGTCAGTGAATCAAAACACTCCCACCAGAATCCAATTACCAATTCCCTTCAGGTAAACAATCTTCCACAACTCATTCCACTTGTGAACAGCACAGGAGCAGCAAATGATAGAAAGAATTGTTTTTTCCTTTCTCTGAGGTTCAGAGAACGTGAATCCCAGAAATATCCTTGGGAAGTTGTGCCTTGCTTTTCTCTGTGAAGAGAAATGCGGCTACAAATGCTCAGCACCTCACCCAGTGCTGGTGCTGGCCCTGTGATACAAGGGACAAGAAAGAAAATATTTCACACTGAATGACCAGGTTGGAAGAAACTTTCAAGATCATCAAGTCCAACCCAGCCCCAACACCTCAACTAAAGCCTGGCACCCAGTGCCACATCCAGGCTCTTTTAAACACACCCAGGGATGGTGACTCCACCACCTCCCCAGGCAGACAATTTGAATACTTTATCACCCTTTCTGTGAAAAACTTTTTCCTAATATCTAACCTAAATTTCCCTTGCCACAGCTTAACGAAGAGCTTATTTGCTCTTGGTCATGCTCGGCTCTGTCTCAGCAGACTGGGAACTGGAACCTCCCTTGCCAGAAGGTCTCAACAGGAAAGACATCTATGCCATGAGCTTTCTGGGCTCAGCTACAGGGCCAGCCTTGGCCTTGCCTCCCTTCTGCATCTGCTGCCAGGGCTTCCCAGCAGTGTCCCTACAGCTCCATTCCAGCTGCAGCAGCTCCATCCAAGGGACAGTGATGCCTTGGAAGGGCTACCTAGAGCAGAGGCTGGACAGAGCTAGAAAATAAAGCAGGAATTTGTTGAAAGGCCTTCAAAGGATACACCTTGGGCAGTGCGGGAGCCTGGAAGAGGCTACACCCAGGATGGATCACAGTCATGAGTTATTCAGACAGATGTAAGTTTGGTCTATTTACATATCAGGGGTTAATTGTCCAATTACAGCTTCAGGTAATGGAGTCACATCCCCTCAGTTTGCTACCCTCAATTCACTTTTGTTTATACTTTTTGGGCCTGAGGCTGAGATGGTGACCTTGGTTCCCATCTGGAAAAGGATTGTTTTCTCTGACCAAACTGTGAAGAGAACTTGCTAACACTTTATATGACGTTCAGAGTTATACAATAATGCAGTACAGGATCTGAAAAATATAAAAGCTAAAACTGAAGGCATCAGCAGGAATGAGGTGCCTGGGAAGAAGGAGGACAAATCCCTGGATAGGGAAACCTTCCAAGGGGGAAGGTTGAACTCCTTTCCGCTTCCCCACTGCTCCTTGAGCTGTGAGAAGGACCCACCTTGCCATAAATTCAACGTGGCAAAGAGGCAAAAGGCCCCAGCCTCCTGTTTCTGTAATGCAGAGCAAACATAAAAAATGATGGGCAGGGAAATGTGAAGAGAAAATTCCTGGTTTATGTCTGCTTGTATGCAAGTTTCTTTTTCCACTTTAAAACTACACCTGATATATTTTTATTGGACCAAGATGTAAAACCTGAATTCGATTGCAGCCATGATTTCTGACCCAGTAAGTGTTACTGAGAATTATCTCTTGAGGCAGAGTAACTATTTAATACTGTGCATCCCTTGTGTTCAGTCATGAAAGCTGCCTACAGGGTCTAACATTTCTAAATTGAGTGATTATCTATTGGTAATTGCACTCTCTAAATAGACCTGGGGAACAGACATATGGTTAGAAGAATGGCTCCATTTTTTTCTCCTTCCTTTTTCTTTGGCTGCTCACTGCTAACGACGGCACTTCAGCTGTTTCCAAGCTCTGAAAAATGTAAAAATCTGAAGGAGTCAGAAAAAAAAATCACAAACAGCAGCTTCCCTTGGCAGAAATAGTTACCCCTGTCACTTCAAGGTGCTTTTATGTCACACAGCCAAGCTGAGTAGAGAAGTCCACACACTGAGGTCTAAAATCAAACTCAGCTTTTTTTTCTTCACTGGCTGTACTAGATTGGTGCTCTGTTATCGGGACACGCCTCATTTCCAGTACCAATCTGTGCAGGGAGAAATGTGTATGACTTGATCTTTGCACCTCAGTTCTACTTGCTGAGCCTTGCCTCTTCATCTTGCAAACAGGAGTTAGAAACAGCCTTTACACCCCGAGAAGTCCCACTGTGTTTATAATAACTCTGATTTCAGCATGGCAGAAATATGGATCTCAGAATGTGAACTGGGGCAACGTGGCTCCTCTGGCTGCTGGCCACAGTAAAGAGTGGTGGCAAAAGCTGTTGTATGAAAGGGTATACAACAATATATATATATATTCAATATATATATACACATATAGAATATATATGTATTCAAAATATATATTTTATATATATATAATATATAATACATATAATATATAATATATACCTAATAGAATATAGAATATATATATGAATATATATATTCAATATACTCAATATATATACTCAATATATTTATTATATATAATATATAATTTATATATAATAAATATATATTTATATATAAATATTTAACATATATTTTCAATCTATATAATCAATATTCAATATATATATTCAATATATATATAATTGTATAATATATTCAATAATGTATCTTCTAAATATACATGGAAAATTCCAGACAGGTCGCATAGACTTACCCAAGACTTCAGCTACAAGAGAATTTGCAAATTCCCTGCTAATTATCAATGCTCAAGTACTTTCCAATGGCTGTGGTGATTCTACTTTGAGATCTAAATACTTTCAAGGCCTAACTTAATGCACAGAAAATCTGGAACTAATATGCATATGGGTTCATGAAGTCAGTGTCTAAAGCTTTGTCCCCACTGAAGCTGTAATAACCTCACAGCTACAGCTCAAGCAGTAAATTTTTTTTGGGAATTTAATTATCTTCAGCACCTGAAAAGGCAAAGCTGTAACCTCACAGCTACAGCTCAAGCAGTATTTTGGGGCATCACCAACCCTGCTCCCTGTGGGAACAATTTTGGCAAGTCCTTGAAGTTTAAATCACCTTCTGAAGTTGTCCCTGGAGTGATGCAGTGAGGGATGAAGGAATGCCAGCAGGTGTGGATAAGGATGTTGCAGTCAGTACTGCAGCAAGGGAAAGTTTTTCTCCCAAATGCAGCTTGGCTGGAGATATACAAAGCATCAGAGTCTGAATCAAGATCTGTGAGCTGCTGGCTGTCCTTGGGGTCTTGGAAAGCTGCACCCTCCTCTCCAACAAGGAATTCTCAGAAGGAACCAGCAAGGAGCTCTCAGAACTTTGGGCCTGTAAGCCAAAGCTTAGAATTAAACACAGGATTTGATCTGAGACCTTGGAAAAGTCTTCCAGACTTAGGTGCTAGAAGTGAGAATGTGGATTTATAGTTTAAAGCAGAGACATGTTAAGTTAAATAAAGGAAAGCTTATTTAACTTTGGAGTTAAATAGAGTTAAATAGTTTAGTTTAGAGTTTTAGAGTTTAAGATATAGAAAAAATAAAAGTAGTTACAAAGATAAACAAAGAGTTCAGAATGCAGTACTGTAGGTTGTGTGTCATAACACGATTGGCTAAGAAAGCTTACACTGTAGCATGAGTCCATAGGATGAAATATTTAAGGATTGGGTCAAAAACATAAATAACCTTGTTGGCAGTGTTTTGTTGGTCAATAAATCCTTAAAAGGTCTTGTAAGTAGGGGTCTTGTGACCTTCTGAACCATGGGGTAAAGATGTGAGCCAAACTCACCCTTTCTGCCTATGTAGAAGATAAGAAAATAAACTTCATCATCTAAAAATTCAGAGGTCCCTTCTCTAACTCATTCAAAATTCCTTCAAAAATCCCCATATTTGTGCTCTAAAGGGATCTTAACAGAGTGTGAAAATCCACTCTGTGGAACCTTTAACTCTCACTGCAGTGGCCTTTCCCTGCCTTCCATGACACATGATCTTTATTCCTTTATTTCTCCAAGGTGACCTTTGAGATAGGGAGCTGCTTCCACAGGACCAGTGAAGAGGTGGTTGTTTAGTGCTGCACTTCTGAATTTCAGCATGACAGTGTTTGGCATGCAGATACAAATTAAAGGATGAGAAACAGGTGTTTGGATGGGGAAAAGGCTTTTAATTATGAGGAATATTCTTGCTGCCTGGTTGTTCTGTGGTTAAATGGTTCTGTCATCATGCTTCTGAGATCTGTAAATAAACAACACCCAAACATTCCATATTAATTAGAAATGTTACATAGGCATATGCTAATATTGAAGCACCATGACATGATCACTGATTGCACAGCTGGAAGTAATGGTGAATTTTTAAGAAACACCATCCCAGCTAGAATTGTCTGTGGGGAAAAAAAACAACCCAACAAAACATCACCACCCCCAAAAACCCAAAATCAAACAAAAACCCTGAGGTGGGAAATTTCCATGGATAGAAACTGATCGGTAGAAGTTGGTCAGCAAACAGTTCTTGGCCTGATGACAGAGTGTGCCCAACGAGTGAGGTCTGTGTCCTGAAGCAGATGTCTCCAGTTGTTGCTGTTTCTGTCTGTGCCTCCCATCCCCTGACAGGGGAACAGAGAGCTGTGGAGCTTCTGACACCACCAGAGGTGGGTGTGAGCACCTGAGCCCTCTGCTCACAGCCATCCTCAAGAGTCACCCCCTGTGCCCCAGAGCATTGTCCAAACACCCCTTGAGCTCTGCCAGGCTGGTGCTGTGACCACTGCCCTGGGGAGCCTGCTCAGTGCCCAGCCAGCCTCTGGGGGAAGAACCTTTTCCTGATACCCAACACCAACCTCCCCTGACACAGCTTCAGGCCATTCCCTCGGTCCTGTCATTGTCACCACAGAGAAGGGATCAGTGTCCTCACCCTTTGTGCAGAGACTTCTTGGCCTTGAGCTGCCTGGGTCTCCCCAGGGTGTTTCCAACCTTTTTCCTTCTAACTTTTTGGACAGCTCTCATATCTTAGCATTGAGACATTTTCTACTATAACGAGAAGGAAATCATCATCTCTGTTTTAAGATCTGTGAGGATTCAAAACCTCTAGTGGAAGGAAGGGGGAAATGTGTGGACATATATCTCAAGAATTAATCCTCCAACTGATATTCACCCATTAGTCAAAAACCCAAAAATATCCTGGGAGCTGAAGTCAGAATCATTAGTAAATCCTTAATGGTTTACCTTTTAATCACTCTGACATGGACTTTGTTCCAAAGAGCTTTGCTGAAGTGGCTGAAGCCTGCACAGATGGATGAGGAGCAGAATCAGACAGCCCACGTGTGGGGAGAAGCAGCAGCCCCTGAATTATAGGGACTTACAGAAGGACTTGAATAATCACACTGTGGGACTGAGCTAAAGGGTTTCATGGGGAGTGGGAAGGGATTTCAACCTTCCAGGATTCTCACCAGGGTAAATGGCTGTAACAGCCTGAGTTTTTCCTTAAACAGGAGGTTATTAGAAGGGCAATTATTATGGCAGGCTAATTCCTTGGCCCTTTGCAGGGTGGTCTGCTGAGAGCTGGCATCTTGTTTTCCCCTTACAGATGGATTTTCAAGCACGTGAACCTGAGGCTTACGTGGCCAATGGTGGCAGAGTTGGCACAGAAAAATCTGAATTTCTTCTCAGACAGTGCCACCACAAGGCACAACCCATAGAGCATCAGCAGTGAGCCTGAGCAGCCTGGTTTATGTTGTGGCTTGTCCCTGAATTAGGTGGGCTGATGATTTTTTTATGGTGTCATCTTAGTGTGTGTTTGACTGCTGTAATCTGGCAGTGTGGACCTGATTCAAGCTCTCTGTCTCTGCCTCTGAAGCAAACAGTTTTATGCTGTCTGAGACTCCTTCCAATTCCTCCCCACACCACATCATTCTCCTCCTTGGCAGCCTTGTACAAGCTAAGGACTGAGGGGAAGCAAAAACCTATCTAGCAAAGACAAATAAATGAACAGCACACACAAAAGCAGCTTGCCTTGAAACTTAAATTGGTTGCTGCTAACTTTCTTCTGGTTTTGGCAGGGAAACAGATTATTTCCAGTGCCCCAGCCTTAGGAGCTTGGCTGCTTTTCAGTATCTGACTAGGACTTCAATGCTGGGAATTTAATTGTCCTCAGCACCTGCAAAGGCAAAGCTAATAAGTTACTGAAGTTTCAAGGTAAAGTTAGATGCTGTTTGGTTTGTTAATTGAATATTTAGCCTGACTTCCTAACGAGGCAAAGCTTGCTGGCTGTTTGTATATGTGTTGCCATTAAATTTTAAACCAAATATTGAGTAGGAATGATACCCAAAAGGCATAAGAAGTGTCCAGTTAGAGATGAAGTGTCCTAGTCCCCAGAACAGGAGAAAAAAGGCAGTGTGAAGGCTTTGAGTATTCCTGGGCAAATCCACATAGAATTACACTGCCTGAGGGTCCAATCCACAAGAGAACCTGACTTTGCATCATGTCTGTTTGCATTTTAAGACTTTTCATGTGCCATTTCAGTTGCAGGCTGAATGATTTTGATCCTTGTCATGGCAAATATCTCATGTGAGGGCTGAGGGGTCAGATAATTTTCTTCCTGTTCATTCAATTAAAAGAAACATTTTTGCCTGTTTTTTTTTTTTTTGTATGCATTAGGCAATGCAAAAAAAAAGATATCTTGTGAGACAAAGAGATAGTTATATAGAAGAATGGCACTAGAACCAATGGCATACCTACCTGCAATTTTTCCTACCTCTTGCAGCAAAAAAATTCTCCTAAAATGGTCAATATTGAGCTAAGAAGAAATCAATTCCCACAAGTAATAAATACCATACACTCAGCTCACCAGGGCCTTTACAGTTTGTTTCTGTTCACATTGGGCTGTTCTGCAGGAATCAGGATGAAACAGGTGGATGGAATGAGAGTTGATTACAGCCAATTCAAGACATTTAGAAGAAAAATCCTCACAAGTTCTTCTGAGCAGGGTCACACAAAGTGTAGTGGGTTCAGTTGCTTTTATTGTGAACAGGGTCCTGAATCAACAAAGAATTATGCATGCACCTGGCTTTGCAAGCAGAATAAATTTCCACTGCCTGTGCATTTAAAGCTCATTAGCCTCCAAGGGGACTCTGCACAGAGCTTTGAGTTAATCTCATGTCACAGAAGATCTTCAGAAATGGGTCGAAGAGTGGCTGCAACAGTGAGTTGTGATGAAAGTCCCTCTCCTTCAACTCCTTCCTCTGCAGAATCTGTGCTTCTTTGAGCATCATTAGAGGAGGAGCGGTGCATGTATCTCACCTCCTGGCATGGCTGTTTAGTCCATCCAGAATTATCTTACTCCTCCCAGTAAAGAGATGCCAGTGAAATGCTTCATTGGGAATAGATTCTGGGTTTGTGGTAGGAGGTAAAGCAACAAGAAGGACAGCCATTGAGGTTTTTGTGGGTCTGAAAAGCAGAAACATCTTCTAAAGAACTGCTCAAGGTACTGAACCAGCAAGTTGCCTTGGTGTCTGTGTATGATCCATCCCAGACTAGGTGGGAGCAATGACTGCAGAGGCATTTAGCAGTCAAAAGATCTTGATACATTGATTTCATGCTTTGTATTGACAGTCCAAGCCTTGCAGGTAGACTGGGCTCAGCCCTGGGGTTTATTTTTCACTCCTCCCATCCCTGTCAAAAGCCTGTGGGTGACTCTTGAAAGGCAGGAGAGTTTGGTGCCTTTTGGTTCAGACAGCAAAAATGGAGAAGCAATTCCAGCATTAACTTCAGAAATACCCAGAAATTAACCACAGAAATATCCATTTACATGCAGCTGCTCTGACTGGGTCGTTTTCAGGTGAGAGGAGGCTGATGTGTGTCACAGACAACTTTTATGGAAAATCCTTTCCTTAGGATTTTTCCTCCTGAGAAGCTGAGAGGCCTCAGGAACAAAATGCAAGCAATGATTATCTGCTGCTGTGGAATGCAACAGGTGCATCTGTGATTGGTCTCATGTGGTTGTTTCTAATTAACGGCCAATCACAGCCCAGCTGGCTCAGACTCTCTGTCCCAGACACAAGCCTTTGTTATCATTCCTTGCTATTCTATTCTTAGCCAGCCTTCTGATGAAATCCTTTTCTTCTATTATTTTAGTATAGTTTTAATGTAATATATATCATAAAATAATAAATCAAGCCTTCTGAAACATGGAGTCAGATCCTCGTCTCTTCCCCAATCCAAAAACCCCTGCGAGCACCGTCACAGACGTGGAATGCTCTGCAGCTCCCAACACAGAGGAGATGTGAGAGTGAGATCTCCTTTTCCCTGAGAAGGAGCAGTGATCGCACGTTTCTTTCTTTGGCTCACCCTCATGTGAGGGTGCAGGCAGCAGACCCTCCAACCTGTGCCAGGCAGTGAGGAAAAGAAGGAAGGGACCTGGGATAAATGAGTCTTTGTGCCTTTCTGTGGATAAATTAAATCAAATAAATATATGAGGGTGTGATCCAAAACTGCCAATTGCCAGTTGTCCTTAAATTACCATCATTTTATCATTTTCTGAAATAAAGCTTGTTTTTGGTAGTTGGTGTGATGAGCTTCATGTCCTGTGCTGAATCAGAAGGACTGGACTAACAGATCATCCACTTTGGAATCACATTTTGCACATGTTTGTGGCTCCACGAACCTCCCAGTAAAATCTGCTGCAGAAAGTCTTTGGCCTTAATTTCTGCACAGAGCAAATTCTGCTTCAGTGTAGATTTAAGGAAAAACCTTGAAAGTTCAGGTAGAATCCAGATATGCCTTCTAAATAAATCCGCTTATCACGAGCAGACAAGCCACCACTTCCTTTTGATTGTAGCAATTAATAACTCCCACCCTTTGTGAGTTTAGGATTAGTGTCAGGATTAACACCAAACACCAGCTCTCCCCTACAGAGCTCAGAAATTTCAATACTGCATTGTAATTGGGCCGTGTGAGCAGCAGAGGGTAGTGTATTCCACAGAAAGACTTCCATCTGGATACCAGAAGCTATTTGGGAGTGTTTTTCAGAAAAGCAGATTGCTATAAAGTGAGAGCAGGACAGCCCCTCTCTGCTGCAGTCCTGTGTGGAAAGGCTGCAGTGTGTGAGCCTTGGCTGCTGCACTGTTTAAAGATGATTTAAAAGTGATATTTATTTATATTTATTTAAAAGTGATATTTGTTTGGGTGCAGGACGTTTGTCTGTGGTGAAATGCTTCAAACTTCTGCTCTGCACTGAGGTCTGATGCTGGATTTGAAGTTTGATTTCCAAGTATCCAGGAAAAGGTTTTGCAGGATTGCATCTCAGCTGTGTCCCCTTCCCACTGGGGAGAGGCTTGACAATGTCCTGTCCTGTCTCACACAATTTAATTTGGAGCCCACTCAGAGGTCACCAGGCTCACTCAGCCTGGGTCACCAGGGCTGTAGAGCTCACACAAAATCACAGAATCATTAAAGCTGGACAAGACCTCTAACATTAGCCCAGCACCACAGTGTTCACCACTAGACCATGACCCCAAATGCCACAGCTAAACATCTTTTGAGCACTTCCAGAGATGGTGATTCCAACCACTGTTGGCACTGTTCCTGTGCCTGACAGCCCTTTCAGTAGAAGAAATTTTTCCTATATCCAATCTAAACCTCCTCTGGAGCAACTTGGGGTATTTCCTCTCATCCTGTCTCTTGTTACCTGGGAAAACAAACTGACCCCACTGGCTACAGCCTCCTGTCAGGGACTTGCAGAGAGAAATATGGTTCACTTTGAGTATCTTTTCCTCCAGTTTCTTCCTTGTCAAAACCCAGGAAATTCCTCTGGCTGCCCTGGAGGGCTCGAGCCCCTGCCCAGGGGGCTCAGAGACCTTGGCACAGAGCCCAAGACCCCTGTGCCTTCGATTTAGCCCTTGGAAAAAACAATTACCAACCTTATATGAAGAATTACAAGCCACAAAATTTTAAATAGATTGATACTGAATTTATCACAGGGTGAAAAATAGATTTTGGGGTTTTTAGAATGGAGGTTCAGTAGGCAAGATGGAGGAATCTGGGTGTGTCCAGCCTTTCTCCTTCTTCTTCTTGGCCTCCATCTTCTGCTGTGATGGTGGCACTTTTAGATTGGTTTAGAGTAGAAGCTCACTGTCTAACATAGGTGATAGGTTTTGGAAAGTAATTGTAAATATTGTACATGTAGTTTTTAGTATAAAAAGATAACACCACTTCTGAGGCAGGCAGAATGCCTCTGTCTGACCTGCTGAGTGGACCTTGGCTGGACAGGAGAAAGAATTTTATAGATAAGAAAGAATAAATAACCTTGAGACCGAGAACTGAAGAGCTCTGGGAAAAGAGACTTTCTAATGTATCTGGGGGTCACTCTGACCAGCTAGAGAACCCGAGAGCTCCTCATCAGACTTGTGTTTCAGACCCTTGAAAATCCATCTGTAAAGGGAAAAACAAGATGCCAGCTCTCAGCAGACCACGCTGCAAAGGGCCAAGGAATCAGCCTGCCTCTGTTCCCTTCTCTGGACATGAAAAAATCCAGTGTAAATGTAGTTTTAAAATGTCCCGCCCTATGGGGGTTCAGCAAACATCTGTCTGGGCGTAGTCTGGGTTAAATACTGTGAGGATTATCAATGTACCACCTCTTCCCTCCTTCCATCTACTGAGATGACTTGCTCTGCCTCTGAAGAGCAAACCTGTGCCTTCCCAAGCTGCTCCTGCTTTTCCAAGAGTATTTGAAGAATTAAAGTGCTGTGTGAGCCTCCTTGTGCTGCTGTTTCACCTCTCCACCTCTCAAGGCTCAGGATGAATTGTAGCAGCCTCAGTGAAGAACATCTCACCTTGTCATCTCAGTGCCTCTGCAGAGGAGAGCTCCAAATAGGTCCTCAGTGACTGCAAAATTTCTCTGCCTTTCTTGTGACTTAAGAGAGGGAAAATTTGGTAACTGGTGCTGAGGGAAGCTGCTAGAGAACAGCTGTGCTCTTTGAGATAATACACTTATATTTGCACATTAATATCTACAGATATATGTGAGAGTTTTACTTTTGCTTTTTTTTTTTTTTTTTTTGCAAGGAAGTCCTTGTATAACAAACACTAAATGGAGTGCAGGCAAGAGCAGAGAGGATTTTTTTAGGGCTGCTGGGAAGGACTGTCATCACCTGTTTTCTTTCTTTCCTTGGTGCATCACAGTAAATATCCCACTGGGAGATATCCCTAGGCAGGATGGTCTTTCTTGCATCTCCTTTTGTATGAACGAGGACAATGAACAAGATAGTTCTTGACCTTTCTGGTTTCCTCTGGAAAATTTGAATGCTAATATAAAAAATTCCAGAAAAAAAGAAGATCTTAGAAATTACCTCCATCCTCCTTACACAGAGACATCTTGAATATGGACAAAAGGGCATTTTACAGCAGTGTTTATTTGGAAAACCCTTGCCAATTTCTGCTGGCAGTGACAATGGAAAGGAAGTCAAAAGGAAAAGGAAGTCAAAAGGAAAAGGAAGTCAAGAGAAGTGATGTTAAGGTGGATGTGGAAGATGGGATGTACAAGTACTGGAGCCCTTGCTGGGCAGCCACCTGTGCCTGGATGGGTTGTGCTCTGTTAGAACCATGGTTCTCCCTGCTGCTGACTTCCTCCCTGACACAGAAATGCAAAATAACATGATCTTTTGGTCTTAATAAAGTGGATTTGTCTCTCCCATTTCCTAATGAGGTTCCTGAACTCCTGCCAAGATGCTCATAGCAAGTAGTGTTATGAAGCCCATTTCCTAAATGGTTTGGGGTTTAATTTGGTCCTTATGGCCCTGGATAATTTAAGGACTTTTGATCTGCTTAATCACAGTTATTTGTTTTATGGTCTGAGGCCTTTGGGTCTTGCAAGTCATTCATCCATTTCTTGTGCTAAAATGCTACTTTCTGTCCTTAATAATCATCTTAGTGATAAAGGTGATTTATAACTTTGCTTTTCCCTGTTCAGAGGGGGATTTGACAGCTACAATCCCTCAGGTGTACTGCACCCTCCATCAAGCAAACCATTAATTCTAGCACAGCAAAAGTGTCAACCTGACTGGTTTGGAGGTCCTGAAACACGTGTATCTCCCCTTAGATAAATGAAGTCAATTAAATCTCCCATTAAGATCTCCTACTTCCACAGATGGTCTTTCTTTTTCTCATATGATAATCATATTAAAATTGCATGCAGAGCCATTTGTACATTTTAGCATTAACGTTTGCTGCTCCAAATCAGCTGGGGGAAGAGGGAATTGTCACAGTTTTCATCAGCCTCTTCTGCTGTCATTGTAATCCTTCCAAAGGGAGCCACTGCAACCCGAGCAATCAGCAGCTAAAATTTGTTTGCATGGGCAGGTGAGAAAAGTAAAACAGCAACCAGGACTTTCCTGGGACTCCACTGTGAAATGGAAATATGTTTTCTGAGAAGTTATTTCTGATGGAAATGAACAGGGCCAGGGGATGCCCTGCCCAGCTGGCTCTGCACAGATTCTGATGAGCCAATACTTTCAGCAATTGAGAAAAGCAAATTTGAGCCTTGGAGTTCTTTGCTGGCCTCAAATCTGGGACTGGCCAGTGTTGAGAGCCCTCAGTTTTCAGTTGTTATGATGGCAGAACTGGCAGTATTGGAGAACACAGCAGAGTGAGGTTGGGATTGGTCTCGTGTATCGAGTTGTCTGTAATGAAAACCAGCACCTCATATCCTCCTCTCAGAGAGGGTGAAGCTCTGTCTTTAAAAGGTTTTTTTTTCTTCTCTTCTTTAATCTCCAGCTGGGACTTGACTTAGTGGGAGTTGCTTCTAATTGCCAGTTTAAATATATTAATGGCCAATTTTCCAGCAATTTTTCTTTTTGTCAGTGTTTTCCTTCAGCTTCAGGGTGCTTTGCTCTGTCTCTTTTTACAGCCAAGAGGAATTAGGTTCCCTCAGCTCTCTTTGCCAGGCAGGAGAAGCCTCATTTCAGAAGAAAAATTTTTCATCCACATCTCATCCTCTCACCAGTTTTTCCACCACGTTTACCATCTCAACCTCACCATCTCCTAGACATAGAATAATTTAATTCCTTTCTAAAATGGCTTTGCTATGCCTCTACCTGTGCCTGGAAATACATAGATGCTCACTTTGAGTTAAGAGAGGTCTTACCAAAGGGCTGACAGGTGGATTTTGGGGTAGGGAACAGTTCAGCTGGCTTCAACTCTGTGTAGTAGCTGTGCCTCTCTCTCAGGTTGCCTGAACAAATAAAGTTCATTGTGGAAGGACCTATTTTATTGGCCATGAAGAATTTGGGTTTCACCCTTGCACACGCAAGGTCATCCATGGGCTCCTGAACTTGGCAGTTTGGGAAGAGGTAGAACAAATTCAGCTCTAACGCTCACGCACAGTTCTCAGTGATTTCATTATCTAAGAAGATATTCCATCTGTGGTACATCGTATACATCATTCCTAGTGGTTTTCTAGGAGAGGAATGCCCTGGATTTACAGCTCAAGGACAGAATCTTCATCAAAACTTAATAAAGATTTAGTTTTAATTCTCATTTATTTTACTTTACAACATTTGCAGACAATGAGCTTTACTGCTTTAATGAAACATTTCTTATTATAAACCTGCCAAGTCTGCTACAAAAAGAACACTGATTATTTTTTCAGTGTGTGCCAAAGGGATTTAATTAATTTTTTGTGATCACCTACTTATAGTTTATGCCACAGGTTCCAAAGCAGCTAGGCTGGAGGGAATTCCCTTTGCACTGGCCCATTTGCAGCAAAAAGGGCTACACAGTAAGAACACATTGGTGGCAACCTCAATGTCTCTTTTTGGTGTTGGGGACAGAGGTGCTGGGTGCTCCATTAACTTTTGTTTGTAAACTACTATTAAGGAAGGGACTAGAAACAAAGAAAGTCAGATCTTGTAGTATTGCATTATACCCTCGGGCAGTTTCACAGCTCTGAGTCACTCTCCTCATTTGTGAAAGGAGAACATCATGGAAATTCAGTAAAGTGCTAAGATTGATATGTATAAACCCAAGCAATATGGAGACAACACTTCAGCCACTGCTGAAGGGGCTCCCACTAAATCCTGTGAAACAGAAATGTGGTGAAATTTAACACAAAACAAGCAGACATGACTGTGCAGCAGTTTGGGACAGAGAAGGAAGAGGGGTTCAGAGGACTGGGTGTGCACCTATTTTCTGTATGTAGTGAACAGTGAAATGATGCAGATGGAAATGATGTCCACAAACACCCATCAAGCTGACAAGTCTGGGAAATGTCCAAGTCCCATATGAGCCCATAAAGATCTCCCTGACCTTTGCATCCACCTGCAGTTTCTTGTTGGCTTCCTCTTTTTAGTGAGATTTTCTGGACAAAACCATACCTCTCATATTTTAATGTATTTTTAAACCATAGAAAAATAGTCATTTTTTCATAAAAAAAAAACCCAACGGCAGGTATCAGTAATATCTGCTTATTCATGAGAGCCTAATAAGAGTTTTGGTCCAGAAGCAGCATATTGTTTTGTGGTCATTTTCTTTTAAGCCTCAGGGGCTGGAAGTTGCATTTGCTTTTCTTCCCAAACCCTGGCAGAGGGAATTTGACCCCACAGTTGTGGTGTGGCTGTGTCACCTGAGAGGAGATGGGTGGGTCAGATTTCAGGTCAGATGAGTTTTTCCTCTTCTTCATATCCTGGAGCCTGGATCTGGTGCATGGCTGATGTGCAGTGGGAGCCCCTGTGAGACCTTTGCTGGCTTCAGGGCCTCTTCAGGTGAAGTTTCTTGAGAGAAACTGAGTTTCTGGCTTGACTGACAGCACAAGCTCTGGAAGATGTCTCAGTCCATGAACTGTAGGTTTTAAACAGCCCCTCACAACTTCCCTGCTGAAAGGTGACTCTAGTGAAGCCCACAGCTCTTTGATCCATACAAAGTAAAAACCTAAAAGTCTCAGAAATGGCTTTTGGTTGAGAACTGGATCAATACAAGTTAGGGCTAAACTTTGCAAAGCAATTGAGCCCCTGGCTGCTCACAAAATGCTGCTACTGTGATGACAAATAATAATAATAATGACAGCCATCATCATTATGGCTTTTGGTAGAAAGATTTAATGGGGAGTGAGTTGAAGAACTTAAATGTCAATAAACTTGCTGTGGTTTTAGAAATGCTCAAGTTCTGCCTTCCAAAGGTAAAGTGGCCAGTGTTAATTTGGCTGTCAGCATTAGAATGAGCTTCTAAGGTGAGGACAGTCTTCCTCAGCTGTCAGAGTGGATCTCATGTGGTTTGCATGCCCAGCCTCTCAGCTGCTGGTTTTTGGGGTTGCTGCCTGGGCAGCACTGTGTTTTCCTGATTTTCCCTCTCCATGCTGTGCCCCTCTGCTGTGTGTGTCCTGCTGCATGCTGTGGGTGCCAGGCTAATGCTGTAAATTACACCATTGTGTAATTGCCCATAAAAGCCTCATCAAGCCACATGTCCCTGCAAATGGCACCAGGATGTCTGCTCAAGTGGCACATAACTCAATGGTGGCTGTCAGGTCCAGGCTGAAATCTCCCAGTGGATACAAAAAATAATAATTGGTACTTACAATCTTACCTCCAGACCTTATTGTTTATGTGTCTTATTTTCAGAGGAAGGAGGGAACATTTACCAGCACTTTGATGGGGATGTAAAGTGAGAGTTATTACCCACTGTTTAGTACTTGGTTATTCTTTTTCATTTGAAAATTAGAAAGAAAAATAACTGGGAAAAATAAAACCACAAAAAGCCACACATGCACCAAAAACAAACTTGAAAGTATGACCTGTTTGGGTAGGATGGGTGCTCTGTCCTATACTGGCATTTTCCCCTAGGCAAAGTCATCTCATAGAGTCAGTAATGGTTAAGGAGCTGCTCCTTTGTCAAGTAAATTATAGCTGGCAAAAAGCTGGAAGTGCTGCTGGTTTTGCTTTACTTGGGGTTGTGTTGGTCTCTAGAAAGGAGGGAGTGCATCAGGGCCAAAAGAAGGGGAGAATATCAGAATATTGTACCTGCAGTGAAGAAAATTCCAAACTGAACCAGGAAAACTCCAAAATTAACCAGGAGAACAGAAATGTCTTACTGAAAATGATTTAGCAAGACTGAGAATCTTGTTTTGGTGAGGTGTGAGAGTGTGTTCCTGGTGTACAGAGTGGGACATCCTGGTGATTTCCAAATCCACAGCTCCTGCCTTGACTTCCTTCACAAGATCTTCTTCTTGTGGCTACAACCACACAAACACCATCACCCCCACTCTAAAAACCAGACTGCCACTGGGTTTTGGCAGTTGGTTTCAAAATTATCCTTTTGGGAAGAGGAGATTGGATAGTTTGAGCATGAGTGGACAGGGGGAAAAATAAAAGTAGTCAGAATATTTCAATTTTATAGAGATTTTTATCTGACAAAGATATGCAAAGCAATCTTTGCTTTCTCTTGCCCATTCAAGGGTTGTAAAGGGCTGTTGGTATTAGGTGGGAGCATCCCCATGTTCCTCCACCCGTTCCCTCAGACACCCCAAGTCCCTCCTGATTATGGAAGAAAGGTGTGGATACAATGGGTCCCCCACTTTCCTCCTTTCCACCCTCATTCCTTCCCAAGTAACCCACCCACACATACTCACTTTTTTATTCAAGTGGTCACAATTTTGCTGTGTCCATCCCAAAACTTGATAATTCCTACATGATTATTTGCTATTTCTGATATTTACAATCTCATTTTTTGGCAGAATTGCTGATTTAGTTCCCCAGGTGCTGCTGTCGTCCTGGCTACACTTGGATCCCCAAAAGGTCCCTGGTGTTCCCATCCAGGTATCCACCCAATCTGGCCACTCCTCACAGCACTATCTGCAGATTTATTGGTTTCTCACATTGTTACTTAATATATTCAGCACTTTTTTTGTGTCAAAACTAGCAGTTTTCCACATCCATCTGGTCATCCAGACCTCAGCCAGAGCTTTGTCCCCTGCCTGGAGCCTCAGCACTCCCAGCAGGGACCAGCCGGGCAGGGAGGATGCATTGCATTGCTTCATTCATTTCAGTGCTGATCAAACTACTCTCTTTAAGCTTTCCTTATTGGAAAAGTTAACTATTTTAACTCATATTTTATTAAAACATAGCTTTTGGGCGCTAAAAAGCCTTTTCAATCTCTCCAAGAACAGAAGGTAAAGGCACATCCCTCTTAGTCCTTGTCACTGAGGTTGTTGCTTCACTGCTCAAGATCAAATCTCTCTAACAAGTCCTTTGCCTTATTTCTGGAGATTTATACCTCAGATCTCTTCCTGGGAAACACTTGTGACAGGGCACTTTGCCTTCCTCCTAATCCTATCTCACAGCAACAAGTATTTAAGCATATCCTAGTGGGTGCACTGGCATTTGGCCAGTACTGGAACCCATTGAAATCCTCTGGGAGAGGCTGCGCTTTTGGAAATATCTCTGATTTTAGAGCTGTGCACCAGTGTTCAGTCAGCTTCCTCACCATCCACTGTTATCATCCTACTGCAAAAGTTCCATACCTTCTTGGTGAGTTCTCCTGGGCAGCTCCTTGTAGCACTGACTCCTTCACAGTGCATCCAAAAAAAAAAAAAAACCCAATTCCCCCACCTAACACAGTCATTTATAGCACTTAACCTCATTGTACACAGCTGTGACCTGTTAAGGGCAGGCCTGTTCCTAATCTTTGGTAATTAGTGCAGCTGCAACTCTTCAGGGGTGAGATTACCTTTTGCACTATCTTTATTTTCTTACATTCTCTCTCCCCACAGTCCAGGATAATGCTCTGCAGCTCAGCCTTATCAATTCTCAGATGAGACTGAGCAGTGACTCAGAAGGATGCTCAGCTTGATCCACCAGTGCACATTTACTGGGTGAGATGTGAAGGAGAAGGGGAAGAGCACCCAGCAATTCTTCACTGACTCCTTACTTTGGCAGAAATACCAATCTGTAAAATTAAAAACTGTTGAGTCATTACTTGCAGATATTATTCAGTTCTTCTTCAGGGCTGATATTTTTTTTTTCTGGATAGAGGAGTGAAAGAATATATTGAGAAATTCAATTATGTAATTTTTTTCCTATTGCTTAATACAAATGACTCTGTGACTTTCCTAGGGGCTGCTTGCCCTAGTCAGGAACACCTGTATGTGGGAAATATTCAGGGATTAAACTTTACAGCAAAAAAAGCAAAAACAAAAACAAAAAACAAAACCAAAACCAAAAAAACAACAAAAAACCCAACACAAAATACCAAACCAAAGCAACCAAAAAGGAATTTCACCTTTTAACTTCAATGAGACCAGATCAGGAGGGAAAACTACAAAAATACAGCTCCTCCTGTGTCAAAATTAAATAAGAAAAGGAGGGGAAATGCCCCAAATCGTGGTGATTAGGCATTAATTCTGTGAACTGAGGCCACCCCATACATTGAGCTGCTGTGCCATCCAGCAAAAGGATGGCACAGTAAGGGATGGATATGCCCCAAATGGCAGATCCCTGCAGGTAGGAGCCATTCCAGGGAGCCTATGGAGGGAAATAATGCTTGGCTACCCATATGTGCATGGGGAAAATATCCATCATTATTACCTATACTGTAGGCTCATTATTAACATGCAGCTCACAGCAGCTAATGGCTAAAAAATCAATCTTGCTCATTGAAGAGAATGGGAAAGAAATAATTTTTTCCCCCTCTTCAAGAGATTTGGAAGATAGCTGTTTCCACCTTGAAACATTGCTCAGAGAGGTGAAAAAATGAATAGGGGGAAGGTAAAAGAAAAGAAGGGAAAGGAAGTAAATTCCTGCTGTGAGCAGCAGGCTCTGAAATGCTCGTCTGGTCTGTTTTAGGAGAGAGAAATGGCTCATAATAAAAAAGGGTGGAGGAAGCCTTCCTTGACTTTTCAGTTTGGAAAGAAGTTATTGTAGAGTGGCTGGGCCAATGCTCACCTAGAGCATGTCCCAGGTGGTAGCAGAGCTGTGGCAGTCACAGAAATGTGATTTGTTTTCTAGATAAACTGATATTTTCATCTTTCCTTTTCCTTTTCCAAGCTGCTTTGGCAACTGCTGCCCAGTTTGTTTCACATATTCCTTGGAGCAGGTGAGCACTGAAGATCCCCTCGTGATTCAGGACCAACATTTCCCAGAGATGAAGAACACATACAGCAAAGGCAGGGAACAAAAAAATCAGCCTCCAGCTCCCATCAGGCTTTAAATCCAACACCCCAAAATATCCAGGATCTGTTTAAACTGGGATTTCTTGTGGGACAGCAGAACAACTTCAGCTCCTGGCTAACCTGTCTGACTGCCATTTCGATAAGAGTGAAATTATGCTTTGCTTGTGTCACTTGCATCCCTTAAACAAGCCTGAAAGAGACAAAAAATCCAAGTTCTGTTTGTTTATTCAGGTTCTAAGGATTCTTATAGCTCATTAGCAAGACATAGTAACTTAGAGGAACAAGTTTTATTATGGCTTACTTGGGGCCTTCCAGCTTTTGTGTGACTTGTTTTATCAAAGACTCAAACTTCTCCTACACCAACTGCTCTGACACATTTTTCCTGATGTAGAGCCAAAAAGGAGGGAATGGTTTAGTAGAAATCATAATCAAGAAAGTCAGGAAAAGAAATGAAAGCAAGGTGTGCAGGATTTATACTCACTTGTTCCTCTGAGTGTCTCCCAAGTAATCTGGAAGGAATTCTGTTTCAGGTATTATGAATGTGCTGTGATGAATAAAGTTGCAATTTCAACATTATCAGTGCAAACTGGGGGTGGATTCAGAGATCACACACAGGCTGCTGAATGGGAGAAAGGGATCTGCTTAAAATTCTGCTCTGTTTTCTGCATGACTCAATGCAAGATTGAGATGGTAGGTGTTTGAATACCGGCACACCTTTTATTTTATAGATAATGTAATTATATTCTCACTTCAGCTCACCTATAAAAAGAGCTCAAATTTGCAATAAAAATATCTTTACCCCTTTTCTGCTGATCGTTGCTTAGCAAAGTATTTCACACAAGAGGTTTGTTATCTTTAATAGCACTAAAATTACTTCAAGCAATTACCTGCATAATTTTAATCTCTACAGAGGTTATTAAAATATTCTCACGGCAACTATAAAGAAATATGAAAATAAGTAAAGACTAAATTGCACTTTGTCCCAAAAAGTCATTTGCCTTAAAGCATGTTTGGTCCTTAATTTCTAAATAGGCATCTTTGTTTCCTGAATTGAATATTCTCCTTATGTTTGACCTTTCACATTCCAACTTTGAAGGTGGGTCTTTTCTTTACAATAACCATTTCAATTTCAGAACAAACAGAGACAACCAAACATATTTGGCAAAATACCTGCATGGCCAAGCTAACAGTGACATCCCAGAAATGACCCTAAGCTTTAAAAATCTACTCTTATGTATGAAGAACCAGAATTTAACTGTTTAAGGCTCAATCTCATATCCTGCATGTGGCTTTGAATACTTTTATTTATCTTTAGGCAGAACTTTCTTACAGCACCCAGTGGCACAGGCCAGCTGAGGAAGAATTTTCCACTACTGGGGTTTAAGAAGTATTGGTTTGGTTTCCCACTAGGAAAGGGGGAATTGTACAAGAATTTGTGGAATTACCAGGAAAATCTCATTGCTTTACATCCTAGAAAATGATGCAGAGTAGTGAGAGTCTCTTTGCTGCCTGTGGTGCATCCTCTTTACTGGTCCTCCTTTGATTTCCATCTCCCACATCAACAACGTGGAGCTGAAAGAGTGGCTTTTTATAGAATAATGATGTTGAAGGAAATTAGCATGGTTCTAATTAAGGGATGAAAGGAGCAATTAATTTGGAGAGTTTTGACTTCTGTGCCAGAGACATCACCCCAGCAGACCTCCTGGAGTGGGGCAGGAACATTTCAAAGCACAATGCTACAGCATGGCACAAGTGTCAGTGAACATGAAAGCAAAATTAATTGAGAGAATAGAAAATCTAGAGCAATTATGTTACAATTTCTTTTATTTTTACATGCTCTGTTGAGATAGCAGATTTGTAATATCCACTGCAATTCAGAATCCCATTTTTTCCCACAGTTGTTATTAAACCAAATGCTGTCTTATACTATTTTTTCCTCCATTGAAGAGCCCAGTCCCAGAAAACCTGGAGGCAACATTTCTCCCAGGTTCCTGCAGAGTCCAGGGTGAGGAGGCAGCTTGGTCATAACGTGGTGCTTTCCCCCTGGTAAGCTGAGGCTTGAAATCAATTACAATCACAGTGGAAGGGCTGCAAGTTGCTGACTCAAGCAGCCCTTTTCTGGCAGCTTTGCACTTAGTGCTTCCTGGTCTCCCACCTCCACAGATAAAAAGCTGGAATCAGAGATCAAAACTTCCTCAAGCTGTTAAGCTTCTGACATCTGCAAAGCCAAGAGTTCAGAGATGATGTAAAAATCATTATCTGCAGCTGAACCAGAAACATTTTGTTAGCAGTCACATAGGCAAGTTCTTGTTCTATTATTTTCATATGGTTTCACGGGGTTTGGGGCCAGAAGGGGTGATTAGATAATTAAATTTGTCTTGCTGGGAATTGCAAGTCACTTCTTCCTTCTTAGATTCTCCCAGGTGACTTTGAAAACTCAAGCATTCATCTCCACAGGCAGCCAAACCTCTGGGAAATAGAAACGGGCATAACCTCAGTAACTGAGGCTGCTGTGATGGCAAGGAGCTAACTCATAAAGCTGTGTGTGACCAGAGAATTCCTAATTCTTTGCCCCAGTGCTCCAGAGAAAGCCAAACTCCAAGTGAACAGCTCTGAAAACCCAGGATAGAACAGCTCAGGGGAGGGTTGTTCCTCAGGCACCCATCTGGCAAAGCTTTTGGGTGAGCTGTGATCCCTGAGCTCGTCGGTGGCTGGAGAAGGCAGGAAAGCCTGAGTGTGCTGAAATGAGTCCAGCTCAGGATGCCCAGAGCTGACTTTGAGGGCTGCCAGCTCCAAAGATCTCCTTCCTGAACTTGGTGACACCACCTGGCCCCGTTAATGTCTCTGTAGGAAACAACAACTCTGTTTCTAAGCTGTATTACTCAATGGAGGCTTTTCACCAGGTCTAATTTTCATTTCACCTCTCCAAGCTAAAATCAGTAGATTAAGGATGAGTTTCAGTCGGGTGCCCAACAACGAAACAAGTTTTAGGGTGCCCCACTTGCCCTGCAGAAGAGCCAAGGTCTCCTGTGGGTCCTGTGTGGCATCTGAGATACCCCAAAGCATCCTGGAGACCTGTTTTAGGTAATTAAGAAGACAACTGTATCCTGAGCTAGGCTTCACACTGCAAGACCCACATTACAGGTGTATCATGTGTAAATTGTGTGAGTTCTCCACTTTTATAAACTATAATATAAATTTTAAACGATTTTATTTATTATATAAAGTATTCTAAATTGCTATTATTTTTATTAAAAACTATCATTTTATAATATAAATGATTTTATCTATATAAACTATTCTATAAATTAATATATTTCATATAATTTATAAATGCTATAAATAGAAAATTATAAATTTTATAAATTACAGTAGAAATATATTTTAATAAATAAATAAAATAGAAATATATTAATATAATAGAAATAAAATATAAATTATATTATAAACATATAAATTATAGTATAAATAGATATTATAATAAATAAATATAATAGATATATAATAATAGAATATAAATATAATATAGATTATATTATAAATATATAAATTATATTAATTTATACAATACAAATTTACTAGTATTATATAAACTAATACTAATAAACTGTATTAGTTTTCATAACTAATTACAGCTAACATGAATCTAGTGCCTTTTTTTTTTTAATATAGCACATTAATCAGAGATTTAAGTGCAGGCATAAAGGATTCAATGAATTAAATCCTGAGACTAATTAGTCTCCATTCCAAAATTCAGATAAGACTCATATGTGGACTTGTGGTTCTAATGTATGTCTAACAAAGTTGGCATTATTCACTTGTCAAATAACAAAATTTATATATTAAAAAGGAAAAAAAAAAGATGGCATCAGGTACATACAGATTTTCTAGTGTGGCTGTAATAGTGAGGAATACTTTCATTTTTTCAGAGGAAAAAAAGTTATTCCTGCTGTAATCTTGGAAATCATCAATGGAGAAGAAAGAAGTCCTGGTTGCATTTGTTGATCTTAAGATGTTTATGGACCATCAAGAAAACAGTGAGAAAACTGGATGTGAACATATCTCACAGAAGTAATTTCCAGCAGAATCAGGAAATTATGTAGTGCTATAAAATCTCATTTGGAATGATAACATGCAGTTCTAGTCACACATATTCAAGAAGGATTAACTAAAATTGAAACAGGTGATGGAGAACATATCTTAGTTAAAAAAAAGGTAATAGCTTTGCTTATTTAACCTAGAAAACTGCAGTTTAAGGGAATAAGAGTATATTGACATAATGATATAAGAGAGACTCTGCAACTACATCAGAAGTTTTGGCAGAGAAGTTTAAAAGAAACACCTGACAGCAGTGCAGAAAGCTTTGAAAGGATGGTGGCTGCATTTCACCTGATATTTGAAGGAAGTTAAGCTGCAGAGGGTTGTAGCTCTGCAGTGACTTTTCAACAGGGACAGTAGAAGAGAAGCCTGAGCTGCAGCACACAGTTGTACAAAATACATGGAGGAGGGACGAGGCTGAGTTAAGAAATTTCTGTTCATTTCATGTCTTACCTTGAAAAGTATAACTTTTTGTCCCCGATCAAACTAACTTGTGATTTTTTTAGTTTGTTTGGCTTTTTTTTTTTAATATATTTCCATTGCACAACACATTTAGGCCAGAACTGATTTGATCTTTTCTATTTATATTCTTGTAGTTGATGACAATTGATGTTCTTTCACTTGGGTTTCAAAGGCATGAACCTCGTGATCAATTTATGCCTTGCCACAATTCACCTCAGGATATGATATATACCTGGCATCCAGTTCCTGGGTAACAGATCTTTAGGACAGCTTAATGACTGATGCAGCTGTGCAAGTGGTGGTGATGAAAAGAAAATCCATATTTCACTTTTCACTCAAAATAGGGGACATTCAATCAGTAATTCCGAGGGAGGACAAAAGCAGAGATATGAAAGATTTTGGCCTCTGCTAATTTTTCTAGCTGTCAATAGAAATAGTTTATGTGGGCTCCTGGATTTACTCAAAGACAGGGTGCAGATGGCCTATTTGTCATTAAAAGAGCATTTTAATGCAAGCTTGACCAGGTCTGAGATGTTATCATTTCGAAACACTGCGAAATGTCACTGACCTTTCTTTACAGAAGTTTGATGATCAGAGATAAAGTGAAGATGAGAGTGGCAGTCAGATCTGTGGTGAGGGAAAGTGGGAAAGTCAGAGAAAGCACTTTGCGCCCAATGGCCCCAAATCACCAAATTTTATGCAGGTCTGGCTTCAAGCTCAGCAACGAGACACACGGACATACACAGAACAAATCAGCTGCCTAAGCTGGCCCATTTTTAATCTCAGTCTGGGATGAGACCCAAAAAGAATAAAGACAGTAAATTGCCTAGAAAGAAAAGCAATATGTACAAAAGTTGCTGTTATTTACTGACATTAAGAAATGTCAGCAGAGAGTTCAGTGCTGGGCAGGGCTCAGACCACTGGCCCCTCTGAGTCACTCAGACTGTGCTCAGGAAGTGACGGTCAAGCTGAACTCAAAAAAAGGCAGAGAAATACATTATTTTAATCATTGCTTGCAAACCCATAATTTATAAAATTCTGGAACATAAATCTTGCCAGATTTGTAGGAAGCAAGAAAGGGAATAACATTAGAAATCCACCAGAGCTGCAACTTGTCTCAGTATGCAAGTAGAGAACAGGGAGCCTCCCATTAGATTTGAATTTGCAGTTAAATGCAGTTAAATTCAGTTAAATGCTCAATCAGGCTTTACTTTGGACTCATCCAGCTCTTTTCTGTCCATGCTTGGTTCCACGCAGCAGTGTAGAAGAGAACAGGGAGATAGAAGTGAGAGAAGAGCCTGTCTGGAGGTGCTTTTTCAGTGTGGTGTAAGGAGGGGACGTGAGAAGGGAGATACCCCAGGCAAAGAGCCCTGATTGAGAGTGGCAGTAAAAAATATGAATCTGTGACTTGCTTTGAAGCAGGGAGGTGTTTCCCCTCTCTTTCAGGTGAAAAAATTCAGGGCAGGTGTGTTCTGGTGCAGATCAGAAACAAAATGGTGCCTCAGATGGAAAATGGTGTGAACTTGGGCAGGGCTGAAGTAAATAAATTTCCTTTTACCTGCCTTGCTGGGCACATTGCTCTGAGAGCTGGAACCACACCTGGTCTCTCAAGTGTTGTTAATGGTCCCAAAGTGACCACGGGGGAGCAGGATAAAGCAAATTAACCTGCTTCTCACAAGTAAGCCCACCACAATTAGTACCTGTGTGGAGCTTTGGTTGCCCGAAGTTGGTGTTTCCCTGCAGTCCAGCACCCTGGGCAGGTAATTGGACATTGACGCCTTTTCTTTGAACTGTTTGCTGCAGCACTGGAGGATTTTGTCAGACATTTTATCTTTTATGTATCATTCACATGGTTTTGGCAGCTCTCCAAAACACAGTGATGCTCTTTGAAATGATTTCTGATTTTTTGGTAGTTTGGTTGTTTTTAGAGAGCATCCTCTCTACTGGACCTGGATTAGAACAGTTCTTCCTTTAAGGTGCTTGCAGGTGAATTTCAAGGGGCAGAAAGGGAAGGAGAGAAGTGAGTTGTACCTGAATTAATGAGAAAAAGTAAAGGGCAACGTTATAATTTTCCTGTTTCTAACATAACAGCAGCCTTGTCAGGCCAGTGATCTATGCCCAGGAGGGAAACCATTTCATTGGCAAAGAGACCTGGCAGGGGGAAGAAAAAGGCAGGTGAATTGTTCTCATGTAAAAAGCTCATTCTGCAAAGGACAAAGAAAGCAGGGAAACAGCCTCTTGTTCACTGGCAAAAGAGCCCAAAAGCTAAATTTTTTATTAAACTCTTGCACTAAAAGGTCTGTGGGCTCCTTCATCTTCCCAGGAGAAACCTCTCCACAGGATAAGCCCATGGCTGCTCCCAGCTGGGGCAGGGGATGTTTTATGGCTCTGAGCTTGCAGGGAAGCTCAGTCCCACAGATGATTCAGGCTGCAGATGCTGAGGCACTTTCATTTCAGGAATCACTATGAAATGAGGTTTTATATTGCAGCATTGAAATACTCTGGGAAAATCTATTAGGGCAGCTGCGGGATGGGGTGAGCAGGCAGCACAGCAAGGAGCCCAGGGGACTCTAATTTACACAAACTCTCTACCACCAGCAAACACTCCAGGGGCGGCATTTAAATGGTCTCTTCACTCTAGCTGTGCTACCAAAACAAGTGATTTGTGGATGACACTAAACTAGGAGGAGAGTCTGATGTGACAAATGATAGAGTGGCTGCCCAGAGGGGACCTGGATTAATTTGAAGAAAGGGCTAAATTAAACTCTGTGAGGTTTGGCAAAGGGAAGCACAAAACTCCATTCCTGGGGTGGGGAAAGCAGCTGGGAGTGACTGCCTGAAGAGCAGCCCCACTGGAGAGGAGCTGTGAGGGTGGAGAGATTTGGGACAGGTTGTTCAGAGGAGCTGTGGATGCCCCATCCCTGGAAACCTTCAAGGCTGGCTTGGATGGGGCTTGGAGCAATCTGGGCTAGTGGAAGGTGTCCCTGTCCATGGCAGAGGGGTGGAAATAGGTGGTCTTTAATGTCCAGCCCAAACCATTCTGTGAGCTGAGGGTGACAGGAGGTGCCAGGTAAAACATGACCTATGAAAGTCTGGATCTTGCTGTGATGCCTCATGTCCTGCACCCAGCAGGAGGAATTTATTCCCCATGGCTGGCACTGCTTAGGCTGTCCACAGGTGGGGAGGGACATGGAGAAGATCAAATGAAGGGCCACCATCCATCCAGGGTGTGCTGGGAGGGAGCTGGGCTGGGAGGGAGCAGGGCTGTTGAACATGAAGAAACCAGAAGTGATCCATAATTTTATCCATAAGGGGTTGCACTACCATTTTTTTTTAAATTTACTTAAATCAAGCCCAGAGCCTTTTCTCTCTTTTTTCTTTCTTTTTTTCCTTCTTTTTCTGAGGATTGATTGACTGGGAGAGCTGATGGCTTGAAGCAAGGCTGCAGGGCATTGAGGCAGCTGGCCATCAGTCTCACAGGAAAAGCCCAAGAGTGAGGCTGTTACTGCAGCTGGAAGAGCATGTTCTAGTGGGTACTGAGTTAAGGGATTTGTTGTCATTTTTTATTTCCTTTGCTGTGAAATAATTTCTGAGAAAAAGGAAGAAGAATCAAAACAATTTCTCCAAGGTGGCAGGAAGCAGAGCAGGGAAGTGGAAATGCCTCAAATGGTTAATATCAGGGATGGATGAAAGTGATTTGACAAGGATTTCAGGAGTTTTCTGCACTCTCACTGCAAGAGATCATCTAATATGAATGATGCCTGAGGAAAATTTTTAAAGGCTGGACAAATGTAGCCATTAGCAACTTCAACCAACCTTGAAAACTTATTTGCAGGAATTTATCTCAGGTTTCATGCATTTATTTGTAAGCAGATTTTCCTTGTTTGATTTTTTAAAAAATATTTTCCTTATCATGAAAAAGTATTCAGTGATGTTTCCTGTGAGAATGTTTTCTGACATGCACAGACATTTACTGTAAAAGTAACTTTTGAGATTTGTTCTCCTGAATTTGCTATTTATGATTTGCTTTTCTTTTCCTTGAGCATTCCTGCCTATGGGTATGAACCCAGGAGGAAATCTGCAAAGTAGGAGATCTGCAGAGTATCACTAACGGGCACTAACTGGCTTTGTAAGATCCATCCAGGGAATTTTTGATTTTCATTTTGTTTGAGAAGATTTGGCAAGCTGAAAAAAGTAGAAGGTTTAGATGAAGAGAGACAAACAAGGTGATTATAGCCCCTGTTGCCTCTGCCTGGTACAATGTATATGTGCTGGGTCTGGGGTGACATGATCACATTCTCTTTTCCTGTCCTCCTGCCCTCCATCCCTCATTTTTGGGACAGGGTTACAACTGTGTCTGTAAGAAACATTTATAGAGGAGTAATAGGAGAAGTCAATATCTCTCCAACCCCAAATAAATTACAGTGATGCTTTATGGAGTGTGCCACAGGCTGTGTTTTGTTGGATTATCCTGGGCTGCTCCTGAACTGGCTCATGCAAAGCTGGGCTCATTCTGGCTTTCCAGGGAGTGGACTTTAGTGTGAAAGGAGGATGCAGATTTCCAGGGCCAAAGAACATGGAAGTTGGATCCTGAGACTAACAGAGACCAAAGGAAATGTAGAAGTTTGGGTCTGGTGTTGGGAAGCCCAGCACAGCAGGTGTTTGGTCCATGGTTGCATCAGCTGGTGGCGCAGCCCAGTGTGTGTTTCTTTCCAGCCACGTGTGCTGCAAGAGAAATCACTCAGGTTTTAGTGAGCTGCTTCATTGGAAAGCTGGAAAGTCTTTCCCAGCTTGGTGTGAGGTGGTGTTCTCCCTGCTCACTCAGGGAGAGCAGGAGGGGTTAACAGATACACCAAATGGATTTCAAACCAGATTTGTAAATTAAACCCCCATCTTCAACAATATTTTCCCCTTCCACCTCAGCAAATTGTGTCTGAACAGGATTTCTGGTTGTTTTTTTTCTAAATTTTTCTCTTTTTCTGTCAGTCATGGCAAAGCCTGCACACTCCTGTGTAGCTTTCTTTCCAGCTGAGGCTTTTCACCATCCACAGGTGCATGGTGTTTTCTTCCCCCTTTGTTTTGCAGCACCAGGTGCTCTCTCCTTGAATCATCCTACCTGGATGAACTAGTGAGAAGATGCAATCTGACAAAGACTTGGCTCCTATTATTTCTTGCCTAGTGATATTTCCCTGACAGAAGTGAATAATTTGTCATTTTTTTAAAAAATCTACACATTTGTCTGAAGTCTTTTGAGCTATCTGCACTCCCCTTGCAGCTGTCTCAAAGCAAACCTTTGCATTGCCCATGAAGTTTCATTTTTGGTACTGAGATAAACTTCAAGAAAATTAAACTTTCCTCTTTCTTTCTCTCCTTTTAATTCCCCAGGACAGATACAACTTCAGAAAATGATCTCATCCTGCTTTTTTGTTTTGCCAATATCTTGTGCAAGATGAACATCCCAATAGGTACAAAGTATTTGCTGTAACAAGTCAGTGTGTTTGTTTATCCACTTCCCAGAAGAATATGAAACCTTTTGAAATGCACATCCTTTTTAGTACTTCAATATAAGAGTCAAGAATAGAGTTCCTGTCACTCTGGTCAGACTGAGGGAGGGGTGGAAACAGGACAACAACTCAGCCTCTCATGGAAAACCTCATATCCTGTGTTATGGGAGTCACTTTAAACAGATCAGAGCAAAAATGTGCACAAAAATGACACATCTGTGAACATTTAATGAGCACAACTGTGAGATTTTACCAGTATTCAATGTAATTCCCTTTGTAGTTTGTATTCATAGGCAATAAGAGGCCCATAGCCTGATCCACTTCAGCTTCTCTCCTCCCTATTTGCTTCTCACATTGTTCTGCAAAACTTCAAGCTGGACTCTCTTTTCTCTAATGAGTTAAATTGTGCTAAAATAGAAATTCCACCTGCTGTTGCCCAAGATGTGGATTTTTACTTTGATTACAGCACATGACAAGAAAAATAAAAATAAACCATAAACACATACAGGCACATCCTCAAATTTAACACCTTGGTTCTACTCAAATTATTCTGTTTAGTTTTGCTTAGTTTTTTTAGTTTTGTTTAGTTTTGTGTTTATAAGTTTGTTTTTCATTTGAAAGATGAGGTCTGTGGGCAGGTTTTGAACAGACTATGCTTGTGTTTCTGCTTGTAGAGGAATCTGGACATGTTGTTTTGGGCATGTCTTCTTTCCAGAATGGACCTTGTCTGACTGCTTCATGTATCTGTTTGTGTTATGGATGTTATGTATTTTATTTGTCCTAGAAAATCCCTGCTTTGAAAAAAAGAAAGTAAGATGCTATAAGCATGGATAGAGCTAGCACCAAAATTCAAGTGTTTTCCATTCTTTTTGCAACCCTCTGGTAGCAGAGCTCCTCTCCACGAAGGCAACACTTCACCCTACTAGACTCTCTCTTTAATACCCCGGAATAAATCTTTTTAGTGACAGCAGAATAATACCCAGCTTATGTTGAAGGACTCCCATTTTCGCTCTCCTTGCTCTTCAAGTGTTTTTTAGACAGCCTTGAATGACAAAGACGGGGAAGCAAATAGGAGAGGTCAGGACAGCATGTTTTTGTCAGCTGAAGGAGATGGGGTTTTGTTCAAAACCCTCCTTTCTCCTGTGTTAGCAATTTGAATTATTGCAGCTGAGTGCTGAGCAGAGGTTTGGATGATCCTTGTGGATTGAGAAGAGGGGGTGAAGCACATTGGTGTGTGAATGATGCACGTGGGGGGATCATGCATGCACTGCCTGCTCCTACAGACACACACAGGTTTTGCTGATGAAAAAATCCTTCCACTGGCTAAAAAAGGACCTGACAAGTTGATGGCTCCACTTTCTCTGTCCAAAACTGCCCTGTTGTGTCACGCTGTAAAATGTCATGTGAAAGACAGACATGGAAAAGTACCCTCCATGCAGGCCCAGGGTAATAAATTAACAAGCTATAAACAGCAAAATAGCCATGCCCTGTGCCTCTGAGACTGGAAGCCTGGCTCTTCACATCCAAACCCACCAGCCTGGAGCTCTTGAGCTAATGGTAAATCTCTCTGACATGTTGCAGCAGCAGGTCTCCTCTCCTTGCTTACCAGCCACAGCACACTCCAGGCAAACATCACAGCTAGAAACCAGGAGCCCTCATAAAGTTTCAGAGGTGGAATAAACCCTGCTGCCTGGATGTAAGGACACTCACCCTGCTGAAGTATGGCTTGGGAGACCATTGACAGTGGCAGAGTCTCAGCTTCAGCTGCCTGCTGTGGAAGGGGGTGAGCTCGTGCACCCCACAGGCTCTGGGGAGCAGAGAGGCACCAGAGGCTACGAGGGGCCCGGGGGACTAGAGAGGCATCGGTGAGCTACAGGGTACCTCTAAATACTCTAAATACATCAGTGAGCTGACAGGGTCTCGGAGTCTCTGTGGTCAGGATGACCCCGAGATGAGTTAGAGAGTCTCTTTTCCCAGCCTGGAAGCTGAAGAAGGAGTCAGGATTGTTCTGTTCTCGTTTTCAGGATTGTTTATTTTCTCTTATCTATAACATTCTTTCTCCGACCCACTGAGGTCTGTCCAGCAGGTTGGGTTGTGGCACACTGACCACCTTCAGGGCAGTGTTATCTTTTTATACTAAAAACTACGTGTACTTTATTTACAATAATTTTCCAATACCTATCACCTATGTTAGACAGTGTATTTCTACTTTAAACCAATCCAAAAGTGCCAACATCACTCAGAAGATGGCGGCCAAGAAGAAGAAAGAAGAAGGACAAGGCACGTCCAAATTCCTCCATCTTGGGACCCCAAACCCCCATTCTAAAACCCCAAAATTCTACTTTTCACCCTGTGACAAGCTAACTATCATTCTACCTAAACTTTCATGGCTTGTAAGTGCTCACATAAGGTTGGTAATTTTTTCCATGGGTCAAAATCAAAGGCACGGGGATCTTGGGCTCTGTGCCAAGGTCTCTGAGCCCCTTGCCAGGGTCTCGATACCTCCAGGGCAGCCAGAGGAATTTCCTGGGTTCTGACAACAGGGTAGCTCCAAATACTGCCAGGAAGGGTGATGCACCCCCAGGGAATGGCACACTTCCCAGGGGATGTGGTGGCACTCACCTCTAAAGCAGCCTGGACTCGATCCTGTCACAGTGGTCAGGTTAAACCAGCTGGAGCCCTGCCATGATGCATCAGGACAAATTTCTGTGCTTCAGAAAATCATTTGATCACTCTTCCCACACAGTCTTCACTCCTCGCTGCTCTGTGCCTACCTCAGCCATCAGCTGGAGCAATGGGTTTGTGTTGGCTCAGGAGTCAGGAATCTGAATAAAGAAGTGGCTCTAGTTCTGGTTGCTTCTGATCCATTAAGATGAGTTTTAAAATAATCTTTCTTAACTCTCCTCTCACTAAAATTAGTGCAAATTGAAATGCATTTCATGTCATCCCTCTGTATAGGTGTGCAAAGGAGGCACTAAAACTTCAGATTTTCTCAAAGGCTGGTGGCTGAGGTTTGGACATTCTCTGGCAAATGTGAAATTTTTCAGTCAAGGCATTTGCAGAAGCAAATGGGGCAGCCAGATTCAAAGAGGCAGCGCTGGTTTGATCCCAGGCAGGCAGAGCCACTGAACCTTATTTAATCTTAACTATTCCTGAAACTGCAGCTGTGTTTACTCTCACAGAGGAGAGCAGGTGGCATCAGACCCCCATGCCCCAGTCAAGAGTTGAGATGAGGCAGCTTTGATGCCCAGAGTACTGGGAACCCCAGTCTGGCCTCTGGGAATTCACCTTTTGGATCTTAGATCAGAAGGATGCTACTTTACTTGACAAGATCAAAAGCAAATTTAGGTTGGTGATCAGCCGGTCATTTCCTTCCTCTCCCTCTCTATGTGAGGCAGGGGTGGTGATCAGGGCCTTAGTAAAATAAACATTTCTCTTTCTTTAACACCTTCCAGCAAGGGCCCCTCAAAGCTGCTGAATTTATTCAGAAAGTTCAACGCCTCTCCTTGAACAGCTGAAATGTTTGACACAGCCTTGTGCGGTGGGAAAGGTTATTTCTGAGGCCACGAGTGCAAAGCCTCAGATGTTTGAACCCTCTCATCTCCATCTGCAAAGAACTTGTTCTTTGATTTCCTTTTCCCTACTTTGCTCTGGCATTGTTGTCAGGAGACTCTGCAAATGTCAAAACCATTATCAGTCACAGGCAAGCAGGCTCTTAATTGAACTTTTATTCTCGTGTCTAACTTGCTGCACTCCAAAGAAAAGGCTACATTGCTAGCATGGAAATGCCCTTTTGGAAATCACTGACTGTTGAAAATAAATTATCTAAAATTGAGATATTTGTGTATATGTATTTATTACCACTCAAACTTTTATTTGATTTTTATATCTACATGCACAAATAACATGCAGATTTTTGTATGTTCATAGTATCACTGTGTGTTTACATACATATATAATAATAAATTATATCTCCAAGTGTTTGAATACACCTGTCCCCTTGCAACTTCTCTCAGGCATATAGCATCTCCTAGCTCACAAAATATACTCTTGCCTTGTGACCGGAGCCCATAGAAATAAATAAAAATATATGAGGAGATAGTGTGAAATAACAGTCCTGTTTGCTGCCTTGTGCTGTCTCCATCCTTCTTTTTTATCTTTTGTTCACATTGTTTCCCTTCTCCATTTATGTTGATCGAGGCATGACAGGCAGACCTGATATTCAGCTGCCTAAGTCCATAAATGTCTCTTTGGATGATGCTGTGCTCCAAACAAAGTTCTGGGCAATTGGAACAAATATCCTGAGTCCATTATTAGTCCTCCTGCTTTATTAGGACATTTTTTTTCCTTTATGTCCCCCAAAATGTTTAGCTCAGCTCTTGTCACATCTGCTTTGGCTTCAGTACTCTACTGGATTCTACTGGATTGCAAATGCTGTTTCTGCCACTAATCCCCCAAAGGGCTCTGAGCCATTAGAGCCTCTTCTGATTTATTTCTTCCATGCAATCTGACTCAATGTCCAGGCTCTGTGCTTCTGCACTTGATCCTTCATTTCACAGGAATTCGAAATGTCTTACAAAGAAATAACCTAATCCTGACCATTTAGGAACTGAGCCCTGAACCCAAGGGTTTTTTCTTTTTTTTTTTCTTTGCCTTCTTGAACCTGCCTTTATCTTTCACACAATATAACATGTGCTGAGCTCATTTTTAATAGTATGCAATACCTTCACTACCAAGCAGAAAAAACTTGTGAAATACATCTTAGTCCTACTCATACTGAGTTTATTTCTGTAAAAAGTCTGGTTTGGGGTTCTCACCTTCAGTCAGTCTCTGGTTTGTATTTTATTCGTATTGAGCAGAGATATTTGCAGTTTCCAGAAACAGGACTCCTTTGCATGAGCCCAGAGCACTTCCAGTTCAGATCCTATGGATGTACAACATCTGGAGTTGTAGCAAAACATTGGCTGAAGTTCTGCTGTTAATCAGGTTTAGGAATAATCTGAGATTTTCTGCCCAGTGAAGTGGTGGAACCACCACCCCTGGAAATGTTTTAAATGTGTGGATGTGTCACTTGGGAACATGGATTAGTGGTGAACAGAGTGGTGCTGGCTAATGGTTGGACTTGATGGTCTTAGAGGTCTTTTCCAACATTAATGGTTCTGTAAGAAGGCAAAGATGCCTTTAGTGCCCCACAAAAACTGTTTTTTTAATGTGTTTGCTGCAAGGTGTTGTGATAGGAGTCAGAAATTTCCCTTCTCTGTCACTGGTGCCAAAATCATTGTGGAGGTTGGGGAGTCCATGTCAGGTGGCAGCTGTTTTGAAGTCACCATGGAGATTGTGCCAGTGAAGTGCCAAGGAAGGGGCTGCAGCACAGTCACCACCTTTGTGGGGGAATCCCAGAGAGCTGGTTTTCCTCAGCTGGCTTTCCTCTCTCTGTGGAATGTCAGAACCCAGGAAATTCCTCTGGCTGCCCTGGAGGGCTCGAGCTCCTGCTCAGGGGGCTCAGAGACCTTGGCACAGAGCCCAAGACCCCTGTGCCTTTGATTTAGCCCTTGGAAAAAACAATTACCAACCTTTATATGAAGAATTACAAGCCACAAAAGTTTAAGTAGAATGATAGTGAATTTATCACAGGGTGGAAAAATTGATTTTTTGGGGTTTTAGAATGGGGGTTCAGGGGGCAAGATGGAGGAATCTGGGCATGTCCAGTTTTCCTCCTGCTTCTTCTTGCCCTCCATCTTCTGCTGTGATGTTGGCACTTTTAGATTGGTTTAGAGTAGAAGCTCACTGTCTAACACAGGTGATAGGTATTGGAAAGTAATTGTAAATAATGTACACGTAGTTTTTAGTATAAAAAGATAACACCGCCCCAGGGGAGGCAGAGTGCCTCTGTCTGACCTGCTGAGAGGACCTCAGCAGGACAGGAGAAAGAATTTTGTAGATAAGGAACAATAAACAACCTTGAGAACGAGAACTGAAGAGCTCTGATTCCTTCTTCAACCGCCGGGCTGGGAAAAGAGACTTTCTAACGCATCTCGGGGTCACTCTGACCAGCAGAGATTCTGAGAGTGGAAAACCCCAAATTCTGTAGCAGGGTGCCAGAAAACCCTTCCACAGGTGACTCCTTGCACTTTCCATCCCACTGTCCCTCACTTTGTCAGTCCTGCTCTAGACACAGCCTAATCTGACCCAGCCATGGAAGCACAGATTGGTTGGGGTTCAAAGGGACCTTTCAAGACCATCCGGTCCAACCTCCTGCTGGGGGCAGGGACACCCTCAACTACATCAGGTTGCCCAGAGAGGTGATGGACACCCCATCCATGGAAACATCAGATGTGAGGTTGGATGGGGCTCTGAGCCTGAGGTGTTTTACCACCCTCATTGTTGGCAACTTCTTCCTTATGTGTAGTCTTAATCTATCTTTTTTTAGCTTAAAACCATAACCCCCATCCCTATCCCTACATGGTCCACTAAAAGTCAGTCCCCATCTTTCTTTCAGCACTGTTTAAGTACTGAAAGGCCACATCTGATGGTTCTTCAGCTTTCCCCCTCTCCTCAGCTGACACAGTAGGGAGGCACTAACAAGCAGCCAAGGAAAGGGAAGGGGCAGGTAGATGGTGCTGAGCTATGACAGCTCTGCTGGCAGCACCAAGAAACTGCTTTTGTTGTCCCCCACCCCATAACATGACTCAAGAGGTACAAAAGGACACGAATTTTTGGATTTTTTTTCACCTATGCTACCCACAAACAATCATTAAATCTTGATATGCACTTTAATTAGGCTACTTGCCTCTAATCAGGTTGCAGTTCACAAAGTTTTTTTTGTCTCCCATTGATACCCTGGATGGGGAAGAGGCAGGGGTGAATATAAAATATGTCTCATTTCTATGTAAGAGCTCTGTAACTTACACAGATTTCTTTTTTTTTCTCTCTTTGATATCTTCACTAAAATATCTTTTCATCACTTGATGGCAGTAGAGCTATAATGTAAATTTATAGATACTGATGCTGCATGGATGCATCAAAGAAAAAAAAAACCTCATATTTATGTTTGTCTATGTATTTTTCTAAAGGTCTGTTTTGCATTAAAAGTTTGAAAATATATAAGACATAGGAAAGCTTTGTATTTTCAGCAGGGATTAATGCAGAGGATATTTCATTCATTCACAGTCATCATAAATAACAGTTGGTGCAACCAAACATCCCCTAAATTCCTTCAGCTGTAACTCCAAACTCTGCAAAAAGAAAATCAACTTTCTTTCATTTTTAACTTCTGTGCACTTAATTTGCTTTATGTTGTTAGTGCTGTGGTAAAGGCAGCAGCTCTTGTAATTATCAGCCTGTGAGGTTTCACACTACTGGCAGTGCTAGGCCTTCCTCTTTTACAGTCAAAATATAGATATTAAATGCAACAATACTGATATCAAGTTACTCTCAGCTCTCATTGCCTGTCAGATAAGTCCCTGACAAATAATAAGACTTTGCTACGCAACTAACAAATGCTGATGCCGGTTTGTATCAGCGTTCCTACAACCCAGATGAAAATAATCTTCCTAAAATCAAGGCTGTCCCCATGTCACCCTTTCTATCTCCCCCTGAAAGGTGCAGCATGCTGTGCCTTTACTCCTGACACAACAAAAACCGGGCTCCCTTCCCCAGAGACAAACCTGCAGCCCACCAGCTTGTGTTTAATGCTGCACTGGCTATGCAGCAGTGTGAACTAGTTGCTAACTAAACTGTGAACTAAAAATAAGAGCTGTTTGCCTTGCTTGTCTTCTTTCCCCAAGTGCCTGGCATGTGTTAGTGGCTCCATTACCTGTGGCAATGAATCCAGAGGCTGCCTTGCCAGAACCAAGCCTTTATTTTGCTGCCTGGATGCTCTGTGAGCTCCAAAATATTTCCTTGCCTGGAGTTATGAGTATACAATTTCATGAGCTCCAAATCTTGCACAAACCTGACAGTGCCTTGGAGAGGAAAAACACCTCCCATCCCAGTGCCCATCACCCCTGCCTCATATTTTTACCCCATTTTGACGTCAGACCAAGCTGTTTTTCCCTTCTTTTCTAATCTTCCAGTCCTAAAAAGTTTTGCACGAGTATCTGGCAGTAGCACAGCTGCAATATTTCACCGTGGAGGGCACGCCAGTGCAGATCTCCGTGGCTGGAAGCAGAGCATTCCTGCAGAGTGCAGGCAGCATTGCGCCGTAACCTCTCTGCAGAGCAGGGGGAGCTGTGCTGGCAGACATCCCCTCCTGCCCCCGAGCACGCATTTCCCCCAGGCACAACCACTTCAGCATCTCCTCCTGCTGCTGGGTGCCAAAGCTTTTGCTCTGTTTGCCCTCCCAGGGGTATTTTTGCAGGGACACCTGAGTAGTGTTCACCTGCAGAAGGGATGCAGACCCAGGTCTGCTCCTGCAGCAACAGCCCCTGCCTCCCCATTTCTGTGTGAGGCTGCTCCAGAGAGCATTTCCTATCCTTTCTCTCTCACACACAGGTCTCTGGTTCAATTAATATTTAATTCTTACACTCACTGGGACAACCTGAACTAGGGAGATGAGGGAAACCTTGTTCCAGGCTGCGTTGGCAGCCTGCTGAACAGCTGCCTGGGGAAGTGGAAGACACACAGCCATTCATCCCTTTCCAATCAGGCAGAGATGGACTTGAAAATATCTCCTGTCACAGACAGTTCTGGTACATAAATTAAAGATTTACATACATAGATGTACATACGTACATGTACATATATACATAAATGAAGGATTTTGTTTTCTTTCCCCCACCTGCACAACTCAGAGAGAAGGGACTCTGGTGGTTTGTCTGTCCTTGCTGGGCAGCACCACCCATTGCCCTGCTCTGAGCCTTACCCTGAGAAGTGCTTTGGCAGGATTTTACAGACCTGACCCTGAGCCCTTTCCCTTGAGGACACAGGGGACAGAGCCCCAGTACTGTATTTGCCAGTCCCTTGGCAAAACGCAGGAATGATGAATCTGACTCCATATTCTCAGGAGGCTAATTTATTGCATTATTACACTATATTATATTAAAGAATACTATACTACACTATGCTAAAGAATACAGAAAGGATACTTACTGAACGCTAAAAAGATAATAATGAAAACTCGTGACTCTTTCCAGAGTCCCGACACAGCTTGGCCCCGATTGGCCAAAGAGTGAAAACAAGTCACACCAGAATCCAATGGAACAATCACCTGTGGGTAAACAATCTCCAAACACATTCCACATGAGTGAAACAGAGGAGAAGCAAATGAGATAAGAATTGTTTTCCTTTTCTCTGAGGCTTCTCAGCTTTCCAGGAGAAAAATCCTGGGTGAAGGGATTTTTTCAGAGGATGTGAATGCCACACCCAAGCATGCCCACCACAGCACCCACCTTGCAGAGCTTTTGTCAGAGCCCTGCCCTTGCTCTGAGCTGCTTGTTCTGCCTCTGGACTCCAAGCAATCCCTACTTAGCAGGACCTGTCCTTGGTGATTCCCCATTCCTCTGTTCAATCCACTGTTAAGTGAGGCAGGCAAAGGAAAACAACCCCTCTTGATACCAGAAAAACTGCTGTTATTTCACTCCAAGGTATTTTGACATTAATAATTTGGGAACATTCAAATAATGCTGCCAGGGGAATGGAGCAATATTTAACTTTCTTTTTACCTTGATCTCATTACTTGCTAGAAAGCCTGTTACAGAGCAACAGCTTTTTTGTTTATGAAGGAAAAGAGGAAAAAATACTCCATAATTTTAAAACCTGAAATTGCTAAAGACAACACAGAGATTATTTACCCCAAAGCAACAATCTCAACTTCAGCTACGGTAACTTTATAGGAAGTGCTGCTGCTTTTCAGTTTTCTGCATTTTACGACTGGTGAGAATTTTCACCATAAATTCAGACATTTGCAGTTCCTTTATCTGTCATAAGGAAGTGGTTGGTAAATGAGTGAAGTGCTCCAGTTCCCAGAGATGTTATGAACCAACATCTGCTAAGTCCATGGAAATACTCCCTGTTGACTTCTGCCAGTTCTGGATCAAGCACTTTTCAAAAAGATGGAAAAGGCAGAATATTTTTGCCTCTTTATCATTTAGCAGTAAGAAACCTCTTAGTCTGAAGTTCCTTTCCTGTGCCAATGTAATTCCACTGGACTCAGGCCTTCACTGAAATGGAATTAGACCAAGAAATATTGGGACAAGGTATCCGGGTAATGAATTATGTTTGTCCTCAGGGAATGAACTCCTGTGATATGCTTCAAATCCCTGCAGGCTGTGGGAGCCAAGCTCTATAAAACATTGCTTTACAGATGACTCTGCTGGTTCCAGTCCCTTCAGAAGGGCTGTGACCTCCCTGCACTAAGCTCAGACTCTACTGAATGTACCTTAAAATATTTGTGAGTTGCTCTGATTTTTCACCCTTTCACAGAAGAGCATAAGCCTGCTTTGTTTAGATGCTTCCTGGAATAATTTTTGCTCTAACAAGCCCACACTTCTTGAGGAGAGTCCCCTGCTGCCATTTGCCATCAGCAGGATTTCTGGGGTGCTGCTGCTCTGCAGGAGGACTCAGGCTTGGGACTGATTTCTTTCTATGCCGTTGCAAATCCTCTTGGTGTCTGCATAAAGCAAGCCTGACAGGAGTGCACCACCTGTCTCTGCTGAGGCAATATTGTTAAACTACTAATTTCTTCTGAGGTCTTCCATGGAGAAAAAACAAACAAACAAACTACTCCCTGCATCCTGTTTTCTTCAGAAAGAGAGGGCAAATGCTCCAGGCTGGTATCAGTCACCCTTCTCCATCAATTCTACTTTACTTTCATTTTCAACACCAAAATGTGGTTAAACTAAATTCCTCCACTCCCTCCCCGCACAAAATTTATCACCATTCCTTGTTCCAGCCCCCTTTCTTTATGTTCCCATCTTCCCTTCAGCTCATTTGCAGCACTTCCATCTGTCAGGATGGAGTTACCTCACTGCACTTGGGGTGTCCACAGCCCTGACCAGATCCTGTCTGAATGTCCTCAAGCTGTCCTAGTGTAACCCCAACTCAGTCAGAAATTCTTTATGCTGCCTCAGCCTTGAGCACGTGGGCTTATGAGCGCAGCAATGAGGTTCTTTGTTAAGTCTGGTACCTCTAAATCATTCCTAAATTGCAAACCCTGAGATTAATAGTGCCTATTTCAGGGTCCAGGCTTCTTTTATGATTTTCAATATATTCTTTCCGTGCCTTTCCCCCTAAAAATGGCTATAGAAGTGTCAATTTTCCAGAAAAAAGGGCTAAATAGTTAGCTTATTTTCTCCTTATTTTTATTTATTTTTTGAAATACTTGTATCAAACTAGATTTGCCAGAAAAGAAACCATTTGAAGTTTTGGAATGAAAGGGCATCATACACATCTCAGGAGGGCTGAAGCTGATAGAAAAACAGTGTCTCAGGGTAAGGCAAGACACTTGGAATGTTTTAAATAGGGAAAGAATTTACAGTCTGAAAAAAAAAGGAAAGCAAAAATTAATTGCTGAAGTTCTTTCTCTTGTTCTGTGTATTTTGGATGTCCAGCCCCTGTGAGCTTGTACTGTGTCTGTGGGCTTGGATCCATGTTTAGGGTGTTGAAGCCTGGAGGGGCACCAAGGTTTAATGGATAATGGAGCAAACTCTGAACTCTCTGGACAGTGTTTCCTGCAAAAACATGCACAGTGCAAACTGCTGCAGTCCAAGTGCTTGGGTACAGCCTGAGTTTGGGATTTATATTTCATTTTTTGGCTGCCCCTCTTTCTTCTGCTGCCCTTATCCCTGACCCAGATCCCTAAATTTATGGCAGATTTCATCCTCTATGATATCTAACAGAATGGTACCCCAGCTGTATTCCCAGGTTCACACCCATGTGTCTTCCAGCCTGAGGGATGAGCAGAAGGAGCTGCATCTCTGGACTCTGAGCACCTCTCAGATCTCTTAAGAGCTCTCTTTGCTGATACTGAAGTTCCTGCTGCTGCTTGTTCACACGAGACCCTTAAACACTTCTGCACCTTTTTTTCTGGTTTCAAGAAGGAGGCAGGCATTTACTTTAGAGGAAAAAGCTGAAAGCCTTTATAGCACCATCATTGCTATTCTGGTGGTGTCTCCCCAGACTTAGCAGGAAGAAGGTCTTCTGACAGCTTGAGCTTTGCTCTGGTTCAGACTGAGCAGCTCCTTACATAAAGTCCAGTGAGAAGGGGAAAACTCTGGAGGAAAAACTTTTTTTTTTTTAAATAATAATTTTTCCATTTCTGTTGAATTTCCTGCTAGTGCACCAGTGCAGCCTATCCTTTCACACCAGCTTTGCCATGGATCTGAACAGGGACACTTTGTGTTCTCCCTCCATCACTCCCAACTGGAGCTGCTGCAATTAAGAGTTATTTATGTTTAGGAGGAAACTTGCTGGTTCTGGCTGGTCCAAACTCCAGAACTATGAAATAAAATTAAGGGGATCAGCTGGTTAAGTTTTCTGGGTTGTCCTCAATCTGCAAAGGTGGCTTTGCACAGCTCTGATATGAATGTGCCTCTGTGCCTTGGAAATCTCCTTTCTCCTGTGTGGGATCCATTTCACCTCATTATAGACACTGAAGATTTAATTGTTCGAGCTGAAAGAGTCTGTGTGGGCTTCCTCTGCTGTTGTAAAAGTGTTTTCCAGAGGGGGATTTATTTCATCTGCTCTAGGATTCTGTTTTACAGTCTCCTTAATACATCACTCTCAGCTGGTGTAGAAAATAAGCAATCCTATTACCCCTCTTCCCTTTGGCTGTACAGCCCTGCCTGTTGTGCTAAAGATCATTTCCATGAGGCATCTGGATGGGGAATTCAGCTGGCAGAGAATTTCCCTTGGTGTTTTCTGGGGCTTTTGTGAGGGGAAGTGTGTAGATTTTACTTTTGCTTCAGCCAGCCCAGTTTCTGGGACACTCCACAGTCAGAGAAAATCTAGCAATGACAAAAAAGAAAAGACAAAGGAATAATTGGCTGAAGCAGGGGGAACTTGAAATAATACCAGCACCCAGAGCCTTGGGTGGAATTGCTCCCTTAAAGAAGACAAATGTCTCTTTGGAGTGAGTCTCATGCACCAAATGAGCTTAGGTTTATGAAGAGGCTAACTTGGCTTCAGCCGAAACCCCAGCCTGAGAAGGCTGATCCTAGATGGCCTTTAACAGTCCCTTCCAACCCAAGTTATTCTGTGTTTCCATGCTCTGAAGGAGCAGCAATAACTGCTGTGCTGGAGTTGTATCCCCTGGCCTGTCTTGGCACATTCACTATCTTCACTGTCTCACCAAGTTTGTCCATCCTGGCTGCAGTTCAGCTCTCCTTCTGCCTCTGGGGACAGCAGGCATATGGCACTGCCAGCCTCGTGGGGGAGTGGTGAGAGGTGGGCACACAGAGACAGTTCCCCATTCACAAACCTGTTTAAAAAAAAATATTTACACATGGATTTATTCCCACTGAAGTCAGCATTAGTGAAGACCAGAGCTGTTTCTTGGTGGAGTAAGGAGCAGGTCCATTAAAACTGATGGGGCTTTCCATTAGGTTAACAGAATTTGGGCTGGGCATCACATTATTTGTGAAGAACTTACAATTTAAGTGTTTCCCTGCACTGTACAAGCAAGAGAACAGGGACTGAAGAAAAGCAGGCAACATTTAGAGGCCTCAGTCTCCCATCAGCTTTAGCACAGTGGGGTGCAGATGACATAGGAATCACAGGAATGCAGATGTGATGAGAGATTTCTGTGGCAGCTGAAGTTCACTGCAAAAAGTTCACCAGAAAGCAATCCGGGTAAAGAAATTGCTGCAGGGAACTGCAACAAATAAGAATTACAATAAAGAACCAATGACAAGAAAGCAGAGGTGACAGTTTTTCTGGAAGCATTTCCTGATTTATCTCCAACCAGAGTCTCTCCGAGTGAGCATATTAGAGCTTACACCACATAGCAAAGAAATAATGAAACTTGCTTAAAGTACAGGCATCCTCTCTGCCTGAGTGACACTGGTTGCTAAAAGATACTTAAACAAGTGAATAGCCTTGAAGCATAAGATGACCAGATGAAGGAAATTGTTCTGAAGTGCTGCTGCAGATAAGCAGGCTCTCAGTAACACACAAATCCTAATTCTACAGCACTGAGGAGAAATGATAGCAGTGCCATACGATTTTCTCCCCCCTGCTTCTCCTGGCAGCAGGATATGAACTGAGATAATGTTTAAGAATGAGCACAACATCCTGTAAGTGCCACACACGCAGTGCAGGCACAGATCACCTCAGCTGGGCTCCCTGTGCCCTGGGCACAGCCTATCCCCTGTCCCTGACCACGCTGCCATCGTGCCGCGCAGCCTTGTCTGACGTCAGGCAGGAAAACCCTGCTGTGAACCCTCTGCTCCTTTGGGGCACCCTGAGGGGAAAGGCAATTGGCAATTAGGGGTCAGCAGGGACACTGTGCAGGGCTCAGAGAGCTGAGATGGAGCATGGATGTCCACATGGAGCTGCCACACTGGATGGTACTGCTGTATCAAATGCAGGGAGCCACCGATGCAGGGAATGATTAGCATCTTGTTGTCATTATAGTGCAAGAGTTCTATTGTCATTACATGGCAAGGGTTTCATATTGCTAGAGATTTGTACCTCCTTGATGTTTCCTGTAGGCAGCTCCTCTGGGCACTGACTCTTCCTTGTCCTGCAGCAGCCAACTGACTCCAGTTCCTTCAACCAACTAATCCAGTCTTTTATGACACTCTTCTTATTGGCTACAGCTGCAGCCTGTTAATATCGGGCCTACTCCTAATCTTTAATAATTAACACAGCTGCAACCATTTAGGGGGTAAGATTACTTTCTATACTACCTTTATTTACTTATATTCTATCCCCCTACAGCATCTGATTCCATTGATTCAGAAGGCTGAACAATTGCTTTATTAATACTATACTATATTACATTAATACTATATTAAAGAGATACTAAACTATACCATACAAAGATACTAAAGAATACTAAAGAAAACCCGTGACTGACTGAGACAGCCAAGGCACAGCTTTGACCCAATTGGCCAAGGAATCAAAACAATCCTCAGCAGAATCTAACTGACAAATCACTTCAGGTAAACATCTTCCTAACACATTTCACATGCGCAAAACAACAGCAGCAATGAATAGAGATAAAAATCATTTTCTCTTCTTTTCTGAGGTTTCCCAGGACAAATCCTTGGGAAGTTGTGCCTGCCTGCTGTCTATGAAGAGAGATGTGGCCACACTGCTGTGACAAGTGTGGACATGAACCAGACAACTCCAGCTGGGTCAGGAGCTGGGCCCATTCTCTGGTGGCATTCAAAGGCAGCAAGGGTGAACCCACTCAGGCTATCAGGTTTGATCTCTCCACTACAGGAAGATGAAGGGCTTCTCCAGTAGACCCAGCGTCTTTCTGCATCATGTTTAGTTGTCTCACCATAACTTGGCTGCATCCTTTATATGTTGGGAAGGCTTACAACAACCTGGGCATTTTCCCTACAGTGAACTGGAAACCAAGGACTCCAGGTAAGAGAACTGTTTTGCCAGTGGGCCATGGCAAGTTCAGCTGGCAGTGACAAGGGCTTCCAGTGGCTCTTGCCTCTGGGCAAGAGCTGTGGCACAGAGTTCAATGCAAATGTGCAGAAGATGCCTGGGTGTCCTGGATTGCCAAGCAAATTGTATTCTGCTTGCCATCTCTATGGCAGTTCTCTTCTGTTCAGTGGGCAGTTTTCCTTATCTCTTCCACAACCAATCCTCTCTCAGGGGAGACACCTGCTGATAAGAGGCTATTGAATGTCACTGCATGACTGATAAGAATTGCAGCATCCCATTGGGAGATGCTCCACCCAGAGGGAGGAGCCAAGCATTCCTACCTGGATATAATCTGGAGATTCTGGAACACTAGCACTGCCTTTCCACTGGATTTCCCAGAGGAAAACTACACCCTTTCTACAGGATCTCTGCTCCACCAGAACCACCCCTGACACTTCAGGAGGGCTGCAGCCACATTTCCAATGGGACTGCTACCAACACCTGACCAACAGGGTGTCAGGTTGTGTTCTGATTCTGTCAGTGTTGTTTTAGTTTACTGCATTGTTTATTTTATCTTTTTGTTTTCTTCCTTAATAAAGAACTGTTATTCCTGCTCCCATAATTTTGCCTGAGAGCGCCTTAATTTAAAATTTATAGCAATTTGGAGGGAGGGGGTTTGCATTCTCCATTTCAGGGGAGGCTCCTGCCTTCCTTAGCAGACATCTGGCTTTCAAAACCAAGACCCTGGAAAGAGATGGGAGGGGTGGGGTCATAACAGATCTTATGAAAGATCTCCCTCTAGCACAATACAGGAGTACAGTGAATGAAAAACAAGAGTCTACAGCTCTTCAGGTTCAGGCATTGTTTTTAAACAAGCACTGGCTGCTAATTTCTTCATGTCTCCATGAAAAGTGGAGAGACAGCATGAGCCAGGGAGATGGGGAGGAATGAATAATGTGCATTCTCTTTTTGCTAAGTGACCTTTTAAAATCAAGGAGCTGAAATCTAAATACCAGGGGGGAGCCTGGGGGAGAAATTACAGGTAGCATTGCTGTTCCATGCTCCAGCCCTCCTTCAGAAAGGCAGCACAGGAGGGTGAGTTAAAGCCCAGAGGAAAGGGTGGCTCCTTTTTCATTTAAACAACCAGCACAATCATTTCACATTTGGCAGATCATTACTAAAAACCTACTCATAAATTCTGACTCAGTTGGATTAGAGCACAAAATTATGGATTCAGACAGCTGCAGAGTACAATGAAATATTGAAACAAGTAGTGTCTGGTGTTTACATTAAATATGACATGGCAAATAAAATGGTTTGCTTTGGTGTTTTCTGCATGTGGGCAGCATACTGAAGCCAGCATTGTTTAAACCAGACTTATGCTGCTCTATCTACATTTTGAAGCCTCTGTTAAATTCAGTCATTGTTTTGTGTGTCCTTACACTCCAAGAACTGATTTGGAGATCATTGTGTGATGCCATTGATCTGGCTGAGTTCTTATTTGCATCTGACTCATGGCATGTCCCTGCCCCTGTTGAAATTCCTAAAGCCAGAGGCCACCACATCAGGAAATCAATTCTTCCTTCAGTAATGCTTGTCCTGAGCCTCATGCATGCCTTTAGCAAGTGATCCTTCATTGAGCCTGAGAATTTCCATGTAAGAGGGGCCAGCATATCATGGGATGCCAGGAGTGACCCTGAAAATTGGAATTGCAGTTTATAAGAGGTGAAGTGGTGGGTAGAGAGTGTGAATCTATGTGAAACCTGTGAAAGAGGAGGATTCTGTGGCTCAAAACGCTGCCAATGCAGCATTACAGTGTAAAACTCACAGGTGAGTCTGAGTAGGCACTGAAGAGAAGCAAATTTCTGGAGCATCTCTCAAATCTGGCACAGAGGACGGGCTTTGCTAAGTTTTGCCAGACCCAGAGGTCACTGAAGGGGTCAGGGAGTTTATTTCTGTCTCCTTGTGACCACAGGCAGCAGGCCACGGCTGGCTGGCTCTGATGGCTTTGAGCAGGGTCCATCCCAGTTTGACCTGCCCTGAGTGAATTGTGACAGAAGGTGCATTTAAGCATCAGAATGACCTGGAGACCTGGTGAATGCTAATGAAAGGTTCTAAGTTTTAATTGTCTGCAGTCACTGGCCTAGTTTGAGCCACCTGCAGAGTAGCAGAAGTCTGTAAAGAGACAGCACTGAAAATCTTAGGCTGTAAAACATCTGCTGGCTTTAAAATGACTTAAATAGATTATAGTCATGCTGTGAAGCTATTTGTTTCAGTTCCCTTGTTTAGATTATACCAAAGAATTGCATTTAAGGGGCGAGGTGATGAAATAGAATTAGATAAATAGGTAGAAGGTGCTCCAAATCCTTCCTTTCCTGTGGCAGGCTCTGAAAAGACATCACCTTTCTCCTGCTGGTGCAGGACTTGGAGACAGCAGGGAGTCAGAGCTGGCATCTGTCACCTCTCTGAAAGTTTGATAGTCAGAGATGCACTAAATTAGTGCAAAACCAGCCCCACAGTCATAAGAGGGCTGGTGCCCAAGACTGCTCAAAGAGTGAGTCTCTGATGAGATTAGTGGGGTGGTGAGGCACAGCACCAACTCCTCCTGCAGCAGGTCACAAACTGCCACACTTTGTTCATGTGAGAAAGGTCAGATAATCAGCATTCAGTCAGAAGGAGAGAAAAAATGAGCTTGGGATTCATCAGTGTTAAAGCAAATGTTATAAATTATGCATGGCCACTCATCTATCTGTGTATTTCCATTCATAAGACAGTTGAAGATTTTTTGAGAAGGAAAAAACAAAACCCAAAACTTCTGGTTTGGCTTAGTGTTCAGAAGCTACCCTTTGAGCTGGGAACAAAGTTTTGCCTAAGAAATAAATATCCTCCTAGTCCTAAACAGTCCTAATGTTTCTTCATGCAAATTTGATAAGCCAAGAGATATTCTAATTATTTTTCTGTTATACTGTAATCCTTTGACCACTGCTTCCTTCTGATGCATAATTTTGACAACACTGTACTGAAGAATAACTGTTTTTTTATTAATCCTGCCAAAAGACATAAAACCTTCACAGCTGAGCTTTCAGAACTCCAGTTGCAAACTCCTGCAAGAATAAGAGACCACAGGAGCTCAGGGCAAGATATGTAAGGGTAATGCATGAATGACATGTGTGTGTGCATCAAAATGAACTTCGGTCTTTGGACCTCAAACCTTGTTGCCTGTATTCTCAAGAAATTTTATTGCACGGATCATTTTACCAGAACCTGGAAAACAGAGAAAAAGAGGAATTTGAGTAGCTGCTCCTATTGTCACACAATCTTTCATCAGGATCATGTTCCTCCTTCCTGGTCTATCTTCAAATAACTCTGATGCAGAAGACAGATCATCCAGATTATGAATTCAAGTGCTTCACCATTCATTAGATTATTTATCATAAATGCCTAGCCTGTAATTTTTGATGTTATTCAAGATTCATTCTCACTCGTCTGTCAGAGGCAGCAAGAATAGATTTTTCTCTTTACAGCAGTCTGCTTGCTGTCTCTCCCTTCTCCTCTCCCTTCTCCTCTCCATTCTCCTCTCCTTTCTCCTCTCCTCCTGTAAACCTCTCTATGTTATTTACCTACATAGAATCTACATCTTCACATGTGCCACTCAAATCTGGGGAATTAAGGCATTTCCAGTAGTTAAGAGCCAAGGAATTTGTGTCTCACATGGACCTCTGTTCTCTGTTTGTAGTTTTTAGCAGCACCAGCATATTTAACTTGATCCTGCTTGGGTCTGCACAGTCTCCCAGGTACTGTGGTGAGCAGAAATGGTTTAAGCAGCTCGATCCCATCCTCTCTCTCTCTCCCTCACTTGACTTTTACTGAGGGTTATTATTTTGCACTTGTCTACATCAATTTTCCTCACACTTGTTCATCTCACAAAGCAGTTTTTTCTGTCTTGTAGTAGCAACAAAACAGAGCAGGAATTCACTGATTAAAACACTGAAGAGTGCAAGACCCACTGCAAACGCTGTGACAAACTACTCAATTCATCACTTTAACAGCAAACTTGTGACAACTCTCTGTGTCTGAGAGATTCCACCAGTTTTGCACCAATTCTATGTTTCTTTCTTGCTGAGTTGCTTCTGCCACTTGTTTATGAGGACATCATATGGAGTATTAATAAAAGTCTTAAGTAAAAGAGGCATTTCTTGCTATTCCTCTCTCCACTGGCCTTTATCCTTTCAGAGAGAGAGAGAGATTATATTTCCTTTACATGATTTTTTCTTAACAAATCTGTATTAGCTGAAATCCATTCTTCATTATTTGCCAGTAAGATTATTTGTGTATTGTTTACAAACTGCTCAGCTATTTATTTAAGGAGGAGAGTATTTATATTTTTACTGTCTTCTGAATGCTGAAGTTACCCCAACATCCCTCCCTTTCCTTCCCCCTTTACTCACCCAGTAAAAATGTCTGTGTACCCACTCTGCTCCACTCTGTTACCCATTAAATTCTAGTTAAAAGTAGCTGGATTTTCCTCCCTGTTTGGCTGAATACTTCTGCACCTCAATGCTGTGGTTGGAAGAAGCCTTTCTCTTTGATTTTCAGACTGGATTTATTTATTTCTGGGCAGTTTACACCTACTTTCTCTTTTGCTAGGTCTGTCCTTTGACTTAAGCAGTTCTTTTCTCTTCCCTGGTGTTTATCTCCAAGGACAGCTTTGCAATTTCATCCCTTTCAGACTTCATTTTTCTAGAGTAAACACAAGCACCGGTCACTATTTTATATTAATGTTGTGTTTTTAAAATTCTTGCATAAACTAGAATATCCTATCAATTCCAGGAGTAAATTTTCTGCACCTTTGACTGTCGGATTTCCTCTTTCTCCAGCACAGATGACCTGGCTTGTTCCAAGAACAGCAGGTGAGAGCTCAGTGGTCCCTGATGGTGATGTAGCTGGGGGTCACCTTTGCCTCTTCCGTGGCTGCATCTGGCTGGTGTCTCAGTCCAGGAGTGACTCACACCTTTTTAAACACCCTAAAACAGAAACTCCAATTTTTCATCCCAAAATGCATGAGATCATTCTGTGCTGCAGAGCATAATCCTTTTTTTATTGTTTTGACAAGCTTCAAAGGCATGTGTTTATTCCTGTGTGATTTCCCAGTGCTCTTTGCATTCATGCTGCTCTCCAGCACAATCCATGACTTAACTCCAACTTCCAATGCAAGAAATTACTCACAGAAATACTTTATTGAGATCACTCTCCTGAGAAGTTTTGGAAGAATAATCCCTGTTCCCTTTACATACTCCCTGTTTCTCTTGCTCCTTCCCTACCAATACCTTCCAGCTCTGTCTGCCCTCTCTGGAAACTTCGACCATGAAATCAAACCTGAAATACAAAAGAAGAGGGACATGTGCTTCACTTCTTACATTCGCAGCATCAAATCTCGTGAAAGAAAGCCAAGAAGGACCCTGGGTAAGACCAAGGCTGATCCAGACTCCTTTTTGCTGTGTTAATGCAATTCTAGGCACAGGTCTGTATCCTACAGCAGCTTTTTTTTCGGGATTAACATCCCACAGCAAGCTGTACAGCTCTCCATTATCTCTCCTGAGCAGAGAGAACTGATTGCTTTCATTTAATTAAAATAAGACGTCATGCTTTGGCCCTCACTCCCACACACATTCAGCCCAAACTCAACAGCAGCATTTCTTGAAGCCTGACTTGTGGGGTTAGTTTCTTTCTTGGTTTTGTTTTGTTTTGTTTTAGTTTGCCTTTTCTTTGTTAGCTCTTTGCATTCTTCTAGTTTTGAGTAGCACATTAACAAATTAATAAGTGAGAATCACCATTTTAAGTTTAGGTAACTTTGCAACAGCCCTGTGCCTCGGGGAAATATATAATCCTGCTTTTTTATGGGCAGGGAACTGAAGCACAGAAGTAAAGGGTCAAATCTGCCACTGCAGATTTATCCCAGTGCAATTCAGGGAAGCAGACAGCTGTATAAAACTGCAGTTACACAGTGATTAACCAAGCTATTTGATTTGCACTTAATGGTTTATTACAGTCTTCTTTTAGTTTGGCTATATTTACTAAATCTGCTGTGGAGCAGCTTAGGGTCAGGATGCTAAATCAGCATGATGATTTTCAAACACTGTGCTGCTGTAGAGAAATTCACATATTTTTGCATGTCTGCTCTGCCCAAATGAAATGCCTGATTCAGCAGCAGCAGCAGGGGCTGGGTGCACAGCCAGCAGTGGGTGACACAGCTCCCCAGAGCCCAGCCCCTCTGCCTGCTCCTCCTGGGCACCACGGGTTATCCAAGGACACACTTTCAAGTGCCATTCCTTTTGGAGGGAGTTAGGCTGTCTGAAGTGTGATTTATACCTAAGAAAATATGATAATTGACTCAGAGCTGAGTGCTTTGACCCATCTGACTTTGATGTTCATGTTCTTTCCCCAGTGCCAGGTCACGCTCACCAGCGACAGAATTTTCCACTTTTCATCCTTGTTTTGAGTTGACTGAGATCTGCCTTTTCCCTTAAGCTGGATAGCTGTTGCCATCTCCCTGCCTGTTGCAGAAAAAGGCTGAGCAGGTTTTCATCTTCAGGGGTTCACTGGAGGGCAGGATCAGTGAAAAGGCAGCCAGAAAGATACAAAGGGTAGGTTCAAATTAAAAAAAAAAAAAAATCCTTTTGGTTTGCCTGCAGATGGCCCTGAAGGGATCCTCTCCAAATGGCACCCCTTGTTTATGGGGAAGGGTTGTGCAAGGTGATTCCTGCAGCCAGAAACAATCTCTGGGAGATTTCTTGACTCACTGAGCAAGCTGATTTACAGCCAGTGGGGGCTGAGATGTGAAACTCTCTGTGTGGGTATTCTTGGTTTAGTGTCTGATGAGGGTTAAGCCACTGGGCCATAAATATCCTCAATATGCTCCAAATCAAATCAGGCAGTGGTAAAGGGTCAGGCTCCTGTTTCAGGACAGATGCTGGAGCAGGGGAAATTGGCTGATTTGCGCCAATTCACTTGGCCCCACTTGATACCCAATAATATTTATGAGCCCCACTGTGCTGAAAGAAGGGGAGACAGCTCCTGCACCTCACAACAGTGAAATTGATGCAGTGTGAAGCTCCACAACCCTGCCTGGTGCCTCACCTTGTGGGAGGAAATCCACCCACTGCTCTTGGAAGGGCACGGGCAGGCACTGGGGTTGTGCAGGACCTGCCTCTCTAATTACACACAGCCACTTCCTCCCCTCTGAGCTAAAATCCATCAGAAAATGCAGGGTAACAGCACTGATTTTACCACTTCCGGCATAAAACCACTCTGCCTTTCAGCTGTTGAATAGACCCTGGAGCTGGTGTTGGTGCAGAGGGGAAGAGGAGCTGTTTTGCTCAGAAAGGCGCGGCTAAAATTCAATGCCCAGAAATTATTGCTCTGTGTCCTTGTAATGACCTTTTAGTAATTTTAGTCCTTTAGTCCTTTTAGTTATTCTCCCATTCTCTAGAAGCAAAGAGATTTTGTGGTTTTGCTTATCTACTCATTTGCTCTCTCCTCTTTTCATCCCTCTTCCCCCAGGCTTTAGGGCCAACCAAAGACCTCAGCTCTGTGAAGCCAACTGAGTCCCAGGAGGGATGAGGCTCAAAGAATTAAACCCAGGCTTGTTAACCCAAAGCATCTCCCAGGACAGCCAGGATCTGTCTGTCTGAGCCTCTTTTCAATCAATTGCAACATAAATGGTTTGGGATGATGACAAACCTTCGGCCATGGCTCCCTGGGAGCTGGAGCCCTCCTGGTGCCACAGGTGTTGGCTGTCTTACCCATATCATTATCTAGCTGGAAAACATGCAGGGATGCTAATTTAAAAATGTCTGCTCTGCTTAGGATTTTATCATCAAAAGGACATTGTGCAGCTACTATGTGACTCGTACCATTCATCTCAGGGAATGCCTCCTCTGGTGACCCAAAGTTGGTGGCAGCTCAGCACAGACTGAATATTAAACTGGAATTTTATTAGGCTGCTGTTTAAGGATGAATCCAGCTGAAAACCTCCTCCAGAGCTGCCTGGATCCTCTTCCAACTGTTTAAAACAAGTGTCACTAAATCAGACAAATGCTGGTGCTGGGACACAGCAGGCACTAATTTAACCCATATGCTCTGAGAGTGCTCCTACATCTGTTTGTTCTGGGCAGAACTAAACAGTGGAATTAAATTTTTTTTCTCCCCCTTATCAAGTAAAATTGTATCACAACCAAGCCATGCAGTTTTAAGCCCACTGCGGCAGCTCACTAATTGGTGCTCTCGTAGTGGAAACTCAAACGCTGCTGAGCAGTTTGGGGCAGGGCTGGTGGATTTCCACAGCCAGATTTTGGGAGGGGAGGATGCAGGGATGGTTCCTGTCAGGATCTGCTGGATGCTTCCCTTGTGCCCATGGAGCCAAAGCCAGCTGGCTCTGAGACAGCCCCGTCCCTGGCCAAGGCTGAGTGATGGTGGTGGTGCCTCTGGGGTGATGTGTGTAAGGAAGGGGAAAAGCCTCCATCAGCTGGAGAGAGGAATGAGAGAGGGATGAGAACGTGGGGGAGGAGCAGCTCTGCAGACCCCAGGTCAGGGCAGAAGGAGGGACAGGAGCTGAGATCCCCCTGCAGCCCCTGGGGCAGCCCACGGTGAGGCAGCTGTGCCCCTGCAGCCCAGGGAGCTCCAAAGGAGGCTGTGACCCCACGGGAACCCCACACTGGAGCAGTTTGCTGCCAGGACCTGTGACCCCATGAGAACCCCACACTGGAGCAGTTTGCTGCCAGGACCTATTGTATTTGCTGGGAAATGCCCCAACGAAGGCAGGAATGTTGAATCTGACTCCATGTTCTCAGAAGGCTAATTTATTACATTATTACACTATATTATATTAAAGAATACTATACTAAAGAGTACAGACAGGATAGTTACAGAATGCTAAAAAGATAATAATGAAAACTCGTGACTCTTTCCAGAGTCCCGACACAGCTTGGCCCTGATTGGCCAAAGAGTGAAAACAACTCACAGCAGAATCCAATGGAACAATCATCTGTGGGTAAACAATCTCCAAACACATTCCACATGAGCACACCACAGAAGAAGCAAATGAGATAAAATTGTTTTCCTTTTTCTCTGAGGCCTCTCAGCTTCCCAGGAGAAAAATCCTGGGCGAAGGGATTTTATCAGAGAATGGGAATCCCACAAGGACCTGTGAGCCCTTGGGGGACCCATGCCGGGCCCATGTTCCTGCAGGATTTCACCCCATGGGAGAGACCCACACTGCAGAAGTTCATGCAGGATTTCTCTCCCCTGTGAGAGGCTCCATGCTGCAGCAAGTGAGGAGTGTGAGGAAATCCTCTCCTGAGGAGGAAGAAGTGGCAGAGACAGTCTGTGATGGATTGCCCACAGTCCTCATTCTCCATCCCCCTGTGCCACCAGAGGCAAGGTATTAGGGAGTTTGGGAGTGGATTTGAGCTCATGAAGAAGGGAAGGACAGGATGGAGGTGTTTTTAATATTTGTTTTCATTTTTCCTTACCCTGCTCTGATTTGATAATAAATTGATGTCCCCCAGTAGTGTCTGTTTTTCCTGACAGTAACTGGTGAGTGATCTCTCCCTGCCCTTTCCAAGCCTTCAGATATATTTTTTCTCCTTTTTCCAGGTAAGGAGAGGAGTGCTGGAGTGGCTTTGGTGGGCACCTGCCATCCAGCCTGGCTCATCTAACCGCAGCTGGAAATCAGGGATAAACTTGGCTTGGTAGGAGAGACCTGTGACATGAAGGAATTACCCTGAGAGAGATGAGTTATTTATAATATGAAGCCAAATTTTTGGTTTCTGTAGGAATTTGCCTCTCGCCATTCCTCTCTCCCCATAGCCCTGGCTGTCCCAAGGTGTGCAGTGTTACAATCTCTCCAGAGAAACTTTATCTCCTCCTTGCCTTCACAGAGCTTGGCCACATTATTGCTGATTTTGTGGAATATTTATGCTTCCCACACTCTTTCTTTACTGATTTTGTCAAACATTTTTACTCTCTGCCATCTTGTTCCTTCACTGTTTCATTGTATTTGCAGTATTTTAGTTCTCTTACTTATGATCTTGTCTTGTTCTTTAATAGTTCAACAGCTGAGAAAGGGATAAGGGAAATTAAGACCAAAATCTACTTTCTGTTCTTTTAAAGATGGTATGTAAAGTAGAAATCAATATGACATCAATACCTGATAGGAATATGTAGCTCAAATAAGAATAAATGCTTTAATTATAGCCAAGGTCAGGTTCCCAAATGCTCAGAATTCAGTGTTTGTATTATCTATTTTATTATTATCATTGTGTGCTTTGATGAATTTGGAGCTTAGTCATAGAAAATGAACATGAAATATCCACCTCAACTGAAATTTTGCTATTTTATGTTGAAATTGGTATGAAAATGATCTCAAAATACTTTGAAAGGAGAAATTTTGATTTTCTTTTTGAGTATATAAAAAGAACCTTAATGGCATATTTCCTTCCAATTTCCTTCCTTCCAATAAGTAATTTTAGGCTGTGTCACTCCAGGTGCATGTGAACAGTAGAATGCTACTTTGACAAGATCAGTGCACATTATATTAAAATATTAATACTTTAATGATATTCATGGTTCTTTACATTGTTATTGAAAGGGGACATCCAAATAAACTAATCCTCATTAAGAAGGGAAGATTGCAATGAACATTTAATTGGGCTTTCTGAAATACAGTGAATATGAAATTTCATCAATAATTCTGCTTCTCACCTAATGACTGCAAACTGAACATATCTTTTTGCAAAGACATTTAGTCTTGATTTAGAAACTCCCAAATGAAAAAGAATTTACCATGAGCCTCAGTAATTTGTTCCAGTGGTTAATTATCGTGCCTTAAATATGTACATCTTATTTTTGGCTTGCATGAGGTTTACTCATATATTAATTGTATATTTGATTGTAATTTGCTCCATCTTAGCTAGTTAAATGCAATGCACTTTTTTTTATTCTCTGATTGGATGACATCTTTAAATAACCAACTTAGCATGAATTACAAAGTTTTACAATCAATTATACAAATGCAAAAATTCAAGAATTGAACTTGAGCTGAAAAATCAACAGATAGATTGTTCAGCTGTGGTCCTCCAGTTTTAGAATATGGGCAGGAAGGAAATTTCAAAGAATCCTGTTCTGGTATCCAAGCATACCGATTTCTTTCTGTTTTCCTGCTAATTTGCTCAAAAAGCACAGAAATGCCTCTAATGTGTAGGAACCTCTGAACAACCTGGGCTGGTGGAAGGTGCCTCTGCCCATGGCAAGGGGTTGGAATGAGAGGATCTTTAAGGTCCCTTCCAACCCAAACCATTCTGTGATTCTATAATTTGGGAAATAAGCCCTGACACTTGATTTGGGAAATAGACCCTTATACAGAGACATGATACAGAGATAATACAAATGTCAGAGATAAAGAGGGCACAATTTTTCTGGCCTCTTTTCATTAACTAAAAGGAGAACCTAAGGTGAGAAATTCACATATAAATGAAATGAGGTGAGTTCTTATCTGTGTTCTATGTGCACACTTTGATTTGTACAAAAGAATCAGAGAAAGGGGGAAAAAATTACATGAATGTAGATGAAACTTGAAAAAAAGCATAACACCCTCACTGAAATGTTAACCTTCATTGAGATGTGTATAATTCCTCCAGGATTCCCCAGATTCATCTTGCTTTTCAACCAAATGTTTTATGAAGAAAATGATTCACTAATGAGTTTAATTCTCGCCGGCGCAACAGGATTTGGGGAGGGCTGGAAAGGATGCATGCTGTGGAGGCTAAAGTGGCACCAGAAGTGGGACAGGGCTCTCTACTGCAGTTGGCAGGGTCATAAAGCAGGGAACAAGAGGATAAAAGATCAATCTGTTGTTCAGGAAGAGCAGGAAGGTAAGGGAAGGACAGCAGGCATGCTGGGTGGGAGGCATCTGTTCCTACTTCAGTACCCGAAGGTGGATCTCTCAAATTTAAATACCCAAAAGGTGGCTCTGCAATTTCAGCACCCAAAAGGTGGGTCTCCCATTTCAGTACCCAAAAGATGGCTCTCTCCCTTTTCAGTACCCAAAAGATGGCTCTCTCCAATTTAAGTACCCAAAAAGTGGCTCTCTGCAATTTAAGTGTGGGAACCCAGGAAACTCCTCTGGCTGCCCTGGAGGGCTCGAGACCCTGCCCAGGGGGCTCAGAGATCTTAGCACAGAGCCCAAGACCCCTGTGCCTTTGATTTAGCCCTTGGAAAAACAATTACCAACCTTATATGAAGAATTACAAGCCACGAAAGTTTAAGTAGAATCATAGTGAATTTATCTCGGTATGAAAAATAGATTTTTTTGGGGGGTTTTTAGAATGGGGTTCAGGGGGCAAGATGGAGGAATCTGGGCATGTCCAGCCTTTCTCCTTCCTCTTCTTGGCCTCCATGTTCTGGGTGATGTTGGCACTTTTAGATTGGTTTAGAGTAGAAGCTCACTGTCTAACATAGGTGATAGGTATTGGAAAGTAATTGTAAATATTGTACATCTAGTTTTTAGTATAAAAAGATAACACCGCCCCAGGGGCAACCAGAGTGTGCCTCTAACTGTCTTGCTGAGCAGACCTCAGCAGGACAGGAGAAAGAATTTTATAGATAAGATAAAATAAGCAACCTTGAGTCCGAGAACTGAAGAGCACTGACTCCTTCTTCAAGCACCTGGCTGGGAAAAGAGATTTTCTAACTTTTCTCGGGGTCACTCTGACCAGCTAGAGGCCCTGAAGGTGGCTCTCTCTAATTTTGGTACACAAAAGGTGGCTCTCTCCCATTTCAGTACCCAGAAGGTGGATCTCCCATTTCAGCACTGAAAGGTGGCTCTCCAGGTGGATCTCTTCATGGCTATTCCAGCTGAAGGGGATGAAGGAGTGGCCCTAGGGGAGCCTGCTGCCAGCCTTTCAAGTGGATAATGTTCATTGCCTTACATGTCAATCTCTCTCCACTGACAACTGAAGAAAGCCTGGAGTGATTACTTTGAGGGAGATGAATCTCCAGCCCAGACAATGGTCCATATTCCCTCCCAAAGGATGATGTGGAAGGAGCAGCTGACCTGTCTGATCTCCTAATAATCTGCTGAGAAAGGAACCAGCACCTGCAGTCTGCTAGCAGAGATCTGCAGAGGGTTTTTCCTCTCACAATTTATGTTTTTGCTGTTAGACATGATTAGGGTTGGATGACATGAGGGGCCATACAAAATGACTCGTCACAATATTATTACCATCTTTATTTCATGTTGCCACACTCTGTGCTCCTTTACACTGCCTCAATAAGCCCAACCCATATAAACTTTCTCCAAACTTTTTAATCCTATTTCTCTGTTCCATGATCTGTGATCTTTCATGGTCCTCATTTCATTATGAACTCAATTTCCATACCCCTGTCAACTTTCCAACCTCACTTGGACTCTGCAGATGAGTTCCTACCAGAGCTCCAGCTTAGAGAGGAGCAGAAAACCTGCATTTAGCATTAGCCTGGGAACATTTTCATAATCCAAAGTTGTGTGGTCTTTGTCATTAGCTGGAGGCATCCTGCACTCCCCAGCTCCCACAGGACTTTATGTCCTGAGACACAGGATTGTGTTACACACTTCATGGAGCTGCTGAGGAGCTGCAGGGGAGATGCTTTGGGTCCCCTTCTCCTCATCAACTTGGCCAAGAGATAAACGGAACAGAGCCCCACATGGAAATGCTGATTCCTGGTGCTGCTGACACACCGTTTGTGATTCAGGCAATAAACTGGGCTAATGGGTGTAAATAAAAAGTCAGTGTTCAGAGCAAAGGGCTGTAAATTGCAGGGTGAGGGGGGTTTTATGTGCCTGGATATAAATCGCTCCCCCTCTCTGGGGAGAGGTCACTGTTAGGATCCTATGGGGACAGATTGAGGGAGTCAGGGTTTTTCAGCCTGGAGAGGGGAAGGCTCCAGAGACATCTTATTGCAGCCTTCCAGCACCTAAAAGGGGATATAAAAAAAAGGAAGAGTGACTTTTTTACACCGACAGATAGTGATAGAACAAGGGAGAATGATTTTGAACTAAAAGAGGAGAGATTTATCTTAGATTGTAAGTGTCCCTGCTCACTGCAGCGCTGGATTAACTATCTCTAAAGGTTTTTCATTTCCAACCCAAACTATTTTTTGATTCTATGATTTTATTATTTCTATTATTATTATATTATTTCTACTATTTAATTTATTTATTTTTCTATTTATTATTTATTATTATTTCTATTACAATTTTATTATTTTTATTATCTATTTTATTATTTCTATTATTATTATTCTATTTTATTATTTATATTCTATCTCCTGTGGTGCTTTTGTAGCTTTGAACACTAAGTGTCCTGTGCTTGGAGCACCATGAGGTGGCTGCTCTTGTGAGGAAGAGGTTTCAGTGATGGCCAGGGACCCTGCTGGAGTTCTGATATTATTTATTTACACTGCCAGATTTTCTTGGCTGTTCCAACTGCAGCTAATCACAATCCTATCTCAGGACCATGCACTTCCAAGAAGTCTCCTTTAGTAGCAGTTTAATCTGTGATTTGAACTTCCCATGATTGTCTTGGTATATTCAAACTGCTCCTCTTCTGTAGTTATATTCCAGAGCCCTGTTCTTTTCCTGATTTCTTTCTCCAACCCTGTTTTCCAGGATCAAGGGAAAGAAGAAATGTGTAGGTGTTTAATCTAGTAAATATCACTCCATGGTTGAACCAGATGACTATAAATGAATTGCTAGGATGTTTTCCTCAGGTTTCTGCTTTCCCCAGTCCCCTTGTTAATAGTATAAAGGAGTCCACATAAAAAAAAATCCTTTTTTCTCTTTTTGGCTTCACCTTACAGCCTTTTCTTAGGCTAGAATGCAAAAGTGCTTGAAAACTTGCAGAGGCGTAAATAAACAGCCAAGAATAATTTTGTTTACTCATATGTGGTAACTGACAGGGAATCAAGTAGATCATGACCTTATTTCTGATGTTAACAACAATTTGTTATGATATTATGGTCTTCAGGCTCGAGGTCTAAAAAAATACCTGTTTATTTTCTTTTCTATATATTTACATTTCACTAGGTTTATTTTCTTGTGCTTGGGTTTCTACTGATTGCTGTTTGACACGCATTATGTTTGTGTAGTTCATGGTGAATTTCTCATTTGTGTCAGCATTTGCTCACATCAGAGTGCTCCCTGTTCAATTTTAATTGAACTCCTGGTGAAGTAAATGTTCTTGAGTCACAGATTTTCATCAATGATAATAGTAAAAAGACTAGATGCCCCAGGATGTTTTCCTTTATTTATTGCAGTGAATGTGATTTAGATACATGGAAATACATGAAGATCCAGTAAAAGAGATAGTTACAGATTAATGCAGAAAGAAAAGAGCAGGGTGGAGTGACAACACATTCTCTGCACGGGTCCTGCTTTTCCAGTGAGAAGCTGGATATTGAACAGCAAGACCTCTGGAGGTTCTTTTGATCTCTGCTTGGTAACTTTCAGTATTTTTTACCTGGATTGGGTCATCACAGCTGGAACAACCCATGTGCTTGCAAAATCCTTCCTGAATTTTCCTTTGTTTTTGTGGGAGTGAGGAAGTGAGAGTGTGGGATGAACTTTGCAGCTCCTCCTTCCACAGTCTGATCTGTGGTGAGTTATGAATTGTCTGGAGAGAGGATGGTGCTTGTCTGTGCACTTCCACCAGCTGCAAAGCATAGTGAGTGTCTTCCAGAATCAATCCAGAATTGGATTGCCAAAATGTGAGCTCATGGGACTGCTTTAACACAAAGGAAACAGAAATACTGCTGAAAATAAAACAGTCAAAAAAATTCAGAAGAAACCATGATAGCTTCAGCTCACTATACCCATAAGGCCAAATTCAAGCTAAATACAATCCCTGGTTTTCTTTTAAAGTAGTGTCACAGATCAAAATCTCCATATTCATGTTTTTCAGCTGACTCTGCCCTCCTCTCTCAGGGCTGTCAGTGGGTGTACACCCTGGCAGTGACTCCAACACAAACAAGAGAAATAAAATTCCAGGGTAAGAGCCTGAGAAATTGATTACCTAAGTTCTTGCACACATCCTCCCACCACTACCAAGGCTGTTTGCAATGGGGGGAGCCTTTCAAATTAAAATTACACTTTAGACCAAGACTTCCATGCTTGTAAAATCAATAGGAATGACTGGTGCTTTTCTTCCACAAGGGTCACAAGAATGCTTTTAATTATTGCAGCTTGTAACATCCTTGGCCAGGCTGGGCCAATGCCTCCCACTTACATTTGGTTCCATTTTCAATGGAAAAGAATATGTCTGTTTGCCATATTTTATTTGTTTTATTTGCTGTGAATACTCTTGTGTAGCAGAGTAATTTCCTCAAAATGATGGATCTTAAGCTGAAGGGCTATCACTGTCATATTTTCTGAAAAATCCCTTCACCAGGATTTCTTCTGGGAAGCTGAGAATCCTCAGAAAAGAATGAAAACAATAATTATCTGATTGCTTCTCCCGTGTTTGCTGCTTTGGAATGTAGTCTGGAGATTATTTACCAACAGGTGAATGTTTGATTGGTTTCATGTGAATTGTTTTAATTTAATGACCAATCACAGTCCAGCTGTGTCAGACTCTGAGGAGTCAGTCACGAGTTATTATTCATTCTTGTTAAGCCTTCTGTCTGTATCCTTCTCTTTCTTTAGTATAGTTTTAGTATAGCATAATATATAATATAATATAATATAATATAATATAATATAATATAATATAATATAATATAATATAATATAATATAATATAATATAATATAATATAATATAATATAATATAATAATATCAGCCTTTTGAGAACATGGACTCAGATTCCTCATCTCTTCACCTCATCCTGGGGACCTCACAAACTCAACAAAGAGCAAGTTTCAAAGGCAAACTAACAGTGCTGTCACCTCAGCACGAGGGAATGTCCCTGCAGCAGCTGCTGAACACCAAGATGCATTTGGAGATTCAGGCTGAGAGGCCCCAGCAGTACAAAACCCTTCACCCCTCTGGGTGCAGGTGCTGTGGCTGGGCCCTCAGTGTCCAACAGATGCATTTTCCAAATGGATTATTGAACAGCTCAGTATTTACACAGAAACAGCCCAGCAGCAGCAATACCACCCAATGGGGGATTCAGAGATCATAATGCCATGTATTAATTGATAAATAAAACCATGAGCCAGTCTGAACAACAGAAAGTGTTCAGGATATGACATGCTGAAATTGGAAACAAGGCAAACTGCTCACTACACAATATTTATGCCTGTCTACAGGATGGGGAAATGTGAGTGTTGAACTACAGAGGCAGAGAAAATTGGACGTGCTCCAGGGAGCTCATGATCCATGAATTTCATGAGATGAAACAGATGGATGGAGCAGACACATGGAGGGAGTAGGAGGAGGTGGGAGGATGTGTTAAAGGAAATGGCTTTGTAGAATTATCAGCACTTCATTTTCTAACACAGATCTCCCTATGACACCAAAGATGCTGCTGAAAACCACGGTTGGGCTTTTTCTTAACAAACAATGTCTGAAGGAATTGGAGGAATTTTAAGAAGTGATGAATTTGGGAACTCTAATGCAAACCTTGAGGAGTTGGAGATGTTTGTCCTTCTGAGACTGCACTCAGGAATTTTGCTCACTGTCTCTGCTCCTGATGCTCCAAAGTTAGTGGACAGAATCCCTGATTAAAATGGGTTTTGGAATTAGGCCCTACATAGTCACTGTTACTGAGTTTATGGAAATAAATTGTTCCCTTTTATAAAGCCCTTGGAAATATGTAAGCAGAAAAACTTAGTTATAAGGTATTAAAAAACAAAACCAAAAAGAACAAAAAAAAAAACCCCAAAACCTTGCCAAAAAACAAACCAAACAAACAAACAAACCCCAAACCAAACCACCAAACCACCACCAACCAAAAAACCCTACCCAAAACACCATCACATGTTCACGCTTGTCATGGTTAGACACATTTACATGTCCCTCTTCATGTGACAAGTGACCCTGACACCTCCAGAGTTATTGTTGTGCTTAACAACAAGGGCTGTCTATGTGTGAAATATTTCTATTTATTCTTGCTAGAAATGTCCTAAAGCATTGGTTGGGTACCCAAGGCAAGGAAATCTCTTTCAATTAGCCCTGCCTGTTTGAAATGAATTACCCGTTTTCATTCTAATTCTGTCCCAACTTTTGTATCTCTGCAAAGCTGGAACTTCCTTTTTGTACATCTAAACCATCAGATTGTAGAATTGTAGTATTTGTTGATGGATGTTTAGAAAGAACCTGAGCTTCTGATGTTCACAAATCACCAGAGATGAGTTCACTTTGGGTAGTTAATAGAGGTATGGCTCAGAGAAAGTCCTGCAAGATTGATTCAGGTTCAGAGGTGTTGCCTGGTGTAACCTGAGATCCCCAGCACATGTGGACATCTGTGCAGACTAATAAATATGATATAGGAATAATGGGAAAGTTGTGCCTTTCTAAAGCAGGTGGTGGAGACTACATATCATGCTCTGGGGACTCTTAAATCACATCAGAATCTTGTTTCAGCTGCTAAATTGTGTCCTCCATCTCTGGTGGCTGTGATGGAAATTCAGACATGCAGTAAATGTACAAGACTGTGATTAGGTGCCTTTGTGATCAGATCAGTCTCATCTCACTGTGCACTTGTCCCCCTTTTCCTGCTCCTCACTCTTCTCCCCAGTGCTCCTGGGGAATCATCCCTCGCCCTGTCCCTGTGAGCCAGGGGTTAATTCCAAGGCAATGCAGCTGGCAGAGCCCTGGAATGCAGGAACACCTCAGAGCTCAGCACAGCACTGCAGCACTACAGTAAAATCAGGAGCCCTGATGCCTGGGGATGATTGGCATCCGGCTCCAGGGCTTTGGAATGCTGAACGCTATTAGAACTATACTATATTACGTTACAACTATATTAAAGAGATACATACTGTACGATATAATTCTTACTACTAACTCAAAACTCGTGACTGTCTGCCCGCAGCCAGGACACAGCTTTTTGTGATTGGCCAAGGAAACAAAACACTCCTCAGCAGAATCCAATTACCAAATTCCTTCAGGTAAATAATCTTCCAACACATTCCACATGTGCAAAACAACAGGAGCAGCAAGCAGAGGTAAAAATTTCCCCCCTGTTCTTCTCCAGAAAAAAAACCTGAGAGAGAATGATGTCTCTGTTCAGAGGGCATGTGAATACCACACAGCACTGCTCCACATTCACCTGTGGCCATGCCACATCCACATCCCCATCATTCCACATCCCCATGTCCAGAAACTTGCCAGGAGTCTGCATTCCCAGGAGTGAAACAGTTCCAGCACAGGACCCCAAATTCAGGTCAGTGGAAGGTGGGAGTTTGCTTTGCTTGCTCCTTTCATACACATTACCATACAAACTCTCTGTCTCCTCCATATCATTTTTCCTAAACAGTTTTTGAGAGCTTTTTCATCCTTTTCTGGCTGCCTATGTAATGTAGTTGCTAACCATGAGCCATCCAGTAATAAAGAGGCTTCTTTCACAAAGATCCTTATTTACTGACTGCTCTTCATCTTCCTTTGAAACTCCAGAGAGAAAGCTCTGCTAAAATCCCTACAGAAAAATCCCCACGAGGCAGAGGACAGAGGAGGGAGAGAAGGGACAGCAGATGTGTTTTGCTATTTCTATTAAACATGTTTCTGTGATTCACAACAGTGAGCTTGTGCCTACATGTGATTGAAGGAAGTTTGCAAACTCTTTGCTCTGGCTGTTGCTCTGCTTCTCCCTTTCTTGCTGTTTGTCATATATTCACTTTCTGCCTCTTGTCTTTTCTGACATTTTCACTATCTCAGGGGGGCAGCACTGGCACTTTCACACATCACCATAATAGAAATAAAAGCTTGAAAGATCTAGATCTGAGGCGTGCCTATTCCTGGGGCATTGCAATGAGACATCATGAAAGATGTAGCTTGGCTGGATACTCAGGAGATCACAAGAAACCTGGAACCATAGCTCCTGAGAATAACTGAGCTGATGAAAGCAGACAAACATCTCTGCACTTCTTTTTCTGGTAAAAAATCCTGTCAGAAACTGACATTTTTTTCTGTGCATGTGGTTGAGATGAAATTCTGTTTTCCAGTGGGGAAATAATGTTTTATTTAGGTTTTTTTGATGAATAGCTCTGGACTGTCTACATTGACACATACTTCACACAATGAAAGTGAAAACACCCCAATGAATCTTTCCAAAGTCCTGAGGAGTTTCAGCTCAGGATGAATTAAAACAAGTATATTTGGGTCAGATCCTCCATCAGTCCAGACTGGGCCAGTCCTGATACAATCAGTTAAACCATATCAGTTTACATGATAGAATATGACACAAAATATCATACTGAGACACACTAAATGCAATTCCAGTCATCAGTGCTGCTGCAGGCATGGTTCAGGGATCACCAGTCACTTTTGCAATTTGCACCTGTGTCAGGTAGCAGAGCAGCCCCTGAGTTAGCTGGGGATGAACTCTGTTCTCTCTGTCTCATTGCCAGAATAAAAATTACCCAACTGGTGTCACCCATTGGGAGCAATTTCTTCCTGCTTGCAAATCCCATCTGCAGGAGCTAAGGCATTTCCCAAATATTTTACAACCAAGAAATAAAGTATATCAAAACTAATCCAATATATCAAACAATTTTGGATTGCTTCACATGAATATCTGGCTACTAATCTTCAAGCACTTTAGGGGGAAGAAAGAGAGACCTATTTAGCATGTGCTGATGTGTTGTTGTGACAGGTGATGCAGGCAGAAGCCCATTCCCAGATGGAGGAGCTTCAGCAGCTGGATCTCCCAGCACAGTGCCTGGTGATGCATCCCCACCTCCATCCTCGGGGGCAGCTGGCTCAGGATGCTCAGATCTGAGTCTGCCAAGGCTGCTGAGATTCTGCTAAGTACAGGATGCTCACACACTTGGGGCCCTGCAGCTTTGTTTCCCAGCTGCTGGTATCACCTCAGGCTTTTAAAAAATACCACAAAATGCAATACCATCACTCTCCAGCTGGCAGAAGGGATTCAGTTCTCCAGGTGTTCCTAGAACATCCCAGCAGCACAGGGGTGGGGTGGCAGCAGGCACTGGGCCTGAGGCAGGCAGCAATCCTTGTTAATTTGGGGCATTGGCAGCCTGGTGTTAGGGCTGCAGGAGCAGGGAAAGGAGCCTGAGCATATTGAACCAGAGACACTTGTCCTGAGCCATGGAAAAATAATAGCTTGGCATTTGTGTCAATAGCAGAGGGAGGGACAGCAGAACACGTGGCTGATTGCTCTGCTCCACGTGTGCACAGCAATCTCCCTCTAATTCCAGCTGCATGTGCATTTCCTTCTGATCATCAGGAGTTGAAGGGAACTTGAAGGGACACACCCACCAAGCCCTCCCATCCCTCCTCAATTTGGTTAATGAGGTCATTAAAAAGATGCATTAATATCTTGCAAGCAAGGGTTGAATTTTTATGTCGTAGTGGCAAGATCTTTCCAGAGAAAGGCTATTAGGGAAAAGAAACTGCTTATTATATCTTTGAAAGGAATTTTCACCCCTTTACCTACTCTGAAGAGACTTGAAAATAACATGTATGCACTGAGGAACAGGAATAGTCCGGAATAACACAGTCTGAGAAATCCTTCCTGTTACAGGACAGTGGTTTCCCATTTTCTGCTGAGATTATCTCCTCTGTCCCGCATCCAGGAACACCTTCCTCAGAGACAGAGATGATGCTTTCAGCTTTTTCAGACCATGGTCCTTCAGGAGAGCAGTGAGACCTCTTCACAGCTTTGTGTCCTGCAGCCTGTACCCCTGTGAGTTGTGTCACTCTGTAGTCAGGAAAGCAAGGAAAAAATACCTAGAAAAACACTGTATTTTAAAAATAAAACCACTGTATTTTAAAAACTATCAGCTCTCTACAAGTGTCTGAGCTGGAGCATTTATAAGCTTTTTTGTTATTTCTTCTGGATCTTTTTTAGGTGTTTGCTCACTGGGAATAACTTTGTTATGTTTGTCTTGTTCCTGACCTGTTAAATTCCTGAAGCATGGAAACAGGACGATTCCAGCACCGTGGGTATGCAGGAATCAGCACTTTCTGCAGATTAAATTGTCTGCAATGCCACATTTTGGGTCTACATGGGAACAGGTTTCAGCCCTAAGAAAAATCTCATTGTGTGGGTAGAAGCAGTGCAAGCTGCAGGCACATGCTGAAGCTGTGCGTGTGTGTGTGTGTGGGCAGAGTTTTTTTGTTTCACTGGTTTCTTTTCTCAGCTGTCGGCAGCAAAGGTCACAGGATAAAAGAACACACCTGCAGAAGCTGCTACTTCCACCTCTGGCACTCGGACACCCCTTCCCTGCCCTTCATAGCTCACAGCCCTTTCCCATCCAGAGGAAGCCCCCAGCAGCTCACCAGCCCTCATCTCCCACAGCCAGTGACACAGGCAATGCTTGAGAGGACAAGCTGAAGCAGTTTTGAACTAAAAGAGGAGAGATTTAGGTTAGATATTAGGAAAAGATTCCTCCCTGTGAGGGTGGGGAGGCCCTGGCACAGGGTGCCCAGAGAAGCTGTGGCTGTTCCATCCCTGGAAGTGTCCAAGGCCAGGCTGGATGGATCTTGGAGCAGCCTGGGCTAGTGGAAAGCATCCATCCTGCAGGGGGCTGGAATGGGATGATCTTTAAATTCCCTTCCAGTTCACACCATTCTGTGATTCTAAAATGAAATAATCGCCCTGTGTGCACAGAGGTGAAGCACATGGGTATTTGAGCTGTGTTTGCTCTTATCTGGTGAATTAGAATTTACTTTAGGTCTCCACTGGGAAATGAATTTGTGTCATCCTGCCCTGGAGCCATGTTAAGTGCACAGAAGCTCTGACATTGCTGCTGTGCACTCAGCTGATGCATGAGTCACTGCATCCCTTGACTCAGAGAACTTTTCCTCATTGGCACTTGAAAAACAAGAACGAGGGGAGAGGAGAAAGAGAGGGAAAGGTGGAACCTTTGTGCTTCTCTCAGAACTGAAATAAAAACTGTGCTGTTCTCAAAGGACAGTGATCCCTCCACCCACAGTCTCTTTCCAAAATTTCTGTAGCTCAAAGGATGTTCTCCCTCTCTCCTTCACTTAGAAATGGAAGAAACAATCAAGGCAAAAGTCAAGTCCAATTGATAGCTTTCCACAAATATTTTGCCTTGTTTACTGAATTGGTAACCATCTGAGTGGTTCCTCTAAATCACTTAATTGAGGGGATCATAGGGTTTATTTCAAAGTCTTGAACGAGGTTTTATTTTACATCACTCTCAGGCGTTTAATCTGTGACTCAAATCATCCCCTTGTATTATTTGTTTGTCATTTGTTAGAATGTGTTTGTGCAGTTCCCAGAGCAGAAGTATCCTGATCTTCACTGAGTCCCTAGAAGCTGCACTTGGAGATCAGTCAGATCTGATAATCAGATTATTATTTCCATATTATCCCTCTTTCAATGAAACTGTAATTCAGGTATGTTCATAGCTTCAAAGCTACCCTGGGTTAAATTCCTATCTGGATAAAAAGCTGGTATTTGTGTGATGAGCACACATTAATATAGATGACAGATACTTTGTTCAGGTGTAACCTCACTTCTAAGAGGTCACATTCCATTGGAAGTGCCTCGGGGTTTAGCATCTCCTGACTTTTTCCTTTTGCCTTGGAAGAGGAACAGGAGGCAAAGAGTTTGGTCTTTTAGTCTTTGCTTCTCCTTATCGATAAATGTCCTCTGTATTTCCATACTTCAAAGGAATGTTCTTTTGCCATGATGAATAGCCCTTTTAGGCCCAGAATCAATTCAGAACTTTTCCATCCCAGCACTTGAAATTCTTGGGAGGATACTCCAATCTCCATAGTCCTGTTCATTGTTATGCCACTGCACCAGCATTAGAACAGAAATCAATCTTGATTTACATTTTGCTCTTGTCCAGGTGCTCAGAGCAGCAGCTTTTCCATGCTTAGTTAGTGGACTTTGCACTAAATAAATTTTTGGAACTTTTGCTAGTCTAGTGACATAAAGTCTGGAAAATTATTGTAAACTTTGACATGTATCAGCTATGCTCTATGTTAAGGCTGTTCCATCCTTTCAAAATACACTCTGATTCTTGGTATTAATTGCCTTCTCATTTTTCATTCTCTCCTCTTTGTTTCCAAATTGTAATTCTACAGCTGCTTAATGAAATAGACTCTTTACTTGTTTTTCTTGGCACACACTACTACACATACACAAAAAGGCTCAGAAGTCTTAGAAGAAAGACAAGGAACCACACTAAAAATATATTTTAGGATAATGTCTTCCCTGTGCCAACAGGTAAAAGTTATTCAAGGCAGTAATTATAGAAAAGAAAATAATTTGAAACCCTGTTCATCCTTGGTATTGCCCTGCCACATTCAGATTGCTATTCCCAAACAAATCCACTCATATGTGAAAAACACAGGAAAACACATTCAAGTGATTTCTAATTATATTTAGCTGCTATTAATACCTTGAACCTCCTTTGATCTGGAATTATCCTTGCAGAATATGTTGGAATATCTCTGAGTAAACCCAGCCATCTGTAATGTCAGGGGGCATGAACCAGTCCCTGAATCATTATTCATGGTGCTGGCCCTCAGCCAGGACCTGGAAACTGGGATAATTCTGGGAGCCATCAGCAGAAGGCAAGAAATATAAGCAGGAAAAGCTCTTTTTTGAGGAGTTTAACTCAATTATGGAGAAATATAGCAAAATGATTCAAATATATACATATATATATATATATATATATGCAGTTTGATTTATAAAATGCAGAAGAAAGAATACTGAGTTTCAAAAAGTTTTAAGAAGATAGAAGCCAGTGTAAAAGCTACTAGGGCAGCCTGTGTGGGATGTATCTTCTCTGAGCTTTAGAGATTAAACTGTGATGATGTGAAGGTCTCTCTGCCCCTGCAGAATGGAACCAGAGCATTCACGTGGCTCCAGCTGAGACTCATTGTTTATAAATAAAGCAAACAGCTGTGCAGAATTTCTCACCAGATCTTTGTCTTCTGAGGTTTTGTAGCCAACATTATCATGTCATTTGATTATTTTTTAACTATGGAGGTGTAAATGTCTCTGCTTCTAGTTCCTCTTGCCTACAACCTTTAATTTTCATAACTTTTGGTTTTGTTGTGGGTATTTTTAACCTCAGCTGAGAAAGAGGAATGAAGAAAGCATTGTAAGGGCTACTCAAGAGCTCCTACAACAATCTGTCAGGAGCAGTCTGCACTTGATATTCAGAGTGCTGCTTCTCCATGGCTTTGGCTCTGTGTTTTGCTGGTAGTGCTCCAGAAATGGAGAGGAACAGAGGTATCCAAGGGCATGATTTAATCCATTCTTCAGGAGGCATCTCAGATGAGACAGATGGTTTAATTGCTGTTTTTAATGTTTTTTTTTTTCATTGACTGAGGTCAGATGTGATGTGGGATACATGTGACTGGGAGAGGACAAAGGTGGGAGAGAACAGATGGGATTTGTAACCAAGTCTTTTCATAATGTGTGAAACTTCTATTCAAAAAAGTGAGAGAAATTAGTGGACCTCACAGCATGTCTGGTCCTGTTGTAGGCATCATCTCAGCCTCCCCCTCAACTTGATTTTCCTCTGTCCTGATTCTGGAATTTCCTCTTGCCTCCAGTTGCATGATATCCACAGGACATCTTCTTAAACCCTACTGAGAGAGATGGAGCTCAAAATATTTAAGAAATTGCTGGAAAGGCAACAGTCTACTGTCTAACAGAGTGGAGGAATAGAGGATGCAGTTTGTCATGAAACCTCTTGTATCCCTCCCAGGAAAAACCTAAATAAATGTCATTCATTCTTTGAACTGCCACATGATTTTTTCTCACTGGCAATTTTCCTTCCTCCCCTTGTCCTGAGACCTGTGGTGATTCCACTCCCTTCTAATTTTCTTGTCTTCCCTGAATAATTCCCATGTAAATCTGAAAAAAACAGGTTCTTGCCTCATTTTTTCTCTAAAACATGCAATTTATTAGTTCTCTGTTAAAAATAAAAGATAATAAAGAAATTGCAGTGGCTTGAGCTGCATACCTTAAATATTCCTAGTTTTGAATTCATCATCTAAAATAAGTTGAGGGGGAAGAACCTGAGAGGGAAAAATTACTCTTTTAACAGTAATCAAATAATACTGAATAATCTGTTTTGTTAGTGGAAAGAACAGCTCTTAAATATCAGACCTTTATAATTATATCCTAAAAGAAGTCAACTTCAAGGCACGTGGCTTGATCCCATCAGATGCTGTTGAGGTGTGTTGGTGATGGGCAATGAGAACAGGGGAATGAGGAGCTGGACAAAACTCAAATTTCTCTTCAAGTCTGCCTGGACAAGGATAATGGTGTTTGGAGATATTTGGACAAGGCCAACTGTTTGCTGATCTCATCTTTCCTCTGGCTGAGGATTTAAGGGGTTGATTAGGAAAAGCAGCTCTTTAAAGTCAGGGCTGTGGAACAAACCAGCATGAGCTTAGGAAATTTGTCACTTAAGGAAAAATTGTTTTGAGGACCAACTGTGACAGGACACAGAGCTGACAGTTCAGAGCCAGATGATTCTTTGGGTTGTAGAGGAATCAAAACTGCTTCTGCAGATTGAAAGGGAGCAGCAATTTAATGTCTTTTTGAAAGATTTGTAGTTTCTAAAATTCTTTCTTTGATATTCTCCATTTCTATTTAATCAGCAGTTATTAAATATGTTCCAGAAGATTTGCTGAAGGCTGAATATTGCTTTCTTCTCCTTCCTCTGCAATAAATGACTGAAACATAATAATTGGAGGGTTTGCTTTAGTGACAGCATCTCATTGAGAAGAATGATCTGCATATAATGTCCCAAGAAAAGAGAAGAGGAGGCTGAAGGAGATGAAAAACCAATCCCATTTTCTACATTCTAAATTCCTCAGTTAGTGCACTTTTGTCTCTGGTGTTTTTTTGGGCTTTTTCCCCTTCTCTTTTGTTTTGGGGTTTTTTGGTTTTTAGCTAAAAACTGGTAGGGATTTTTTGACGTTATTTCATTCATAAGGGTGAGGTGCTTTGGTTTAACAATTTAAACATCAGGTGAATTAAGGGAGTTGTTTTGCTCCTTCAGCATCAATAGACAAGGACCTCAGCACTATTACATGCCCAGTTAAATGATATTATTCCCATGAAAATGACAACTTAACTACACTGCAATGTCTTACCTGTATCAGTGGGACACACAGTAATAGGAAAACAAACAATTCCTCTGAGATAAGAGAAATCCATGTAAAAATCCCTATCCCAATGAACTACAAACTCCCTGAAGGCTAAGATGCCCACCCCCAGCTAAGCAGGCAGTATCCCTTTAGGACAAATGGGATGAAAATGAAATTTAAATATTTTAGATCACCAAAAATTTTAATAAGTTCCTGAAGAGCATGCCACAGGCTACTTCACACTGATTTTCCTTGAGGCTTATGAAAAACTTGAAAAGTCCTTCATTTTGTCTCAGTAAGCAAGGGCAAAAAGCTTTCACATCTCAAATTATATGTGAACTGAAGAAACCATTGCTGCCCACTGCTGCAGAGAATCTCCAAAGCCAAGTGCACTCCTGGAACATAAAGCATTGGCTCTATAGTGTGAAACAGTGTCACAGACAGCTGATAGAACCAAACGCTTCATGTAACATTTACATTACATAAACATTGGATATTCACAGTGTGCATGTGTGCTGAGCATCTCACATCTCAGCTAATAAGCCAAGGATCTCTTCACAGCTGATGGGAAGAAAACGAGACATTTTTAGGGCACAATTAATTTGCTGTATTTTGCAATGTGCTTTAAAGTGAGATGAAGTGCTTACTTGTCTCTGGTGGGTTTGTGGGAACCTATGGGGATTCACCCAAGTGAACAAATCTACATTGCAAAAGTCTACAGTCAGTCTGAAAAATCACCTCCTCAGTGCCTATAACACAGAGGAGTGCCAAGTTCTAAAGAAAGCCTGCAACTATTTTTACTTTATTTTATAAGGGAAGTTTCTCTTAATGAGTTCCCTTTTCAAATCTAATCCCCCCAGCTTCTCGTTTGGGAAGATTTCTTCAGATAGACTCTTGTATCATTAATGTTGTGGTGTAGGCCTGCTTTTTTACAAAGTCTCCAGCTATCATTAGCGCAGATATCCATCTATAATGCGCTTGCAGTGGTTCCCATGTGTCCTTGCTTCTCTGTTACTTTCTCATTTGTGTCAAGCCCTGAGCACTGGATTAGGGTGTTTGGCTGGGAAGCCTCCGTTTCCTGCTGCCAGCCTGGATTTTGTCTGGTGGCCCTTTGCCAGGTCTTTCCCTTGGGGTCTCTGCTCTGCAGCCCGTGAGCTGGTGGCTCTGTGGTGTGCTCTGAGGGCTTATTTGCACTAAGGGCAGCTGTACCCCCTTTTCTTTTTTAATGCAAGGGTGATGAGTGAGCCTTGGCTGTGCCTGAGTTTGAGTAGCTGGTACTGCGCTGCTCCCAGGGCCTTTGGGCTCTGTGGACCCTCCAGTCCATTTGTACATTGATTTGTAACTGAATATACTCTGTGAGATAAACAGCAATGTCCTTTAGAGCATTTTAAAAGAGGATAGATGGGAAACTGGAGGCTCAGCGTGGGTTTGATTTGCTTTAACATGTGAAGTTAGTGCCTGCCCAGGTGCTCCAAGCTACCTGAGATATCCTCATGCTGGCAGGGCCCAGGAATGTCTGAAGAGGCATCCAAAGCCAGGTGAGCCACTTCAAGGTGTCTAAAATGGCACCAGGCACACACTGAACCCTTCCTTTGCTCCATGTCCAGGTTTATTTCACTTCTCCATTGCTGGAATCCAGGACATTCCTCTGGCTGCCCTGGAGCACTCGAGACCCTGACAGGGGATTCGGAGACCTTGGCATGGAGTCAAAAACAGCTGTGCCTTTGATTTTAGCCCTTGGAAAAAACTACGAACTTTGAATGAAGATGTACAAGCCACAAGGGTTTGAGTAGAATGTTAGTGAATTTATCACAGGGTGAAAATGTAGAATTTTGGGGTTTTTAGAATGGGAGCTCAAGAGACAAGATGGAGGAATCTGGGCGTGTTCTGTCTTCCTCCTGCTTCTTCTTAGCCTTCACCTTCTGCTGTGATGGTGACACTTTTGGATTGGTTTAGGAGAGAGACAGACTGTCTAACATAGGTGATAGGTATTGGAAAATTATTGTAAATAAAGTGCACATGGTTTTTAGTATAAAAAGATAACACCACCCTGAGGGCGGTCAGTGTGACATGAACTGACCTGCCAGACAGCAGGTTGGAGAAAGAATTTTATAGATAACAGAAAATAAACAACCTTGAGAACCAGAGCCAAGGAATCCTGTCTTCTTCTTCGGTCTCAGGGCTGGGAAAAAGAGACTTTCCAAGACCTCGGAGTCATCTCGACACCAGAGACCCTGTCACTCCATCAAGGCCTGTGTCAGTGCTTGTGCTCCCCAGCCTTTTCAGTACCAGAAATAAAGTTTTCTGCCTTGGACATGGCACCAGTGGACAGACAGAGCACTTCAATGCCTTTTCCGTCAGCTATTGCCAAAGCCACAATTTATGGAATGTGCTTCTCACTTTATTTGGAAGAGTCATGCCACTCAGGCCAGGACATTGGTGGTGTGCAGGGTCAGGGACAACCCACAGCCTGGAGCAGAGGGGTCTGATCTAGGCTGGATCTTCAAGCACAACAACAATTGACCAACACAGTCCTCACAGCAGTGTATTTCATGGGCTTATTTTAGCCTAGCTGCCCATTTGCTTCATTTGACCTATTCTATTCTACTTAGCTTCTTGATAATACTGTGTTTTCCTCAGAAACCTTTTCCAAACACAGTCTGCTGTTTGGTGATAGTGCAGTTCCAGTACATCCTGTGGCCATACTGTTTTAATTAAAGATGAAAAAAATGCATGTTCCTTTACTCAAACATTTCTGGTATAACAGAACGGTGACACAGGGTCTGGCATAATAAAAAGGGTGACATTTTTGATATGGTTTTTATAGCTTGTTTTTTCTTCTGCTGGTTCAGGAACAGGTATCAACTAGAGACACAAATAATGTCCATGGCAGTGTCTGAATATTAACATGTTTGAACTGACAAATGAAAGCTAACCCTCCTCAGAAGGCACACTACAAGCACAGAGGGACGTGTTCTGGCTCACCCCGTGTGCTTGCAGTGCAGTGAGACACTCAGTGTGCTCTCAGTGTGCATAATTAATAGCAATGACAAGGAAGTACATGAGTAGTACTAAAAATAATAAAAGGCCCAGGTTGTTCAAAGTCAAGCTGTTTCAATCCTGTTGCCTTTGAGGGGAATCCTGAGAGACCTCAAGACTGGACTTCATTTTTTTTTTCTTTTTTTTTTTTTTCCTTAAGAGAGAGATTTCCTGATATTTGCTTTTTTTGGATTCAGTGCTGTGTGTGGGAAGGGAGATGAGAACATCTGATGGGCTTTGGGAAGAGAGGAGCAGGAGGAAGACTGAGAAGTTGAGTGGAGTTTGGAAGCAATCTGGTGATATTTTAGTATGATTGCGTTGTTGCAATCCAGGAGGGGCAGGTAGAGGAGCTGAGGTGGGGACAACTTTCCATGGGACAGGTCAGCAGGTCCAGGAAATGAGGAAATTAATTATTTCCTGAGTCGCCACCTTTGGGTGCCACAGGGGTGGAGGGAGGACAGAGATGTGGGAGAAGATGTCTAAAGTAGATGGCTGGAGATCTTGTAAATGCTTGTGCTCTCCTCCTGGCTGGAGGATGAAGCCATTAGAGGCAGAATTAAAAGGTCAGCCTCTGTTCCCTGGCTGCAGAAACCCAGGAAAAGCAATTCCAGCTTTGGAAGAGGTATTAGAAATCTGCTGGACAAGCTGGAGCCCTTCTCCAGTGAGAGAAAATAAACCCTGTCTGAGTGGTTCTGTCCTGGGGTGGGAAACCTTGGAGGAGACCTTGGTCCTGCAGCTGCCACCCGGCTGGAGCTCAGGCTGCCTCCTTTAAACTCCTCTGGGAGATAACAGCACTGGATGATGATTTTGTTTTTGGAAAACCCAGTTTTTGGTAATGTTGCTAAAAGCTGATTACAGCTTTGCCTCACTTCACACCCTCAGATTTCCTCTGGCCACCCCACCAAGTGAGAACAATATTTACAAATATTGTAACTCTGGACTGTCTGTCTTTAAAGATGGAAATATTGATTGAAGATTGAAGATCAAAGGCTGAGGGAAGAACACTTCACTGAATTTAGAAAGCTTATATTTTGTTCCCTAGGGAAAAGACTGCCAATCCTAATTTATCTGCCATTTAATTCTTACTGATCTTAATTTTTTATGACAAATTTATTTAATTGTGTCACCTCTGGCCTGTGTGTATGTCACAAAAAATAACTTTTTAGCTTAACAGTGGGTAGCAAAGGAGTGAGAGTTCTGAGTGATAATGTCAGGGTAGCTTGCAAAGATACAAACTGTGGGAGGTGATGCTTTATTTTGGGGTGAAATTACACAAGACAGCAGCATAGGCTTGTAGTTTTAGAGAGAATTCCTTTCCAAAGAGGATTGTGCCTTTAGCATGGAATTTAGCTAAGCTGCTCCAAGCCTTTACATAGTTTTGTGAACTCAAGAATATTTGCTTTCAATAAAACAGGCAATAATAACTCTGGAGATTAATTGCTTGGTAATATGCACTGGCATATAGTGATAGCATCTGTGTCTAATGGAAATACAATGGAAATGGGCCTTTGCAGATGAGTTCAGCTAATATAAACAACTAGAAAACAATCTGGACTCCTGGCTAAGGCCAGGAGAAGAAATGAAAATTAATGTGCAGAGAGATTATCCCATGTGCTGCCTCTGCTGTAAATGTCCTGTAGCAGCACCAAAGGCAGCTCATGCGTTTCCAGCCTCCCTCTGTGCCATGTGCTCCCTCTGAAGCAGAGATCCTGCTGAGAGCCTGCTCTGAGCTGCCATTCCCTCTCCCTGCATGGCAGGTTTCCCCAGCACAAGGACATTGGGGGCTTTGCGCCTCCACACACACATTGATGCAGCCAGAGCCAGGAGCAGCCATGCTGCTTTACATACCAACCCCATCCTCTCTGCAGGAGTAGGACTCTAAATCTGGGGACCAAACTGGCTTCTCAGCTTCAAATAGATGCACAGATAATTTTTCTGGATTGCCTTTTTGAGCTACTTGTTTTGCCATCACAAGGAAAACCAAGTTAAGGTCTCTAAGATCACGTTTTGTGCTTTAAATAATTATAATAAAATTCATGCAATACTCATATTTTGATTTATCCTCACAACATAGTGATTTTCCAGAAAAAATGCATTTCTGGGGACACAGAGGGGATGTAATTCAAACTATTAAATAAACACTGTAATGTATAAGACGCTAATGCGTGACTGAGCACTGACTTGATGGGGGAAAAAATGTACAGAGACACAGATACAAAAGCCTTATCAACTTAAAGAGATGTGACCAGTAAGAGTAGATGCAGGGTGGAGATTTTGAAGCTGACAATGGTTACCTGAATACTCATGAAGGTCATAAAAAAATGACTAAATTACTCCTTGAGAGACAGAGATTGCTAGACCAGAGGTTCAGGTGGGCTGGTACAAGAGCTCTGGCCTAGAAATAGAAGCTAGTTTTCCAGCAGGACATGCCCTGTGATAGAGCATGATGTCCCAGCATTCCTGGTGCCCCTTTTAGGATGAAGCATGACAAACCTGCCCAGTTTTAATTTTTTTTTGTTTTAGAAACTCTGCTTTACCACACTGTCTTGGGTTGCAAATGCAAGGTGTGGCTGGGGGTGTGTATTCTATTTCCATCTGTTAGAGGTGGGGCAGTTCTCTTCTCTAATTGGGCAGCTTTCTTTATCTCTTCCACACCCAGCCCTACCTCCAGGAGATCTCTTCTGTTCATGGGCCATTAATTATTAATTATCTTCTGTTCATGGCCAGTGAGTGTCCCTGCATGGCTGATAAAATTCCATCATCCCATGGGGAGATGCTCCCCCCAGGGGAGGAGCCAAGCATTCCTACCTGGATACAATCTTTGGAACAGCACAGCAGCCTTTGCCCACTGCATTCCCAGAGGAGCAGCTTTCTGCTGCCCTGCATTCCCAGAGGGAGCCCAGGCCCATCTCCAGCAGCCCTGGAGCTGCAGAGGAAAACTCCCCCCTTGTGCAGGATCCCTGCTCCAGCAGAACCACAGCTGGCACTGCAGGAGGGCTGAGCCACCATGGGATGGGGCTGTGCCACCACCCTGACACACAGGGGGGCAGCTCCTCTTCTGGCTCTGGCAGTGGGTTTTGAATTACTGCATTTTTATTCTATTTTTAATTTTTTCTCTAATAAAGAACTGTTATTCCTATTCCCATATCTTTGCCTGAGAGCCCCTTAATTTCAAAATTATCATAATTTGGAGGGACGGGGTTTGCATTCTCCATTTTAAGGGAGGCTCCTGCCTTCCTTAACACACACCTGTCTTTTCAAACCAAGACACACACACACCCCACAACAATTTGCAAAGCAAATTATCAAGCCTGTTAAATGTTAAAACCACACATTCTGCCCCGGTGTTCTGTCTACAACATTCTGTTTTCAGGTTTGCTGAGAAAACATAATGAAGGCTGTATTCAAACAGTCACGGGAATGTCTGTCATGTTTTAAGAAGTTGATTCCTGTGGTGGCTCTTCCACAATTCTCAGCTGAGGTTGTGCCTAACACTGGTGAAAGGAACCTTGTGGGTGTCCTCAGGATTCACAGTGCAAAGTCAGCATAGCTGCCTCAAGAAACTGCCTAAATTTTGACCCCTTTTATTCAGAATTTTGAGAATTTTTTAATTCCAAAGATCAACCTGCTTAAGCACCTGTCTTGTGTGCATTGAAATTTTGCTCCATCCAGGAGGACAAGGTGAATTTGGAGGATGCACTGCCAAGCCATGCTGAATAAAGTTCCCTCTCTGGGTTCAGACCAGGAGAGAGTGGAACGCCCAAAACTCAGCATTTATCCACGTATTCACAGAGGGTAAACAGAGGATTTTGGAAAAAGTATTCCAGATGTTAAGGATCACCTACAGAGCTCAGCCCCATATTATTGCCACCCTTCTTATTTTCTGAGTTTCTGACATTAAATTAGACTTCAGATCATGTGTTACCCTGGAGTAACAGAGTTCCTGGCTTTGCTGGGCTCACTCCATGCTGCTGCACGTTGTTCCAGGCTCTCAGGAGCAATACATCTATTTTACTGTTAATAAAAGAGAAAGATTGCATCATTGTCCTGCCCAGTAAGATGGCAGTATAAGTCCTGTTAATCAGCCACCAGATCAGTGTTTTACAGTCTGCCAGTACATCTGCTTTTTTTTTGTAGTTGATCAAAATGAGTAAATAAACAGCAAAGAAATAAATTTAAAAAAAGGAAAGAAAAAACGAAGAACTGATAAAAATTAGTTTTGTTTAATTTGCTTTTTTAAAGTTTTAAAATCACACTGGAAAATTATGACAATTTTTGTGAGGTGGTGAGGAGAGAAGGTAATATATGATATATTATAATATTGTATAATATATAATTATATATAATTATATAATATATATAATATATTTATATATTAGAATATATTAGAATAATATATTATAATATTAGAATATTATAATTATACTCATTCTGCCTCACTGCTTTCTCAGTGACACAGGAGGAAAGGCTTTAAAGCAGAAAAAAATAGATACATAAAGCATCAGATTCAAAGGAATTTTCATGATCACAGTGTCAAACCCTGAGGTATCACCAGCAGTAACAGTCAAAGATTAATCTTAAAATTGGCTTGTTTCTTGACTCTTTAATCCACATGCACGATTCTGGAATGCTATCCCAAGCCCTCATTCTTAGGAACCTGCTATTTATTTCCATCCCAAAAACATCTACTGCCAGCTTGGGGCCTTTCTGGTCATTCAGCCACTGGGATGGTGTCTGTGACATCCATTTGTGAGTTATTATTCCAGAAGAAAAATGTTCTTCACTTCCCAGAAATGTTTTATGAGGAGTCAGGTCCTTGGGAGAACACGGGTGGGCTCTGAGTAATTAAATTGGCCAGAAGAGAAGCAGATGGGAGCTCTTGGTGAGCTCTCCCTGTGTGAGGGGAGCTGGGACATGCTGATGTTATCAAGAAGGGCAAGAGACCCCCCCAGATCCCCTTATTCTCAGTAAATCTGCAATTATTTCCTGTGTAGGTGCAGGAGTTCAAGGCAGAGAGGAGCTGATGAATGGCAGAGCCAACAATAATCTGATTTTGCAGCACTGTGGGTCGTTTGGGTTAATGAACTGACTCCTGCTCACAGGCAGCCCCACAGACCTGCAAGTGCAATTTGATGATTTGGCTGATTCACAAGTCCCCTGCTGTTTGTAGAGGTTTTTTTAAACATGGATGTCATCTGTTGGTCTTTACAATCTGTAGATAATAATGGGGATTATGGGCTATTTTTTCCTACCTCATTTACTGATACCTTCTGCTTTCATTGCAATGGTTATTTCTCCTTTGCTCTCCCCCACTGTGTCTTCCTCCTTTTCATGCAATAAAAATACACAAAAAAAAAAAAAAAAATCTCTTTGGGGATTATCTCTGTGTTTGACTGAGAAGCTGTGTGTGTTTTTCATACTTTAGCTTGAATATCTTGAATACGAAAAGCAGCACCTTGTCTTCACCCCAGAATTTCAAATATGCATACTTTAAAATATGACTAAAGCTAAACTACACAACATTTTTTGTGATGCACGGGAGAGACTGTGAACTGTTCCACTAAAAATAGTTGAACTTTCTGTATCAACACAGCTTTTTATTGAAAATCATGGTGGAATTTAAATTGCAATGCAACAAGCAAGCTGTTTTTCCATTAAAGAATATAAAACATGTTATCTTTTTGAAATAAGCTATTATTTTCTTAGTTTATGTTTGGTTTTGGGACCAAAAATACAAAAATTGTACCTAAACAAACTTTTTTTGTTTGCTTGGTTTTTTTTAGTGCTTTTTTTCCTTTCTATTTTAGAAAAAAATCTGATTTTTTTATCTATAAAGGCATATAGACATAGGATAAGGGAGAATGGCTTCAAGCAGACAGAGGGCAGGCTTAAGATAGATATTAGAAAGAAATTCTTTCCTGTGCGGGTGGGAGGCCCTGGCACAGGGTGCCCAGAGATGCTGTGGCTGCCCCTGGATCCCTGGAAGTGTCCAATGATGAGATGGCTTGGAGCAAGCTGGGATAGTGGAAGGGGTCCCTGCCCATGCCAGGGGTTAGAACAAGGTTGTCTGTGGGATCCCTTAAAACCCAAACCACTCTGTGGTTCTCTCATTCTATAACTATTTCAAAAAGATCAATTTTAAAACCAAGTAAATGGAAGAATAAAAAAATCAACACTATTTGTTTCTCTCCTTCAAATATTGCTTTCAAGAAAAAAAAGACCCCAGCAACCCCAAGAGATTTAAAGGCAAGGCATTTTGCTGAAAGCTGTTGATACTGAAAAATACCTAAACTAACCATTAAAGCCTCAGAAATCCATAGTCCTCAAAATGAAGATAAAATAAAATCTGGAGTATACCAGTATCTCAGGATGTCTTGGGAGAGAGAAGGGAATTTTTCCATAGGAGTATAAAGTACTGAAAACTGTTGTGGGCAAAGTTCTTTAGAGAGCCTCAGAGACAGCAACGTCAGATCAGTCCTGCAGTCAGCGGCAGTGCTTCTGTTGATGCTGCTGGTTTCTGGATCAGGAATAAAGCTGATTTCCTGTCCTCCCTCTTGTGGTTCAGCAGTAAATCGAGCTATGTATGCCATGGGAACAGGGTGGGATTGCACCTGAGCAAACAGGGCTCAGACTCTGAACACCAGCCTGCCAGAGGGTTTTGGAGGTGATTCATCCCATGCCAAAGCAGGTCAGTTGTGCCATTTCCTAAAAGTGCCCCTTGTTCTCCAGGCAGATGCCCAGCTCCTTCAGAGGCAGCTGCAGAGCAGATATTGAGCCTGGTGAGGTGAATCAGACCCGCAGAATTTTTAGAGCATTGCACACTGCAGGGTGACCCGGGGCACAAGCTGGGGACTGCTTAGCTCATATATCAGATGCAGAAAAACTGCCTTGACTACCCAGGGCACAGAGCACCTCAGTTTCACCTTTTCTGGGTGAGCTACTCCAAATATATCTCAGCTTTTGCTACTGCAGTGGATCACATTCCCTCACTGGGTATTGTACAGCACATCAGCCTCATCTCTTCTTGCATTTGAGGAAGCCCCTCAGTGAAGTTCATTTAGTTGCAAACATTGCACATGGGTTAAAAAATTAACAGCATGTGTGTCACTGTCATATTTTCTGGAAAAATCCCTTTGCCAGGATTTCTTCTCCTGGGAAGCCGAGAAGCCTCAGAGAGAAATGAAAACAATAATTATCTGATTGCTTCTCCTGTGTTTGCTGCTTTGGAATGTGGTCTGGAGATTGTTTATTAACTGGTCATTGTTTGATTGATTTCATGTGAATTGTTTTTACTTAATGACCAATCACCATCAGCTGTGTCAGACTGCGAAGTCAGTCACGAGTTTTTCATTTTCATTCTTGTTAAGCCTTCTGTCTGTATCCTTTCTGTGTTCTTTAGTGTAATTTTAGTATAGCATTCTTTTCTTTTATATAATATAATACCATAAAATAACAAATTAGCCTTCTAAGAACATGGAGTCAGATGCACTCATCTCTCACCTCGTCCTGGGGACCCCTGCAAATACCACACATGTGGAGAAAGTCCCCTCAGTCTTCTAGCATGGTGCTTCCTCAGCTTTTGAAATCCCTGAATTTCAGACTGCCAGAGTGTGTGGAGAAGAGCAGCTCTGTATTCTTCCCTTGTTTAGGCATCCTTTCCCTAACCAGGCACCGCTGGATGTTGTTGAAGATGTTTTCAGTTGATCGTTAATGCAGCTTTGCTGAGCTCTGTGGTATTGTACCATCCAAGGGGTGCAGAGTAGAGCACAATTCAGGGGGAAATCTGACAAAACCCACACAACAAGAAGTGACAGATTAGGAAAAGCAGCCCTGTTCAGACAGATAAAATGTCACTCTGTGTGTAGGTGACACTTTCACATTATCAGCAGATGACAGCACTGCAGCCTAAGACCTTTGACAATCTTTAATCATAGGTCAGAGAGCAGAATGTGCATGCAGAGTTTTTGGGAAATAATGCAAATCTGAACTGTCTGAACACCAAAGGTCTTTGTATGACAAATAGAGTTTTATGCTGAAGTGATCACATTTCACTTGGGGAAATTGCCAACACATTTCTTATTTAAGTAAAAATCGACAATGTATTTTCATCTAATTTCCTGATTCAAAACCATACATTTTTGAAAGATCCAAGACCATATTCATTACAGTCCTTCCACTTAAATAATTTTGGCAGGTTGTTCTCTTAGTTTTAAATAAGCCAAAATTAGCTACAGATATGTAGAGCTCTGTGCTCGTATTCTTGAAGCAAAATCTGTGAAACTAATTGAGTGAAACTCTTTAATGAGACAAACCTCATTAAGATGGTAATTCTCCCCTGCACACTGTATCCCCTTACTCTTTCTGAATATTTAGCTAGCGTTACCAAAGCTTTAGAGAAATGTTCTGTAAAGCTTATTTGTCAGAGTACAAAATGAGAATAAAACCTGACAGCAATTCATACGTTCAGCTAATGACAAAACTTGTCATGAATCAAATATATAGATTTAGTTTGAGAGGCTTTGATATGCTCTGTGATGGCTGAGACAGGGGCCAGAGCTGGCAGATAGAGCACAGCACCTATGGGAGACTCCTGGTCTGATCACCAGGTATAATGTGGTGGGGAATTTTGGTGCCCTGTCTTTAGAAACCTTTAAAAAGGCACATATGGAAATGAACCTAATATGTACAGGATGATTTTTCCAGAGTTTAGAAGAAAAAAACCCCAAATAATACAATCAGTATTTGAGTAGGTGCAGTATCCAAAGGCTTCCTCAAAAGATTCCTAGGCAGAGTTTTTACTGAACAAAACTGGAAGAAACCATGGCTAAAGTGCCTCTACACACAAAAACTCTTTTAGAAAATCCAGTGAGATTCACCTAGGCTCTTGTTCAAGTGAGTCACTGAAGTTTTCTCCAGTGCAAAGACACAGCACATGGCAAAATTTGCTTCAATTATGTGTGTACCTCCTAGAAGGCTGAAATGGAGACCAATCCCTCCCAAACATCCTGAAAGTCCTCAGGGCAGCTGAGCTAAGTGAAGGAATGAGGTTCAAAGCCTGGACCCATTTAAAGTGCTGGAATATTCCTTCCTTTTTCAGGTCTTAAAGGAGACACAGGGACTATCACCTTCTCTTTTGGGTGTTTCCCATTGGCATCTCAGCAGTTTGTGTGCCAGCAGCTGTGACATTCCACTGTCTCTCCCCATCTCTGCTTCCTCCCAGAGCCCCCCATCTGTAAGGTGCAGGGTTGCTGTATATTCCTTTGCCCCACCTTGGATCTGCCCTGTTCCCTTGGAAACATCTCTGTGTGACTTTCTTCCAAGCCTTAACCTTGTTTGCCCTCCTGTGTGGAGGAAAATACAGCAGGAAAAGAGGTTAAATGAGCTTTGCAGGTTGCAGGAGACCCCCCCCCTGCCCCATGCTGGGCACAAGGCATGGTCCAGGGGCTGGCACAGCTGGTGTCTGACCTTCCTGGAGCTTCCTGAAGTCCTCTCTGCAGGGAGCTTGGGAACAAGGCAGCTGCTGGGTATTTTCAGGACTTTTTGTTTCCAGTCCTTGCCTGCAGCGCTGTGCTGAGCTGCACATCTCAGGGGTACCACAGCAAGGGGAGACACTCCTGAGGGTGAATTGCACAAGCCCAGCTCCTACTTTAACCCACTCAGTGAGGTGATTTTTCTATTCCTTTCTTGCATTCAGACTGTCTAAATGAGGCACAGCCTCCCTATATTTCCAAATGAAAAATATATTTAGAACCATAGAGTTATTAAAATTGGAAAAGACCTCCAAGATCATCAAGTCCAGCCTAGAGCTGAATATGATGCTATTCACTAAACCATATCACAAAGTGCCACATCTGCTCGTTTTTTGAACATTTCCAGGGATGATGACTCCATCACTTTGCCAGGCAGCCTGTTCCAATAACCACTGTTTCAGTGGTTTCAGTGAAAAGTTTTTTCCTAATATCCAGCCTGAACCTCCCTATTTATCTGAATTCAGTATCACCTTCATGCCCTTCAGTGCTCCCTCCCCTCTTCTCACTTCAACGAGCAACATTTAAAAACGATTAACATTTTAAAAACAAGCAGATGAGCAGATAAATAAAACACCACATTTTGAAAAGCCCAGCTCTATCCTTCCCACAAATACCACCACCTTTGTGTGATATCAGACACAGCTTCCCTACACTTAATTCATCTCAGAAACAGCCAGGAGAAGCAGCTGTTTCTGTCACCAGGAGTGAGTGAGGAGGAGCTGGAGCCCATCAGGCTGTGATGATGCCCACATTGACCAGGCTGGCAGATCCTCAGTCAGCCCTGCAGAGACACTGAGCCCCCTCCTCACCGAGCAGCTTCTCATCCTGCTCAGGCAGAGCTGGGCCAGGGCAGGGCTGTAGCTCAGCTCAGCAAAGCAAGGCAGATCAATGAGCGCAGCAGTGTGAATGTGTCAGCACAGCACCTCAGCCAACACCTTCTGAATCAAGCAGGTGTTTTGCTCCTGTGCTGGAGCACGTCCAGCTGGGCTCATTCTGAGAGCGTGATTGGACTGCATGTGTTAATTTGTTCCTGGTTCATCCTTGAGCAGCCAGTGCCTCCTTTGAGACAGGAGATTAATGGTTGCCCAGGGAGAAATGAGTAGATGGAAAAATCAGCTCCTGTGGTTACTTATTATTGCTGGATTTAAGTGGTTCAAACCCACTGTCCAGCACTTTTAAAAAGGATATTCTTCTGGAAGGAATTGTGGATGCCCCATCCCTGGCAGTGTTCAAGGCTGCATTGATGTTGGAGCAATCTGTTTAGTGGAATGTCCCTGCCCTATGGCTGGGGTTGATAACAAGATGACATTTAGGGTCCCTTCCACCCCAAACCATGATTTGGGCTCCTTGATTCTGTGATGAAAAATGTTAGAGGAGCTTAGACTGTCACCGTCATATTTTCTGAAAAATCTCTTTGCCCAGGATTTTTCTCCTGGGAAGTTAAGAAGCCTCAGAGGAAAAATGAAAACAATAATTATCTGATTTTCTTCTCCTGTGTTTTGCTGCTTTGGAATGTGGTTGGAGATTGTTTATCCAACAGGTGAATTGTTTTGACTTAATGACCAATCATGGTCAGGCTGTGTCAGGACTCTGGAAAGAGTCATGAGTTTTCATTACTATCTTTTAGCCTTCTGTAAGAATCCTTTCTCTATTCTTTAGTATAGTTTAGTATAGTATTCTTTCATGTAATATAGTCTCATAAAATAATAAATTAGCCTTCTAAGAACATGGAGTCAGATTCATCATTTCCTCCCTTAGGCAAGGATCTCAGAAAATTTCACACGGGACCTATGACATGAGACCTGAATATCCAGCAGCTGCAAAGCACTAAATCAACTTGTCTCACTGACATCACTGTGCAAACACACGATTTACAGCCTCCTGCAGCAGAATGTCAGCCACATAATTCCTGCTGCTGGATGCTCTGCTGAATGCTTTTGTATTTACAAGAATGCACAGAGAGCTGCAGAACGAGACATGGTTTATTGCCCTGTGTGTGTGCTGTTGTGCACACCAAGGGAATTGGTTTAGTGGGCAATAAGCTGTTAAAAGACTGAGACACTGGTAGCTAATACCCAGAGAACCCAAGTGCTGGGGGCTGTAATGGGAGCAGTGGGTCTCATCAGCATTAATGACTTACCCTCTATGCTGCTCTCACAGTGAGAAGAAAACATAAGTGTCTGACGAAAAAATCCCTACATTTTGCTAAATATGATACAATGGAATGGGTGCTTTGAGAGTTTACCTAGAACAGAGGCTAGACAGAGTTAAAGAAATAAAGTAGGCATTTATTAAAAGGCCTTTAAAGGAGATTCCTTGGGCAGTACAAGAGCCTGGCTGAGGCTACACCCAAGATGGACGCTGAGTCACGAGTTTTCACACTTTTATAAGTCTTGGTCCATTTACATATTGGGGTTAATTGTCCAATTACAGCTTCAGGTTATGAAGTCCCATCCTCCCAGATTGCTCTCCTCAATTTGATGTGGTTTGTACCTTTTGGGACTGAAGCTGCAATGGTGTCCTTGGTTTTGGGGCCGGAAAAGGATTGTTTTGTCTGACTAAGCTGTGAGGAGAACTTGCTAGCACTTTATATGAAGTTCAGAGTTATGTACTAATGCAGTACAGAATCTGAAAAATATGAAAGCTAAAACTTAAGGCATCAGAATTATGCCTGAGCTCATCACAATTACTTTTTGTGACCCCTTTTCCATGATTATTGCAGGTCACACTCATCAGTGGATTTGTCAAATCTGTTCATATGCCTCTGGAAATGAAATGGAGCATTATCCAATTCAGTGTGGAAGCAAAAAAATTTAGGAGTCTTTTGGTTTCTTGTCCAGAGTACTTAAGTTCATAATAACGGGTGGGACTCCTGCAGCTGTCAGCAGTGCAAGTCCTGCCTGCTTAGATCCTTCTAATAGTTAATAAATATTCAATTTAGGTGCTGGAGGCCAATTGTCTTCTGTGTTTGATCTGTCTTGGGTGACAGGGATGTCAGTGCAGTAAAGATTTTGCATTTCCATAAATATGGCACTTGTCAGATCTCATCAGCCTTCTGCAAGGTCGTGTGAAAGCTCAGCTCACTGCTGTGGTTTGGAGCATTTTTCAAGGAACAATCAAGTTTGTGGCTTTGAGACTCCATTCAAATGTGCACAGTTTGAAGGGATCCTTGTAGAAATGAAATTTTGGTCCTGCTCCTCTTTAGGGAGCTCACACCCTTCAGGGGCTTTAGAGTCTATATTCTACTTTGTCAGGACAGGTGAACACTAAAATTCCTGCATTCCTGTCTGATTTATTTTCCAGTTGAAAAATTTTCAGGAGTTTGCTGAATTTTTCACATCTCAAGGGTAATTGTTCTTGATTCAGATTGACTATTGCTGCTTATTCATTTATGAAATGTCATCAAATAAAATTAAATTAGACAATAAGGATATATTAGACAGTGAGCATATTCAGTTTCAAGAACATAGAGAAAGGTCACATAGGATGGGTACTTCCCCTGAGTAATTATTCACTAAAAAAAATAAATATATATATATGTGGGGAGTATAGATATAAATTAAATGTGTAAATATTAATATATCATTATTTATAGATAATATTTAAATATTAATGTAAGAATCTGCATATATATAAATTAGCATATTTTTCTCAATTTGTTTGATTAAGTACATATTTCACTCTTTTTTGTGGTTCCTTGGGGCTTTCTTCAGCCCTAATAAAAAGTCTATAAGCCCTATAATTGTCATTTATACCACAGAAATCAGTGCAGGGAAAAAGGTGCTGCTGGCATCAGTGAGGAAAAGAATGGAAGATTAGAGGATATTTGAAGAGATGGTTTAAAGAAAGACAGGAGGGTTATTTACTGGTTACTCTTGGATTTTGGAAGCAACATAATAGATGGTATAAAACACAGATAAGGAAAAAAAAGCAGAAAGGAGTGGAAATGGAGGAGGATTAATAAGGCAAAAGGGAACGGAGAGGGAGCAGATGAGTGAAAGCAAAAAGATAGGTAGTGAAAAGATTAATGAGAGTCTTACAGATGAGAATAAAGAGCAAGGATGGGATGGATATGCAACTCATTTCCTTTCAGAAAAAGCTGACAAGGGTAATAGAATATTTTGGAAACAAGACATCATCAGTGAAGTTCACTGCTTCTAGATAAATTAAAGAAAATGGTCCAGGAAGGTTCAAAAAGCACTTAAATGGGAATAAGAAGTTCAATAAATCCTCCCAATTAAATTAGTGACTGATAGTATTTTTATTTTTTTTTAAATTTAATATTAGACCCCTCTTTAACATAATGTTGAGTTGGGATTGATTTTTTTTCTTTCCTCACAGAAGTACTCAGGTTTTCCTTGAAAATCTGAAATCCGATGTTCTCCAAATTCTTTCTCTCTTCCTTTGTCAGTTTTTGAACATTAGTATCTTCATTTGGGATTATTTCAGTCATTTTTATTAAACAGTTTCTGAAGGAAAAAAACGTAACACCATTGACTTCAGAGAATGAAGCGCAGACTAATCTTCATTTTTTAGCGTTATGCAAGGCTTTTCCCCCTGTTGAACGAAGGACATGGATTAGAGTCAACCTTCCACAGATTTGGCTGAGAATAGATTTTTTTTTGCTGTTAAATTTTCCCTCTGTTTTTTTCCTAAAACTGAAATAATTTAACTTGTTATATTTTAAAAGATTTTTCCCCCCAAAAAATAAGACTAGAGGCCAAAGAGAAACGATCTAAATGATCAAATTCAACAATTTATTCATGCAGGAGGAAACCTGGTTCCACCCCCTGCCATGGGCAGGGACATCTTCCACCATCCTAGGTTGCTCCAAGCCACATCCAACTCATCCTTGGACACTTCCAGGGATCCAGGGGCAGCCACAGCTTCTCTGGGCACCCTGTGCCGGGGCCTCCCTACCTTCAAAGGGAAGAATTCCTTTCTAATATTTAATTTAAAACTACTCCCTTTCAGTTTAATGCCATGGCCTGTGGTTATGGACCAAATCTCACAGATTTCTACAGAAATTGGACCTCTGAATGCACAAAGAGCTGTTCCTGCTCAGTGGGCTCTGGTTGCATGGCAGAGGGTTTTCAGAAAAGCAAAAATATTAGGTCTCAGACTGATAGTAAAAGATTTTAAAATCACAGAAAATTCAGGGAGCTAGAAAGAATGTTAGGCTTAGCAGGCCCTGGGAAAATGTTAAAGGTAGGCCCTGGGAAAGTTAGGTCTTGTATTTGCTAGATGATGTGAAACTGCACCTGTGTAGTCAGTATATGATAAATTATATAATTGTTAGATGTGATTAGATATAATTATTGTTTAAAGAATCATGAGAAATTATGTTAGAGGCTTGAGGGACATCATGAGAAATCCATGGTTGGATGAAATCAATGAATACAATAGAACAATGTAAGTTTAATAATTAATATGTAAGTTATATACCAATAGAATATAAAACATGTTCAGCTCAAAACCATGTTGGAGTCAGATTTGGGTCTGTGTACCCCTGACACCCAGAGCTCTCAATAAAAACACCTGCATATAATCATTCTGTGACTATGTGTTCCTGAATGCTAACAAGGCTTCTTGAACACAACAGTGCAAATATGGAGCTCTTTCTTCTGCTCTGCACAAATTAAAAGTGACACAGAAATGTCAAGCACAGGATTCATCTGTGTTTGGGCAAGTGATGCTGATGCAGAATTTCCTTTCTGCTTCTCTGCAGGTCTGACACCAAGCCAGCTGCATCACCTGGGAGAATCCTCAGCCTGGCTTTGCTGGGATTCCTTGTCCTGGCTTCAGCTCTCTCCACTGCATTAATGTGAGTCTCCTCCACTCCAGTGCTACATCCTCTCCTGAGAGAGATACCAACGTGTTAAACCAATTTATCCACACAGAAAACTAACCAGAGAGTGTAAAGAACCTGGTGGTATCCAAAAGAAATCATGCAGCCTATTTTAATTTAAAAAGTTGAATAATACTTTAAATACGCATGTCTAATATTTTTTCTAAGAAAGAAAAAAAACAGTGTAAAACTTTGGAAATTTCTCAGTAGAAAATACACTAGCTTTGTCCTTCTGATTATTTTTGCAGTTTATAAATACAGAGCAGAACCTGTGGGTACTGGAAGAAGTTAGAAAACATTTTAAAAAATTGCTGCATCTTTAATAATTGCTCTTATTTTAATTTTTAGTACTGATAATAGTAATGTTTTCATGCTACTTAAGCTTTCAAAGCCAATCCCTAGAAAAGGCTGTTTGTAATTCCACCAAATTATGAGTTGTAGGTCAAACAATCCTAAATTAATAACAATGACAAATGGCCCTGGAGCTGCTAGATTCAAACACCAGTTATACCATCAGGAATCCCTGCAAGATCTGCACCACTCTGATCATAACTGTGTCATTTTTCTTGTCACTGTCAAAAACATAACAAAGTAAAAATGCATATGAAGTTTTAACTAAAAATCTGACTACTATCAAAGTTATTTCTACAGCTCAAGGCTCATCAAGCATTTAAAGATTTAGGCCAAAGCCACAATAAACAAAAAACAAAAAACAAAACAAAACAAAAAAAAACCAAATAAACAAACAAAAACCACCACCAAACCAAAACAAAATTAATTTTATTAAAAAGAAACTTCTAAATTCAGGGGGGACAATGTAAAACTCAAACATTTTCATGTAGAGAGCTCAGACTAATCTTGCTGCTGCCATGTCCTGATTTTTCTCCTCCTTCAGCTCATCAGCCCATTTCTATAAGATCTTTGCTGAAGTATGTAGCAAACAACACCCATAATTATAATTTTGTAAATTATGTGTGGTAACAGAACTATATTTTCTTCCAATTCCTTGTTGTGGAAATTAATAATTTCTTTCATGAAGATACGTAAGACTTGAAGCCTCTCTGCAAACTGAAGCTCACTGACAGCATCACCAGATGATTTACAAAATCAAGTGCCTAATTACACACCCTCATAAATATTCATTCTCGTGTTCACAGCTATGGAGGAGAGAAAGTGAACATGTTGATTAATCAATTGATAGTATCTGATTCATCTGGCTATACAAATGGGAAAGAAAAGGCAGCAGAGCAATTTCCAACAAATCTCAGCTCCAGCAGATTGTATTGCTCAGGAATGTTAACAGGAATGAAAAATTAATAAGTGCTGAAAATTAAAGGGTGAGTGAGAGCAAAGGGGGATGCAAGCAAAGTGAGCAGATTTTCCACATCACCTGGCCCTGTTGCTTAATTCAGGTGATAGTATGAAATTCATGCTTCCCTTACTGAAGTTTATAAAATTTGCCTTTTTTAGCTTTGCCAAACTCGAGACATTGTGGTCAAATGGTCTGATTGAAGCTGCTTTTTTATTTGGACCTAGGAAAAATGGCTGAGACTCTTCCACCAATGCAAACAGCAAGAAATAATTGTTTTATCTGCTTTAACAAAACGTGAGGAAATTAAAAAACCTCTCAGTGCCAGTGCTAATGGTTATCAAATCCAGGGGAGAACAATGCCTGTCAGTTTTGGATGAGAGGTCCCTTCTGGAAAGGGTGGGAAAGCACAGTGGATTTGTGTACACTGTAAATCTTTGAAAAATTGCAAGTTCACCTTAGAAACTTGCTATGCCTGGGCAGATTGGGCATCAACACAACACCTTGGAAACACCTGCACCTCCCCTGGTCTGCAGAAATCCATTTTGGGACATGATTACACTGCCCTGTAGTGCCTGGAAAGGAGGGGACACAGACATCTCTGAAATCCCCTCAAGCAGATGTGGATTTTTGTGACCTCTCTCTGCAGAACTCTCAACAGCATTTGGAAAATTGGTTCCTAATTAGGCACCTCAGCTGTGCTGAGCTCCTGGTGAGCTGAGAGGGTCAGGCCTGGCAGATGAACAGGTTTGAGGAGTTCATTCCTGTAACAGGTGGGGAAGCGAGGCAGGGATGGGGAAGAGGATTTGCCTGGAGCGAGACACAAAGGTAGGAAAACAACACAACTCCCTCTGTTCCCTATCAGCAACACCACAGGGCTCATTTGGGGTCACCTCCTGCCAAATACCCCTTGCTCTGCTCAAATGAATCCCCTGGTTGACTTCATGGCTTTGCGACTGTTCATGCCTTCACACCTTTTAATTATAACTCCTCTATTAAAGCTCTGCAAGCTCCTGTGCTTTTTGTTAATTGCTGCTTATTCTGGCAATGTTTTATTAAATGCTAATACAGTCTCCACCAGAGACTAATACTGAAACTCCTTCCCCACAAAAAAGTTTATTTTCTTCTCTTTGCCACCAGATTTTTTTTCCTTCTGACCTCCTTACTTGTAACACTCATTGTGGATGCTTTGTTGAAAGTACCTTCTTTTTTTTTTTTGTTTTTTTTTTTTTTGCAGTGCACTGAAGGGGAATTCAGGAATGAGAATATACAGGAAGGAAATGCATCCATAACTTTGATAAAAAATAATTCATTACCTATTCTTACAATAATTAAATCATAGTGATATCCCTAATGTGAAAGAGTAAGGCTCTTAAGGGTACTAAATGCATTAAAGAGTATTAAATGTGTACTATTCTGTATGCTACCGACATTCCTGCACATTAAAAGCACATTTCTATCTGTCTTTACAGAGGAAATCAGATATTTGTATGTTATTGGTACAATTAAAATATCTGTATAAGAAAAGTTATTTGAGTGTGTGTGTCAATAACCAAAAAAAGAGTTTAACCTTTCTCTATTGTACTGCCATATTAGCTGTGCACAGTCAGTCACTTTTCAGGGGTTATAATAGCTTAGTGACTGCTTTTTTTTCTTTTTTTCCCAGATTATTCAGTGATATTTATCTGTAGAAAGATAAAAAATGAAATTTTCTGCCATTGGAAAAATAGTGTGGCTGTATGCAGAGATTGCCTCTTACTGAAGTTCTTTCCTGTTTCAACTCACACGACTTCCTAAGAATAGGAATTTTTATTTTTGGAGTGAGACTCAAATTAAAACAGTCAAAAAAAAGCTTGATTTTCAGAGCTCCTAAGCTATGTACTAATGCAGCCAGAAGTGGAGTAATTCAGTCTTCCTTCCTCCTGAGCTAAGGATTTTTAGGGTGCTCCAGCTTTCTTACCTACATCACACATTGATCTCCCAAAACACATTATATTTTTCTTTTTTTGCATATGATTTTTCAGCTTCACAGCACCATTATTCGGATAAAATACCATTTCTGTGCACACAGAGGGTTTGTGGAAGTCCTCAGAGCAGCCACTCCTCTCCATGGTGCTCCCTGAGTGCCAATCCCAGTGTGCCCCATGCATGGCCACAGGTTGCAGTGGCTGGCCAGGCTTGTTCCTTCCTAGTGCCACTTTACAGCTTCATTTTCAGACCTATAGTGCAGTAAATTGCTTCCCAACAGGCTGTGAATAAAACACTATATTTTTTGGGATGCTACATTTGTTTTTATGATAAAAACACATGATGTGTGAGAATGCATAAAGCTGGTAACACAGTTATGGTGCCTGGGCTCCATCTGAGGGAGGAGGGATGAATGTGACCATTTTCCAACATCAATGGGTCCCAAACTAACATCTGTGAAAATGCTTCAGTCCAAGCCTTGAGGCCTTACTGAAAATTGGAGCCGTGGACTAAATTATTCCAGAGACCTTTTGATTGGCTCATTAACGACACCATTGAGCCAGGAACCAGGCAGTATCTAAATACCTTTCTGAAATTCCACATGGTTTTGCCTTGCTTGTACCTCTTGCCATATTTCTTTGCATTCAGTCCTGATCATGGTGCAAATCACAGGGGGAATGGCATCAGGGCAAATTACTCAGCTGATGTTCAGCTTTGCATCAATGCACAGAATCACAGAAAGTGGAGCAGTGCTTTGGGTTGAAGGGACCTTAAAGATTATTTTGTTTCAACCCCTTGCCACAGGAGGGACATCTTTCACTATCCCAGGTTGCTCCAAGCCCCATCCAATCTGACCTGCAACACTTCCAGGGATAGTGGGTCCACAACCTCCCTGGGCAATCCACTCCACTGCCTCACCACCCTCACAGTAAAGAATTTATTCCTAATATCCAATCTAAACCTGCCCTCCTTCAGTTTAAGTTCCCTGGACTTCTGCTGGCTTCACAATTGTGAACAGAATCTAGCCCATAACAAAATCTGGGGAGTAAATTCCTGTAAAAAACCAGCCAAATAAGTTACCAAAATTTGTTGTTGTTTTTGCTTCTGACTGTGTCCACAAATTCTAGATGACCTTGTGAGAATAATCTCCTAGGAATGGAAAACTGAAAACTCATTACTAATAAGAAAGGCTTCAGAGGATGGAGTTTTATTACATTTACAAAAGTTAATGCTTCTTCAATTCTCTCTCCTTTGACCCGTTCCAGTATTATCAGATTAAATATATTCTGTATAGAAGAATTCTGATTCAGGAGTCATCAGAAACAAATAACATTTGCAGAAGACTTGCTAGTAGAGCTTTTTATTCAAGGGCTTTATTAAACTCACCTAAAGCACTGATTAAACTGACCTAATGGAGTAAAGGACCAGCAAGGTGAAGATTTGAGAGCAGGCTAGCTGACTAAGTCTGGTTTTGGTAATTTATGTCAATCCTCCCAGGTTATATACAAACCAAGGTTACTTTAATATGTGACAACATTTTTTTTCCATTATATTATTTTTTATTTTTTAGCATCTTGAAGACCAGAGCCAAAACTTTTCCTTGTAGCAGCCTTTTTGTTAAATACAGTGAAAAGTGTTTGGATGCTTTTTGAGTTACCTTGGTTTTCTGTACATATTTCAGTCTATTGTGAGGAAAATGTGAGGACTCTCTGAGCATTTGGTTAACTAAGGAATCCCAGGTCTCTACAAATCTTGATTTTATTAAAATTTAGATAGCTGAACAGAAAACAGAATTTTACTCTTTATTGGCTTTCTCCCTTTTGTAATAGAGAAACAGCTAATCAGATGATCCAAATACCCAATGTTAATATAATGAAATTCTCCACATATTGAGATGATTCAGTACTTCTGCATTTCTGCGCAATCCCAGTTTTTCTGTGAGCAAATTTTCCTCTTTCCCTCACTCATGTCATGATTTTATTTCCATGTAGAACCATAAAATCACAGAATGGTTTGAGTTGGAAGGAACCTTGAAGATCATCTTGTTCCAACCTCTGCCATGGGCAGAGACAGTTTCCACTATCCCAGGCTGCTCCAAGCCACATCCAGCCTGGCCTTGAACATTTTCAGGGATCCAGGGGCAGCCACAGCTTCTCTGAGCACTCTGTGCCAGGACCTATTTGTTTTTAAGAAAGACCTGTATAAACTGATGTAGAAAAAGGATGATGAGGAAGTAGAGAATGTATTTCCTGATGCAGGATGTTCCTTAAGACTTCTGTTCCAATGTCCCTGTAAAATGACTTAACTTTCCTATACATATGTATTACAGTAATTTCTCTCCTTCCCTTTTATAATACTTGTTTGTGTTGTTTCCTTTACTTTTCAGATTAATATTTGCAGAATGCCTTGTCACTGCAAAAAGCACCAGCTTTGCTGTTATTGTTTGTGCTTGGTTCCTCAGATGCTGGTGCATGAAATGTATGAGAGAGAGAACACAGAGTAATTTAAAACCTTCTTTGTAGTTTGAGGCCTATCTTCATTTTTCATTTTCTTTGTCTTATCATGTCCAAGGGAAAAAAGCGCAAAGGACAGGCTTAAAAATTGGTTCTGAAGATGCTTCCACTTCATATGTACACAGCCAACAAGGCAGATTCAAACACGACCAAAAGCTTCCAGACTTGAAATCAATATTGAGTTTTTTCTATTTTTCCTCCAGTACAAACACAAAAAACCCAAACCCAAGTAGAAAAATAAAACAAATCTGCAGTAATCAGAGCTAATTCTGAAATGATAGTTGAGGCTACTTATTTTTTGCAGAAGACCTTCCCAAATGAAGAGGTTTGCTGGATGCAAAGACACGATCTTGGCTTTACTGCACAGAGCTGAGAGAAATAAATACCCATAGCTGTGGTATTTTGGGACCATTGATAAGAGAGTTCACAGGAAAAGGGAAATTGTTGGAGTTCTGGATGCTGAGAATTTTAGACTTTCTGTACTGACAGACTCTGACTCCCAGGAGAGCACTGCATTTGACCTGAGGCCGTGGAGAAAGCTTGCAAAATTAATTAATAACACTGAGATTATGGGTGTGTAGTTAATTAAAAGTGTGTAATATCACAAAGTAGAAAACTTAGAGTTTAGAGTTTTAGAATATAGTAATAAATATAAAGCGAGATAAAAGTTTTACAGCAAAATTGTTCTTCTATAATTGTTCTTCTATACCTTCTTCTTCCTTCTTCTTCATGGGTTTGGGTGGTGTTTTATAATTAAACAAAAAAATCCACATTGCAGACTTCGAGTAATTAGTTATCAAGTTAAAAGTAAAAATAAGTATAACTTATTAATTAAATAGTTTAATCTTAAAAAACCTTATAACAAAAAATAGTTAACTCTTTTATACCTTGTTAGTAAAATACTACAAAACTCACTTATGTGAGATTATAACATAAATAAGAAATAATAAACGTCTAAGCCTAAATGTGGACTATCATCTCAAATACCTTCAATCCCAACCTCAACAAAAGCAAAAACCAAACAAACAAGCAAAAAAAAAAAAAAAACCAAACGAAAACCAACAAGAAATGAGAGTAAAATTGCTCTGGCAAACCAATAATATGCTTTAGTAATAGAAACTGTTCCTAGGACACTAGTAGAGGGTCTTTTATATAAAATTACAAGTGTTTGAAATAAGAGGAGATGAAATTTATCAAAATTCAATATTGTGTGGAAAGCACTACTGATAGAACCACATCAGAGCTCACCACTGGCTGATGTCCAGCAGGAGAGCTCAGGAGAGGGAATTCCTGATGGGGAAGTAAGGGAGTGACATTTCCTTCACGCCTGAGCCTGTGCTCCTGACTGCTCCATGGAGCCAGCAAAGGACACCTGGAGTGTCCCAGGGGAGGGAAAAGCCTCTGGAGCTGCCATGGAGAGGAGAGGACTGGGGACAGCCTGCAGAGCCCCTCGGGTTGTTGTGCCCACACAGGTGGAGGCTCCTTGGCTCCCAGTTCTTGCTGTGCTCCCATGGAACCCCAGCAGGAAAGGAGAATTCTCACCCACTCTGCTCAGAGGTGACAAACTCTCAGTTTTCTGTCTCAAACAGCTGCTCCAGGGCTCCAGAGCAGTGCTGTGGCTTCCTTCTGCCTCCTCAGTTAACCTCAATGAGTCCTGCCCATCCCAAAGGATAGGGAGGAAAAAAATGTGTACAATGTGTACAATGCAGGGTGAGCCAGACCCTCCCACTGTTCCTCAAGCATTGAGTTTTAAGGGCTCCCCTCTTTCTCACCACACAACGTCCAGCCCAGCAATAGCAAAGATCCCCAGGTATTAGAATGTGGGGGGATAGAATGCAAGAAAATAAAGACAGTGCAGAAGGTAATCTCACCCTGAAGAGTTGCAGCTGTACTAATTACCAAAGATTAGGAGCAGGCCTGCCCTTAACAGGCCACAGCTGTGACTAGTAAGGATGAGTGCTATAAAAGAGTGGGTTAGCTGATTCAGAAGGGAGTTGAAGTTTCTTGCTTGTGCTGTGAAGAAGAAGGCGTCAGTGCTGTGAGGAGTTGCCCATAAGAAATCACCAAGAAGGTATGGAACTTTTGGAATAAGATGACAGCAATAGAATGCAGCTTATGGTATTTTCTGGGGTCCCCTATGGCAGGAAGGAATGAATGAATCTGACTCCATGTTCTTAGAAAGCAAATTTATTATTTTATGATATTATATTAAAGAATGCTCTACTAAAACTATACTAAAGAACAGACAAAAGGTACAGACAGAAGGTTACAAAGAATGATAATGAAGACTCGTGACTCCTTCCAGAGTCCTGACATAGCTGATGGTGATTGGTCATTAAGTCAAAACAATTCACATGAAAGCAATCAAACAACCACCTGTTGGATAAACAGTCTCCAAACCACATTCCAAAGCAGCAAAACATAGGAGAAGCAATATGAGGTAACTATTGTTTTCATTTTTCTCTGAGGCTTCTCAGCTTCCCAGGAGAAAATCCTGGGCAAGGGGATTTTTCAGAAAATATGACAGTGACATTCAGCTCATCTGTCTACATAAGATACCCACCCAATATAAATTGGTCTTTCTCTATAAAGGAAAAAGGAGGACTTATACAAAGTGAGAATGGGCTCATGACCTAGAAAATGATGAAATAAGAGCTAGATATGGAGTAATTGATTGGAGGCATGTAGGAATGCTGTCAATTTGTTGCTACAGGTATGTCCTATGAGGGTGAAGAGTGCCCACATCCCAGTTTGGGTAAAAAGACCCCACCCCAGGCTGGTGTTGTATATTCAGGTTTGTGGTATATTTTAGAAGCAACCCCTCAGGTAATCTGCTCAAATAGAAAAGTAAAAAAGCAAGCATACTCAGACAACCCTGGGATTAATATCTTATCTATCAATATTTAGAAATGTACCTTGTTTGTGAGGAGAATGGTAGCTCTGAGCTTTCTCTGCAGTGAATAAGAAAAGTGAGCCTTTCTACAGAGCTGCATCTCTGTCCTAAATATCTGACTCACTCTCTGCAGCCCTGTTTTGTCCATGTTGTCTGGTTTTCCCCCCTGAAAAGTCTTGGGACAGCTCCTCCAAACCGCTCTCACTTAACAGCCTGAAATGAAGTCAGGTAAATCTGGGGCTCTAAGGATTGGAGCAGGACTGGATTTCAATACTTCTTATTTGGCCCATCCATCCAGAATTTTAGATAAAAACTAAGATTTCTCTCCTTTCTTTAAGACAATGGTTATTTTAGGAACCTTTTATCCTGACTTTGAATACATTCGTGTATTGAATATATATTAAGTACTTGTGTGTATTTTCCTTGGTGTCCTGACTGCAAAAGTAAAAGCTTGGGAAGAATTAGTAGAAGCTAGAGTGAAAAAAATTAGTCATAGACAAGAGATTAAAAAAAAAATTCTAATTACTTCTAACTTGGAATCTGATATGTCCAAAAAGAGGATTTTATGATAAGATATGTGCTACTTAAGGTGTCACTGATCCAGGAGTTCTTGTCACAGTGGTTCTGTTTTGTTGAGGATAGATGAGATTTGCAGTCAGAACTGCAATATTTAAATCATTATCAAAACTGTACAAAGCACCATGAGCATACTGGATCATCTTGATAAAAACTCTTTTAGAGTTCAAAGTTTGGAAATACTCAGGCTCAAGGGGACAGCTTGTCCTTAAATTGAACCAGTCTCTTCCTCAGTGAAAAGAATGAATTTATTCTCATGCAAAAGTGTCTGTGGTACAGAACTGGAGATTTAATTTTACATGCAGTAGAGCAAAGAACACAAAAAATGTCTGTTGGAAAGCAGTCCATTATGCTGCTACACTATCTGTACACATTCATCTTCCTCTTTATTCATCATAATTTGTAAAGAAGTATTATTGCTTGCCATCCAGTAGTGCTCATCTCATATTTATCCACAGTGTTAAGCAGATGGCTGTGAGTGTAATTAAAGAGAGAAGAAAAAAACCCATTGTTCTTTATTGATAAAAGACAGGAGACAAAATTATTTTCTCAGTTTGTGCACTGGTATTTTGTGACATTTACATGTAAGAATAACAGGTCAGATAATAGGTCTTAAAAATATACAAACATAATTCTCTCAGCACTAGAGGCATAAACAGGGAATTTATTTTTCTCTGCTTTTCAAAGAGAAAGAAATAGGAGGATTTGGTCCAATCTTTTGTGCTATAATGTCAGAAGGCCTTGTAAATTTTAAAATTGTTAAAAAGTGGCTTTCAGTTATGCAAGCTTATTTTTGAGTGCCTGCTTTAATATTGCTGTTGTCATTATGAGATACCTTATTTTGCCTCTCACCATAGCTCCCCAGTGCAGGATTTCAAGACCAGCAGAGAAGGTCTTTACATTGGGACACTCAGGGTCTCTTCAGAGGCAGATTGGCAAAAGATTAGACATGTGAAAGACAAGAAAACACTCCTTTAGTGTCCATCATAAGTGCCTCATCAAAGAGGTATATTTACAAATCTTCCACTGTTACTTTACTGTCTTCAGTATGTGCCCAGGCCATTCCAGAATCACAGAACAGTTTGGGTTGGGAGAGAATTTAAAAGGCCATTTTAAAGGAGCAGGGACATATTCAACTCCACCAGGTTACCCAAAGTCCCATCCAACCTGGCCTTGAGCACTTCCAGGGATGAGGCAGCCACCACCTCTCTGGGCAGGTTGTGGTCCACATCTTCAGGAAAACTGGGCTTCCTTCCCTGATTTCTTGAAACTCCCTGTTTTGTTGAGTGTGGGGCTTGGGGATTTCTGTCCTATCCTCTGTGGCAAACAGGACCTCCCTAGCTTCTTAGGTTGGCTGTTTTGTTCTCTGCCCCGAGATGCGTAGGATGGTTCTGCGGCAGCCCGCGCTTTTGAAGAATGAATCTGGACTCTTCACTTTTTGGTCTTCAGGTTGTTTATTAATTCTTATCTGTAAAATTTTCTTTCTGCCCAGCCGAGGTCCACTCAGCAAGGCAGCCATGAGCACTCTGACCACTCCCAAGGCAGTATCGTCTTTTTATACTACAAACTGTGTATATCGTATTTACTTTTAATTCCCAATACCTATCACCTATGTTAGGGCACTTCTACTCTAAACCAATCCCAAAGTGCCAACATCACAGCAGAAAATGGAGAACAAGAAGAAGAAAGAAGGACTAGACCCACCCAGATTCCTCCATCTTGTCTCCATAACCTCCATACCAAAATCCTAAAATCTACATTTTCACCCTGTGAATACTTTATTATTACACCATTCAAACCTGTGTGGCTTTCACATCCCCATACCAAGCTGGCAATTAGTTGCAAGGATCAAAATCAAGTCTCCAGGTGTTCCAGGCAGCATGCCCAGGTCTCCGAGCCCACCGACGGGGTTCTTGGCAACTCTGGACATCCAAAGGGATGTGCTGAGCTCCCACACTAGCTCAGGGTAATCCTTTTTATCTCCCTCCACCAGGATCACAACTTCCCTTACACCATGACAGGTGAAGAGGAAGGAAGAACTGTTTATCTTAAAAACATCCTCTTTTCTGCCCCGGTGGCCCCAAGGGTGGGCTGCTTGGGCAGAAGGCTGTGTTTTACAGAGGTCATTTATCCATTCTGGAAATCACAAAGCAAGAATTATCTCTATTGTTCTGCCTGGGCATTTTCCTTCAAGCCTCAAAGCCTACCCTGAGCAGGAGGGGTGCAGAGGGAACAGGCAGAGCCATCCTGTTATTATGACCAAACACATCCCAGTAAAGCCTGAAGATCTCAGCCAAGAAGCAGACCTGAAAACTTTTACAGCAAGAGGCAGTGCCAATGCCCTCAGAAGATGCTGCTTCAGTATCAGATTTGCTGCTGTGCTTGCAGCAAATGCTGGTTCACATTTATGTGGAAGATTGGAGGTTTGGATTCTGTATTCAGATCTTGCACACTGCAGTGGCTCAGGATTATGCTGGTACCACCTTCAGCTCCGAAAAGATTTATAATACATTTATAGATTTTAGAGCCAGAAAAGAACCATTTTATCTAGTCTGACCTCCTGCAACTTACACACTTGGGCCATAAAGTTCACCCAGTTACTCTTCTGTTGAGCACTGAAGAATATCTTCTAGAAATGGCTCCATCCTTCATCTGAGGGACAGTCTGCTTCTTTCCCTGTAAATTTGCCTCAGGAATTAATCACCCTCACTGATCTGAGCTTGTACCTTATGCTGAGAGGTTTTGGTGAGGACAACCTTCTACCACCCCTTCCTCTGAAGTTTTTCTCTGCTGGATTAGACAATCCTTTGCTGACTGGAATTTTCAGATTCAGCTGCAAGTCTCTTCACCATTTATTTTTTGATAAACTGAGCAGATAACACAAGAAAAAGACAGCATTGCATCTACTTTTATTGAGTCTCAGTGATTATTTCCTACCCTCACTGCAGTTGTCATTACTTTTGGTTCAAGTCAGTGACCTGATACCCAATTCTGAGTTTTTTGTACTTGTATGAACTGGAAACACTACAATTCCTGCCCAATATTATCACTTTTAATAATGTATGCTACCATAGCTCCTATTCCTTGAACATTTTCTTCCTAAGGGAAGTGAGCCATAAACTGCATCATCTGAGTTAAATGTGGACTTTTCCCATTACTTTCAGCATGATTTGAAGAGTTTCTGGGACTCAGGCAAAAGTTCTGAACCAAAAGTCAGCGACAGGAGTGGTGACTGGCCATTCCGTTACCTTAAAATTGTTTCTGAGGAAAAGACCTCTCTGCTCCTCAGGGAGTAAAATGAGACCAGAGCAGATCAAGAGTTTTTCTGAGCTACTCAGCCCCATATCCTTCCCTTGACACCACCAACTGTGGTTGTGGAAGGAAAGGATAAAAGATTGTTCTTCCCATGCTCTTTCAATTCCCACAATTATTGGTACCATGCTTTTCTGGTATGCAGATTGGACTATCACTTTTACTTCTCCTCCTTGGCCTCCTATCCACTTTTCCCCATTTTTACCCCAATTCTGACCTGCAGCAGGGGATGTTCCACAATTTAAGTATGTGCTTTATGGAAAGCATGACAGTTCCCTTTTTGAAGTTCAAACCTGCCACCCCAAAGTGTGGTGTGCCTCCTCACTCCTGTTTTTTGAGGAGCTGTGGGCAGTTTTTATCTTTTCACATTCTTTGCAGTTTCCTAGCTGTAGAGTTTCCCCTCAGCCTAGCAGGTGTTTCATTTCTAAACAGGAGAGACACATCCAGACAGTACTTTTCACACCTAAGAAATTTGAATCCAAGCTCCTGGTTAGACTGAAACAGGAATCCTTTGGTCATGTGGAGCATCAGAGTCCAGAGACAAGACACCCATAGGCTTGGGTCCAGAAGGTGACCATCCATGAAGAAGGTGCTAGTTTCAAGGCTGCTTGATATTTTTGGTCCGACTTTGCAGCAGCCCTACTTTTGTGAGATTACATTTGTCCTTACTGGTTTCTCACCTCAGCTTTCCCTCCCCAGGTCATTCTGTAGGTACACACTGCACCCACCCACAACCTGTAGGGTGGGTCTGGAAATGGATCTCCAGTTAATACACAGTCACCTACGGAGCTGAAAGGCTGTTACTGGCATCTGAGGAGACCTCTTTGTCAAAGACAAACAATTTGGTTTACATTTGGAAGGGGAATGCTGGATTTTAAGTGCAGTGATCATAGATGCAGCTGCCACCACCTTATGTTCTATTTCAAATGATTAATAATATTTGTCAGTTCTGGTATGTCATTGTGCTTTATTGCTGTAAAGCCTACTCCAAATGATGGCACTCTCTTTTGGATTGATCTGATTAATGATGGATGAATCTGTTCCATTTTATTGTATGCCTCTCTTAACTGAATGGCTTAGGTTAAAAGAGAACAACCTCCACCAAATGTTATGAATTATAGCATCATTTAAAACATGTTTCCTTTCCCTTGTTGCTAACAGTTTAGTGACAATACCTGAAGAATTGAACTTAATTACTTTTGATCAAGCCCTGCTCCTCCAGATATAAACATGCCTTCAATTTTACTTTTATGATTTAATTTTTTTTTGCCCAGCAATGAAAGTGTCCTTCTGTCGTTACAGTGCTTTATGTTCTACAACAGATATCATTTCAGCACTGCAGATGCCCATTCTTGTTCCTGGTGAAAATTGCTCAGAACACCACAAAACCCCTTAATGATTTATCCTGCTTCCTGTGCCCCCATTGGAGGAGCTCCTTTGACGCAGCGGCAGCAGCTCACAACAAAAAGATGGAATTTAGGCTCTATACATAGCTCTATTGTTATGTGACCTGAGGCTTTGTTTTCACATCAGCTGCCTGTCCAACTCCTTGTCAGTCTTGTTTAATTAGCTGGTATGGTCCTGGATGGCAAGGACTTTCTAAATGTTTGTTGTTTTACTTAGTGCTTAGCTCAAGGGTGCCTCCATCTCTGCTATTGTAATGCACAGAATAAATAATATTAATAGTTTAACTGAAAACAGCAGGAAAATCTTCAGTTTCCTCTCTCTCCTAATTAGTATTACCCACGTATTCTCTGTAGTTAGCACTGCCAAACATATGCTAATGGTAATCACTTACAAAAATTAATAGCAGAGGTTTAAGGATTGACTACTACACTCAGTTAAAGACCCCAACAACAGTTTTTATGCATTAAAACCTGTCAAAATATGTTGCTTCAGTAAGAAACAGCTTCTGACTACAAATGTTTCTCTAGGTCTCATATTTGCCACAACCTGTGAAGGAATTTGGGGGAGGTTTACTTCTTTCATCCTTCAGATTGTTGCCAGAATAATGTGAAATATAAGCAGTAGAAGCACAAATCTTCACACAGCATCAGAATTAGTCTCATCCTGAAGCTTTTTTTTTTTTCTTCTGATACTTTTACTGAGACTTTGCTCAGTCTTAAGCAGATCCAGCATTTCTGGTCTTGAAAACAGACATGGGATGTTCTCATGATGCTAAATATTTAATCTTTTGGACTATCTCACTGCCCCCCACCCCTTTTCCATCCTGTTTGCAAGCACATAAAATGGCTTTTTAAACTCTCCTTAATCAGTTAATGCAGTCATCTAAATCACAGACTTTCCCTGAGTTCCTGTGCAGGTTTTGTAAATACAGGGTGAATTTAGTAAAAATTAGTGAGTGCTTGTCTAGGATGTACAAAATCTGCAAGCTCTACACCTGGGCTGTTTTGAGAAGGATAAATCAAATTTAAGTAACCTACTCATACATCCTTGAACTTTGAGGGTTTTCTACTCAATAATAATAATAAAAATATTTATTTTCAGGAGAAGGAAAGCTTTGCTTAGGCCAAATGTTTTATTCCAGACTTTTAAATGGCACCAATTATTGCAGTCTATCAATTCTATCTTTCTGGCTGTCTGCCTCTTAGTGCCCAAAGACACTGCATAAGATCATTGTGGGTTCCAATTTTATTGGTATAAATACTCAAGAAAAGTAAATATTTTATTTAGGTAAATACATAAGCCCAAACACTGTGCATACCTAAAACTCCCACTTATTAATGATTTTATATTTGCAGTAGCCAGAGAAGAAATCTTCTCAAGATCTAAACACAATTTAAAATAATAAACAGAATTTCCAAAGAGAACTGGACTTAATACAATCAAGATAAAAATAAACATATGGATTACAATAGAGTGGAAATGGCTTCTCAACAATCAGTTCTTTTTATCCACTCAAACATTTCCTCTTGCATCTTCCTATCTGACACATATCTGTTGACTAGCAAGAGCTCGAGAGAAGACCAAGAGAAGAAAGAAAAAAGTCAAATATTTATTTTTTTCCCATGAAATCAGTAGGAATGACTAATGGAGCCCACAAATTGGTTCTGTTTAGCCTGAAAGCAGCATTTTAATGTGGTAATCTCAGAATACATGAACGGCACATTGACTCATAATGTGTTACTCAATTATTGTAATGTATTGTTATACTTTATATTTGTGAAAAAATTCCTTCCTAAAACTCAGCTGGTCTCAGGATGCTTCACATTCATCTCAGAAGCAGCCCACAGACTTTCTGGTGAGCTCATTTTAGTCAGATTTTCTTCTGACTCACTCAAGTGTTTGTACCAAAAGGAGGATGAAATTAATGGTGGTAGAAATTTCCTTTAATCAAATTGGTTTGACCTTTATGCTCCATAGGAAACCTTGGCTTAAGGAAAACAGATGCTCTTCACAATATTAAGGTATTTTTGCTTTCCTCCCACATAAAATGAACAAATCACCCACTGCATTTCTCAGTCTAGACTGCTTTTACTTTGGGGGACAAGGGATGAAGAAACATAAAATGTCTATGGATGTGAGGGAAAGTACACAGTGATTCACTGCAACAATTTGCAGAACAACATAAAAATAGTGGTTGAGTCACAGCTGACCTTTCTGAAAAGGTAGATTCTCATCTACATTTTAAAGGGTGCACAATACAAAAACCAGAATGACACAGGCTCCATTATTTTACCCCAGTCTTGCATCAGAAATAAAGTAGTAGAAGGTCTTTTATTCTGTAAGGTGCTCAACTAAATTGATCTATTCTCATTCTTTCCTTTTTTCCCCCCCACAAACTCTTTTATCCTTCTGGAGAGATAATTTTACTCCGATGGTTTGGGGTAGCTGCCTTAGCCTGGCTCCTATTTCAACAGAACTCCATTATATGGATTCTCAGGAAATGGAATTGGCATGGGATTTTTGCCTGGTTTTTTTCCCCCAGTAAGTCATACTTGGTTTTGCAGTCCCAGCCTGGTTTCAGTGGGGTGCCTTCCTGATGGGGTTTGCAATTACATCTTGGTGTTCTCACTTCCTGAGATCCAGGCAGATCTGCTGGTTGGTTTTGAAGAAGGTGAAACTGGGTCTCCCACACCTCAGCAAAGTGCCCTATAGCCTGATTTATCACCCAAAAGATAAGAATGATCTCCCACCCCTCCTGTGAGAAATGGCTACTGAAATGGCTACCAAATGGCCTCATGCCTGTTTTTCCTGTATAACCAAATCATTCTACAATTAACCCATGTGTATCTTTACAAACATGGGTTTTTCAGCATCATTTCACTCTAATCCACACTATTAACAGGAATGTAGGTTACCCCAACCTTCTGTAGCATGTTCATGGCATTTAGCGTGGGGAACACTGAGCAGCAGAAGGAGCTCTACCCTGTACAAAAATTAAAAAGGGGAATGAATGCCTCTGTGCAGCACCAGGAAGAGCTGCACAGAGAAACTCACTTGTCTCCAAAAGCCACATGGTTGGAAGTCCTACCACTGCAAGAGGTCCAGCTGAGACAGATAGAACATCCAAAATTGGAGTTATTAGCTGTGATAGACCCAAGGTGTGATGTCACCATGATATTTTCTGAGAAATCCCTTCACTGTGATTTTTTCTCCTGGGAAGCTGAGAAGCCTCAGAAAAGAATGAAAACAATAATTATCTGATTGTTTGGGAATGTGGTCTGGAGATCGTTTACCAACGAGGTGCATCTTTGATTGGTTCCATGTGAATTGTTTTTCATTAATGACCAATCACAGCCAGCTGTGTTGGACTCTGAGGAGTCAGTCACAAGCTTTCATTTTCATTCTTGTTAAGCCTTCTGATGTATCCTTTCACTTTCTTTAGTATAGTTTTAGTATATAATTTCTTATAATATAATATAATATCATAAAATAATAAATCAGCCTTCTGAGAACATGGAGTCAAATTTTCATCTCTCACCTCGTCCTGGGGACCCTCACAACACCACAGTGTGATGTGCAGCTCCTTAGGAGTTTAACCACAAGGCAGGGAAAGCGAGAAATTCCTCAGTCAAGAATCAGACAGCTCTCTCTATGCTTGTAGGTGAATGTAGAGATTCTTGAGAGATGTAGGGTTTCCAGGGAGGTTCCTGTCCCTCCTGAAACTGATCTCCCTGTAGCACACGAGACAAATGAAGCCCTTATGTGCTTTATCCACTCAGTCACTTCATTAACTCTTTGCACTGGAAGCAGTGTGTGAAGCTTGCTGTTAGTAAGGCTCAGAGAACAATATGAATAACCAATTAAAAAAATCCATAACAACATGCTGTATGGCAAATGAAACATGTTTGTGATGAAGAACAATAGCATAACACTAGAGAGGTCAATGCATTACTTCTCTGCATTATCTCAGCATTGGAGACAATTACTGGTCTATCAAAAATAGTTACAAGACCAATTAAGAAATACTTGTACTGGTTAGGGCACATGAACAACTCAGTTGGTTGCTTTTAAGGGGAGTGTTATTTAGGACACCAAAGATATGAGACCAACAAGGCATGACAGATTTTGCTGTAATTTTTGCTCCCATTGCAAGGCTCCCTGTTACAATTATGAGATGTCATTGGTGAATTCTGATGTAGAAAAAAAAAGTATTTATCTATGCTTGTTGGGTGACAAAGTTTTTTTTTTCAGCATTGTGAATTCTATTTTCATTAGTTCCTGCACTAGAGACATTCAGAAATGTGTCAGTGCTTCCAAGCATGTAATATCATTCTCACATGGACATGACCTTTCTTTATCAAACCTACCTTTCAGTGTTGACACACATAAGCACAGCCCAGTTATTTATATATTTATATATTTATATATTTTTATATTTATACAATAATATATTTATATATTATACATTTATACAATAATATATTTATATATTATATATTTATTTAGTTAGCTGGTTATTAATATTCAAAAACTTCAGGCATTTTTTTTCTCCTGAATAATACTCTTGGTTTCAGGAGAATGGATTAATTCAGGATTAGGGGAATACTTATGTGGCTGAAGACTTAGGGAATGATAGTTCCCCTACAATGGGTCTTTATAGAGTCTTGCACTAAAATACATAAACATCAACTGCAGTGCCTGGGGATGCAGTGTCCTTGAGATCCAACCATCAGAGTTAAGTCCCACTTGCAAAACTGTGTTGATTTCATTCTTTTGGCAATGCTTAAACAGGAGCATTTTTGCACTAAGAAACTCTAAGTGTTGCTTTAACAAATAGTTTCTGTTTCAAAGTTGCATCTTATCCCACTTTACTCTCCTTGTAAAAGTAGGTCTTGAAGCTCAGCTGCTCTTCTAGGCTGATGAAAGAGAAACTGTCCTGATATAGTTGCCTCAGAGTTTCCTTTTGGAAATTGCCTCTCCTGTAAAAACTCCAGGACAACATCTTTAGTGGTAGAGCAGACTGTCAGCGAGCCATGATGTTGTAATTACAGATTGCCAGGTGAGATAAACTTATTCTCCCCAGATTAGCGCTAATTTCCAGCAGAGAGAGAGCCAGATATGATCCTTTGCCGTGTGCTCTGCTGAGACTGATTCTCTTTTGATGAGAGGGCATTGCTGCCTTCCCTGGGCACACCAGGCTGCAGAGAGGCAGCTGACACTCAGAGAAATGCTACTGTTCATGTTCTGGCTGGATAGTGGCTACTAATTGGATGCTAAAGCAAATTACATCGCGGCTGCCTGCAGCTGTGGATTTGCACTGCTGCATGCTTGATGTGCCCATTCAATCACACTCACTCAGACTCCTGTCCAATTTGTAAATGTTCACAAAAATCCACACACTGACCTTCCAGAAACAAATTTGGGTGGCCTGAGTGCTTGCATCATTGTCCCATGATGGATTTGGGATTAAGAAAGGTCCCTAAAATCAGCTTCCAGAAGATAATTCTTCTCACCTGTGTTAGGAACCTATTTTAGGATAGCTTGTGCAGGCACCAGCTGCTCAGATATTTTGTCTTTGTTCTTCATTAATAATGGATCTCTCCTTGGTTTTAAATGATAGAAGTATAGACTCCATTTAGCAAGGGGTCAGATCCTGAAGTCCTTTGCATTTACTGAGTATATTTATGCCACATGATGCAAATTATAACTTGGTCTTCTTTCTCTATGCTAGTATAAATCTGAATTTCCCCACTGGGTGTAATCATAGGCCTCATGCATGAGGATTTAGATTCACCAGGAGAGCAAAGGCTAATAAAACACCACTCTGAAGATGGAGTATCTCATGTCTTTTATCTAATTTTTTTCCTTGCTCTCCCTCTGACTTCAGTGTTAGATGAGTTGGACCATTAGTTATTTTTATTACACTGACAAATGCAGAGTCAGGCAGGGGCACAAACTGGCTTTGATAGAGGTGTAGGATCCCTGCCAATATGGAAACTCTGCTTAGGGAATGGCTAAACCAGAGAAGGACATTGTGTGTTGCTGTATTCCATGGAAGCCATGATATAGACAAGACATCCCATCTGAAAAATGGATTTCACTCCAGTCTTCAACTCAAAGCCTGGAAAAGCCTTTTAAGACTTGGTGTGTGTGTTCCCTTTTTCTCCTTTCTGATTGAAATGTGAAGAGGGAAGAGGTTACAGTCACTTTTCATCATGATCACTTTTGTCCTTTCAAGCCTGTGCTCTTAAGGGTTTGCTGGGCCATTTTCAAAAGGCTAATGCTGAGCAACCTGCCTGTTCAAGGACTCTCTTTTTTATTCTTTTTAACATTAATTGCTCAAATGTTACCTTTCACTGGGCTTCATCAGCTTAAGCACTGCAGGTCAAAGTACAGAGCTTTAAGAACTGGATATTAAAGTCTGCAACCTCACACTCTGCCCGGAAGCTGAATTGCAAATAGTGGGAATATTTCAGATTCAAGCTTTATTGCTGCTGCATAGAAATCACCACATATACTCCAGATGACAATTTCCATCTAAATCATGGCTTTGTGGCACAGTGGAATAGCTTGATCTGGCAAGTCACTTCCATTTTTTATGGCTGGTACTTCCCAAATGCCTTGGAAACCCTCATTCTGTGCACATGTTGCAGGACAGCATTTCTTACTGCATCCATTAAGATTGTGCCCATGAAGGCAGATTTCAGAGAGCTGAGTATCCCTGTGTATTATCTCAAGAAGGAGTTGGGTTTGAAAAGAGCCAGAGTTTCCAGGAGAACTTTCTGGGAAAGCAGGATGTTCTGACATTATTCAGCAGGAGAAAGCCTGGTTAGTGAAATATTCACCATCACTTGTGATTCAGGATTGTTTCTTTCTGTAAACCAATGCTTGTGTGTGTGGTTATAGAGTTTATAAGCATGTGAGGCTCCTCATTGCCATCACTTCCAGTCAGCCAGGCCTGGCCCTGGGTGCCTTGGCCTCACTGATTGATTTAGCCTCAGGACAGCCCTGTGAAGTAGAGCTAAATGAGCCTTCTTAAATTTAAATGGCTTTCACAGGATCATGAAGCCAATAATGAGGCTATGAGGGGATGGAACTAGACACCCATCATCATCTGTGTGACAAAGAGACCCACAGCAAATCCAGACTCCTCACTTGTCCCTTTGTCAGGGACTTCAGTGTCTCCCAACCCCTGTGTGTCTGTGCACCCTTCAGTTTCTTCTCCCAAAGCACAGTTTCATCACAGTTGCATCCTTCCCTCCTTCAGGGCTGAAGTGGGGTCCCTGGGTGTCACATTCCCATTCTCTGATGAAAGCCCTTCGCCCAGGATTTTTCTCCTGGGAAGCTGAGAAGCCTCAGAGAAAAAGGAAAACAATTCTTATCTCATTTGCTTCTCCTGTGTTGCGCTCATGTGGAATGTGTTTGGAGATTGTTTACCCACAGGTGATTGTTCCATTGGTTTCTGCTGTGAGTTGTTTTCACTCTTTGGCCAATCAGGGCCAAGCTGTGTTGGGACTCTGGAGAGAGTCACGAGTTTTCATTATTACCTTTTTAGAATTCAGTAATTATCCTTTCTGCATTCTTTAGTATAGTTTAGTATAGTATTCTTTAATATCACATAGTATCATAAAATAGCAAATTAGCCTTCTGAGAACATGGAGTCAGATTCATCATTCCTTCCTACGTCTGGGGCAATGCAAACACAATACCTGTGGCCTCTGGGTCCCTTGGGGAGTTCCTTCAGCCCTTGGAAGGCAGACGGGCAGCTGCCTGAAACATCAGCAGCTCAGACCATGCAGCAAACCCAACAGCCTGATTAGGAAGGCCTGGCCTCGGAACTCTGCAGCCTTTTGGCAACAAGCTGTGAGGGAAAAGATCTCATCCAGCTGATTACTGCATGGATATGCTCTGGTATAGCCAGGTTAGGTCCAGGAAAACAAGCCTTAGGACACCACTTCCTCAGTTAAAGCCCTTAAAATCCAGTTGCCATGTTTGCTTTTCCCTTCTGCTTTTCCCTGTTTCCTCTGACTTTATGCTTATTTTCCCTTACTAGTAGTGAGTGTGACTTGTGCAAACAGCTGAGGAGCCTGTGCCCTCTCACTCTTCTCCCTGTGATTCATCATTACTAATAACTGGGATATTTTTGGCTTTTGCTCATCTGGCAGCTTGTATCAAACCAGCAGCCTGCCTTTCAGTGCTGCCAATCAAACCTTTCATTCTGCCCATGGGAGCAGAATGCCTGGTCCTGTTGGGGTTCCTCAGCAGTCCTGCTGCTGCTGCCCTTACCCAAAGCTTACACTGTGACCACGTTCACAGGGGTCTTAGGATGAGGGAAGAGATGAGGACCTGACTCCATGTTTCAGAAGGCTTGATTTATTATTTTATGATATATATTATATTAAAACTATACTAAAAGAATAGAAGAAAGGATTTAATCAGAAGGCTGGCTAAGAATAGAAAAAGAAGGAATGATAACAAAGGCTTGTGGCTTGGACTCTCTGTCCGAGCCAGCTGACTGTGATTGGCCATTAATTAGAAACAACTGCATGAGACCAATCACAGATCCACCTGTTGCATTCCACAGCAGCAGATAATTGATGTTTACATTTTGTTCCTGAGGCCTCTCAGCTTCTCGGGAGGAAAAATCCTAAGGAAAGGATTTTTCATAAGAGATGTCTGTGACATTACACTTGGACTTGAATATATCCATGTGTGTGTATGGAGCAGGGAAATATGTGTGAGAGCAGCTCATGTTTTCCATGTGTCTTTTGGAGGCACAGCAAAGCCTGCAGCACCTGCAGGAGATGAACATGCTCCATATGGCACCTGCCTTTTATGAAGTTCTCCTCAGCCTGGGGAGGCCTGTGGTGCTGTGTCAGTGCTCACTGTGCTTTACAGTGGGTTTGCTCTCCTTTCCAGCCTGAAAATCTATGCAGCACAGAGGGGGAGGAGGGTGGCTGTTAAAAATGACATAAATAGTGGTACCAAACCAGATGGGAAAAGCAGATAGAGAGAGGAAAACAAACATGTTAACCTTATAAAGGAGTTATGGGGCACCATGTTTTAGCAGGGCCTGTTGCAATAGGACAAGAGGCTTCAAGCTGACAGAGGATTGGTTTAGATTAGATCTAAAGAAGATGTTTTTGATAAATAGGGTGGTGGAACACTAGCACAACTTGCCCAGAGAGGTAATACATTCCCTATTCCTGGAAACATTCAAGGCCAGGTTGAATGGGACTCTGAGGAGCTTGGCCTGGTTGCAGAGGTCCCTGCTCCTTGCTGGGGCTCGGATTTGATGACCTTGGAATGTCCCTTCCAAAACGAACCATTCAGTTTCCTTATTGTCCTTTTTTAAGATGAATTGTGAGGGATATTGTTAATTATTGAGAGGTGTCTTGTGCTGGAAGGTGCAGATGAGACTGTATCCAGAAGTCAGTAATATGGATTTTATTTAACAGCAAATGTGAGGTAGAGAGATAGAAAGAAATAGAAAAGAAAGGGCGTGGGGAAGGAGAGTGAGGGAGACATATTAAAGCAGAAGATAGTCACCACATGTGGATCCAGTGGTGTCCTGTTGGTCTTTTTCACCCTGGACTTCTTGCTTTGGAGGGTCTTGAGGTAGTTCAAAACTTTTCACTATTTATACATTTTAGAAAATAAAGGAATTGATGCTCATTAGCTACACAGTTCTCTTATTATTTTGGTTAATTTATTCCCTTACTTCCAATGCTATTTTGCTCCTTGCTCAGTCTTTCTTTTTTATGAGTTGGTGTGTTTCTTTTCTCTAGCTGGTGGGTTGTGGTGTCCCCCTGACAGAATTCCCTTTTCCCAATCCCAACTGATTTCAGCTCAGTTGCTTCCCTCCTGGCCCATAAATTCTGCATTCTTTGTGTGCACTATCAGAGGCACGTTCATCTCCTCCAGCTTTGTTAACCTCCCCCAGGTCTGAGATGGCACTTGGACAGTAGTACCACCTTTATCTTGTCTCAAATTCTGTTATAGTGGCTCAATTTGCAGCTCAAATTCCATGTATCCATGGAAGCATATTCAGGGTGGAGTGGGTTTATAGTGTATATATTTATATTTTGTATGTGTTTATAGTGTTGGTGAGCTAATTATTGATACAAAAAATCAGGAAAATAGCAATAATTTATCCATAATTCCACAAACATAAGTAAATAAAAAATTCTTTGATCACCCCTGAATAATACAGGAGAATCAAAACCAACAAAGAGAGGAGGATTAGCTAAGTGCTAAGCAAATTTCCTATATCTCCATGTGGCTGACCACCATGCCCAGGGGCCCACAGGAATCCCTGAAATGCAGAGCAAACTTCTGAGATCAGATCACTGGAAGTGGCAATGACCTCTGTGGATTTACTCTGTCTCAAGTGCACTTGCAGGTTCTCAAGATTGAGAACTTCATCAATCCCTTTTCTTTCCCCTTTTCCCACCATCCACTTCTGCCTCGGTGTTTTTCCCTGCTCTGCTCTGTGTGTCTCAGAGCTGAGGATTTGGGCCATGATTCCCTGGCCCAGCACACCTCCAAGTGCAGAGGATGTGCTGTCACAGGCTGCTGTGCAGCACTGAGCTGCAGCAATTTGCCATGTGCCATGAGAAATAGTAGGGCTTCTGTTAACCCTCTGTCCCTGTGAGCACAGCTAAATCAATTTTCTGTACATTGCCTTGGGCTGAGGGTGTGCACGAGGACCAGTAGGGCGATTTGGGTGAAGTGTGCCAGCTTGCTAAGCCATGACAGTTCTGTCACCTTATGATTATTGTTATTTGAAATTTGGTTTGAAATATAACAAAATGTCATTAAATGTCATTTGACATTTAAAAAAATTTAAGGTAAATTTTTAAAATTTGAGATCAGTTATCTAATCCACCTTGTGACATCAAAATAAGGTAAGGATCAAGTTCCTTCATCCATACACCCCCCATATGGGATTGCTGGCACCAAAACCAGTCCCTTTTGATAACAAACATTGTCTTGAGTCCCACTGAGGACTTGGCTCCCTCTTTGGGCACCATTCTCTCTTTCCTTTTCTAAAAGATGGCAGAGAAGATATTTTCCTTCTCCTCAAGTCATTCCTTCCTTTGCATGATCCCCTCCTTATCTTTGTTTTATCCTTTATCTCCTTGTCCCAGCACCACTGAAGGTCTTTGCCCCAGCTCAGTGTTCTGCTCAATTGGCAACATCTCCAGCAAGTGGTGTAAAAAATGTAAATGTTGAGGAGACAAAGGTGAAATGTCCTTAAAGTCCTAGTGGAAAGGGCAGCCTGCAAGGAAAAAGTGCAGCCTCAGAACCTGATTTTCTTGTGTGCTGCTCAAGTTAGGACAGTATCACTAAATTTTATTTGATGTTTTGTTTAGAATTTTCCTTTTTGTATCATTGAAGTAAAAAACAAGAATCATGAAAACTTGTTTCTTGGTAACTATATATATATATATATATAGGTAATATAATAATAAAATAATATAGGTAATTTCACCTTGATGATGGTCAAACACAAATGGTGTAGGATTCAGGTTACTTTCAGCCTACCTAAATTTATTTTTTTTTTGCAGATGTGCTGAAAGCATAAAACTTCCTCCTGCACTAGTGAGCCTAATGTATTTTCAATTCAAAATCTTCCCCACCCATCACTCTCTGCACATCAACCTGCCAATCCAGATCCCTTTGCAGCATGCTCAGTCACTTGTTAAAATCTTCTGTCATTTCTTATGCAAGCTGGCAGCTACAAGAGCTTGGTGTGTCTGATGCCAGTGTTCATGTGAACCAAACCTTGCATTTGCAATTTATCTTATTTGTAGACCTAAAGTGATCATAGGCAGAGACCACAAGGCTCTGAATATTGTTCTGATTAGTTTTGGGTCACAAACCTTATGCCTACCTTCCTTCTGCTCCTCAGAAGGAGTCAAGAACTTGCACTTTATGGCCTGTCTTGTGATTCAAGGCATAATAATTTGTTTTTAAGGAGAAGATAAGAAAATCTGTGGGAGGTGATGGTCTTCTGAGGAGTGGTGAGGGCTGCTTGAAATTTCAATACATCCAGATCTGATTTAATTTGAGATCAATCTCAAAAACAAAGATGGCAATGTTTATGAAAGCGATATGCAGTGGAACTGAATTCCCACCAGTTTTGCATTATGAGCTTCAAGAACAGTGGGTTAAGTCCATATAAGTCATGGAAGGTCTGAATAGGTTCATTTACTGGGAAATGTCTCAGTGACACAGCACCAGGTGCCCTGGCTTTGGGGTTTATCACAGCTGGGGAGCAGAGAAACATTTCCTTTTTATTTTTTTTTTTTTAATTTACTTTTTAGGGCACCAAGGCATTGTAATGTGGGCAGGGTGATGCCAGGCTGCAATAGGACAATAAAATCACATTTCAAAGGCAAAAGTCTGGATCAGAAGGAGTGGCACAAGTACTTGGCCATCCTTGGTGAGATCCTGGGTGCCTGTAAATTGGGCCAGGTCCAGATGTGTTGTGTTTGTGGAACTGATTTTCTCCAGCTGAAAGTCAGATAGATCAGCTCCACTGAAGCCTAGATCCCTTGCCTCAACCCAGACAGTGAATTATTTTTAGATTTCATGGATTATTTGAGTTATTTTTAGATTACATGGATTCAGTCTGCGAGAAAGAGGGGATGATAGTCCCAAATCCCTCAAGCATCCCCTGAAATCTCCCCGAATCCCTGAGAGACAGTAAAACTCAGATTTTGCCAGCCTGTGATATCTTGGCTGAAAGTCCTGTGTACATCCAGGAGGAGGAAGGGGATGATGCATCTTACACATGGTAACATGTTGCAGTCCCCCTGAGGCTTGAACAGAACATGGACCATCTGGATTTCTGTAATGTGAAGTTCAATTAAAATGTTTTGATGTTAAGCACATGCCATTTTTGAGGATATAATTTTTTTCTCCTCAGATTTCCATTTCTCTCTGTTCTGTTAGAAACAAGAATGAGAGGGAGAGAGGGAGTTATAAATATTTCACATGAAATTCCATATGGCTTCTAAAGTCACACTAATATGCATTTAGGAATTATTCATTTTTTTAATAAAAGAAAAGCAATTGAAATATGAATCTTGCCCTAATAAGCTAGGAAAATAAACGTTGGACATATGGGTGACTTTCTAGACCTGTGAATTGAAGACTGATGTGAAGAAGGAGACTTCTGTCATTGGAAAAGCCTCTACAGGTGAAATTGTCAATATTTATTCCTCCCGAGCCAAACTTTTTAGCTGACAGCTCCAGGACCATTGGCAAATAGTTAAAAAAGCCAGTGTACTCTCAGTCATCTTGGAATTACCACATGTCAACTTACATGTCCAGCAAAATGAATATACTGACCTGCAAATCAGTAAAAAAATGGTGAAAAAATTCCCCTCCTCCCAAAAAAAAAAAAAAAAGTGGTGAAAAACCTTTGCTCAAAGCACCTTCTTCTTATAACATGGCCATATCTGAGTGGAAGGTGGGTTTGGGAAACACCTCCTTGAAAGGATCTTTGTGAGAAGCATGTGGCACCTTCAACAAAATTCCTTTGTTGCCAAGTGCGGCAGCTGTGTGTGCTGGAAGCATTTCCTGGGACAAACACTTGGAGGTCTCTTGGTATAAGAAAAGAGAAATGGGAAAAATTCTCTGGCTGGGTGACTACTTTTTTTTTTTTTATTTTTTTGGCCTGTTGTTCATGATTGAGGATCTGCAATATTGTGGGTGCCAAGACAACATGTCCCTTTCACACCCATCCCTGGAAGGGTCCAAGGCCAGGTTGGACAGGGCGTGGAACAAACCTGGAATAGTGGAAGGTGTTCTTGCCCATGGCAGGGGGTTGGAACTGGCTGATCTTTAAGGTCCCTCCCAAACCAAACCATTTTGTGATCCTGTGATTCTCCTGAGGACCTCCTCTGGTGGCTGTGTGTGTGAAAGCCATTTTCACAGGGATTTCTTGCTTGGTGTCACTGCATTACTGATCCCACAGCTGTGCTGAACAAAGCTGTGGCTCTGTGAGTAAAAGCACATGCAAAAGACAAAGTTAGGTGCACTGTCTAATTAATTCAGGCCAGGTTTGCAGCCCCAGTCCCGTGGCTGTGCACAGTTCGCCCCATAGATCAAGCAGACACTTTGGATGCACTGTAGGATTGTGCTGAACTTTGGATGTACTGTGTGATTTTACTGCATGCAAGCTAGAATGGTTTTAAGAGTCAAATCCCCATCTCATTTAAATTGGCAGGATGTTATAAATGATTTCATAGCTGCATACTTTGAAGCTGCCTTCTTTATATTGATGGAGAAGGATGGTCACATTCATGCAGAACCTGGTTCTGTTAATCAGTTCACTGCTGTTAACTGGGGCAAACCTCATTCTTACCCAGCGTGGGCATGGATTTCATTTGTTTGTAAAGCAGGCTGGAGAAATGAACCTGTTTTGAATCCAGCTCAAGCTGATATACTGTTTAATTCTTCCCTGGTCCAAAACACCTCTATTTGGCACTCCATGTTTGTTGGGGAATACCCCCACATCTTTTCCTTGTGGATTTCAGGTCACATCTGCCAACTCTGAAATTTTCAGTGATTTGGTGAGTGACAAGAGAGCATTCAGAAATAAATAAATCAGTTTATACATTGGTTGTTTTTGCTGGAGTGCAAAGCACCAGCTTCACCTCTGAGAGAAGCAATACAATTCCCTTGTAATTAAATGTAACTTACACTGCTCATGACACAACTTCTGAAATGTGCTTGGAAATGGCTTCTGTGGGAAGTCTTTAGAGCTTAGTTTAAGCAGATGAGTATTGCTGTGGAAATAAAGAGGATTATTTGTGTGCTTACAGATAAGTGCGTGCATAAATTCTAGCAAGATTGAAGTCTTTGCGTTTATGTTAAAGTGAAAAAAAGTAACAAATTTCACCTACTTTTTGTTTTGCTTACACTTTATGCCAAGCTGGTAAACCCACTATAAAAAAATAGAGTGCTTGAGTGAGTATATGGGATTATTTATACTGTTTTTCATAGACTTTTTAATCACTTCAAATAACATTAGGGTGCAGGTAATTCTCAGTTTAAATTCTCAAATAAAAGGACCATGGAAAACATTGCAGTTTGAATCCCAAATGTTCTACATTCCTCAAGAAAATGTCTTCCCAGGACACAGCTGGGATGAAATGCTTTATTTGCATTGATTGATCTTGGATTATTGCAGAACATCCAGATTTATTCAAACTACATGGAATGTTTAGAGATGATTAGTGACCCAGATTGAGAGAGGTCAATGAAACAGTCTGAGAACAGTTTTCTGTCTTCATTAAACATGAAAAGCATCTGTGCTGGTTCAAAATGTGCTCAAAGTTTGATTTTGCCAACTACTGATCAGTCAGAGAGATTTGAAATTATCTGGGAAACACTGTTTTTATTTATGTGCTGGTACATAAGTGATGTGCTACTGCTCATAGTTGTGTGCTCAATTTAGACTCAGGTGTCAAGGAAGGATTAAGGGAAGGATGAAAGGGAAAGCAAAACTGAATCACAGAATGGGTTGGTATGGAAGGGACTTTAAAAATCATCTTGTTCCAACCTCCTGCCATGGGCAGGAACACCTTGCACTAGACCAGGTTTCTCAAAGCCCCATCCAACCTGGCCTTGGACGCCAAAGATGGACAAATGACCCTTTCCTCCCCCAAAATCTAGTGCCAGAACAAAGAAGCTACCACTGAAGATAGTTTATTGTTTGTGCCTGTTTTGTTTCATTGTTTTGGCTTTTTTTAGTCTTTCTCAGGAACCCCTAATAATGGAATGTAGATTACAGTAGTATTAGGACTTTTGAGTCTTGACATCAAGGAAATGAACACTGAGACAGATAAGTAAGTATAGAGAGTTTTATTACATATAAAACACTTTAAAACCACTAAGTAGAAAACACTGGACCAGCTATATTAAGACTCTCATTCCTTTACTCTTGGAAATGAAGTAATAAAATCTCTTTCATAGAGAAAGCTGACATTAGCTATGCCATAGTGTGGGTAAATAGGTATGAGAGTGAAAATGACCTTAAGTCTAAATTCTGCTTCCCAGCATCAGAAGATGCTGTACTGAAATGAACTGGAGCTTTTGGAAAATAGAGGGAAAACCCAAAAGGACAGCAGCATCGTGCAAGTTTAGTTCTAGATACAGAAAGGACAAGATTATATTTTAATCAATAACCAGAGCACTACATATTTTCTGCAGTTTTGTTTTGGTTATAAGAACTCTTTATCTATGTCTTAAAGGGAAAGGAATATTCTTTGGTTCTTTTTCCCCTCTCCATACTGTTCATTCCTGTACATAAAATAAGTGGCCCTGATTGAAGATTTTGACTTTTATTTCTGGCGCCTCTTGCTGCTTTCTCAGACCTGAAAATGATAATCTGTTGAGAATAGAATTGGAAGAATTGTAGGTATGAAAGAATAAAATTTTGAAAGAATTGCCGATATTTTGAAGACCTTTAAAATCACTCAGCCTCTGAATGTCCAACTTGATATCAAGAATATTTCCCTTTATGTCTAGAATCAGAGAAGTGTGATCATATCCTTCTAACACAAGATATTTTCCATGTTTGGCACCACCCTGACACAATCAGGTAAAAACCAACAGCAGTAAGAAAATCCTGGGGGCCCTCTACACAACCTCTCTTTTCTGGAGAGAGGTTTCTGCTTTATGGACAACAATTCCAGAGTGTGATATGGTGTTTTCACTGAAATAAGATTACAGTGACAGAAATAATAATAGAAAAACAGCTAATCACTCAGAAAGCATCAGCACTCACTGGTAAGATGAAAAACGAAATTCCACCCCAGGAACATTAAGGAAAAATTAAGAACCATCCCAATCCAAGAGGGCAGTTGTGGGCTAGTGCAGTGGTTTGAGTCAAGGGGTTGAGCTAGAAATGCGACTGAGATAGTGAAAACTATATATTTTTTAATTAAAATGAATGAATGAATTAATTAATTAAGAGGCTAAAATTGAAAAAAATAAATTAATTAAGAGGTTAAGTTAGAAATGTAGTTAGCCAAGATCATATACTGTGACTAGAGCTTAACAAGGAAATGAATTGATACCAAGTGGGGATAACTGAAACATGTTGGGAATGACAGGTGATACATGAAGTATTGTAAGAGTGCAGGAGCCATAAATACCACGGGGATCTATGAATGAGAGGAGGTTTGGACTGTGACCAGCAAGTCAAGGAACTCTCCCAACCTGACACAGGTGAGGAGTTTACTGTGAGGAAGAGGTCTTACTTCCTCCCAGAGACCTCTGACCCAATTAAAGAGGAGAATTATGCAGCCATAATGTCTTGGGTTTCTGTGGTTGAAATGGCTCCCAAGTTATTAGAAAGTCTCTTTTTTCCCAACCCCGTGACCAAAGAAGAAGTCAGGATTCCTCGGCTCTCGTTTTCAAGGTTGTTAATTTTCTCTTATCTAATACATTCTTTCTCTGACCTGCTGAGATCTGTCTGGCAGGTTGGTTTGTGGCACTCTGACCACCCTTGGAGTGGTGTTAGTTTTTTATACTAAGAACCACGTGTGTTTATTTACACTAATTTTCCAATACCTATCACTTATGCTAGACAATCTGTCTCTATTCTAAACCAATCCAAAAGTGCCACCACCACAGCAAAAGATGGAGGAAAAGAAGAAGGAGAAGAGGGACAGGACGCACCCAGGTTCCTTCATCTTGTCTCTTGAATCCCCATTCTAAATCCCCAAAATTCTACTTTTTCACCCTGTGACAAATTAACTATTGTTCTACTCAAACTCTTGTGGCTTGTAAATCTTCACACAAAGTTGGTAATTTTTCCATGGGCTAAAATTGAAGGCACAGCTGTTTTTGACTCCATGCCAAGGTCTCTGAGCCCCCTGCCAGGGTCTCAAGTCATCCAGGGCAGCCAGAGGAATGTCCTGGGTTCTGACAATAATGGACATTCAGCTAATTATAACATGAGGTGAGAACTAATGTTTATGTAATAGGTGTTGTAGAACCTGTCCTGGGAACCATCTGAATAGGTAAAACCTTTCTGGATAAATAGAGAGCAGGAGTTTGTGACTTTCTGCATGAGTCTTTGAGAGGTTACTCCCCATGTGTCCAGCACTGTAATAAATACACCCTCTTTCCAGCTATAATTAGTTGAAGAGTCATCTGTCTGTGCTGCAGGGTTAGCTCCAGCTTACCCAGGTTGCTTGGATTATACAATTATTGCCAAAATCCCAGCAGCTTTTTCTCCAGAAGAGCAGCCAGTGCTGAAGATCATTGTGCTCACCTGCCTGGGCTGCCAGGCATTTCTTTGCACAGCATTCAGGCATTTCTTTGCACAGCATTCAGGCATTTCTTTGCACAGCATTCTCAGAGGTGCTGTTTGTCACTTTGGGGCTTTGCATCCCACCACAGGAGCCCTCTTTTCACCCTCTGCCAGGGGCAGAGCCCTCCAAACCTTGCGGAGACACCACCTGAAGGAAGGACCCCTCAAAAACCCACAAAGGTCGCTGAATGCACAAGGATGAGGATGAAGATTTGACTTTTTCTCTGCCTCAGATGTCGAAGCAGCTGCTCTGAGACTGTTCTATCCTCTGAAGGAACATTCTGTCTCAGCAAGCAGAGAAAGGAAAAGAGAGATCTTACACCATGATAATTACTTGAGCAAAAATAAACACACATATGGTGTGACATTTTCCTAATGCTCGGATCCTATTTGGAAGCAAATGTATTAATTAAAGGGGGGAGTAGAAAGGGGGAAAACAAACAATCTCTGAGTCATGAGAACATGACAAGCTGTCCTTTGAAAATGTTATTTTTATTTTTCATTGACACTGGTGTTAATTTATTAGGTGTAGTAATGTGTGCTTACTTATTTGTTGTTCAAAAGCAACAATTTTCTTCCTCATTGCTTTTCTGTTTCATGTTCCATTTTTTTTTTAATCTTTATAGACAGTGCTGAGCTAAGAAGAAAATTCACCCCCAGATAAGGGCCATATCAATGTCTTTTTGTCCTTGAAGCTCTCAAAAGCTGATGTTAAACTTTCCCTGGTCTCATAAAAGATGTGATTGAGCATTTGTGGCAGGGAAGATATGAAATTCTCTTTGTTTCTCTTTGATGGTAAAATTCTCTTTTTATTTAAGACAAGCTGCACTTGTGCCTAGGCTTCAAATGAGAACATCTTTGACAATTGTCTTCAAGAATTAGAGACAGAAATGCAGAGTGCAGTCCAGAAATGGCCATTCCAGCAAATACCCACAGTGGTGATGCAGCAGTAATTAAGCAGAAACAAATCTTTAAAAACTGAACTTCACATGGAACAAGTAAAAAGAGAAATGGACAAAAATCACATGTTTCTTCTCAACAGGGTACAAAAACAGGAACCCAAGGACGTCCCCTGGGGTTTTCTTATTGCTGCTGTTCCTCACATGACTCTCCTTCCAGTTGTACAGAAGGGGAAAGCCATATGCCAACCCAGTGAAAATACTGAGCTTTTACTACCCACAGCCTTTTAAATTTTGCAAGGTTTTATAATGTTTTCATACCTATTGGTCCACAATATCAAAATTAAAACCTTTGGAAAGAACACAGTAATAGCTTTTTTTTTTTTTGCAAATTTTTTAAAATGTTCTTCAGTAATTTTCTTCACTCTCTTCTGTGAAGTTTTTCCTTGTGGAAGTATTTTAATTCCCCAGAAATGTAAACCAGTTCAGTTTTACATTTTACATTTTCTACTTTGCCTCTCTATTTTCACTCCTGTCTTCTTTCTCGAAAGCAAAACAAGGAGATGAAAATAAATAGTATTAAACCTGTAGATGTTGAAGGGAAAAACAAAATGCTCAAAAGCTATTTTGTTTTTTATTTAAATATGAAACTCCATTAGTAAATAATGACATTCTAGAGGAGAATTTTCCCTTTAGGAAAGCACAACTTTAAGCTGAAAATATTTTAAATATAAGCTTTAATCGGTTCTTGAAATAAATGCCACACTTCAATCTAAAAGAATGTTTGTTTTATTTCCATTCCTTGTAATTTCAGAAAATGTCTTAACTATAAGGCATCATGAAATCATGGTATATATTTCAGTCAATTATATGTTGTAATAAAAACCCTTTAAGTGTTTTGAATCATGGCTGTTGTGTTCTTTCAGAAGATCTCTCAAACTTCTTGCCTAATCTGTGGAGCTGTTCACCCCCTGCACATTTTTCAATCTATTCACTCCTGCAGAAGCCATCTGGTTCTCAACTCAGTCTTTCTCATATGCTCAAAGTTTCTTTTTTTTCTCCTTCTTTCAAGAATCTTAAGCTAATAAAGACTTTTTAAAATATAGAGTTGGGCTAGTTAAAGTACAATGCTTGTTCTTATGAAAAAAAAATTGAAACAATTTTTCAGATTTTCAACAGTGGGTTTCTCCCACCCTCCTTTTCAAAAAACCCCAACAAACCAAAAAACCTTCCAGTTTTCATTTGTATTTCCCCCCTATTTCTTCTGTATTCTTTGTATTTTGTTTCCACCCCAGCTGGAATGTATAGATAAAGATAAAATAATATAGAAATATATAGAAATATAGAAATGAAATATAGAGATATAGAAATTATATAGAAATATAGAAATAAATATAGAAATATAGAAATAATATAGAAATATAGAAAAGAGTGCTATTTTAGGTGCAGGTTCCCTGGCATTTGGTTATTCACATACTTTGGTTCTTGGACACTACTTCAACTTCACTGACCTTTGGCCTGACATTGCCAAAAGCATTAACAATGCTTTAATTAACAATGGAAAGGAACAAATTTTGTCCTTAAGGGATTTGTTGGGACAGGAAAGAACTTAGAGTGTCCTAAGAAGGAGAGAAGGAGGTTTCCTGGCAAGGAAAATGACAAAATTATTGTCCCTTCCATTCAGCTCAAGATACCATGAATGGTTCTTGCTGTCTGGATGGGACTTTGTGGTTACTCTGCTGGATCTTAACAAATGGGGAATATATTCTCTTACCCTGCCATTTTTCACTTCCAGTCTATTTTCCCCCATTTCTAAACCTAAAAAGTCTTAATGGGCTACACAGAGAGGGAGTGACAAATCCTTCCTCTCACAAAGAAGTACAGTCAAGAGGCAACTAATGCATTTTATGTTAAATATATTGGGTCATCTTCATTTTATTAAAGAGGAATTAAAAAAAATAAGAGCAGCTGAGGTAGAGATTTGGCTTTGAACTTCTCTCCTCACATATTCAATGGATATGGATATGATTAAGCTCCATGCTGGGCTCTCATCCTACAGAGCTCCCTTTGAGCTGATCAAATATGGGGTACCTGAGATGACAGCACAGTCCTGGCAGAAATGGCACAGGAATTGTGGGACAAAACCAATGAAGGAAATGCTCAGCTTTACCTGGAACCATCCACAGAATTCATCAGGGAGTTGAGAGTGTAAAACCTGCAAATAGGAAGGGCTGCTTGCCAGTTCTTCTAATTGCACCCCTTGTGTGTTGTTTCACCCTTGCAATATCCAACCGCTTTATGACAAATTGCCCTCAGGACTTTCTACAGCTGATTTTCTTTCCCTGGTGCTGAATTATTTATTACTTTTCTTCCACCTACAGTCCTTCATGGTATATTTTATCATTTCTATTTTAAAAAGTGTTAAAAAAAAGCCTCAAAAAAAAAAAATTGAGAGGTTAACTTGGGGTCTGCCTGTTCTTTCCAATTTCTGTGCCAACTTTCAGCATAAAACTGGTGATTTAATATATATGAAGACATCTCTTTTGATTTCCAGTGGAATTTTTAATACTGAATGGAGATTGACAATCGAGGATCAAAAGCATGGTTCCAAGAGGCTTTTGTGCTTTGGTGCTCAGCATAATTTTCACAATATTTTTTTAAACATCAGATATAAAGAACAGATAGAAGGATTTAGATTAAATCCAATGACTCTCAAAAATGGAGGATTTGGAGCAATCTGACCTTTTGGAAGAAATTTTTATCAAAGCCAAAAGTAAATCCTGATCTGTATGTAATCAGGAGACTGATTCTGGTTTGTCAAACATTTGCTGGCAACAGAAGGAGAACCAAGGGGGAAATCTGTTAGCAGGGGCTAAGGGAGTGAAAAGCAATAAATGAATTCTGCAAGCAATGGATGGCAGGGAAAGGGGAAACTGCTTTATTTTGCCAGGAATTTCAACTTCAACTCAAGGCCCTCTCAGTGTGGGGTGATTAGGTTTGGGTGATTTAGATCTGCTGTCCAATTTGACCTGTTGCCATAGGGTTAGAGGTAATATGTAAAAAATACCCCACAGGATACTGGTAGATTGTCATTCTGGATTTATCCTCCTTTAGGAAGTGAGATTCACAAAGACTTCTCCATTTAAAACATAAGCTGCTTACCTCAGGAGGCTGATCACACCTTATTGTATATTTTTAGAGTTCTTACTATCTCAAAGGAGTTTTGTTTCTGGATTGTAGAGAGGGTCTATTTAACTGAAAATTGATTAAACAGCAAAAGGAAAATAAATTGCAATGCCAAGTATGAAAAATGACACATGAGTTGCATAACTGCAAAGATGAATAGCTGTGCCTGCAGGCAGGACCATTATAAACAGCATTCTCTAGTTGGTTTCACTGGACTCTGAGTTTTCCCTGTACATGACTTAAGATTAATTAAATAAGGCAAAAATGGTAGCTCTTTGGTATGAATAATTGTCATGTCTGCCCAAAGTAGCCGCTGGAAAAGAATTAATCATCTCTAGTTCAGTTCCTCTTCATCAGCAATTGGCTTTGTTATGAATGAAGTTCTTGTGTATCATTGACTTACTCTTCTCAGTGATAATGAAGTCTCCTTCATTCAGACCAACAGATTTCTAAAATTCAATGAGGAAGCAGTATGCTAAAATTACAGCAAGATTGATTTTTGAAGTTTTCTGGAGGTGGTGGATACAGCTTCACTTGCGTACCATCAATCATAAGGAGATGGCGCTTAAACACATTTGTTTGGAAAGATAATGAGGTTTCCAAAAAGCAGCCATGGTGACATGTAGTCTGAGGATCAAATTCAAGAGAGAAACCTGGATAACCTGAGTCTCTCAAGGAAAGAAACACTTTAAAAGTCACAGTACCAAGCACTCGAATCAATAAACACACGTCAAGGTTTGAGGCTGGTGCAATGCCAGTGCCCCCATGAAAATACCTTCTCCCTGGTTTCTGCTGGGAGATGTGACCAGGAATAAGCAAAGCAGGCCTCCACTTAGAAATAAAGAAAAGAAAACTTTATTAACTATACTACAACAAGAAGTAAAAAGAAACACACACAGGGAAAATGAAAACCTTACAAATACATTTCCTCCTCCCCCCACCACATTTCCAATACATCTATCTCCCAAATCACTGACTCTCGATCCATCACCACCCTGTAGATAATCCATTCTCAATTCTTCAAGAGGAGAGGAGTCCTTCTTGTGCTATAGTGACCTCTTCCTTTCATGTCCAGTTCTCTCACCACTGAACACGGACCAGAGCTGCTTCTAGGGTCGTCTTTTAAGGACGCTTTGTCCCATTCCAAAAAGAGCAGTCTCTCCTTTGGGACACCTGTTCCCCCCAAATTTGTTCGCCCCGTGGGGCCAAGGGGCACCAACACTGAACCCTCTTGGTTCTGAGGCACAGCCTCCCCCTGGACGCAGTCTCTGTATCACAAGGAAACATGGTTCTGTCCATGGCTATACAAGAAAAGTCTAGCAAAAGCCACTCCATCATCTCTTCCAGCCTAAAACTCTTCCCTATTCTTCCAACATCTCTCACTGCTCAGACTTTCATCACTTGCCCATTTCCTTCTTCATCCTCCACTCCATCTCCCCTCCAGGAAAGGTCAATGCTCCGCAAAGTTTTCATTGTCCAAAAGGGGTTAAAAGCTCCTACAAGAGCCAGACACCTTCTCCTTGCACCCCCCACCTTCTCCGCAGGCTGGGCTGTACGGCCCGCGCAGGATATCAGATTCCAAGGTAACAGTCCCAGGCACCGGCTCTCCCTCTCTCTCTGTCTTCCGGCAGGGGGCGGGGGTGTGGGGGGAGCAGCTGCCTGATGGCTCCCGGTGTCTTTTTCTCTCTTCCACCCTTCCATCCTCAGGCCAGGCCTAACTCCCATCTCTGTCCAAGGCCCCGGCCTAACCTCATGGCCGCATGGGTTTCCCCCTCCCACCGCCCAGCCAGCAGCTGGGCTGGGGGAGAGACCCAAATTCTTGCTGCCAGAAACCCAAAAGGAGCCTCCCAGGGGAGAGCTCTTCTTTTAACCCCTGTGTTCTCAGAGGCGTATTCAATGCCCCAGTGGCCAAATCAGGTGCCAATATTAAAATCTGAACACCTATTGGTGACCACAACATATCCCAGAAAACCTACTTCCTCTCAAACCACGACAACACATCCACCGATTTTATGTTGTCTGTAAGATGAAGAGACCTCTGCTCAATCCAGATGTGAAGTGACCTAGCCTTAAAATTTGAAGCATGACTTTTTTCACCAAAAATATTGTTCAGTCAAATTGGCTAAACAGTGTTCTAAGGTCACTGTGGAGAAAAAAAACCAAGTCTCAAGAGGTTTTAGTAATATTTGTGGCAGCAGCCTTGATGAGCAAACTACCCTGTCCTGTCACATAATGCAGTGCAAATTCAGCAAATGAGAAAAAATGGTCTTCATTAGGAAGCTCTACATTCATCCTCAGTACCTGAGCTTTTCATAAGGCCTGAAGAGTGAATTTTGATTTTCTTCAAGATCATGTTAGCCTGAGATATAATAATACTAATAGTATCACTGAACATATAAACATGCATTCTTGTCTGATAATAGACATGAAGTAGGCCTTATGATCTTCTGGAACAGTGATTGCCTGGATTGGCCAAAGTTCAAGGGAAAGACAGATGATTTATGAAATGTTGTGCAATGTATCTGGTTAACAATATGAGTATGATAAAGGCAAATCTTATTCTGGAATGTGCTTACAGGAGAACATCATGTCAGGTCCCGGATGTTGCCTTTGGATGTGAACTCCCCTTTCACACAGCTTCAGAGTCCCTGCAGCCAGACTCCTGTGTCCAGGAGGTTTTTTTTGTGCTACTTAGGAGCTGTAATAAGAACTTGAGCAGGTATCACATAGAAGGGGTTCTTGAGCTTCTCATTTACTGTAAATTGAGGAAGACTCTGGTTCCACCTTCCTCAGTTGGTAGCACAACAATTCTCCAATGTGTACAGCTCTAAATACAAAGCAGAAGAGGTTTTTCTAGATCCTATGCAAGGTAGGAAGAGAAATACTTGTTTTAGATTGCAGAAAAAAAGTGTGAGGTTTGCTGAATATTCAGGGACCCTTCCCAAATCTAGTGGTGATGCAACACAAAACCAGGGTCATGCTGCACACTCTTCACTGAGGCCTGTATAATCACTTTAGACAGACACCTGTCAGGGGTAATTCAAACATCATTATCCTGTCCAGAACAGATGATGATTTAGATGGACACATGGAGACGCTTCCAAAGTAAACAACAGGTTTTTTGGCTGAACAATTCTGGCTTCTGCCACGGATGTCTAACTGGGCAGTGAGGCCACTTTCCCATCTCCTTTGTGGCTGAAACCACTTCCAAAATGATGTGGCAACCACTGCACTTTGCCTTAAGAGAGCCACCTCCCTTTCTCTGCATATGCACTACTGTACTGCCAGGGAGATCAAAAAGGAATGGAAAATACCTCTAGAATTGTACACCTAGAATTACAGAACAGTTTGAATTAGAAGATCATCTACTTCCAATCCCCCTGCCATGGACCCTCTCCCACTGAAGTCCAGGGTGCTCTAGCACAAGACCCAGCTGGTTTGGATTTGGCAGATTCACATTTCCACAAGGTTTTGCCTGAAGCTGCTGTAGCTTTGTCTCTTCTCTTCTCTGAGCACCTTGGGCTCTGTCCTGCTCTTTCCCTATGCTGACCAAAAGCTGTCCTCTCTTTGACACAAATCTCAGCTTTCTTGTTTAGTTATTCAAAATGTTATCATAAATCACCAGAAAATGTATAATAGGAATGAGGGAAAAAGTTCCCATCTCTGATGGAACTCTCATCAAAGAATAAGATGCTTTTTAATTAACCCGAAGGAGTTTTAGCAAGACAAGCCAATTTGTCTGTGTTACCTTTAGTCTTGTTTCCATAGCACATTTTGGGTGGCAGATAGCAGGTCAGGTTTATTTTAATTAACTTTAGGTGGCTAAAAAAGACAGATATTTCTATCTCATCCATCTTCTCTAATCTCAATATCTTTCTCAAAAAGATTTGAATAATAATAACATGGTAAGCTCTTCAATTCATTAATTGTTCACGGAAGAGAGAAAGAAAAAAAAAATGTTTTAAAAAGGAATTAAGTTTCTTGTAGCCTACAAAGCATTCTAGTCCTTTATAATACATGGTTTAATCTGCTCTCAATCAAATAAAACATATTGAAAATCCTTTTTTTTTTGAAATGCAATTAATTTCAGATCAAACCTACTTTTATTCTTAGCACCTCTGTATGTGGGGATCATGAACTGTGTAATCAGTGACGGGTAGAGAGAGGCATGTAAAGCTCTTAACACTGGATATTAATAAAAGGGCCGGAGATAGGCCTAGGGAGCTGTAAGAAAAGTCACCTAGATTTCTACCAGTTATTTTGCAGCCAAATGTTACAGCCATAAAATTTATGGGAGTAGGGATCTCTTTCCACTCCTGGCACATGACATTTAGCACAATGGTGTGCTGAACTGCACAAGAACTCTCCTGTCTATTGGAATATGACTGCTGCTCTGCTAAAGGAGGCATTTTTCCAGCATAATTTTTACCAGATCCCTGAAACAGAGAGCACGTGCAGAAGCAGTAGTTGTTATTAGGTAAAGGTATTATCATAATGTAAAATATTGCCACAACACAGGGGAAAACCATCAAGTGAGACTCCTATAAGAGAAAGCTTTGCCACTAGTTTCCAGTCTGAGCCATCAGTGTGGTGATGCTCTGAGTCCCCACAGGATCTTTCACCCCAACTCCTGAAGGTGCTTGTTGAGAAATAAATTCATATGGCTCCAAATTTACTAGATTGAGCCCCACATCTGCAGACTGAGGATGTGAGGGTCTTCTTTCAGGGAATATCTTCTGAATCACTAATGATCTAACTAACAAGAGCTTATTGTGGAGTTATTTTACCTGTGAACTCTCTGCCATATTTATTGGGTGCACTGGATTAAGCCAAGATGAGTATTTGCTATACAGTGATTTTCCTGTTTTTCTCATGTTGACATTCATCTTTCTACAGCACAGTATTTGAATTCAGAACCTTTTTTCCCAGTGTTACCTGTCAGTCTCAACATTTGTCACTTCTCACAATCAAAATTGCCCACTACTGCTGTCAGTTGGATTTTGTTCATATGAAACTCATTTCCCTCCCTTTATTAAAAAAAAAAAAAAAAAAAATTAAGAAAATTTGAGTCCCATTGCTTGCATTATTCATGGACTTTTCCCCCCAGCAATTTATCTATTAGCTCTGTGATTTTCTTCTCTCTGTATCTTTAGTTTATACATTTGGTAATACATAAACAATTCCACAAGTAATACAGAAACAAGCAGTCAGCTGAGTATTTTACTTGAGGAAAAACCAAACACTGCAAATGTGTCCTTTTCAATAAAACAAAACAACTGGAGCTGGGTGCAACTCCGAGTCGAGCCCAGCACTCTGATCTTGCTTCTAATTTTGCTGTGGTATGAATTGTGGGTCTTGGCTCACTCTGGTTTGTCTGATTCCTCACCCTGCTTCTTCACACTGGAAATCACAGGAATTAGGGGAGATGATGAACAATAACCATATAAACCATTGCTTAGGTTTGGACAGAGGCTTTCCAAGTGAGAGGAAAGGCTTGAATTGATTTCAGCATGCTCTGGAGGGGCTGCCAGCCTTGCTCCCTTAGGCAGCAGGAGAAGCTCAAGCCCTGGTTTGCCTGAGCACAAGGTCTGCGGTCTTTTCTGAGTTCCCCAGATGGAGGGAAGAATTGAGAATCTGACTCCATGTTATTAGGAGGCTAATTTATTATTCTATTCTATTCTATTCTATTCTATTCTATTCTATTCTATTCTATTCTATTCTATTCTATTCTATTCTAGAATGCTATACTAAAACTATACTAAAGAATACAGGATAAGACAGAAGGCTACAAAGAATGATAACGAAAAACTCATGACTCCTTCCAGAGTCCTGACACAGCTGGACGGTGATTGGTCATTAAGTCAAAGCAATTCACATGAAACCAATAAAACAATGACCAGTTGGTTAACAATGTCCAAGCCGCATTCCAAAGCAGCAAACACAGGAGAAGCAATCAGATAATTATTGTTTTCATTTTTCTCTGAGGCTTCTCAGCTTCCCAGGAGCAGAAATCCTCGCGAAGGGATTTTTCAGAAAATACGATGGTGACACAAGGTCTAAGGGCAGAAATGGTGATTTCAGCTCAGGTTTTGTGCCTGCCTGTCTGGGCTCTCTGCCTGTTCCAGTTCCATGTAAATTGCTGGGAATTGCTCCTCTAATTTATAGAGAAGAGGTGTTTTCTTTTAAAAAAGTTTCAAAAGGCTTGGAATCATAGCATAGAGTCATAGAATACCCTCAGCTGGAAGGAATCAACAAGAATCATTGCATCCAACTCCTGGCCTTGCACAGGACACCCCAACAATTCCACTCTGCTCCTGAGAGCATTGTGCAAACCCTTCTTGAGCTCTGCCAGGCTGGTGCTGTGACCACTGCCCTGGGGATCCCTTTCCAGTGCCCAGCCACCCTCTGGGGGAAGAACCTTTTCCTGATATCCAACACAAACCTCCTCTGACACAACTTCAGGCCATTCGTTGGGTCCTGTCACTGTCACCACAGGCTGAGTTCAGAGCCTGACTGTGTACCTGTGTCCATCTGTCCCAAAAAGCTTTGGGATCAACAAAAAAGTTATTCTTATTTTTTAAAAAGTTGAAACTCCTATATGAAAATATAAATCTCTTATAAATCTCCTATTAATTCTAAAGGAGAAAGCAAAATAATTCAGAGAATGCAGTCACTCAAAGGGGTGGACTGCAGGGGCAGGAATGTGCTCCCTTCCCACCTGGAGACTTCATTGAGACCATTTCAATTACTTAGCTCATGAATGCAGCACCCTTGACATTGCAGTCAACATTTTAATTTCACATGAAATACAGTGCAATTATGGCCTACTGAGAGAAATGACAGCACCGTTTATGTCACTCAGTGGAAAATTACAATTGGGTGGAACAATTACTGCAGTTTATTTTTGTTTATGAAGAAAATTATGCTTGTGGCTTCTTTCACACCATGGGTACCTGATGGGCAGCTCATGACAGGAACACAATCCCACAAAGTAACACAGAATAATTAAGATAATTTCTCAAATCCACTTCCCCAAGGCAAATACTAAACTTTTCCTCATTTTTGTTTTTTATTTTTAATTTTAACATGACTTGTGGTGGAAAGTAGAATTATAAATTAAAGGTATTTATAGAGTTTTTAAGGCAAAGTTGGCATTTTCTGGGCATAATAATGCTCTATGAAATACTGCAGTGCTCTGCCTGGGGCTTCATCTCATTTTTCACCCATCACATCAGAACCTTGTAGGCTGCCATCAAAGACTGGAAGGTCTTTTTCATGACATTAACAGTGCTTTTGCTTGTACCAGAAATGTGTCAGGAATTTCAGACATTTTTTTTGTAGGAATCAGGATTCTCAGAGAACAATCACTAATTTTATAATAATTGTCTTTTTTTCCTCAAACAGTAGCTGCTCAAATGCCTGTTCACCAAAGGTTCTGAGCAATTCTAAGGGCTGTCCATAGTTCATCTGCTGAACTCTCCTTTTTATAATTTTTAACCTGTTAATTAATTTACAAAAACAAAGGAGAAAATAAAAGCCAGTAATACTGCCTGACAAATACTTGCTTGTTTTCTCAGGGTTTGGTGGACATTTATTGCTAAGCAGTTTGAGGTATAATTATGGACTAAATATAAATATCCAGAATATGAACACATTTAGTAAAACTGGTGATCTCTAAATTTTACATCTTGTGTTATTTGTCTACACCAATCTACGTTAAAAAAAAAATCCTTGTGACTGGAGCTAATTCTTCTTCCAAAGGCTTTTGGAGATGTCTGAGAACTATCCTGAAGCAGCATAAAAAGTAGAGCTTCTCTTTCACTTAAGTAATTCAATATTCCTTGAGCTGCTGGAGCTGCTGTTTGCTTTGGGACAAAGTTTACCCTGGTTTTAGCCTAGGATTTGGGAGTCACAGCACCCAGCCTCTGCCTCCTTCCCCACAGTTCTGGGGAGATTGCAAACCTCTTAAAGATTCAGAATTCACATGGCAATGTGGATTTGCAGAACCACCTTTTTAATCATCTTTATTTTAGTGATTCTCTTAGAATTATAGTCTGTTTGAACTGCTTAATACTCTCAGAGTTAATTTTTCTGTGGATTTTGGTATTTCCTTTAAATATTTCTGTGTCTTTGGCTGAATTGTCTCCTCCTTAGCTCTCTACACAGATAGCTCTGAGCTATGAAGAAGCCTCAGAGAAGATAAAGTGGCAAAGCAGAGATGTTTATGGTCCAGTATGAACATCCATTGATGTGCTTTTAATGTCTCTCATCTGAAATTCTGATTTCAGATCTATGTAAAAAAGTTACCTGATGCATTGAATCAGAGCTGTTCATTGTAGAGTTGACCTCTGTGTTGTTCAAAATAGAAAAAAATCACATTCATGTGATGAAAGAAATTGTCCCTTAGAGATGCAATCTGTGAAGAGCTGGAAGTGGCTGAATTAGTAATCCCTCCTAACCCTGGTGCTTGAAGGCAGTGAGGAGCCTTAATTCTTCACACAAACTGTGCCTGCTAAGCAGTGGGGAAAGACCCACACTCTGAGAGATGGGATGAGAAATGAGGACATGAAAGGAACCTCTGGAATCACGTGCAGACATCACTTTTTAACTGAGTTTACACAAGTTCCTTTTATGCCAAGCTGTTCTGTGAGAGCACCATCATGTGCTGGAACATCCTGGTTAAATGAACATCAAGCCATTAACTGAGTAATTTGTCTTTTACATTGAGACTTTGCTAATGCACCGTTGAGACAGTTTTTCATTATAGATGAATTGTTTTTTCCTTGGAGCACAGGTGAGATGTGCCTCATGTGGTACTGGCAGCCACACTTAACAGGTGTCTTTAAAAATGCTTTATCATTATTACATTATCATAGTTACTTTAAAAAATAATAATCATCTCATTAACCTTATTAAAACTTCCACTGATGCATGATCACATTTCCTGGCTGTGAACTGCCAGGCAGCCTCTGCTGCACTAATGAGTCCTTTGAAAGCTGAAGTTTTACAGCAGGTACCCACTTGTGCTGCTTCAAGAATTTCTCCAGAAAACCTTTATTTTCAATCCCATCTCCTTGGATACCTGGCTGCCTTATTTAATAAGCTGTTATGAAGCCTAGCACAGAATCCTCTGCTCCATAAAACTGATGCAGGGTTGTGTTATTCCATGTTGAATGTAAAATTTTTATTTTAAAAGGCTGTTTTTTAAAGCTTTGTTCAGTTCAATTCACCTCTTATTTGTGGCAAATATTCCCCTAAACAGACAAAACGAGAAGAAAAATTTGTAGTTTCCGATTTACATGGAGCTTTCCAGGAGACAGAACTCAGAACAGCACATTCTTCTGTAATATATTTCTTGGGAACCAAATACCTTCTCATTGCTCACCTGCACTTTTAAAAAATTCATTTAGTGCCTCTGAAATGCCTCAGCTTAGCAGCTCTGGAGACAAACATCCTGTATCCACCCACAGAAAATGAGCTGCCTTAGGCAAAACAATCCCACTGACTTTTTGAGTCCACATTAGCAGAGATGACTGTTGGGCTCCTTCCCTCAAAAAATTGCTCCTTTTATGGCTTTAATTCAGTGATACCATGGGAATCCGTCCATCCTGCTTCAAGAAGATTTAGGATTTCATCTTTCCCCTTTAGGAAATGCAAGCTAAGAAGTTCCTGCCATGGGAATTATTTTGGCAGATCACACCAGAAGGCAGCACTCAAATATTGGGTGGGGTGTGGGTCTCAATGGGTGAGGAGGGAAAGGAAGTTTATGCTCTGGAATGGATTTCTTTTTTTTTCAAGGGAGAAAAACTGGTAAGTCCTACTGGACAGAAGCATAATGTGGCTTTTGGGTTGCTTCCCAAGAGCCTGCTGGTCACGCCTCAGGTTTTAGCTTTTATATTTTTCAGATTCTGTGCTGCTTTAGTGTGTGAGTCTGAGCTTCATATTAAGGGTTAGTGAGCTCTCTGCACAGAGTAGGGAGACGAAACAAAACCTTCTCTAGCTGGGGACCAAGGACAAATGATCCAAATCTCAGGCCAAAAAACATAAACAACGCGGGCTGAAGAGAGAAAAACAAGAAGGATGGGACTGCATGGGCTAAAGCTGTAACTGGACAATTAACTCGTATATGCAAATGGAGCAGAACTGGTAAAACTGAGAGACCCCGTGACCAGTCATCCATTTTGTGACCATTTTGGTTCATCTTGGGTGTAGCCCTGGCTGGGCTCTTGTGCTGCCCAAGGTGGATCCACTGAGGCCTTTTAATAAATCCCTACTTTATTCTTTAACTCTGTCCAGTCTCTGTTCTAGGTCAGCCTTCACAAGGCATCAGCCTGGCTCTGTGGGAAGAAGGGAAAATCAGTGAATATCAGAAGGGGATCACTGAGAGGGGGAATTGCAGGCTGCAGCAGTTGGACAAGCCTCAGGCAGGTTTCTGTGGAACCTGGCAAATCCTGACCCCAGTTCCTTGGGGGCCCAGCTGAGGATTTGTGGACCCCAGCTCTGATGCAGACCAAAAGCCACAGTGCAGGGACATCCTGGAGCAAGGTGTGTGAAAAAATCCAGATGACTGGGAAACCTTGGGGTTTGCTTTTCAGCCAGCAGAGAAGGTGCTGAGCAGGTGGGCTGGCAGAAGATCAGGAGGATGGGGATGATAAAGTGCTTCAAGTTCTGTTTAATTTTTTTACAGGAGCTGTGGAGGGCACTGCAGGAGCAGCAGAGTGGCCAAGAAACTCAAAGCAAATAGGATGTTTGTTAATTTTTAATTGAACTCTGGGACAGAAGCCAGTGATCTGACAGAAACAAGGATATGATTCAAAAAAGAGAGGCCACAGGTACTGGAGGATGAATTTTGAGCTCTAAGGTGGATGATAAGCTCTTGGCCAACAACAGAAAATGCGAGGCAAATACATGAGAAATGTATTGCCTGAAAAGAGACATTCATGAAAGTGTTTGAACAAAGGGTAAACATCATCATGTTGGAGATCTGATGCCATCAAGGACATCACAGCATAAGAATTCACTCAGCAGAGTGGTGTTGGACAAAACATTCAGAGCTGGGGTGCCCTTCCTGACTGCAAACAAACAAAGCCTGTGCTTGAGAGACACTTGTCCCCATTTCCCATCAGAGCAGCCGCTCCCAATAAGACAGAGATGTAAGGTACAAAATACGTACTAATGTTTTCAAAGTCAAAGTAGAAGAATAAAAGGAGTAAATTGACTTTTTTTTTCACTGGTACCTGCAGGCAGACCAAAACAGGCTCAGGTTTTTACTGCAGCACAGTCCCTGAGCAACTCAGCAGGTGTATAGGGAATAACACTGTGATGTCTTCAGCACTGGGGAAGATGGCTGTGATTGTGCTCAAGCAATGATCTGCTGGAGAAATTGCCATTTTTCACTTTGCTGAAGAGGTTGTGGTTTGTGCCCGAAGTGTTCCAGCCATAGATATCACCACTGCACAGCAGGGAATGAAAGGGGATATGGTAAGCAGCTTTAAGACAGATAATAAATGGATTTTTGATCTGGGAAAAGATCGTGGAAGTACATCCACAGCCTGTTGTGGGTTTGGGAAGGATCAGAGCTAATAGGCTGAGATTAGTAACTGGTATTGAAGGCTGCATGCAACGCAGGAAAAAAGCCAACAGCAAGGCAAATCATGGAATAGTTTGGGTGGGAAAAGACCTTTAAGATCACCAAGTCCAACCATGAACGATGCATTGTCACACCTGTTTCCCTGCCCTGTTGCAGGTGCTCCCCAGGGGTTTATTTATAGGTGTGAGGGAGGTTGGCCACTGTTGCTCTGCCCCTGCCCATGTCCCATCAGCTGAAATCAAATGGGTTGATCACAATAAATGTGCTGACATCCACGCTGTGTTCATCCCAGCAGAGAAAAATGGGTATAATGATGTCTTGGAATACAGATACGTGTGCCTAACTCCTCTGCTCAAAGCAGTTATCGGAGGGCACTGCTGTGCCAAGACACCTAATGACACTGAGGTATAAATCTTAATGGGAGTTGGAAAATCTGGCAAAAGTAAATTCTAGAAATCCTCATCCTAAAGAGCTCCTGGTGTGATTCCACTTAAACAACTTTACCTGCCTGAAAGTGTCTTGTCAAATCAGTTCAGCCCAGATTAATATAATAACTCCTGATTTGGTCCAAGATGAATTTTTTTCCCAATCTTTACATCTGTTCTAGAAAAGGATGAATTTCTTGGTGTACTTGCCCATCTTCCTCCACAGACAAAAAAAAATGCAACTGCACAAGAAAAGAAAAGAAGTGTTTTATTTTATTCCAAGGATTTAATGTTTTCAGGGATTTAATTAGGAGATGATATTGTTAATCTGAAATGGCCATAAGCCATTTACTACTGTGAATAGGAAAGAGTACCAAACACCACCCCACACCTGAAAACAAAAATACTGTGTGTCCTCCACAGCTGCAAGTGTGTGCCTTGCAAATTAAATCCAATCTTGGGTTGCTGGTTTTATTCAGGTTCTCCAGAGGATCTGACAAAATGCAGTGAAGCAAAGTCCAGAGCAAGACTGGAAAAAAGTAATAAACAGGTACTAGCACAGGGTGAAGCAGAGAATATATTTCCTTTTCCCAACAGATTTTAAGGTGACATGTATTAATAAGGCATCTCTAAGTTATTAATCTTTAAAATTATAGAGAAAAAAAAAGAATTTAAAAGATACCTGAACACAATGTATGCTCTAAGAGCATTGGACACATTTTCTTCTGGCCTTAACAACTATTTTTTCTGAACAACTGTAACAGCAAGGAAGCCATTGGAGAATGCATGTCCTGAAAATTCAGGTCAGCTTAAATGACCACTCTAAGGGCCTCGTGGAGGAGAAAACACAGACATTTTACTCATGTCTGCCTGACTAGACAATGTAAACTCAGCTCCTATTCATAGACCTGAGTTAGCTCAACAGGCAGCTGGTGAAACCAAATGTATTTTTGTTTAATGCCACGTGAATACCATGAAACACCCAAGAAATGGTCACACTGTAGATAAGGATGCCCATGTGAGACACATGGGCAAAGCTAAGTTATGCTGTGTGAGTCTCATCTGTCTCCAGTTGAAAGTCACTTATCAAATGCCAGTAAACAATATTTGGAAGAATTGAGTGTCCAGCGGAGGTCAGGGAGGGTTCCAGGGTCAGATCCCAGCAGCAGAAACCTTTTCTGAGTTGTTTTCTGATGCAATAACCACTGTGCCTGTAAACTAAAGCAAGTTATTTGATATTTTTAACATCACTGCAGCTGCACCTTATCATACTGTCTTGTTGAGTCAGTTTCACTGCCCTGTCTAGAAGTTTTAATAGTTTGGCTGTTAAAATAAAGCGTATCCACTTGGTTAAGAACAAAAGTACAGACTTTGTAAGGGCACTCTGAAAATGAGCTGTCTGGGAACCGAGCTCAGAGCTTAAGGCAATATTTCTCACAACTGTTCTTTTAAAAAAAAGAAAAATAACACTCTGAGCTATTCTTCCAGGAAGAAAAAACAGTCTTTGACATGACCATGTGAAAGCACACCTAAATAATTTTTATTTATTCACTGTTTTAAAGATCTTGCAATTTCGGACTATTAATAGTACAAAGCACTGACAAATCTTGAGGAATTTCCCCGCGTTTGGTTGTGAAGTTCAGCTGTTCCTGATTTACCTTCACATTTCTTTGCACAATTCTATTAATTAATGCAGAAGTGTTGAATTAATTAGTCTAACAGTCTTGCCTAGCAGTGTCACCTAAAGAGTCCAAGGCGTTTTCTGTGTTGCCAGTCCCTCTCTCTGTGCCAGCTCAGGGCTGCTGCTCCCACTCAGAGGGGTGCACCCCTTCTGGGCTGCAGACAAACCTCCCTGCCCACGGGGACAGAATCCTCAGGCATTCCTCATTGTATACACCAACGGCAGCATTAAACATCTGCAGTCAGTGGAGTTATTAATTGGGAACCACAGTCTAATTGCCTGTTGGCTTTGAAACTGAAAAGAGAGTAGAACTTTAAAGGAAAGGAAATGAGAAACCTGAGATACTTTCATGATGAATTAAAAAAACCCATTATTCTCCTCTTATTATTATTATTATCAAACTGTAAAAAGAGCCTTTCACATGTCTTTTATAATATAAAATCCTTGTATATCTGATAAAGCCTCTGAATGCCTCAGCTGATGGATAGAATGGATTGTGAGAATGGCAGCTCACAAGAAGAATGATGAAGGATCCCAAAAAAGGAAGCTTTTATTGATAAATCATTGTAATGTGGGCTTTTAAATACAGTGTTTGAAAAATTATGATTTATTAAGCAATTCCTTTTCTAGGCAAGCTCTAGGTGGAGACATTTATCTATAAAATTATTTTCTTCTATGAAGTTTGTGAGATGAACAAACCACTCCCTTTTGAAAAAAAAATGCTTAGAGAATTAATTTTAAAACTCAAGCTTACTACAAAAAATAAATAATTAAGTGATAAAATTTAACATAAATGTCACAAAAAACCCCAAAACAAACCTTTGCAAATGTTAAACTAAATCTGTGAATAGGTGATGTGTATTACTCCATACATATTTTTTTTAAAATGCAGAAAAAATTTTTTATATATTCCCTTTTGATTTAAAATGTAACCAGTGTTACGATCAAATGAGAACTCAATTTTCTTTCTTAAAAATAACAATTGTTAAGTGACTGTCCTTAAAATGTTGGGAAGGCATATTACATTACATTTCTGAGGAAGATTACCATAGTTACTCAATAAATAATGAGATCATTCTATTTAGTGAGCATTTTGTTTGCACCTTTCCTCTAAAGAGCTGTGCTCTGTGTAGTGCTTAATTTAATTTTTCTTCCAGCCCTTGTGTTGTCATTAAATACAACAACTCCTGAGAGCTTTGTGTGGCTGTGGGTTAAGCCTGGCTGGACAGAGGTGCCCACCAAAGCTGCTCCATCACTTCCCTCCCCAGCTGGACGGGGGTGAGGAAACATAAGGAGAGACTCTTGGATCAGATAAAGGCAGGGGGAGATCACTCACCAGTTACTGTCACAGGAAAAACAGACACTCCTGGGGGAAATTAATTTATTACCAGTCACACCAGAGGAGGGTGATGAGAAATAAACCCAAATCTTAAAAACAGCTCCTTCCTATAGTAAATACAGGCAACCCCAACAAGGGGAGAGAATGATGAGGAGGACTCCATCTTATCAGAAGGCTAATTTATTACTTTATAATACTATATTATATTAAAGAATACTATGCTATACTATACTAAAGAATAAAGAAAAGATATTTACTGAATGCTAAAGAGATAATAATGAAAACTCGTGACTCTCTCCAGAGTTCTGACACAGCTTGGCCCTGATTGGCCAAAGAGTGAAAACAACTCGCACCAGAATCCAATGAAACAATCACCTGTGGGTAAACAATCTCCAAACACATTCCACACGAGCACAACACAGGAGAAGCAAATGAGATAAGAATTGTTTTCCTTTTCTCTGAGGCTTCTCAGCTTCCCAGGAGAAAAACCCCATATGAAGGAATCATGTTCAGGGAATGTGAATGCCACACCTTCCCACCCCTCTATTCACAGGCTCAAATTCACTCCCAAATTCCGTACTTCCCTGTCTGCAGTGGCACAGGGGGGATGGGGACTGTGTCACTCCATCAGGGCCTGTCTCTGCTGCCCCTTGCCGTGGAAACCCGACCTCATTATACCTACAAATATCCCTGGTACTTTCCCTATTTCCACAGCCTTCCCTAGAAAACAATTTCTTGGTTTTCTAACATGCAGTGGGTAAATACAACACATTGTCCAGTTTGACTCTCCTAACACTTCATTTTATTTAATGTTCCTGTGTAGTGGAAAGAGGAAATCATCATGATTACATATACATAATTCCCTTTTGCATAATTTTCTACTTTACACCTTCATTAATACATACAGGGTTTAAAGAGAGAATTATTCCCTCCCTTTTTTGTTGACTTAAACTCTCCCCTTTTCCCACAATCTAAAGGAAGGCAGAACTGTTAAAACATAAAAAAAACCCATGAGAAATCATTGAATGTAGGAATGAATACACAGCATTTGTTCTCCAGATGCTGACTGAAAATTCAGATTTCTGACAGAAATCTTAAAATCCATTATGGTAAAGAGGAGAGGAATCTCCAGGAAAAAAAATCTGCTTTGGGAATTTAATATCTCTCCTGGTCTCAGTCACCTCTGTGCAGGAGTTAGTCACTTCTGTCTCTTTTTGATTCCATGGTCTGAAACCTTCACTGTGTTTAAGGAACTTTTCTAAGTAAAGAACATATAAGTTATTAAATGAGCACTCTGTGGGATACTACACAAATCCATCATGAAAAAATCACTTCTGCAGCTGATTTACTCTGCCAGTCAAACACCTGTAAGAAACTTGCAAAAATGGCAAAAGTTTGTAAAATATTTCATGGAAAAGGTTCAAGTAACTGCTTTGTTTTATATTATATGAAATATTTAGTCATTATTCAACTTCACATTTCCTGTTTATTAAAAAAAAAGCCACCAAACCAACCAAGCAACCAAAAAAAAAAAAAAAGTAACACCTAAATCATTCCATGGCTTTAAATTCAGCACAGACAGGACAAGTCTTGCATGTTTTGACCTCATGGTACCTGATTATGAGCAGGGCCAGCACTGACTCTTATTAGGACAATGAATCCAGAAAATTAAAAATCAAGTTCAATTCTCACAAAGTTGGCAACACCCAACAATGGGGAAAAAATTTAAAAAAAATCACTTCTGTAAAGCCTTGGCATTTTTCAGGCATTGTTGTTTTCATTCCTGGTCACTGTGCTTAGTATTTGACAAGCAGTAAAATATATTTGGTTTCAATGTATTTAATAATGGATCCTTAAAATTCAAAAAGCCTGCATTTCTGCATATTTCATGCAGATGAAGGTGAGCTCTTCTCTCACCTTCATCTGGATGCAGTAACTGTTGTCTCCTGCATTCATCAGACAAGTACTCCATGCTGTTGCATGGGGTTCTCATCAGAGTGCTAATTAGTTCTGATATATTAACCCACTAGGCTGTGAAACAAGTCTTGGAGAGAGAACATGCTTTACTCTGCTCTTTATGTTATTTTATAGGAGTAGAACTCCATCAGTTTCCTGGTGTTCCCAATAACATCAATGAGAGCACAGAAAAGCTGATGCTTGTGAAGAGGAGAGTGCAGCCAGGACGGCTTGAGAAGAAGCAGCAAGAGGAGTCACAGAACCACAGAAGCAGCAAGAGGAGTCACAGAATTACAGAATATCCTGAGTTGGAAGGGATTCACCAGGATCATCCACTCCAACTCTGGCTCTGCACAGCACCATCCCCAAAAGTCACCCCCTGTGCCCCAGAGCATTGTCCAAACACTCCTTGAGCTCTGCCAAGCTGGTGCTGTGACCCCTGCCCTGGGGAGCCTGCTCAGTGCCCAGCCACCCTCTGGGGGAAAAACCTTTTCCAATATCCAACCTAAACATCCCCTGACACAGCTTCAGGCCATTGAATGAAAGCAATTGTTATCACCTGGGCCAGTAATAGAACACAGACATTTCAGAGACACTGAGCTTCTCAGCTTCCTTGGAAAAGCTCAGTTCCTTCAGACTTCTCTTCTGTCTTGCAAATCAATCTAATTTTTAAACCTCCATATTAAATAAGAGTACAGCTCTACTCTCAACAGCAGTGCATATATTTCACTTAATGTGTGCTTCATTTTTTCCTTTCTCTGAATTGGAACAGACGGATGTTTCTTGCCCAATTTCTTGGCTCTCCAGTGCACTCACATCACTGTGCATGTTCACACAAACACTGAATTACCAGTCTTATTTGAAAATGCATCTCTCTGCCATGAACATGGCAGGAAGATGCTGTGACTTCATTCAGCAGTTCCTTTGTTCAGGCATGGACCCTGGTGCTAAATGGAGTTTGCCAGTGTTTCCAGGGAAACCAATCAAAATTCATGAAAGGACTGATTTGACAAGCTCCAACCAGCAATGTTTTATTTCATTTGAGGGCCCAATAGCAAAAGATATCACTTTCATCTACTTGAAAAAGAGAGTGGATTAAATTGTTGCATCAAGGTTTGATGGCAAGAAAAACAACTTTATCCAGCTGATTGCAGGCAGGTTGTGCTCATCCTTGATGGCAGCTCCCAGCTCCATAGCTCCATGCACATCCCAGTGCCTCTGGAGCACCTGCAGCAAAGCAGCACAGTGGAGACAGTGCTCAATCCTTCCCTTTCCTGCCTCTTTGCCCTCTGTGCAAATTTACAATGAACTCTTACTCTGATATTCCAGTTGGGGGAATTTGATATGTGATTTTTCTCTTCTTACCTACCCTCATTTTACCAGTCTTTTAACACGCCGTCTTGATTTGTATTATTTTTCTTCCAACTGGAGGAAGAAAGTGCATAAAATTTTATGCCAGACTTTATTTACTGCCTTGTACATTGTTGCAGTAATAAGCTCAGCATGATTGCATGCATATATTAATTTAGAGCTTTGAAACGGGACCATTTACACACGTGATGCATCCTCAGTTTGAAGCTTCTCACAGCCAATTCTGTCTGACGCAGAGAAAAACTGTGTTGAGCAACAATTCTAAAGAACTGCATCCCACACTTCACAGAGGTTCTGCTACTGGATTGGATGAGAAAAAACAGCAGAGAGAAATGAAAAAGGATGCAGAAGAGAGGACATAGAATTTTAACAGAAAGCTCTTTGTGATGTCATAGGGAAAGGTCACCTCACTGGCTCTGTGGAGAAATAAATGCAGTGAGGAGAACCAATTGTCCCCTGAGCTGATGTGATAATTGACCCAGATGGGTCATTCCTGCCCTAAGCAGCTCTGAAGTGTTAGAGGCACTCTGTTGCTTTGACTAAAATTCTGGAAATAAGCAGCTGAAATCCATTTAAATCTGGTTTATGCACCCAAATACTGCTTTTTATCTGGGCTATTAGTCATCTTAACATCAGGTGAAGAGCTATTTGTTATTCAAATAGCTTAAACTCCTTGTAAAACAGTGTGTCTGCCTCTATATTTCTTTCTCTTAATCTGCACTTCTCACCTTTACGTTTATGATTTTTTAGCTATAAAAGGAGCTGCACCCAAACATCTCTTTAAAGTTGGGAAAAGTTTGCACTTCAGTCCCACTGTGATGCAACACACTTTCAAAGAATGTGCCTTCACTCCCACAATAAAGGCATCTCCATTTTTTTGTAGCCAAAGGACTTTTAAAGAAATTTCCTTTAATAAGGGTATACACTATGGAGTTCAGACAGAAAGGAAGAGACCCTTAGGAAAATTTATCACTGGAATAATGTGAAAATGCCAAGACTAACTCCTCCACAGGGTAAAAATATACCACCTTTGTCCCAGTTCTGCAAACATATTGGTGAATAACTCAGTATGGGAGATGACCCCACTCAAGGCGTTGAGATAAAAGTGATGTTTGAAGAAATAATCCAAGTTATGATCCTTTGGAGAATCAGAGCACACTGGCTAAAGACAGTCTGGTTATTTTGTCATGTCAAAGAGCTTACTGAACTTTATCAATGCTGCTAAACCAGGGGATACAATTACAAGTTTTCAAATGTAGTCTGGGTTTTTTGGTGTACAGGTGGTACCATAGAGGGGCAAAAAGAAATGTGCATAAAAGGCAGTGTGAGGAGGGTGAGGGGATTCTGCCCCTCTGCCCTGCTCAGATGAGACCCCATCTGCAGAGCTGGTCCAGATCTGTCCAGATCTGGGATCCCAGCACAGGAAGGATCGGGAGCTGCTGGAGTGAATGCAGAGGAGGCACTAGGATCAGAGGGATGGAGCAGGTCTGCTGGGAGGAAAGGCTGAGAGAATTGGGAATGTCCAGCCTGGAAAAGAAAAGGCTCTGGAGTGACCTCACTGTGCCCTTCCAGGGCCTGAGGGAATCCACAGGAGAGGTGGGGCAAGAGTATTTGCAAGAGCCTGGAGTGATAGGAAAAGAGGGAATGGCTTCAAAATGAAAGAGGGCAGGTTTAGATTGGATATTAGGAACAGAATATTCTCTGTGAGGGTGTGGAGGCCCTGGCACAGGCTGCCCAGAGAAGCTGTGGCTGCCCCTGGATCCCTGGAAGTGCCCAAGGCCAGGCTGGATGGGGCTTGAGCACCCTGGGATGGTGGAAGGTGTCCCTGCCCATGGGATGGATGACATGGTTTTTGAGATCCCTTCCAACCCAAACCAGCCTCTTTGATTCTGTGTGTACAGCATGGGTCAGTGCACACTTGGATTTACTGGGATGAGGAAGGGTTTTGGGCCACAGAGCACTCTGCCAGCTCAATGCCTCTGTGCCCATCACTGGCACGGCAAGTGATCAACTGACACTTCTCTGGGAGAAAATCTCACCAAAAGCACACCTGGTGTGCCTCAACCAGTACTTAACAAACTTAAAAACAAATCAGCACTTTGTACATTTTCACAATTCCTAAAAAATGCAGTCCCAAATTCCTCTGTACGTCTAATCATTACACAACCCATATTCTACTATTTGTATTTGTCATATAATAATACAAAACCATACTCCCTGGTCAATGGGCACACCATTCATTAATTTATTTGCTTCTTTAGCTTGTTTATTCTTGTTTCATATTTTGTTTTAAAAAATTCATTTTATTGATAGGCATCACTTGCAAAAATTAGTTTTGATAATATAGATGGCTAAACTTCCAGCTTTTGGAACAGCAATGAAAATAGCAGAAGGAATAGTAATTTGGGGGAAAAAAATTTCTCTTTGGAAGCAAAGGCAGTCGATGCTAATGGCTTTAAAATCTTTTCCTTCTCCAATTAATAACCCAGTGACATGGATCTTTTCAGGCTGTTACAGAAGAGCTGTGTGTTTGATACCACTGGCGTCACTTTAACAAATTGTTGTATGAAATAGCCCTTCAGAGCTTGTGTTGATTGATAACTGAGTTAAAGAAACTTCCTTTTGTGGAAAAAGGAGAGTGAGGTGGAGGGATGCAAATGACTTCTAACTGCAGATCAGAAAAGGGCCATTCCATCATTCTGTCTGCAGCTTGTCAACATAAATTTCACTAAATGTTCTTAGGAAAAAAAAAAAAGGAAAGAAAGAAAGGAAGAAAATGAAAGACTGAGAGTGCCATTTTAAACATCAATATTTCAAGTAAGTTCCCACATAGTTTACACAGCAGGCTTAAATGTTGCATAAATGAAGAGAGAACTTTTTTCAACCTCATGATAGAATTGACTGATCTTCTCCAACAACTGCTCTGCATAATTTCTACTTTAAAGATTTCCCTAATGTGAAAACCATTGTAGATATATATTTTTTAAAAATTTTTTATGCCTTGCTTTTCCTCCCTCTTCTAGCAGTAGGACTCAGCTGTTGCTTTACAGACTTATGGCAGGGCACAGGTTTATGTGCTTACAGAAAGTTCAGCTCCATAAACCTGTTCTGGAGAGCAGAACCCATAAATGCTGCCCTGCACAGACCACTGAGGATTATGCCTCTGTCATATTTACTGGGCTAGATGGAGATGAATCCTTAGAGTGATATCTGTAGGTAAAGGAAGAAGTTTTTGTCTTTCAAATCCTCTTGAAGGGAAAGGACAGCTCACCTGGAGCAAGATGAAGTCAATACAGAAGTTTTCGCCTCTGAAATAATGTTAAAATTTGAGGCTTGATACGGTATGCTTTGATACCCTTGGCTTAGAACACATTTCAAGATGCTAAAAGTATTTAATTTTCAGAAGGTGAAAAATGTCCCATTCAGAGTAAGAGCCTTTGAAAAATCTTGTTACTTAATTCTAAAGACAGGGAGCAAGCATTAAATAAAAGCATTGCCCAGCATTTAAGTAGCATGAAAATTCACTTTCAGTCCTTATGGAATATGTCATCTTTAACAGGAAAGGAAAGGAGGAAAGGAAAGCAAGCAAGGAGGCAGAATTTGAGGAAAAGCTGACTTAAATAATCTCAGTATAAAATTTTAGCCAGTGGGAGAGACACCTTCAAAATTTCTCCTGCTTTGCAAAAAGCTATTACCAAAGAATATTCCAGGTCTGTGTATTGCTGCCCATAAACACTTCACTGTTCAGTAATTATGAGACTCAAAGTTGGAGGAAAAAAACTGTGTTTGTAACAGGTTTGACCTATGGCTAAAGCACAAAAGCTGCCTGTCTGAAAGCCTGGGAGGAAGTTTTACAGGCTGGGTTTCTAAACCTCTGAGATGAAATGATTGTTTCATTTAGAAGCTGCATTGCAGGCAGGCCGAGAGGTCTGTGTATTTAAGGTTGCCTGACACTTTCCATTACAAGGACCTGTTTTCAGACACTCATACCTGTGACAAATGTGAATTGTTTGGACTGAACTATCTCGTGCCAAGTGTCTGCCTCAGAATTAATTCTGCAAGGAAATTATGTCAAGGAAAGTTTATGTTTTTCAAGTATAAGGCAAGGAAAAATTATTGTGTTTTATTCTTAGTGAAAATAGGGATAATTTTTTTTTAACTCTTAAGCAGAAACACATCTATCTTGCAGAAGAATTACTCAAAGTTTGTTGGGATGTCTTTTCCCTTTATCAGTGTTTTGTGATCAACCACTTAAAAGTGATTATTCTGCCCTTTTAAAGTCACAGTTTGGGATGGACTTGCAAAAATCCCACTACCAAAATATCGACATAGAAGACGTTCCTGCTGAGAGTTGCTGTTGACAAGGAAATAATATCCTGAAATTTTAGTCCTAGATTGATTTTGAGTCAAGCGGGACATGGAAATACCTTTCCAGCCTAGTTCTGACACTGCACTGAGGTCCAGGAGAATCATTGCCATGGTTCAGGAATGGCATTCTCCAACTGAGTGCACAGAAAATTTGACTTGCCTTAGTCTTGGTATTTCTTATTACTTGGGGGTTGTTTTTTACTATTATGGCTTTACTTAAATCCGGTTATGGGAATATGTTGTGCAGCATCTACCTGTCCATCCATCAATCCATCCACCCATCCATGAAGGACAAGAAGTATCCCCTGTTCCCAGCCAGTTTCTAGCGTTTTTACCTTTATCTGTGCAGCAATATAGTGTCAGTTTGATCTTAATGAAATAGTTTGTTTTTCTGCCAAGCCCAACTTGTATATCCAGGGATGGCCAATGTCTCTGGAGGGTTTTCCAAATTCCTTTTGCCAAGGCACTTACACTGGGAAGCCAGCAGTGTGGATGGAGTCAGATCAGATGGATGCATATGCTCTGTGACTCGTGCTTGAATGGACCTTGTACCACTCACTGGGCCCAGTAATGCAAAATAATTTCAATTTTCATGTTTTGCTCCTGCAATCAGTGCTCAGTCTGCTTCTGCAGTGGTGTTGTGAAACTGTCAGGTCTGGGTTAAAAAAAACCACCTTAAGTTGGTCATCAGGGTATTCAGATCACAACAGACTTCTGTGGGAAAGAAGATTTCAGAGAGTTTGTGGTGTTGTGAGGTCCCCAGGATGAGGTGAGAGATGAGAATTTGACTCCATGTTCTCAGAAGGCTGATATATTAATTATATCATATAATATCATATTATATTACATTGTATTATATTATATTATGATATACTAAAACTATACTAAAGAAATAGAAAGGGTACATCAGAAGACAATGATAAGAGAGAAAAGAATGTTAATAAAGCTCATGACTGACTCCTCAGAGTCTGACACACCTGGCTGTGATTGTCATTAATTAAAAACAATTCACATGGAACCAATCAAACATGCACCTGTTGGTAAACAAAACAATGTCCAAGCCACATTCCAAAGCAGCAAACACAGGAGAAGTAATCAGATAATTATTGTTTTCATTTCTCTCTGAGGCTTCTTAGTTTCCCCGAAGAAAATCCTGGGAAAAGAGGATTTTTCAGAAAACGTCACAGTGACAGGAGTTATTTTCACATTTGGTATTTTTTGGACTGGGAGGTTGGCTAAACTTTGGTGAAAAATATTGCAGGTAAGATTGATCCCATGTCACAGGGAAAAAGGACAGGGTCATTCATCAACCAAGAGTTCTCTGAACCCTATTCCTTGGGATTTTGAGGTTCAGTGACCAGCACTGACATTGAATTTACATTGAATTTACATTGAATTTACATTGAATTTACATGCTATTCGGTGCTATGGGCTGTGGTTTTACAGAATGGATGAGATTCCTTGCTTGGAATTCAGTCAAAATTAAGACATTACAGATGTTTGCAGACAAACAATTTGCCTCAGATCTCCTTATGACTAGCAGAGCCCTGGAGATGGATTCACATGACTGAAGATAAGTGCCCAGTGCTGTTTTAGATTTCCTGAAGTGACTTGTTTTGAGGTCCAGTAGCTGTACAGGTATCACTTTGCAATTGCAATTTTGAAAATGGTATTTTAGCTGTTTTAATTCTGCTGTGCTGATATGGTTATAACCAATCCAGTCCATTCAGGAGAGACCTTAATTCTAATGCTTCTAATTTACAAATATTTTGTTCCTTAATTAAGAAAAGAAATTATGTCCTTACTTTGTGGCCATAAATATTTTGTGATTAAGCTTATGTAGGATTTCTCCTGGGAATTTTGTTTTTATAAGGCTAAAGTTCTTTGCATTCTTTCAGTTTCATTTTTCTATAACTTTCATCTTTCTATTAGGAAATATTAATGGAATGAAAACTTCGTGCCTTTTTTTTTCTCTAAAACCAGACAAAAATGTTTCTATTCCTTTCTTTATAAAATATAAATAGGCTGAAATAAATAAGAATCAGAGTGCCTTTGGAGATTGGCCTTTTAGAGTTTAAATGTCCCAATTAAAAGCCAGTGCTTGCTTCAAAACATCTGGTGAGTTTATGAGAATTCATATATTCCAGAGATATGACAATTCATATGTACATATTTTATTGCACTGTTCCTGTGAAATACAATGTAGACAGAAATATTGTCCCCTTGCCTCAGCAGGCTTGACAAAAGAGAAAAATAGGGCCACAAAAATTTCCAACAGGTTTGGAAATTTATCTGATCTGTGGAAGATAGTCCTAAGAGGAAGACAGACATCCTGTGAGGTGATTTAGATCCAAGTTTTTAAAGATATATAGATATTGGTCTGCTTTGCAGGGGGAGAGAAGCTGGATGCTGGTTCTTGATGTATCAACTCCACAAGCATTTTGACATGGAGGTGTGGAAGGAGGCCACTTGGTGGCCAGATCTGGTGTTCAGAGGTGGGGTACATGGATTGGTGCCTCCCAGGGATGGGGACACCTTGGAATTTGGTGGCTTGTTGTTGCTGTTCTGGGTTCCCAGTTAAAGGTGGGTCCCTGTCACCATGATAATTTCTGAAAAATCCTCTTTGCCCAGGATTTTCTCCTGAGAAGCTGAGAAGCCTCAGAAAAGAATAAAAACAATAATTATCTGATTGCTGCTCCTGTTTTTGCTGCTTTGGAATGTGGCTTGGACATTGTTTACCAACAGGTGAATGTTTGATTGGTTCCATGTGAATTTTTTTTTCTTAATGGCCCATCACAGCCAGCTGTGTTGGACTCTGAGTCAGTCACAAGCTTTCATTATCATTCTTGTTATGCCTTCTGATGTAGCCTTTCTTTTTCTTTAGTATAGTTTTAGTATAGCATTCTTTAATATAATATATCATAAAACAATAAATCAGCCTTTGAGAACATGGAGTCAAATGCTCATCTCTCACCTCGTCCTGAGGAGCCTCACAAACACCTCAGGTGCCACTCCCTTCTCCTCCAGTCACAGGGAGCAGTGGTGGGGCTGTGGTCTTTGATGAACCCACAGCTGTTGATGTGCAAGTATTTAAGCTGAGTTTTCCGGGGAGCGTGAGTGGGAAATTTCCCGAGCTGTTGGTCCTTTTCAGAGGCTCTCAGGTTCTCAGGAAACAGCTCTGAGAGCACCTGGAAGGAGAAGGTCAGGACACCACCAGACAGTGCAGGTGCCTCTGGGCCAGAGGAGGCTGGAACACCTCCTGAGTTTGGATGGGCACAGCCTTTTTGTGATGGACACCTAAGAATGTCCACGTGTTTCACTCCAGGCTAAAGATTCCTCAGAGAGGAGGTTTCCCGGGCACAATTCCACTCTTTGGATCAGGCACTTGGGAGCTTTCAAGGATGCTGAGGAAGCACTGAATTTTAGGCAATCCTTAGCTGGTCACTGAAGTGTGGCCAGTCTTGGCTGTGGGATCTGAGTACCTGAGGTGTGGAAACTGACTTCAGCATTGGTCCCCTTCCCACGTTTTGGAGCCTGTTCTCTGTCACTGCCTTTCTCTACCACTCTAAATGAGTAAATTCACCTTCCTGGGTCTCTCTGTCCCCAGCCCTTTTCTCTGCCATGCAATAAATAACTCTTCAGAGGCAGAGCCAGCCTGGCTCTGTGTGTTCCCCTTGCTCTGGTGAGGTGTGGAAAGGTCAGGGGGTTGTTTGGAGCTCCAGGAGCACTGGGGTGACAAGGGAATACCAACCCCTTACAGCCCCACATTACAATGTTTAATGCAAAATGTTTTAGCATTAGGATTTGATGGAAAACTCTGACTGCTACAGTGCACTTGGGAAATCACAAAATGCCTTGGGATTCTTGTAGTCAATCTCTGCAGACTCATAAGTATCTATTCACCCTGAATTTCATGTGCTACATAACTAAAAATCAAACATTTTTCTGCACTTAATTCTGATGTGATTCAAAGCTCAAAAATGTAATGCATTACAATTAGCCATTCCCACATCCCCAAAATGTAAAACAATTTCTGTCTTTAAAAAAAAAAATTATTGCACCATTTTTCCAATAGACCTAGTGAACTTAGAAAGAATGATAAATTAGTAAAAATGATCCTTTGGGTACATTTTTATCCCTACCCAGCTTATAAACAGGTTGCATTAAAAAAACTAACAACCTCTGAAGTGCATTCTAGCAAGTAAAATAAAACAATTCAGATTTATTGCAGCTCGAGAAACAACAAACAAGCCAGCTGAAAAATAAAAGTAGGGTTTTACAATGTAATGAATGGCAAGGTAGGAGCTATTACTCGTATGAAATTTATTTAAAAATAAGCATGCTGTTAGCAAGCTATATAATATTTTTCTACAGTGTGCCACTTCCCAATTTTGATTTTTTTTAGTGAATGGGGGAGTTGCTGCTATTTCCTAAAGCACTCTGATCAGGAATTGTTATACAGAGGCATCCAGCTCAAAAAACAGAATGCAGGGAGGGAAAGGGAAAGCAAAGACGAATCAATGGGTGCTAAATCAGCCCAGGTGAAAAGAAAGCACATGTCACAGATGCATTTAAGCGTTGCATGTCCTGGAGTAGTAGGAATTAGCATAACTGCTGCCATGGAAATCAGCAAGAGTTTAATCATCAAGTTCTGTGGGTGATGACTCAGAAAAATGCTGAGTGCTTTTGAAAAATCTTGCTGCAATAATTTGACTTTTTAAATTTTTTTTTTTGTGACTTGGTAATATCAAGAGAAGGGGAAAAGAATAAAAGGCTGTGCTCCATTTTGTCACATCTGGCATGGTGATAAATCCAGTTGTGCAGTGATCTCTATGCATCATTACAGATTTGGAATTTGCTGACTGAGAGCACCAAACACTTGAGGGCTTACAGATCTGAGCTGCGTGACATTTTTGATTTGGTGAGTGAACTGCTTTGACACTTCTGAAACACACTGCCAGTTTTATTTCATTCAAAACTCCATGGGTGGTTCAACCCTAAATCATAAATGGTTTAGGCTGTCCCCAAACTTCACTTTCAATGAATAAGTGACTTGTCCTTCCCAAAATCTCTACATTTGCAGCTTGTAGTAGGAGCTGAAAGAAACAGGCAGCTCCACAGCTCTTGTTAGTCCAGTGGAAGCCAAATGGCAAATCACTGCCTTCTGATCAGCCCTGAGTGACAGAGATGGCAAAGCTGACAGAATAAGTCAGCACATGGCAGGTTTTAAACTGAGAGTATGAAGGAAGGAGTGAACTGAACTGAGAACAGAATATTTTTTTTTCTCAATCTTTCTGCTATGAAACTGAACCATGTCAAGATAATTGAAAAAATGCTGATTTTTCTTCCTGCTCTCTGAAAAAGAAATATGAAACTTTTAATGGAAAATTTATTATAATATTATTAAGTTCCATAAAACAATTTAAAGCAGATAGAAAAGAAGGCCAGTTCTTTGTAAAACACATTGATTTGAAACATGAAAATAATTTGTAGGGGCAGGAGAAACGAACATGAATTGTTGTTAATTACTGAAACACCTTTGATTTGTGTAGCCAATAAACCAGAAAAAAAATAGATGAGATGCTTTAGATAATTTAAGACAAGTATTGTCACTATACCCTGGCAACAGATCAAGAAAAAGTGGTACTGATTATTATGTTGTACTTGAGGTACCATTTCTGTCTCTAATGTTTTCCTTTTGTTTATTTCTGTTCATCACTGGAGTGATTTCATTCTTGAAGATTGTGTGTATTGTACAAAGTAGGTAAATAAAAATAGTAACTCTTTGCCAGTAGAAAGGTCTGGCATTTGGCTTGTGAACAAAATTTCTGTTCTTCCATTTATGCATTTCAGCACCATAAAAAGTCTTATTTTAGTGACTTCAGTCTCTTGTGAGCTCCAAAACTTGGACCCAAATCCTTTCAACAGTTGTTTTCCTTTTTGTTCTGCTGAGTTTCTCTGCTTTGATCTCCAAGTTTTGGTGCAGTGGAAAGAGAACTTTAGTGATGTTGACGTTCCACTCTGATAAATGAATATATCATCAGGTAAAATCTACTGCACCAACTTCTCCTCTGCCCAGGCTGTAACTGAGCTGTCTCCCAGGAAGGACATGAAGTTGGCATCCTTCACACCTGAGACAGAGGAACTCTTACAGGACAAGTAATTACTCTCACCTTGCCTTTAGAGTCCCCACTCTCCTCTTCTTGTGTGTCTCAGATAAAAAAAGACACGAGTTCACATTTTGAGGTGTTTGTTCAACATCTTAAAAAGAAGGGGGGAAAAATCCCTTTGATTTTAGCTAGTAAATTCAAACTTTCACTTCTCTGTTTTGTAGAGAAAAAAAGTCGCTGTCAAAATTGACTCCAGAGGTTTTGTATGGAACAAAAGCTTGGGTAACTTGGCATCTCTTTTTTTTCTATTTTTAGTGACAGTTTAAAAAGAAATTCCTGAAGCAGATTTTCATTCCTTCTCCTCAGGGTACATCAAACTCGGCAGGTGGCAATATAAACTTCACCAGCTGACACAAGGATTCTCACTTGGAAGAGCCATTCTTGAGGGAAAAAATAAAGTTAACTTTTAAAAATACCCTTATCTGTATGATCAGAGAGGAGAACACAAGAAAGCTGAAGTCAGCAATTGCACAAATACCTTAAGGCATTTGTTGCATGCATCTGTCTCAGAAACTTAACTGCTCTAATTTCCCACTGGAGTCAGTGCATGAAGGAGTGTTTGATCAGATGGTCTTTTGTGTTCAGATCCTGTGCCTGTCTTCATCCATCTCAGTGATGGATCTCAGCCCTTCAGATCCCAGTGATAACAAGGTCTCAGAGTTTTAAAGTCCAGAGTAATTATTCATTTATTATTACTTCTTCTTCCACCTTGGCCAACAAAGACACCTTTAATGAAGAAACATCTGAGATGAGCCAGGCAGTGGTTGGAGTGACCATAGCACTGATCACCAAGAACCTTTTGACTCTTGTGAAAGCTTTCTGCTCTGCCTCTCACTTTGTCCCATGTTATTCTCATTCTCAGTGCCCTCTACTCTCTTCCCAGCTCTATTCTTCTCCACACTCTTCCTCACCAAACATTTCTGTCCTTCTCTTCACATTCTCTTCTGCTTCTCACATCCTCTCTTCACTCAAAACATCCCTCTCCTCACTTCAAAACACATGGTTTAGTTACATATTAAATAAACCCCAATAATACATAAATTAAAAGATAATACATTAATTAAAGATATACATTTTGATTCCCAATATCAATACCCTGTAGCACACTTATGATTTGAAATCCCTGCCTCTGGCAGCTTTACTTGCATGATAGCTCTGTCCTCAGAGTGGTTTGTCTGCTAAGGAGCAATCCAGGCATGAAGAAACCCTTGTTGCACTATTTGTACAATTGGAACTTGAAGCCTGTCTGCTCTCAGCTGTCACATTTACAATAATCCTTCTGAACTTTTGTCCAGCAACAGGGACCACAGATTTCCAGGAGACTTGCAAGGAAGTCGGCACATATTAGGTGAGGGAGTGTAATATTTCCCATGTACACACTCCTACCTGGTGGCAATAATTCAGTGTAATCCTCTTTTGTAACAGGCCAAACTAAATCCAGTATCAGATTTGGTGCAGGTAACAAGGATTCAGGAGAATGATTTGCACAGCTCCATTGCCACACAGCACCTTGTGAAACTGTTGTAATCTCATTCTGTGCAAATCCTCTGAAAACATGGTGAAGTTTTTCTTTTGCACTTTATCTGAAACTGCTACCAGGTAAGGAATTAAATAGTCAATAGCTTAGATAGGGAATTTGGAAGCTTGGATTTGATTACTGAACAGACACTTCTTGAGTGACCTTGGGTAAATTACAAATTGACCTGTGGCTCTGGTTTTCATTGCTAAACCTGCTATGGGAGAAACTCCATGAAACACCAGGATTTTGTAGCAAGAACTTTTCTCTAAAGAGAAATGAAGTTGCAGCACATGATGTTTTCATTCATAGGGTGTCAAATTTGAATTGCCTCAAAATATTGCCCATGCTGGGGAGGGAACCCTGGTGATCCACATCATATCAAGCTGTGCAAAATAAATTCCCAGTTAAAGGGTATCAAGTCCTACCTCATTTTTCATGCCACATCACTTCTGTGCAAACATTTAGAAATATAACTTTAATATCACTTTATTGGAAGCAAAATAATGTGCCCTTTCCATTCAATGGAAGATTAACCCTGGAAAAAAATAATCTACCGCCCATTGTTTTTGCCTTTTAAGTTAATGGAGCTTTTCAATTAATAATAATAAAGTAGCATTTTACACAGAATATTAATTTTATACAAGCAATATCCTCACCTTTTTTTTGTTCGGTTCATTGTCATAATGTTCTTGGGACTCTCTCCTGACTCAGGGATGTTTTTAGGAGGCACTGATAATTGGCTGTTGCTCATCTGTTGGGTCTACAGTCAGTCACAGATCAGTGTTGTAAAACTCCTAATGGCTTGGGAAGAGCTTTCTGGAGCAGAAAGAACTCTGTGCAAATTGCAAATTTCTGTGTGTGTTTCCCAAATGTCTGCACTTACAATACCCTAGCAGATCCAGTAGATTTGCACGGGCAAATAGTGACAGGACAAGGGGGAATGGTTTTGAACTGAAGAGGAGAGATGCAGATTAGATGTTAGGAAGGAGTTCTTTGCTCAGACAGAGGCGAGGCACTGGCACAGGCTGCCTAGAGAAGCTGTGGCTGCCCCATGCCTGGAATTCTTCCAGGCCAGGTTGAATGAACAAACCTGATCTAGTGGGTGCCACTTCTGCCCATGGTAGGGTTGGAACTGGGTGGTCTTTGAGGCCCATTCCAACCTAAGCATTTCAATGATCCTGTGATTTACCAGAGACAAGTGGAACTCAGCAGACATTGACAGACATTCCAATGTCCTCGTGGCTCCTGGTTTGACCTAAATCTGGTTCAGCGCATCAGGATCTCCTCAGCATTTCCATTTCATGTACCAGGGATGTAGAGCAAAGCAGCCCATGCTGCCAAGGAATGAGGCACTTCTTCCCATTAATTCCTGACATGAAATGATGCAAAGGAGGCAGATTTGGTTCTGTTCCACCACTGCCACCAAGAAAACCTCTTCCCCTGACTTTGGCTTTCAAGCCACGCAATAAAAGAAGGTTCTTTACACAGTACCATGAACCCATTTTCTGTGGGTGGCTCTCAAAGGGAAGGTCAGCCAATGAGTCCTCTCACTGAACAAATATTTAATTCTGCAGTCCAGCAGATGAGCACAGGTACCTTCCCTGCTCTGTCTCATGGCAAGCTTTCCTGAGCTGCACCTTGCCCATGTGCTTGGGTTTTCTAGCAAGGGACTGGGGGAAAAGGGGATGATATCTATTGAATCACCCTGCCCTTATGGCAGGACCTAACCAAACTGTGTGTCCTAACTCAGGAGCTGCTGGAAGCATTCTGGATAAGAACCACCCTGCAGTGAAGACAAAAACATTGCACTGTAGCCCCACTCATTTCTCTTCGTCTCTTTGTTCCTGAACATGGAGATTTGTACTGCCAGTCTATTTTAATTAGGGAATTCTGTCTCTTAATTTAGCCACACTGTCATGTCTTCTGCCAGTTCAGAATGCCAGGAATTTGTCATGTAGTGAGCACCTCTCTGTGTCAGCTCAAGGGCTCAGGTCCATCTGAACCTGAGCCAGAAGAAATTTGGAAGTGCTTTTAAAGCTGCTCATCTCCACAGTCATTGATAAGGATTCACTTACAGTAGCTGACTCATTTCAGCTGTCTCAGGCATTCATTTTTAGGCATGTTGGAGTGCCCTGTGAAAATCTCTCATTTCTGCTGTCCACAGGGCACCTATTTAAATAGCATTTTCTGGGAACTTGAGGTAGTTGCCCTGATCCTCATAAGAGATATAATATTGATTTCCTGTGGAGACACAGGGCAGACAAATCAACCCCACTATCTCACTTGGGGAAATCCCTGAGCAGGTTCAATTTTAAGTTGAATTTCACTCTCATGCCTTAATAGTTAGTGGGCTGAGGGCAGGTGAGCTTTGCAATGCCTAGGTCAACTTTAAAGGAATTTAAATTGTTTCCTTATTTTAATTTGGGACATGCTGCAAGTCTGATGGTGATACCAGAAACAAGACCATTTTCACAGAGTTCTAACACATCCTGCATCATGTCCCAGGAAGAGCAAAGTCTATATTGCAGAGAAAAGCAATTTTTACATGCAAATTTCAGAGAACAGGTCAAGGGCTGCCACGTGGCAAAAACAACAGCCCATGGACCCACTGCAGAACAAAGCTGAACCCATCAGGGAATTTTGTGGTTCCTCTCTGGAAACGTATTTGCAAAAGAACAGAAAATGCTGGGAGAGTGGGAGGGAATCACAGAGAAACAACTGAGGGAACACCAAGGTGAGAAGAATAGGAAATCCTTCAGGGTGGGGCAGATGTCCCTGAAGGAGCTGCAGCCCCTGTGGGTGTGAGGACCCACACCAGGGCAGAGGAAGAGTGAGAGGAAGGAGCAACACAAATTGCAGCAGGGCAGCTGAAGGACCAAAAACATATCCTAGAAAATTTCAGATTCCACGAGATGCTTTTCAGTGTACCTCTGAATTAACTATTGATGGTCTATGCACAGGACTCAGAATCAGGGGAAAATTCAAAGTAGCAACACCGACTCCCTTGGAACTACAAGAAAACATGATAAGGATTGGTCCATTAAAAAAAAAAAAATTATATGGGAGCCAGGCCTCTGAATGTTTTAACAAGAAGTGGTATCAAGCCTAAATGGCAAATTAGTAAAAACAGAATCTAACTCAAATCTGACAGGATTTAAACTGATACAGTTGCCATAGTAACTTTGCTGTTGACAAGCAATACTTAAAAATTTCTCCTATGAATTCAAAGCACTGTTTGGTGCTGCTGAGAGGTACACAATGAAATGATTCCATTAAATGTCCCCTGGAGGAAGTGCTCAAGTGCTTGGATGCATCTCAATTATGAGCACACACTCCACAAAGGCAGGTACATTACTAACCTTGTGGCTATCACAGCAGATTAGAATATGTATCAATCCATGACCAATTTTTAAAAAAATTATTAAAAAAAAAAAAAGTATGAGTGTGAAGCATTAGCTCCTGCAATATAATCACTTTATCTTACAATGGCCACACATGCAACATGAATCCCCACTGTGGCTAATCAGATAGTTCCACACCATGATCTGCTAAAATCTGAATTTGTTTTCTACCTGCTTTTCTTGTACATCAACAAGCTGAGAGAGCCTTTTATCCTTTTCCTTCCTTTACATGTAAAGGTTTCATGCAAAAATCAATTTCATCTGTTGAATGAATGATGAATAATCTGGCGACACTTCTGCAGACCTGATATCAGAAACCTCTGATAGTGTTCTTCAAAAATGACTCTCCTTTGTGTGGCTTGTCTGTGAGGCAATTAGCCTGCAGCAAGTCCAGGTCTTCTCATTCACAGAGCCCTTCCTTTCAGCACTACAAAAATGCAGTACTTTCATTTAATGTTGTTCTCCTCAAAGCAAAAAAATAATTCAGTACTTTAAAAATAAAACTATGGAGAATGCCTTCCTGATATTTTTCTGGCAAAACATAAACTATGTGCATTAAAAAAAAAAAATCATACTTATGTAGAATAACACACAAATAGCATTACGGATTTTAAACCTGTGACATTGTTTTTTCTGCCCTTGTTCATGTATATGAGAGCTCTGGAAAAATAATTGTTTATGGAAAATGAGAATTCAGTACATGAAAGCACCTGGAAGATAAAATGTATCCTCTCATATTGATGTACCCACAATTCTCACTAAAGATTCAGAGTGGTACCACACTGTCAAGACAGAACACAGCGGTACACAACTTTTAAATTAGCAAATAATAGGTCAACTAATTCCTTCTTAGGTCAGATTGACAATTCTTATAGAATGAACACCTCAAATATTTCACAGTGGGGGGTAGACCTACTCAGTCAGTGTTGGTGTGAGTTTCCTGTTACCAGAAACACCCCAGGGATCCAGGTAGGAAGTACCTGAGCTGTGTATCTTCCTCTGGACACGATCCTTCAGTTGAAAGAACTTTGCAGTTTCATGAGCAAATAAAGATATTATTGAAGACAAGACTGCAAATCAACTTCATTGGGGCCCTTGCAAAGTGTTTCCATTTGAAAAACGTGGGGCTTGGAGTCATACTTACAGTCTTTAAGTTCTGTTCAACCAACTTTTGAACAAACAAAAACTTCAACAGAGTGAACTTTTCTGGTGCCACACAGAAGAGCATCTGCTCTCAGCACAGACAGAAGTATTTAGGATAAAATACCTACACAGTTAGGATAAAATAAAATACCCACACAGCCCTTTTATACAGGAATCCCTGTTCAGGACCTATATCAAAGCCATTTGTTATCTTAAGTTTATTTCTCCTGATTTCTGCTCTGATCTCGAATTCTCTGAGTAGCTACTGAACACCTGAGACACTCAGACATCCCCAACAGCCAAACAGCACAAGCAACAGGAGTTAAAATGCTGAAAATATGAGCATCATTAGAGCCAGGTTCAAAGTCATGCAGCTGACTGCTTTTAACCTCTTCCACTCTCCATATATCTTGTGGTACAAAGTGGGAGATCTCCTGCTGGAGCTGAGAGAGCTGCACTGATTTATACCAGCCAGGCATCACAGGGCAATGGGCTGTGCAGAGAATTTTATCTGCAGCTTAGTTGTCACATCAACAGCTGAAAATTCTCTTACTTAAATGAAGTCCTCCTTGATTTATGCTGGTGCAGTGAGAGTAGAATTTCATTCATGTTCCTCTCCATTCTGCACTCAGTGGCATTTGTGGAGTTATAGAATGTCAGCTGCATTTACAGAGAAAAAGAGTTTCATTGCATTTAATGAAATTGCCTCTAGCAAAAAGCTGCTTTTTTTTTTTTTTTTTTTTTAAGAAAGCAGTAATGAGTTACTCATTTTTGTGGTGCTTCCAGTTCTGAGAAGCTCTCAGTTACACACCACGTTATGCCTGTGATGAGCTCTGTGTTTTTTTCTGGCTAAGCTCAGAACAATTGCACACTAGTTAGCTCAAGTGAATCATTATTTTGTCAAATATATGAGACCCAGAGACCCTCTGCACTGAACTGATTCTCTTTTAAAAGTCGCACTGTAGATTGGCTGTCCCCAAAAGCAAGATACTTTTTGTTGCTTGTTGGAATTGAGATGCTTTTAATAAGGCTGAGTTATTCTATGTGATACAAGCCTTGTTCAGCAAATTCTGTCTGCCGCTTGAGCCCTTTAAAGAAAACATTTTTCTCTTTCCCCATTACTGATACGACTCCAAGCAGCTGCAGTCTGTAGGTTAATATATAAATGCAAAATAAAATATTCACTAGGCAAGCAACATGGCACTAAAAATCCTTTAAAAGAATTAATATAAAGGCAAACAGGCCAATGATTTTACCTTTATAAGGCTTTGAAAACGTTCTGTATATGTCCTTAACATCATCAATCTTCTCCCATGTGTCTGTCTATATGCACTCCTGTAGCATTTTTCCTGCGTAGGTGAACAGATTTTCATCAGTGAGATGCCAGTCCAAACCCTGTGACCCAGAGGGCAATTTATCAGGTTCCATTTTGAGCTTGAGGGCTTGAAAGGTATTGAGAGGACCTGCAGGCTCTGACAAGCCAAGGATTTTCCAGAGGGTGAGTTCCTGGCAAATGCATGTACAAGACTTTATTCTATGGAAAGAAAGTATTTAGGTGAACATTGATCTGTTGAATTAATCCTTTTCCACTCATTTTTCTTTGTGCGATGGATGTCTTCAATAGATGTAGCATTGACTGATATGATTCCCTTCAATGAGTTAAAAAGTCCAAACCAAGCTACTCCTCTCCATCATGTCCCTGGGCAGGTTTGAGAACAGCAGTGCTCACTCAAAACCACACTCACTTGTTGGGAAGGATGAAAGTCTGACAAGAAAGTCTCACAGATATGTGTGCTTAGCAGAAAGATTTTTGAATGTAGAGTCTGATGAAGGAATAGAGATGTAAGCAAGTTTTGATATAGAGGAAAAGAATTGCTGAGTCAGTTTTACTGGATAACCAAGGAGGCAAAGGGTGTGTTAGTTAGAAGGGGTTTTTATGGCTTAGAGCAAAGGATAAACCCACCTCAAACAAGATGTTTTTACCAAGCAGAAAGATAGCAGAGGCAAACAAGTCAGCAAATGTTGCAAGTAGAAAAAAGGTCTCAGAATTTTCCACTGTAAGAAAACTGAAAAAGAACTTCTAGCTTAAACTGTAATGTACTAACTTTTAGTGATTAGAGAATAGTAACATGAATATGGTTATTACAGTAGTTATGATAGGCTATAGATAATAGTTAAGGTATAGATTAGTTCTACTGTATTAAGATGCTCAGCAAAGAAAAGTATAAAATGCAATGTAACCAAAACCAAAGGGTCTGCAGGCCTGCCTGCAGCTGGAGCTGACAGCTGTAGGCACAGGCTCTGTCACCCACCACCCTGGACTGCTGTGGAATAAACTGCATTTTGGAGAGCCCCTGGAGTCCTGCATCCCTCATTTCAGCTCTTACTCAATAATTACCAGCTGAGATTTACCAGGTCACAGAGAAAAGTTGGGGGAAGAAAACATGAGGGGCAGAGAGCAGCTGCAGCTTCTGAGTGACCTTGATGCCATTTGAAGCCCAAGGCGGCTCTCAAGGTCAGTTAGGAGAAGTAAAGAATTCGAGCTGTGGCCAACTCAGCCCAGAGGGGCCAGAACTGAAGGTTTCTGATGTGCTTGGCTTCACACATCTGTTGACAGACTGCTCTGGTCGTGAAGCTGTAATCACAGGGATAAATCAATCTGTTTGACAGAGAATTCACAGGATCATTTCTGCTGGAAAAGGGTCTTGAGATCACCCAGCTGCTCCCCAGCACTGCCAAGGCCACCACTGACCCATGTCCCCAAGGGCCACATCCACACAGCTTTTAAATCCCTCTGGGGTGGTGACCCCGCCAGGTCTTCACAACCCTTTTGAGGAAGAAATTTTTCCCAGTAGCAAAATTAAAGGATTTGAACCCAAAGCATTTTAAATTCCACTGCATTTTTAAAATGCAATTTGGAGATGTACTCACACAAACAGAATGGTGAGCTGAATCGTCCCAGAAAGAGTTTAACACTCAGAATGGGTAGAGGGAATTTTGCTTTCCAGTTTCATTTCATTTTCCCGTTTCATTACTGGACTTGAAATTTTAAGTTTATGTGCTGCTTTTTTCTCCATGGAAAAGGAGGCAGAACTGTAACACTACCTCTGCTAAAGTTTGGACACAGTAAATGTTATAAAAATGTTGATAAGAAGGACAATATGATCTGTACTGATTCAAGAAACTCATAATGTTGGCAAAAATGTGTGTATACAAGTCTTTAAAATTTTTCAGTTCTAATGAAAACAAATGTTTGTTTATTTTGTTTTCTTCCAATGGATACAGATCAAAAAGAAATAAAAATAAGTTAAAAGAACATTTAGGGAAAGAAAAGATGATAGATGAAAGGAAAACTAATACTAATTGATTATTTAAATAATGACAAAACTTGGACTTAATTCATTCCTTCTCAAGAAGAGCAGTTCCCTTTAGGAAAAAACCTCTAGATTTCCTTCTATCTGCTCTGTCAAAAACAAGCTGTGCTTTAGTCAAGCACAAAGTCAAGCATGAAGTACTAGGTTAAAACTCAGAGGAACTGGGTGAAATTAACGGGAAGGAAAATCATCTTTTTGAGCTACTGGTCTTCTGGGCCCTGTAACTTAGAAAGTTTTAGGATTGAAGCAAACAAATCCAGAAGATTTCACTGTGACAGCTGGCACAGAGTGAGCTGAGTAGTGGCAAGGAAGCACATCCTAGCCTGAAAAATTGGCAGTAACTTGAATAATACATTTTTAACTAACACTGAACTTGCAGTGCTTCACAACTGATGCCCTTTCAGCTACAGTGGCTTATTAGGAGCCATCAAAACAAGCACCCAGTTATTACAGTGTTAATGTGCTTTTAATCATCATTATTTATTGCATCTGTAATTTTGAGTCAGTAACATACCGGGCTGCCCATGTCAAATAATGTAAAATTCCTCCCCAGCTGAAAACTTCCAGAAGTGCACTTAGAATAACCTATGGTATGCAAAGCGTATGGCAGGTCTTAATAAGGCTTAATTAAGTGCTTGTTTAAATCAAAATGCTGCAAAAATATTTATTCTATTTTTATGTGTAATTAAAGCGCATTTGTAAAATTATGCTAATTGCTAGACACAGGAGGAAAAATACACCCCTTCCAAATGCATTAAACAAGCCTAAGAATTCTGTGCATTTACCTAACTTAATGTTAATGAGGTAACACTTCCAAAGTGTTTTGAAGCCTAGAAGGGCAACATTTTCTTTTATTCGCTATTGCTATTCCAATTACTTTAAAAAAAAAGAAAAGAAAAAAAATATTCATTTAAATGAGAGTCAGAGAATAGTTTGGGTTGGAAAGGATCTTAAAAATCATCCACTTTCAGCCCCTGCCATAGACAGGGACAACTTCTGCTGGACCAAGCTGGTCCAAGCCCCATCCAACCTGGCCTTGGACACTTCCAGGGATCCAGGGGCAGCCACAGCTTCTCTGGGCACCCTGTGCCAGGGCCTCACCACCCTCACAGGGAAGGATTTCTTCCTAATATCCAATCTAAATCTATTCTCCCTCAGCTTAAAGGCATTTAATTTTAATTTTATTAGTATTACTTTTAATTTTATTTCATTTTCCAATGCCACATTTTCCACACATCTTCTCATCTCCAGGCTGAACAACCCCATCTCTCTTACCTTGTTTTCATAGGAAAGGTTCTCCATCTCTATGATTTTTTGTTTGTTTTCTTTATTCTTTTGTTTGTTTTTTTTTTGCTCCCTGCCAGACTTTGTCTCAAACAGGCTCTGAGGAGTGGAGCAGGGAGGAGAGCCCACAGAGATATCTGCAGGAGCTCCATCCCTTCTCCATCTCACCCTGCTGACATTCTGTGTGACAAATATCCTGGTGGGTCACCACATCTGTGTCCAAGGAGGGCACACCTGCAGCCTGTTACCTCCCTGTAGCTCTCAGTGAGAGCTCCCCCAGGCGCCTCTGCTCCGCAGTTCCAAGATCAGAGATGGGCAAAGAGTTAGGCAAAGCATTTTAATTTTCTGAGTGTCCACACTGTGCTGCAGAAGGCAGCTGCTCTCTGTGATGCCCTTCCCTAAATGTTTTCCCACAACCAAAGCAGGCTGTGAGTCCTGCGTACAGAATTCCAATGGGCTGAACTCACAAGGCTAAAATCCCTTCTTCTGTCAGGAGAATGTCAACTTTATGATTTGAGGAGAACAAAGGAGAGAAGAGCCAACAACCTCCTTTCTGCCCTGCTGTGAAGGATGTTGTACTGCAGGAGGTTTGTGCATTTGTTTTTAGACATCTCTGACAGCTCCACATCCGTCCTGGCCACTCAATAAAATGTGACTGTGCTTTGGAGTTCTGGTTCCCCATATACAGCTCTCCCTTTGTAGCAGGGCTGAAGAGCCACACCAGGTGTAATGGGCTGCTGGCTTTTCAGATCCCCCAAAGAATGGATAATTTCATCAATTTCCCAGCTGCATTTAAGGCAGGAGTTTGGTGCAGTGTGGGGTCACATTTTGTACTTGCTCAGCTGGAAGTGCAGCAGTATTTTCTCTGACTTGAACAAATGAGTGCCCTATAACTCATAGCAAGGCAGCTGCTGCACTGTTTTGCCTCGAAGTTTCCATCCATAAATGAGAATGGTTTTGAATTTGATGTGCTTTTATTGATGTGTAATATAAAGCAAATGCATAAACTGCATACAGGGCCACTAATTCACCCTGGAACTGCAGGTAACCAGAGAGGGTGCAGCAACTCTTTAAAGCCTGTTTAATTCTATAAAATAATACAAATATATACTCATTGTATGTGCTGCTGACCTATCCATATTTCTGTATCCAAATGGATATGCAGTGCAACTTTATTTCATTTCTTCTCATTTTTGGGATGGTTACTTCCATTCTGTCAGCATCAATCCATGCTTAGGAGGATGTGTTAGAGAATGGGGCAATTCTACAACCCCTACACAAGATAATCAACAAAATAAAACAGACAGATGGACAGGCACAAGAAAAAATATTGAAAATCTGAAGTTGGAAAGATTGCTTTGTAAGTTGTGAGAGATTTGCCTTGTGTAAGGCAATCAAATCAAATAAGAAAATTCAGTTTAATTAGGGCACACATATTAAAGTGCCCAGTCAAAAATAAACCCTTAAGCTGATGGGGAAGAACACAGGTATATGGGTCTGGGACAGATGTGAGACATGTATTAATTACTGAAATCAATGAACCTGACATCCAGATCTAAAAAAACAAAAAACCTCTGCATTTTGAACCCACTGAGCTCTCACTGTGAATCTGTGCTCTGTAGGCAGTCACTCCATGGGTGTCTGAGGGCTTGGGTAGGTTATAGGATCAAAAAAGTTTCTGCTTGTGGGAGTAGAGGAATAATGTGACACCCACAGGCAACGTGGCCTCTCTGTTTTGAGAAATCAAATGTCTGATGGCAAAGAAGAGAAGGAAATGGTTCTCTCAGTAGTGCTACAGCCAGTGAGATATGCTGTGGGTGCTCCTCTGTGGCTGACTCACAGCATTTGTTCACCTGTATTTTCACTCAGCAGAGCCCCATGATCTGACAATTTTCCAGTGGTTCATCTTAAGTTTTATCCCTCTCCTTTTTTTCATTCATCTGAGAAGAATAAGGAGGATGAGTGGGGGAAAACCCTCAAAAAGAATCAAATTTCTTGCCAGCAGTGCACACTGAGGTCAGTGCTGATCTGCATTAATTACAGCCTGGAAATTGTCCCACCACGTTTCCAGCTGTCCCAGACCAGCAGCCCCCCTCCAACACCAATACCTTGGGCAGAGGTGAGACAGATAAAATGGATTTTACCTCTACAAATGGATTTAATTTCAGCTTATTTGTGGGATATGTGTGAACCAGCTGCAGTTCTCTGGGCAGGAAGAGCAGTGAGCCCCTCAGCAGAGCAGTGGAGGACAGAATGCTTTGCTTTGCTCCTGTCCCTCCAAGCACACACATCCCATATCTGGCTCCAAGTCTCAGCACAGCTGCTGCATTTTCCCTGTGACACATGAATCCATAATGCCCAGTTCTTTGCTTTTGCCCAGGGTTGAATGCTGGTGTTAAGAGTATTTCATGCTCCAGCTCTGAAGTGAAGCAGTGGTGAGGAAACACCATGAGCAGCAAACACTTTGTTTCACCCTTCAGATGGAACGAACACGAGCCATCCTGGCCTGGCAAGCGCAGGGCTCACAGTAAATATCTGTTTTAAAGCCTCTGCAGACACAGAGGGTCAGCAAAGGAAATAACCTGGGACATCTCCTTGTTCCCTGCAGGAATTACTGGAATGGCTTAGGTCTGCCTCAAGGGCTTTAGACTATGAACAACTAATAGTAATTCTGTTTTAGCTGAGGCCCAGGAAGTCCTCAAATATTATGACCTGCAGCAAAATAACAGGTGTGCAACAATGTGCCAGTTGTGGATTTGATATAGTCTGTTGTTATAAACAAGTCCCATCTCCAGTTATTGCTCACATTAATCTCTGTGCTCACTCCCTGGGCTTGATGTTTACTTCCAGCTTGACACCTAATTAAATATTGTCAAAATAAAGCCATCACTGATGCCACGTGTTAATGTAAGCACTCTGTTCAGTGTGCTCACTGATGGGTGGGTTTAGATTGAGATGCAGACCTCACACAGGAAAAAAACCCAGCCCTCGGAGAGACCTCAGGGTGGGAATTGCAATGCAGCAAAGCTTTACCTTAGGTTAACACTTTTCCCATCAGTGACTCAGACTTGCATTTCAATGGGCCTGTGCCTCCTTCTGGATGAGCTGCAAATCTGAGCTAGGGGAAGGCACTTCCCTCAAAATGTCTCTGGAGTTTTGTGTATTCATGGCAAAGGAGGAATGTTTGAGGGTTAGTTAGGACACTGTCAACACTTCATTAAGGCTGCTTCCTATTTGGCTGGCATTTTCCTTGCACTGAAATGCCTGTTGTTACTTGCACCAGGAATAGCAAACACACATTTGAATATTTTGGTATTCATTAAAAGTCCTTTCCTTCTTCTGCATGTTGATGCTTTATTTCCAAGACTATCAGGGTGGTCCAAAGCCATTAAAGTAGCAGATTCTGCCAGGAAATTAAAAAAAAACAAACTGTGAGTTTTTTTTTTTTTAACTCCTGTTTCACAATATTTTCCATCAGTTTAGCCACCTAAATGTGTCTGGTATACATCCTTCTTCCCTTAGTCTGAGCCTACTGGCATTCCTTGACAAAGCCTCCTTTTGCAGAAGGAACTACAAATTTAGACTGGAAGTCTGATTTTTGATGGCAATGTGTTTGATAAATGTACCTTTAATGGCTGTCACAAAAGGAACACACACTTCAATTCTAATTTTTATTTCCTTTCCCCTCTGAACTTTGCTGTCATCAGAAATGGAATTCTGGAAAGGAATTTTCCAGACATTTTAAGACATCTACTCATTTCTTCACTGTAGCTTGTCAGTCACAGGTAATGGGAAAGATGAAATCACTGTACAGATAGACAAGAATGCATTGCCTGAAGGCAGCTTTGCCTTACAATTAATAATTTTATCTGCACCAAACTCTTCTTCTACACAACACGAAGAAGTGCTGCGGCAATGAAGTACTTTGTGCTCATCATAAACTTGATTTATCCAGCATCATCTGTGAAGAATACCTAGAATGGTCACACTTGGTTGTAGGGGGATACAGTATGGGTAAATGAAGGTGGTGTAGAATGCAATCTTGTCCCCTAAAGAGTTGCAGCTGAACCAATTACTAAAGATTAGGAGCAGGCCTGATGTTAGCAGGCCACACCTGCAGCCAATAAGAAGAGTGTTATAAAAGAGTGGATTGGTGGGAACTGGAGTCAATTGGCTGCTGTGAGGACGAGGAAGAGTCAGTGCCTAGAGGTGATGCCTACAAGAAACGTCAAGGAGGTATGAAACTCTGGTGATGTGGAACCCTTGCACTATAATGATAACACTTGGTCACACTGTTGCACCATCTCCAACCCATTTTACTGCCTTTTCCACAACTCTTGTTACACAGGAGGGAAGGCAGGATGTTTGAAGAAATGTACAACAGGGTGGAAAAAATGCTGTTCTGCAAGAAGCACCAGGGCTGAGGCCCTTATCCTCTGTCTGGATATTTTCACTTGTCCAGCTGAGCTCCCTTTGCCTCCAGTGTGAAAAAGAAACATTTGAGTGTGATTTATCTGCCCAGGTTCGGATGCCTGTTTCAGCACAAGATGAACAGCACTGTTAGTGTCTCCTCCTCCTCCCTGGTGCCTGTTAAGGGAGTGCAGGACAAGAAGACACAGTGCAGTTATCTACAGCAGGAATGTCTGCTTTTGCTCAAATTAATCCCATTTCTGGTATCTCCATTTCACCAACATACTCTTCAAGCTGACACCATCAGTGCCATGAAGCATAAAATTGGGCCTAAGGCTAACACAAGTGATGGATATTGTGTCTCAATAGCCTGAAATAAATCAGGAAATTGTGCTTGCAGCTGAAGGCTGAGTTGGTGAGGGCTCACCTGTGCCTGGTCCATCTAAGGAGAAAGACACCAGGGCATAAATCCTGTGCCATTGCCATTAGCATCCTTGCTCAATTTTTAAGGTAATTTCTTTCAGTGGACAAAGATAAGTTTAACCTGGTGATGAACGGTTAGAAAGGAGATTCCAGTACAATTTAACTTTCCATTTTTATATTCACACAGAGGAAAAAAACCCAGTTTATTTCTTGACATTATCACTGAATTTGCACCAAATTGATGTAAATTTTGCCACTTTGTGTGACTGTAAGGGAAGAAGAAGCTGAATGTCTCAACACAGATCCCACCTGTCTGTGAACCCTTGTCCTGACAGTGTGGAAATGGTTACAAAACCAGACTGATTTCCTTACTTAATTTGCTGAATGATCTGAAAGGAGCTTTACAGGAATCACATAAAAGCTTGGATGTAACAGTGGGTTGGCAGCCCAGGAACTCTTTTCCTTCTGTTTTAAGCAGCGCCATCCAGAGGCTGTGGCAGGCTGCTCTGGTCTCCTTTTCATTAGAAATTATTAGAAAACTAAAATAAAATACCTTCATTTTGTCACAGGAGAGATTTTTGCAGTAAATGCCTTTTAATTTCCTACTAGATAGGAGGTGACCCAGAAGTGTGCTTGTTACCTTGACGAGCTAAAAATGGATAAACTTTAGCACCTGATGTTTTGTGATTGTTTAAATAGACTGTGGCCCAAGCCAGGCCAGCACAGCTGAGGTTTAGGATGCAGTGGTGGATTCAGGCACACCTGAGTTAGCTGGGACTGATATTCCAAGGGTTCAGCACCATTCACAAGCCCACCTGCGCGCCTCAGCAGCCACACTGAATTGAATTTTCTGCCCAGTTCCTCTGCAATGTCACCACTCCTGTCACCTGCCTGTTGCAGTTACTCCCTGAACAGAAGCACAGACACACCCAAATTTTGTAGAGAGGGGTCACCTATAGAATAAAGCAGAATAAAGCAGCAGCATTGCCTGTGTGCCTGTCTTCTAAATAAAACCTCATTTCCAGCAGTTTCAAATTCAGCAAGGAAAACTGGTCTGATTAGCCTGATGTGGAGGTGAAGCTCTGGATGAGAAGTACCCTCCAAATAACAAGCTTTGAGCCCTTTTGTTAGCAAAAAGGTCATTGATGGTTTAATGCCCATTTCCCAGATGCCACATTAATGAGAATTAACTAATTTAAAAGATTTGTGATAAGTAATTAAGCTACTGTAGGACTGCTTCAGCACATTCCCCATCACTCCAAGGGCAAGGAAGAATGAGAGGAATGTTTTCCTGTGTGAGCAATAATGAGAGAGGAAGGAGATTCTTTACTGTTTTCTGTCTGGGTGTTGTGCTGGGCTGGTTCCTTCCTCCACCATGCCTGTTTGCTGAAGCTGGATGCACTGTAAATGACAATAAATCTTTGTGAATGACTCTGCCAGAGGCTTCCAGGGCCCTTGTGCTGTGTTAGTTGTGCTCCATAAGGAGAAATGGAGAGAGTCACTGGAAGCCTTGGGAGCTGTGTGTCACCCATGTCACCTGTGTGTCCTGGGATGAATCCAGCAGGGGTGGGAACTCCTCAAAAAATTAAATCAGAGTGCCTGGAACAGCACCTTTAGCCAAAGAAGCAACACAATGCCTCTATTTTTCCAGCTATTGTTCCTCCTACCTGAGGAACCAGGTACTTTTCTCTTTATGGCCCCTGAACCTATAATATAATTAATTTTTACTATATTAATTTCTTCCCTGTTGACATCCATCCTCCCAAATCTTTCACATTTCCTTAGTTTTCCATTTTATTCTATTTAGAAGCCACAGACTTTTCTGACTCTTCCCTGCCCACCCTCCAGGAAAAAGAAAATGCAGTAAGTAAGGGCTGAAGGGAAAGAAGCAAACCCCACACACCCTACACATTTTTGTCTTCCAGTTTTACACCAGAACTGGTTTAGCACACAAGGAATTAAATAAAAAAAATAGCTTAATTCAGACAAAAATTTTGATTTTAAAAGGTTATTTGAAAGTGAAGCCATTTAAATTGCTCAAAATAATGTCTTTGTATATATTTCCATTTGGAAGTTGAGTTTTCAAGACCACTTTTTTTTTTCTTCCCCTCCCAGATGCTTTGGTTGACTAAAGTACAAGAAGCTCTACTATTTGCACACATAAAGCACCAGCATGTCTTAACTTCACTCTCCCTTGGCCCAAGGAGTTGTGGATCAAAATCAGCAATGCTTTCCTAGAATCCTGGTCTGCCTGATTGTGGATTTCACTCCATAAAAGCAAAATTTCCTCCACCAGCATTTTCCAAAGACAGCTGAAGTGAGGATTTTATTTTTAAAAGAAATAATTCCCTGAGAGACTTCAAGAAGTGAATCCCAAACCCCATGGTCAGACCAAGAAAAGTGAGTTTGTGAATTGAACCCCTTTGGTTGTGCCTCTGCTGCTGATGAAAGGCAATGAAAATAGGCTGAGTGTGGAGGACCAGGCATGAGGATGTTTTGTCTCCAACATTCTGACTGTTGCACCAAGAAAACTGTGGTTAGAAGGAACTTTAGGTACCCTGTGGAAGTGTGTTGTAAAATACTAAGGACTTGTTAGCCAGAATTTTTGAGAAGTTTGTAGGAGGAGCAGGGAACTTGATGAAGTCCTTAATGTCCTTAATGAAGTCCTTTAAGTAAAATTAATGTCTTGTTGGCCAGCCTCCTTGAGAATAAACAGTGGGCTGATTGCTGGAGTCAGGGCAACTTTATCATAAAAACATAAGAGTTCCTGGCACTGGGCTGGAGTTTTGGTCAGTCTTAGGATAATCTGTGATGACCATTGTGCCCCTTGTCCATGGCCATGACACTGAGGAATTAAGTTACTTGGAACACCTGGAATAAATGTATTGGGTTGCTTTCACCTGCTTTGGTGGTATCTATACAGAATAACTGTGAGATTTGAGCATTATGGCTGACTGGAGGCAGCTGTGGTGCATTTGGGCAGCTGAACTTCAGCTGAAGTATTTACAGCTTGCAGAAAAATGCCTGACATTTGGAAGGGATGTGCAGTGCTTAAAGATCTCTGAATTAATGTGTTGTAAGAGATCCCTAGGTGTGGGTGCTTTCAAGTTAAGATCCTGGGAGTTTTTAAGTCAATGGATTTGTTTAGCTACTGGAGTGAGTTCTTTTTGGCTAAACATATGGGAACTTTTCAGCCTAAACGGTTTGCAGCTGTACATCACTTTCATGCTGGAGAGAGGTCTGGTCTCTCCAGAGGCTGTTTATTCTACTTTCCCAAAAGCTCTGGATAAAAAGGAAGAAATGTCCAGTGGTTTAGATGTTTGTTTGATGCTGAGTTCTGATTTAATTAATTCTGTGAAGGGCTGGAGGATGCTTCTCCAAAAAGCCACATGGAAATAAAATTTGCATCAGGCATAACTGAATCCAAAAAATATGCCTCTGACAGATTTTGGTCCCAATTTATTCTCAGGCTATGCTCATTAAATTAACACGCCCATTTGTATTATTCTGGCACTTTAAACCCCAGTGTCTGGAGTGGTTGGTTCAGGAAATGCATTGGAATGTCTGTGTTGAGTAATCATGAAGTTTTCTCACATTCTGCATTTCTGACCAAAGGTATTGGAAACAATTCTCAGATCTAGTTACAAGTCTGTGGAATTAATATTAGAAACAGGGAATGTGGTTTGTTCTTGATACCTTCTCAATTATTTTGCAATTGCTGATTTAGGATCTTTTTGGCCAGAGGTTACATTAGAACCACTGTAATACCTATCCAACTTACATTATTTTCAATATTCACTTCATGAACCCTGGCATATTTTCAGCCACTGTGGCTCAAGATGGGAATGCTCTGAATGTGAAATATGGGGGCAAGGAAAATAATTTTTTTCTTTGTTTTTTTTTTTTTTTAATAGGTCCTGTATTTTGAGATTTGATTGTGATTCCTTATTTCTTACATACGTTCTCAATTTCCTCTATAATTTGTGTTTCTTATATACCTTTTTTCCAGATTTATTCTAAATACTTCAAATTCCTGTTCCTGTTTTCTTCCACTCTTTGTTTATCCATTATCTACCACATAATGTGTTTTCCTCTACTTTTATTCTTTTTTGTCTACAAGCTTTTTAACTTGTGTGATGTTTTATTCTGTACACAGCTGAATCAAAATTCCCACATCTCCTTTGTAAATAAGCAACAAAACAACAAAAACTACAAACCACGCACAGCACAAAAAATGCAACACATTGCTTTTGGAGAAAATGTAAAAAAAAAAAAGATTGTTGTCAATAGCAAAGAACAAGAGTGACAGGAAATCCTGAGGGTTTTCAAAGAAATTTTCCTATTTTATACTTTTACAGATTAATATATGTACTAAAAATGCTGGGATGACATTTGGAAATTAGAGGCACTTGCCCTGGCCAGTAGATGTACTAAGGGAAGGGTGGTGAGAATTTACTGGATGGCCAAAACAGATTTTTGAAAGCAGAATGGTTGGAAATTCATGTGAAAGAAATTACCACAGGGTTCAAATTTACTAGAATATTCACTTTTAAAACAGGTTTGTGCTGGTGGTGTCATTGTCAAGCTGTCAGACTATTTGTTTTTGTTATCCAACCAAATTTAAGAGCCTCTGGTTCCCACAAAATGAGTGGGAAAACCAGGCAAAGTAAAGGATTGGAATTAAAAAGCCTGAAGTAGAAGCCTGCAGAATACAGAGAGCAGCACAGTTAAAGACCAAGACAAGTACAGAAGATATGCACTCTACAAAAAACAGATTTGTTTAGCAAAATGCCTTCTTTTGTCCTTAAAATCTGTGAACCCACCACCTTGCTTGAGAAAGGAACCAGCTATTGCTCGTGCATTCTGGACTAATGCCCTCTGAAGGGAGAACTGCAAGTTCCTGTGGAAATCTGAATTAAGCCAGATCACCTGGCAGAAGAAAAAGAGCTCTGAAAAAAGAATGAAGCCTTGAGGAACAACTTCTGCTAATGGAACAGCCAAAATTAAGAAGTGATATTCCCAAGGAATGAAAGGGGCGTCAAGAAAGAGCTAAATCTTTTATTTAAATCATATTTAGAATTGGGTGCTTTTCTGTTCCCTGTATTAAAAAAAAAACAAACAACACCATATTAGGAAAAGGACCAATTTTCATTTTAACAGTTGTGCAACCAGCACAAGTGGTAATGCATTCCTGCAGCTTACATCACCATTAAGCACTTATAAATAGGAGACTATGGCAATAGATGCAAAAATAAGCTGGGTGAAAAGAGTTAATTTCTTCCAGAACATGACTTATGCAGTGCTAGTTCTCATTCAGAAATACATGAAGAGGTAGAGCAAGGGAATCCTCTGTTTAAATCAAATTGGCTGATTACAAATCCCTTAGCATGTGAATAAATTGTTAGTTGTGAACAGGACATGTAGCTAAGTATATTTAATATGGATTTTTATTTTGTTTTTTCTTTAATTTGTAGAAAGGTAGTGGTTCTGATACTTTGCACCCAAATTACAATCAGGCCAGAAGAGCACTGTAACAGGTCAAAGATGAATATCCTGGGCTTCAGTGAAATTGCTGTCAGAAGTGTTGCACTGGTAATATCCTCATAGTAGAATATTTACCCACTGCCCTAACCACAGAGCCACTCAGTGCTGAGTGTAATTCTTTATTCCTCCCGAAAAAGAGGTGTGGGTTGGAAAAAATAAGGTTTGCAGGTTCCATTAATGCATCTTTCATGTCACTCAGTAGAGAAAACTGCTTTTGGCCGGTCATTGGCAGTGCTCTCAGAAAAAGCAGCCTTCTACTCATCAGAAGTACTGATCCAGAAATGCCCTTGATCTGTATTCTGGACACCAGATTAATATTGTGAGCAGAGCTGCTGTGTAAAACTAACTGTGTCTGACAAGTAGAGCTGTATTTAATATTAATTTTTACCTCTGTGACAGATAGAGATGCTACACAGTATATAGCAGAAACTTTACCCTGAGGAATAATTTCAACACTATCAAGAATGTAGTTCAGAAGGCATCTGACTTTCTCAGTATCTTCCCTAGATTACTGCCAATGAAACTTACTCCTCTGTTACCAGTTTTTGCCAAATCTTCTCTTCTGTCAGCAGTGAAACAAGGTTATTTCAGAGGTGGCACAGAGTTATTGTGTTCTTCTCACATTGCGAATTTGTTATATTATCACTTCCTCCAAAGATTTTCCTTATTTAAGCCCACAGAAACATTTTTTTGATGGTCTATTTTAACAGAGACCATAGCAACAGAGTTTTCATGGCATCCAAAATGATTTCTTTGCACTAAACTTAAGAAGTATTAAACATGAACAAGCTCAGTTTCTTTAATTAGGGAATTGGACATTAGGAGGAAGCTCTTTGCTGTGAGGGTGGGCAGGGCCTGGCACAGGGTGCCCAGAGAAGCTGTGGCTGCCCCTGGATCCCTGGAAGTGTCCAAGGCCAGGTTGGATGGAGCTCTGAGTGACCTTGGCAGGAAGGTGGAATTAGATGGTCTTTAAGGTTTCTTCCAACACAAACCATTCCATGATTCTATTCTATGATTTTTATTCTACTTTGCAATCTGTAAAAAACCTCCTGAATCTTCTCCTGAAGGAACACAACAAAAAGATCAAAGGAACACAACAAAATGATCAGTCAGAGCTTTCTCTTTGCCTGTGTGATCAAATCCAACAGTGGACGTTTTGGGAACAGCACTTTGTTCATTGGCTCCACCTCTGTGCCTCCTAGTTTATCTCATCACATTAAGCCTCTTTTCATTTGATTTAAATGCTTACATCAGATTTCCTGATTTTTTAAAAATTCATCATTGTCACTTGCAGAAGGCATCTGAGAAGTCCCCCAGAGGATTGCTGGATCTAGCAATGGACAGACACACAGACAGAAACATCCAGGGTGGTCCAGGGCTGCCAACCAAAGCACAAAGGAGCAACCCCTGTGAGAAATCTCACTGTAAGCACAGTGGGCATTTGAGCTGCTGCACCTGGAGATGAGGATTGACAGCAGCTCGTGCTGGAATTAACGGTGAGTGAAGCTGCAGAGCTGCTCAACACAAACACCCTGCAGCTGTCAGCAGCATCCAGCTCACCATGTGCAGTCCCTGGGAACCTTGCAGGGTCAGCAGGCTGTGCAAAGTTGTGGGAAATGGAAAAATAAAAACTTCCACAGGCACTGATGGGTTTGATCTGCAGCCTTAAAAGAAGCTTGGATTGATGCAAAATAAAATACACAGACATTAAGTAGAAAAATCATAAACTTGTGTTTCTACAGTTGTAAATAAGAATATGCCTTAAGTAAGTGAGAAGCTGTATTGATAAGGTGGCGAAGGGTTTATAATGTAGGGGTGTGGTTGTATAGAGTAAACTGAGAGTTTAGAAGTTATATTAGAAGCATAAGTGTGCATGTGAGATAGCAGCTCATTGGACAAAAATATCCACAGTGCAGCAGAAGTGAGTAAGAGTGATAGGTTAGAAAAGCAAAATAAAATTTGTGGCATCTGTCTATTGGATTAGAAAGTTCTGTATTGCTTTGTAACAAAGAACTTGTGACTACTCTGAGCTATGGCTGACAGCTTGCTCCTCTAAAATCTCACAGCCTCTGAGACTGATATTTGTCTGAGTAATAAATAAATAAATTTATCTGAGGAATTCCTCTTTCTTAAAACTGTGGTCCCATCCCTTCATTAAAGAGCAGTGATAATAATACACAGTGATCACAAGTTCCCCACATCACAGCTCTTCAGGCAGGGCAAACACACAATATTTAGGTGTTTCTGCTTCTCAGCTGGCTGCTGCAGCAGTTTTACTAGTTCCATTCATTCACAAACAAGATGACTGAGTTGCGCCCCTGCCAGGGACAGGGACACCCTGCACCAGACCAAGTTTCTCAGAAGAAACTTTGCCCTTTCAACCTGGCCTAGGACACTTCCAGGGATCCAGGGGCAGCCACAGCTTCTCTGGGCAGCTTGTGCCAGGGCCTCAGAATTTCTTCCCAGTACCAGTCAATATCTCTCCTCTTTTAGTCTAGGTTGTTTCCAGTTGCTTTTGACTTTTTCAATTTATAGATGGATCCACTTTTCATGCAGAAACTCAATTATGGTGATCAGCCTTTTTGCAAAGGGACTTTAGTGACAGTAAGAATTTTTCTGTTGAAGGGACAGGAGGGAATAGTTTTACTCTTCTAACAAAGCCAGCCTGTCTAGAGGAAAGCTGGAGTGGAATTTGTTATCCTTGTATTGTCAAAAGTTTTTCAATTGCTGATGAAAATTCCCCTCATGGATTTGTTCAGCATCAGTGCACATTGTGCATTCAGCTTTAGACAAGATCCTGCTGCCTACTCATCCAGTTTCTATTTATTTTTTCTAATGGACAGAGAAACAGGCAATTCCAGGATTCAGATGTTTAAGATAGGTGATCTAAATGGCTTCCATGAAAGACTTGTTTCTCTCTACTGATTAGCAAGGGAGTTAAGAGATCAAGCTCAGTTGCAGGTATTTATCCTCTGATTTCTATGCTAAGAGAGAATCCCAACCCAGTCTGAGTTCTAGGAGAAGTCCTGGCACCCAGGGCTGAATCAGCACCCAAGGTAAACTGAACTGGATAAAATATTTTCTCCCTTATGGTTGGGTTCTTGTTTTAATTGTTTTCCCTGTATCTTGTCCTGTACACAGATGATGTGAGTGTTCTTTTACAAGGTTTGTTTTTTTCATCATCCTCTAAAAAACTTTGGAAAAGATTGATTTATTTAAGAAAGTTTCTTTTCCCATGAACATCTGTAATGACTGCAACATTAAGCTTCATTTCGCACACCATACTGGTGCAAAACTCTAATCTAGAATCTTCTTTTAAGATAATTTACAGTTCATTTACATAAAAATCGTTTGTGTTAAAGATGACAATGTGGGCAGGGAGCAGAAAGGTGTCATTAAACATCTGAGATGAAGATGGCTTGTCAAGTTTAACTTTGTTTCTTGTATACCCTGCTGAGTTTTAGATGTAGTCAACGTCTTAAGGATGGGAGGAAGAGGGGATGAATCAAAGTGAATCACACCTTATGGTTTTTCTTGTGCTTGGACAGCTGTTTGTTACATATCAAATGAAGACCAAGGCCTGGACACATCCATTACAGTGGGAAGCATCCTGAAGGATTTAAAAAGTTACTGGGGTCAAGCTGCAAATATTGAAGAAACTTAGGAAGGTATTGAGAACTCTCTAGTAACTCCAACAAAGCCATGTACTGAATAAAGATTAGCTCTGAAGTGTGGATGCTTCTCTTTGGTAATTACCATCTACAGCTCCAGCTTTTTAATATGGATTTAGTTTATCATATTTTATAAAAGGCAGGGTAAGAGACACAACACAAGTCACAGCAAAACTCCAACCTGGTCCATAAGAATCAAAAACTCATCAGAAAGAAAGTATTAAATGCTCCAAAATATGCATGAAATTACCAGGGCATTCCACATTCCTATGCTGCACCCTAGAACAATTTGTTCAATTTTCAAATTATTCCTGAGAAAAGTATAAGAAGCAGCTGGGATATTTAACCTCTTGGATTATAAAAGTAATTCACCCAGAACTGATATTATTCCATTATATAACCAGAATTACACTATAATTAACGTTGATTATAATTAAAAAAAATATATTAGACCTGCTCATTCTCATGTCACCTTTATATGCCTCCTTCTGAAGTTGCTGCCACACTGTGGGTTTGGGAAACATTGGCAATGGGGTCACTGTGGCATAAACCCCATTGTGGATGTAATCCACACTTCTGCTGTGCCTTGGCTTTTCATGAGCTGCAAAATCAAAGACCAAACACTGCCCCACCAACAGCCTCCCCCTTCTGTGGGGTTCTGCAGCTTATCTGTGAACAACATATTCTGGATTTTTTGACCCAGGAAGATTTCCTCGCTCCTGCCTTTGGTAACTGGCATTCCTCTGGCGCTTGACACACGTGGTTTTATAGACCAGCAGCGTGTTGTACAGTGGGGCAGCTCCATCCCCACCCTCTAATTGATTAAAAGCCACCTGCACCCCCTTGCCAAGCTCAGACACAATAAATCAAGAGCAATCCAGGAGCAGAGGCCAGCAGGGAAGGGGCATTGATCTTGCCCAGTGTTGTGGGGTTGACAGGAGGATAATGCTGATCCCTGTGAGATGCTGAACTCCACTGATTGGAGATCCATCCACCAGCCATGGCCACTGCCAAGATGTCCAATGGCAGAGTTGTCCTGGCAGAAAGTCTTTAAAACAATAAAGAAAACAAGCACTGGAAATTGTTCCGATTAATTGAACATAATGAAAACTTTTTGAGGTGCTGAGGACTTGAAAGAAGTGGATTGAAGCTGTTCATATCTAATGATATTATTGTGAAGACAGAAAATTTTAAGTGTTAAAGAGGCAAAGCTTGTAATTTTTTGTTATCATTATATTTGTATGTATCTATCCTATTATATGTATTTCTTTCATGCTATCATTATTATCTACTATATTTTTCCCCCTCAGTAGTAAGGAAGTACACACATTATGAAAATTGAGAGCTTTCCCTCCATGCTGAGTAATGAGACTCAAGGGAGGACGTCCAAGTGTCAGGGCTGGTCCATAGTTTCACTGTGTTCCCAACTACCTGCCACAGTTCTGAAGCTGGAGAGTTCCTAGGACCATACCTAAATATATTATTCATGTACAGGTATGTGTGTGTATATATACACACGTATATGTACATGAATATTATAATTAGGTATGGTCCTAGGAACTTTCACCAATATTTATATACATATTTAGATTTACATCTACATTTATATTTATATTATTTACATTAGTGCATTACTTAGAAATCTATCTTTTCTGTGGTTGAGAGCTTTGTGCAAGGCAGAGTCCCTTAGAGGCTGCTGTTGAATATTCCCTTAGTCACTAACTATAGGAGAGAAGCAGAACTGTCCTGAGTTATTTGTGTATGCTGCAATTAATTTCTGACACTAATGAGAAAGAGACCAATACAAAGCACACCAGATTAGCTTTCCTGCTATGTTCCTTTTTGTATTGACTTGCAAATGATGGTAGCACAAACTTGGTAAAGAATGCTTTCAAACACATGAGAACCTCACACAATTCATTTTAATATTTCAGCTATAATATAATATGTCATATTAGCTCAGCAGAGCACAGAACCAATAAAGCTGGTACATAAAACAAAGTTTCCATTTCCATGCTGCTGGTAGTCAGACTTTGTTCTTCATCTGGCAGAAATAAGGTGGAAGTGCCCGTTTCAAAGATTTGAGATTAAAACACAGATTGATGCAGGTTAGAAATGTATGCAGAAATCTTCGTTTTAATGAGGATTCTAATTCTCTGAGTCAAAAGAATTTTGATATTTTAATATTGGAAACACTCCTCTTGACTGCACATATCGTTCTTTGAAGGCAAGAATCTAAACAAGGTGCAGCATGTGATTGTGAGTGAAGAAGAGATGTGTGAAGGGTGCAATGTGAAGCATGTACATGGAAACAGAAACTTATCCAGCTGTACTGCTAAAAAACCCCCAAAACACTGCTCTGCACATAGGATGAAAGGGTTGGACTTATTTTACTATTTGAAATAGTTCTGAAGACATTTTTGTGAGACAAAAATCATCAAGGAAGATTGTTATAGAAGTAGTCATCCTTTCCAGAGAAAAGGAACCTCCAAAATTTAGAGTTTTCTCTTAGATGACATTTTAATTTCTGGAAGTTTTAGAAGCCTTAAAAAAAAAACTTGGCCTAAATATTGTTTATCTCATATTGTTCTAGAAGAAAAGTATGCCAAAGATCCATAGATGTTAGGATCAGGTCATTATCCCTTTCCAGTTATTTTTCCTGGAGTGGGATAAAATAAACACTAGTACTAAGCATTTTGTCAAGAGGTAATGAAAAATCTATGTGCTATCACAGAAATGGGAATTCAGAGGCCATGGAGGGTGGAATAAATTTCACTTGAAGCAGTAAGGAGAGCCTGGTGAGACAGCAGTGTTTTCATACTGTGATTAGAGAAAAAATCAAGTGTTAAATCTCCAGGGTTTGTCTGTAGCTCTACTTACTGACTCATCTTGGACAAATCACTTAAAGACCTTTTGTTGTCTTTACCAACTCCAAAATTGTTGTGGGTGATTTCACTGACTTGTAAAACACTTCTCGTTTTCTGAAGGAAAACATTGAAAAAGTCAAGATGCACAAAATAAATATAAGCAAATTGAAATGCTGTTTAAAATGATACAATACAGAGAGGCACAAAAGCTGTGCTGGAGCAATTAACAGCATTTTTATTGACATTGGAGAAGTCAATAGCTCTGATAAGAAAATGAGCTGGTTCAAAGGATTGAGCATGTGTTGAGACAGGACCAATAAAGTCATGAGCTCTGAAAATGCAAAATTTGGTGAGAAAACTATGGATTTAGCAAACAAGTTTGTTCAGTGGGTGAAAGAATGCAGCCATCTTCTTGCAATTTGGGGCATAAATAGTTCTTGCTTCACTCCTTTATAGGGCAATAACACCACTATGTTATTTCCATACCTGAGACAGCCTTTCCAAATTGATGTGCTGTCCTGAGACACTGAAATACAGGTTAATGTCAACATTCCATTGAAATGGTTCCACAAAATTACCAAGCTGCTTCAAAAATATATTTGAAAGGAAAGTTAAGCTTATCTGCATTCTTTCTAAGTTGTGTGTAGAGGAAAGAAGTTGATGGCCATTAGAATGTTGGCAGTATGTAAAAAATGAAGCAAATGGATGGTACTGTGCCTCAGGAATAAGCTGGGTAACAATTGCTAGAATCAGAATCTATCTGTATAGGAACACAAAAGTAAAAAAATCACCTTCAGTGAGATAATTACCTTCACTGAGTGCAGAAGAAAAGGTGCAGTCAAGTTTTCCAAAGATCCATCAAGACTCCAGAAATGACCCAGGCTCCCTCTGGGTTATTTTCCCCTTTTAGTCCAAGTTTACACAGTCCAAGTGCTGAGCCTCTCCACCTCACACAAACAGACACTACAAAATCCTGCTGAGAACCTCAGAGCTAAGACTTAGAAAGAGTTGGGCAACAATTTTGTGGTGTTAGGGAGAATTACATTTTAAGAGGTGAAATAAAGACATCACACTGGAGAATTTGCAGAGCATTTGGAGTGGCTTAGCTCTCCCCTGCCTCCAGGTGTGTTTGCTTTTCTGCTGTACAAACCTCCAGCATAAACAGATGTCTGTGTGCAGGGCTGTATTTCTGTGTTGGCAGGAACCAGAGATGTTCAACAACTCCCTCAAACCTTTGGTGCTGTATGGAGCATGTGAACAAATTAATTCTCATCTAAGCACTTGATCAATGAACTTGAATGAGTCAAGTTCATTCTCTGACTGTGTTAGAATAATAATAGTACAAAAAACCCCAAACAAACTGTTCAGGGATTGAATGCACCTGATTCACTGACAGAACAATGTAAAGAGCTTCCACAGAGAGATCTGACCTAAAACAATCAGTTTCTACATAAAGAAGCTTATTATTTAGCTTATGGGTCTAAAATAGAGCAAGGACAGATCATGGATGATGAAAAAAATAGTGCTTTTGTTTTAATTTTTTTTTTTTGTTATAGTTCTTGAAATCACTCTAAGACTAAACTCGAAGAGCACTGGAGTAAAAACATGGTACCAGAAGGAAATCTTACTGCCAATCACTCTGCAAAGGCCAAAGACTGAAGGTCTATGAACCCCATTATTTCTGAGTTTCACCCTAGGCCTTAATGAAAGGGTAATAATGAGAAAGTGCCTCAAACATTCACCTGAGCCTAATTTTTCTCTCCAGGCTGTTTCTACCCCAGTACCCTGGTTCAGACCTCATAGAATCACAGCATCACTAAAGTTAGAGAAGACCTCCAAGGTCACTGACTTCAAACATTAATCCAACAACTCCATTTTCATCAGTAAACCTCACCCCAAGCAACACATTCACACACCTTTTGAACACTTGCATGCAAGGAATTTAGGGTACAGATTCAGTAGCAATCACTTTTATCTCTCTATCTCAGAACTTTAGAATAATTTATACAAGTAGCAGGCACAGTTAGATGCTTGTTTATCAATAACTGCCTGAAGAATATCTATTCTGTAGATTTAATTCCATAACTCTTGAAAATGGGAGAAGCTGCCCAAATATTTATTTGTATCGACACATATTTGAGTGGAATATGCCTGGGTGGGATTTGTAATTAACCAAGCTGGAAATTGACACAAAATGCATCAAGTTTTTGAATAGGATTAGCCCCAGGAAAAGGGAACCCAACAATTGACAGTTAGTTACATATTGCATTGTTTTTCAGCATGGCTCTGTGTTATGGTTCAACCCCACACAGCTGCTCACTCGCTCCCCACCAGTGGGGTGAGGGCGGGAATTTGAAGGGTAAAAGTGAGAAAAGCTCAAGAGTTGAGATAAAAATAATTGAACAGTAATAAAAGAAAAAAGTGCAGAGAGACATAAAACTCAAGAAAGACAAGTGCAGCAAATAAAACCAAATGTTCACCACCAACTGATGATGATCAGCAAGTCCTTGGTCAGAACCCACTTCCAGAAGCTTCTCCACTTGTTTGTGGGCTGAGGATGCCACATTTGGAATATCCCATTGTCCAGTTGGGATCAGCTGTCCCAGCTGTGTCCCCTCCCAACTCTTTCTACACCCCCAGCCTACCCAGTGGTTGGATGCCCATTAATTCTTTTTGGTTTTCTGAGCTCTTCATTATCCTCCACTGGTCATTCCAACCCCCTCTTAAGCTCCCCAACTCTTTTTCCTGGATGTCTCTCATGTTGAGGTTTATGGCTGCCTGAGAGTGACAGAGAGGAATCAGAGTTCTCCCTTGAGTTTTGGACAGCAGACACTTCACCCCAGACTGTTGAGTCAGAGTTTGTTTTCTGCTGTGGTGAAATTTTAGTACCTTCCAGATCACTGGGATTTTTTTCCTGATTAGGAGTGGCCCAAAATTGGAAAAAAAAAATCTTGTGCTTAAGTAGTAGAACTATCATCTAAATATTTTTTGTTTGGTTTGGGTTTTGGGATTCTTTTGTTGATTGTTTTGGGATTTTTTTTGTTTGTTTATTTATTTGTTTTAATAACTGAAGAAAGTAGATAATCAGCTTGCAATTATTCTGATAGAGATAAGAGCTTAATTTCCATAGCTGCCTCCTTGTTCTTTTAAAAGAACATTCTGTAAAGAATGGTTGTTTGCAAAATAAAACTTTTCTAACAAAACCAGGGAATTTTTTTATCTCTGTGAAATAATCAGGAAACCTGGAGCACTATTGATTTCACTTGTGAGACTGGAGGAAAAAAAAGACATAAGGCAAATGGTATTTGAAGTAAGTGAATCAGATCAATTGTTTTCATTTTGCAGAGACTGGTCAAGAGAGTTTTTCTCTGATCTACACTTGCTGATCTGGGAATTTTGTGTCAGAAGCACTTTTTAATTGGGCTCTAAAATGATACAGAAGTACTGGCATTGGAGGAGAGTGTTCAGTCTGTGCAGTTGGGAATGACTGTTCCTAGTGCAGGGTAAAATCCTCTCAAAGACAGTTAGTCAGGTACTTAACAAGCCCAAATGAAATCTATAGGAAAATTAATAAATAAGGGTAAAATAAAAAGATTTGGTTGTAATGATGTTGTGCTTGTGTGTCATATTTTATATATGATATTGTGCATGTAAGCAGGTTTTCTGAAGCGTGTTTGATCAAATAAGTTTTATCCTACAGATATTAATCAAAAAAGGAATAAAAGTTATGATTTTCATGTCCTGATAATCTGACACACCATGCACTTCCCTCCTTTGGAAATCAAAGCAATTAAATAATTTTAAATCATCGTCCCATTAATAGAGAAAACAATGTATAGGAATTAAAAATCACTCACTTTTGGGTTTTGCTTTCAATTCTGATTACAGGACGTTACTCATATACCTATTGAGGTACATTGGTGGTTCTCACATAGAAGTGTTTTATAACACTTCTCTGACATGGATTTTGGCATTTGTATTTCTTTGATACATTTGAAAAGTGACAAGAAATCTTTCATTTGGTGAAGACTGTGTTGACCTAAGGGCAGATGACTTTGCTCATTGTTTCTTGGTATGACTGGTGCCTCATTAGCGACTCTTAGGCTTTCATTAAAGCTGCCTGCAGTGTTTTGTTGATTGTGTTCTTTTTGAGCCCAAACTTTTATTTCCCCCTGATTAGCTCTGACTGCAAAGGGAAATTCTTGGGGCTGATTTCAATGAAATAAGTTTGGCTAACCTGAAATTTTCATTGAGCAAGCATCTTGCAAAAAAACTTCTTGGTTGTCAGTATCTGACATTAAACCCCAAAGAAAGCAGCAGGTCAAAGAAACGCAGTTCTTTTAGACATCTTGTGTAGATCTCATGATTAATTTAGACCTTAATAGAGAGTGGCCTTACTGATAGCTTTTTACAGTAGAACGTGAAACTATTATACAAATAAAAAACTTTTATTAGACAAGAAGACACTTTTAAGGATGCTTTGATTGTGTTTCCAAAATACAACTGTTACCCTAATTTACACATTGGGGCATCTGTGACATGTGAGTTATCATGTCATGAAAAGTGATCATTAGAAACAAATTTTCCATGAGTTGGGTTTATGTTTTTAGGGTTTTTTTCCTTTGTTTGTTTGTTGGTTTTTTTTGGTTTTTTATTGTTTTTTTTTTCTGTTTTGTTTTGTTTCCTTTTTTTACTTGCTTGTTTGCTTGTTTTAAAATGGGAATCAAGTCAGGGTTGAGTTTGAAGATAAGCTGTGCATGCAGAGATGTATTATTATGGGCTTGTCTTATGTCTGAAGCCTGCAAACCTCTGTAAACTCTCTTATACCATGCTGTTAATGCTATAGAGCATCAGTTGTAGCTGGAATGAATGAAATTGGTCATTATTTGATTTTGTACACTGCCAGTGTTGCAACACTGGTGTGTTGATGCTCTTTATTCATGATTGCAGCAAGTTTAATTATTATTATGGGGAGATTTCTATGCCTTCAGACTAAGAATCTGAAAGTGTTTTTTTTAGAGCCAGTTACAGTAATATCAGTGGGACTGGCATTTCTTCTTGCACAAAGGTCTTCAGTGTTCTCAATCTGTTTTGGGGACTTACAGCTGAATTTCAATTATGAAAAAAATCAATTATTAAAGTATAGGTGACTATAATTTGAGCACAATCAGGCACAGAAGAGCCCTGGTCTTCCAGCTTGGCCAAGTCCATGTTTCTAGGACTCAGCCATGACTGCCAGCAGGGTGGATGCTGCCAACTTCCTTCTCCTATCATTTGCAATGTTAAAATAAAATAGGCAAAAAGGAAAATGGATAATAAAATTCTAACATAGACCACACTGGCTGTTAATGGTTCTCCTTCATAATTATACTGCAAATAATATACATTATACATGTAATACTAATATTCACCAAAGATAAAAGTCCTGAGGTACATTGAAAACTTCCCAGCTAGGTTTAATATAATTACAAGATGAAATAAATGGCATTCATAAGAGGCCAGAATACCACCACAGAGCCTAATGAATTATTGATGATAACCTCCAAGATGACCCATTGCATTTGATTTTTCTCTTATTCTTTCCCATTTCAGTGATGAAGCTTCTGGGGAGAAAGCCATCATTTAAATTATTAAGGAAGAAAAAATATAAATCCTAGTCTTTATTTTTGAAAAAAATGCTGTGTTTAGGAAATAAGCAACTAAAAGCAATTTTGCCAGTCTGAATTTCTCCTCTAGGTCATATAGAATGAAGGATTTTTGGCACATTTATTTCTCCAAAAAACAAAGTCTATTTCCATGTCATTACTTCCTGATTTTGTATGATGCTTTGAGGTGGTAATTTTTCAAAGGTTAGTTCCTCACCTAATTTAGTCCAGTGACTCAAGTCTGATGCAAATATGGGCTATAAACTTAATAAAATGGAGTAATAAAAGACTGGGATCTGTGTTACTCCTTAACCTTATTATAGAAGTGTCTGGGACTGCCTGATGGTACCAGTGACTGAATATAGCTGATTCCTAAAAATAATAAAATAAACAAATTAAAAGATAAAGGACAAAAAGCCCAGTTGGGCTCTTCAGAGTCTTACAAGCAACTACTGTAAATTACTATTTATTAGTTTGAAATTTAAGCACATTTTTACCATATCAAAAGGAAAATGACACTAAATATCTGAAACTCCGCCCAAGCAGATGAGGACAATAGAAGCAGTTATTAAATTAGAAATGTTGAAATAGAATATTTGAATGGAACACCTGATGGCTTTGTGTACATCAATAAATGCAAACATAAATGCTGAAGGATAATGTCTCCCGGTCAGAGCTCCTCACTATTTTCATTCTAACCACAGAGCAGATCTGAGCTGGAGTACTACTACAGCAATGAATATCAACCAGATGTAAAATGCTAATTTTAGTATTTTTACTACTCCTAAGCCATTAACTGAGCCTTAAAAGCAGAAGGGCAAAGCATTAGCCATACCAATAATAGTTCCTATTTTTGACAGGGAGAAACTGAAGGATAAATCCTCTATTTGAGATGAACTAAGAATAAGATTTAATCTATTTTCCTTACTGATTTCAATTACTTCAATGACAAGCATGTTAAAGTATTTGTAAAAACTTTTAAACTTCCCACTCCAGGTGTATATTTTATACAGTTGTAGCTGAAGAATGTCATGGACAAATTTAGAATTTCCTGATTTTTCTTTTCCCATTTTTTCTTTGTCTAAAAGCCTTTTCAGCCTCATTCACTGTGTAACTTCCATGTTGAAGCAATGCCCTCATGTCTGGGTTATTTGGAGACAGCTCTGGTCCTGAGCCAAACATGATTGTTACTTAGAGGATTTTTTGTTTTAGCATTTCCTTCTTTTGATCAGAAAGTGGAAATAGGGGTTTGCTTATGCAAAAATAAGCAAACACAAAATAAATGCTGTTAATTAACATCTGAAACTCTTTTAAGACAGTGTTTATGTACACCCATTACTGTGGTATCATGAATGAAGCCTTTAGGAGGAGCAGGATTTCCACAGTAGACCTTTCACCAGCCCCAGTCCTAGATACAGCTTTTGTAACAGGATTATCAGTATTTTTTGGTTTCTTTCTTCCTTTCCCTGATATTAACTTCTCATTGAGGTTTAGGTAAAAATCCAATGTTTAAATCCCAGGAAATCTTTGTGATTTCCGAGAGTACAACACTGAGGTACTGTGAGCTTCTTTAGAAGGCTCATGTCCTGGGAAATCCATAGTCCATGAATTTTATGTTTCTCTCCCAGGGCACTAAAGAAGCTGTTACCACCACTTAGTGGAGAATGGGGCACTGGAGGAGAAGCTGTGGCTGCCCCATCCCTTCAGGTGTCCAAGGCCAGGCTGGATGAGGCTTGGAGCAACCTGGTGTGGTGGAAAGTGTCCCTGCCCATGGCAGGGGGTGGAATGAGATCATCATTGAAGACTCTTCCAACACAAATCATTCCATGATTCTGGTTTCTTTCATGAATATTGTGAGAAATAGCTACTCACTTTTCATCGTTTAGGAAGGTTTATTAAACCCTATCAAAAATACAACAGAAGACTGAACAAAGAGAAAAGATTACAGCGTTGGGAGCAAAAGATTTTCCCTGTCATGTGCTCAGCCCCCTCACAATGGAGATTTTCCCTTTTTTAACCCTTTAACTCCTCCAAAAGTTCTGTCCATCAACCCCTTCTTTGCTGTCCAGGGGTGGAGATCTCCTCCTCAAATCCTGACTGGAGGTCAGATGTCACCATAGTGACAAGCAGACCCCCCAGATGTCCCAACTCCAGCTGTCCCTTGATAACCACGCAAAGGGTTACAACATAACTGTAAATCTATAAAACTTTTCTTAACCTATATACATGATATTTGTCCATTAATTGTGAGAGTCAATCATCACATTACTCATCTATCCCAAATATTAAAGCCTGTCTTCTTCCCTGCTCTCAATCCAGTGTCTGGGCAGCAGCATTGAGAGGATTTAGGTACGGTGACCTCTCCTCATTTAAAGCATTTTCATCCAACAAGCCCACCTGTGGCTCTGCTGTTCCTCATTATTCACAGGCAAAGACACAGAGATGCTCACAAAAGAACCTCAGGAGAATGATTTGTGACCCCTTTATTCCATGAGTTGTTCACAAGATGATTTACAGAGTTGGATTCTACTCAGCCTGGCTAAAGGTGAGGAGATGGAGGCTTACTTATCCGAGGCACCACTAAATAAAGACTGCCAAGGAGTGTGTGAGACAGGCTATTAGTGCCTGGTCACGGAAGGGATAGAATTGAAATTAATTCCTTGTGACCTGTCTGCTGCCAGGGAATAGGTATTAATTATCTGATCTGTCTGCACATTTTTTCCCACAGGATCTCTTGAGCTCTCTTGAGCTGAGCCGGGATCACACAGAGGGCTCTGCCTTGTTCTTGCAGACACACCCCTGGTTAAGGAAGGAACTTTAACTTTCATTCCTTCCTTCACCAGTGTGCACAGTTTGCTCAGGTGACAGTCTGGTTGGTGTAGCTTGTTTTCTCTTAGGAACTGAAGGACTTCTGAAAGTGTTTTGAAGATCTGTATTTGCCACTGTTTTTGTATGTGATGTTCACCTTGAAGAACAATCTGTTCTGCATGCCTGGTGTTTATTCTTTGAAAGAGTCTCCTTTTTGTAACAGGTCAGGCTGACTTTGTTGATTTGACTGCAGCTTCCTCTAGCTATGTTCTTTCCACTCACTGGACAGCACTTTTATGTCTAGTCATTAATGGAACCTCAGTACAGCCAGCACTCTGATGTTTTAGTAAAAACAGCAGTGTCATCAGCAAAGAAGGTTTTAAGGGTAAATGGGTTTTGTAACTTGTTCAAAGGCTCCCTGGTACTGCTTTGCTTTGCTAACATACACTGGAGGGCTTTAAAAGAGGAAGAGAGAAGTGTTTTGAAAGGAAGGAGAAGTTTCACAGCACTGTAGTTGAAATGGAAATACATTTTGTTGCTCTGTTCCAGCAGTGCAGAACTGCAGCAGTGTCCTGGAGGAGGAGCTCTGCCTGTGTGTGAGATCTGCAAAGCCTGGAGCAAACCTGAGGTAGCTTAAAATCACATGAAAACCCACAGACTGTGGAGATGGATAGCAGGGAGGAAACTGCCAACAGGTATGGACCCCTTGTTTTCAGACACATGTTCTTACCATGATGTCACATGGGCTGAACTGATCCTTGATAGGGAGTTAAGTGATGGCTGAATTTTCTGTGAAAGTTCACAAAGGCATATGAAGGATTTATTATTATTATTATTATTACTATTATTACTATTACTGTTACTGTTATTACTACTATTATTATTAGTCCTGCTTCATCCTAGACCAAGTATTTCCACCATGAGGAGGAAATGCCAGTGCCTGCCATCCTTGAAAGGGATTTTCAGAGTGCACAAGGCGGGAGGTGCATTGCTCTGCAGGTAACAACACACAGCTGGGCTTTTTAAAGGATTAATTGTAAAAGTCACACGATGTTTCTTGTTCCCCTTCCATTCATCAATGAAAAGACATCTGGGAATGTGGAAATCCTCACCTGTACATTTCTGTTAATGGCAACCAAACCCATTTCTGCAGTTTAAATCAAAAGGCCAGAGTCTCAGTCTGGAATTAGTAAGATGAGCTGTAATACAGCCCTGAGTGCAATTTAGACACCAGAGTTATTGCTACAAGCTGCTGCTCTTGTAGAAAGAACTTTTTTTTCTTCCTCCATTTTTTATTTTGGCAGTATGTTCCCACATTTAGGCAGGCCTTACAAAGCAGCTGTAAAGGCTGGCTGAGGGCTAGCAAATACAGAACTTGTCACTACACCAGGCAGCACTGCTTTGACAATGCCCTGCTTGCAGCTGAGCCTGCAAATGCTGCTCCTGCTAACTCTGTGCTCAGAACAGGAGCAACATTGGATGGGTTTCTCTTTCTTTTTAATCTGCAATGTGCTTTGCAACAATCTGATCTCAATTTTTTCTCGTTTTAGTTGCAAATATCAAGTACCATGAGATGCTGGTGATCTGCTGGTGTCAGTGGCTGGTGACCATGTGAAGTAGTGGGTTTTATTTGGGAGCTGGTGCATTATACAAGAAGAATTGTAGAGGTCAGAGAGAAGGCTCATCTACCCCAGCAACCCTGGCAGTGGTCCTTGGGGTTGTACACAAAAGCAAGATGAGAAGTCAGATAATTCTGCCAAACTTGAATATTTTTGTTTCATTTTTCACTTCATTTTTGTGTCACTGAGGGGTCCTGGCTTATCCTTTACAAATGTTAATTCCTTGTATGAAAACCACTTTACACCTATGATCATACTTCTTTTCTGAGCCGTGTACGGTTCTGTTGTGCCTTTCCCAAGTCGAAAGACCTGGAGCAGTATAAAGTTTCCAGGCTGTCCATGAAACAGACTCTCTCTTTCCCTTCAAGTCCTACTCCTTCATTGAACTCCATTCCTTCAATCCTGCTAAGCACTCAGCTGATGCTTGCAAGGAAATCTGGCTATTTTTGTAAAGCCAAGTCTGGTTTTCCTCCATGAGCATCACTTTGATTTTATCTGAATTGGGTTTCACCTGCCATTCTACTATTGAGTTCTTTGTCTTACAAAGTTCTGGAATTCTGTCCCTGAATCTTTATTATTTTAGATTACTCTGATTGGAAATTTCATCTTGTCACTACTTTCTGTCCTTTAAGAAAAAGTCAAATAGCAGAAGTTTAAACATGTCCTTGCAGAACTCCACTGGGCACCACCACTTCCACCTGCCTACTGTGTTTGTCTTTTATTCAATAATTTAACCCTACTGCAGCCTTTTCTCTCAGTTCTGGTTGCTGCTTCATTAGAGGTATTTGATGAGTGACTTTCTCAAGAGGCTTTTTGAAATCCAAAATGACCTTTTGTTTTCTGCAGATTTGTTGATCTCATTTAAGAAACTCCAAAAGGTTTGTAGGGCAGAACTTCAATTTGCAAATGCCACAGTGGCTGTTTCAAAGTGTATAATTTAAACAAAGGTCCACTTGACCTATTCCTTCCTACAGTTTCCAGTAATTTTGCTTATTTCTTAAGTGTCACTTCAAAACTTTTTCAGATTTGTTTTTCTTTGGTGTTGTTTTTCTCTCTTTTTAGTCCCCTAGTAAACAGAAAGAAACTACGCTCTGGTAATTGCAGCAAAACACCTTGTTTATCCTTGAGGTTTTTGAGGATTTCTTGGTGAATAACTGTAATTTTTGTGCATTTAATGATAGTTACTTCTAACAGTTCTAGAGATTTGTTACCATTCACGTTGCCAATTTGTTCATTATGTCTTTGAAGGCACTTCAAAAGTTTCAGAAAGGTAAGAGTGAAAACACTGAAATCTTTGCACCTTCTCCTGCAGTGAATACTAATAAAAATATTTTCTTTATTTTCATGTCCTTTCCTGAATTTTACATTTTTGGTCCCATGCTTGTTATGGCTGGGATAGAATTAATTTTCTTTATCATAGGGGCCATATTTTTGATTTTTGCTGAAAACATTGTTGGTAACACTGAGATATTTTTTGTTTTTTTCATTTATTTTTCTCTCTTTTTGCTATTTTCCTGTCAACTACCATGTATTTTATTATTTTATTTTATTTTAATTTCAATTATCAAACTCTTTTTACCTCAGAGTTTTCTCATTGTTCCTCTCCCCCATCCTGCTGGGATGGAGGGTGAATGAGCAGCTTTGTGATTCTCAGTTGCCAGCTGGGGTTAAACCATGAAAAGTCCTCTCATCATTTGATGCTGTGGACTTTGTGGCAGTAGTGTTCTTTCTGATGTATTTGAGGAAATATGATAATTATCATTATTTTTTTAATGCTGCTTTCATTTGTTACTCTGGCTTCTTCTGGGGGACTTGCATTATTGTCTTTTCCCATTAAATCTGCCAGAATTTCACTGCTCTTTGTTTCTTCTTTGGATACTTTTGCTTTTTACAGAAAATCTCTCAGGTACAATAACATTTTTTGCCTTGTTTCTAGGCCAGACCTTGTGTTCAGACTTATGTGCCAGCTCTGTTGAGTGTCACCTCTAAGGTTTTTATTCTCTTATATCACCTGAACTGCTTTTTAAGAGCTTTCTATTTCTTTCTGCAGCTCCTGTTTTTGAAGATGAATGTAAGTCCTGTGGATTTGCTGTACTTTGTGTACTCCCCTGGGAGTGTGTTGCTGTAACACAAGACTTTACTGAGACCAAACTCTGGTACAGCTCCTTCAGCTGAATACTCTTGGGCTAAATCCTGTAAAACTGTAAAACTTTAAAACCCTTTAAAGGGTTATATCTTCTCTTTTGGGTTCCCTTTTTGTTAATCGTGGATTGCCGGGGTTATGTCCTGATACTTTCTCTCCTCACCTGAAGATGGGTTATTAAAGCCCCAGCTGCATATCCAGCTGTCATTTTCTGTGTGATTTCTCACATTTTATTAAGTATTATCATCCTAGCTGGATGCTGCTTGTGCAGTTAATGTTGGTTTAGATCCAAGGTTTCTTTAGTTTCTTTATTATTTTATCCCCTCACCCCAACCCTTGGGGCAAAGTCTGCTTGCTCCTTTCTGAACCTGGTAGCCTGGCACTGGAATGCCTTTCTGCTCCCAGATTTCTGGCAGGCCTAGTATATTGAAATTATTTAAGGGAAAAATTTAAATGAAAGCAAATGAGGCTCCCCAGCAGCTCTCTTCTGTTTCTTAGCCCTCCAGTTTTTCTGTTGCAATATGTATCTTGTGGACTTGATTCCTTCCTGCCCCCTGAATGAGATATCTGTCTTTGTTTTCCCTATGTGAATCACCGTATTCTGTGACTTAAACTTTATTTGAAAACAGAGAATTTCCATATTTTCACCCACAACTGTGTTGTCATCACTGTGTTCTCTTTATTTGCTTCCCCCACCAGTTCCCTCTGACAGGTCCAGCAGACCTCCTCAAGTGCCAGGAATTGTTTTCCTGGTGGTTCTGGTCAAGTCTGTCACTCTTCTTGAGGCTCTCCTTATTCTAGAGGATGTACACTCAATTCTAAAACTCTGTGATCCATCCCAAAATCAAACCACCAGGTCCCCACAGGGCTGATGGCAGATTTTTGCAGTGCCAGTGACCAACAGCATCTTTCTGGGTAGGACTCAGAGCACACATGTTTTCAGAAGGATATTCCACAGCTAAGAGAAAATGTGTCTGTTTCCACAGGGATGGATCGCCAGTGAAAAAATCATTTCTTTAAAGGTCTTTCAGACTTGCTTCTCTAGTACAGTCATCCTGACATAATTCTGAATGAATTTATATGCTGCTCATTAGTTGCTGGAGGATGGATCTTGTGGAAGAGGTTTTACAGAGACTTCTGTGAGCCATTGAGAAGTTTGACAAGAGCATCCATGTTTACCCCTGAAATAATTTTCTACCAAGCTCATTGACATAGAAATCAAGAAAGAAAGAAGGATAAATAAGAGAAACTTGTAACTGCCAGTTCCAATGAGTGCTTTGTTTCTCTTTAGTGACCAATGAGTAAACTTATGAGTTTTGTAAGATTGTATAAAAATCATGCATGCTAGAATAAAAAGGTTTTGAAGCCTTCTGAAAATGGAGTGTTACTTTGTATTGTTATCATCTCAACTACAACAGATCTAATTTTCTTGGAGGCAAAAACACCCAGTGGTGTCCCTCGGGTGGTTGCTCTTGTACCCCTGACTCCACCCAGTTCAGCCACTCTGGACACCACTGGGAAACACCAGCAGGCTGCACTGTGAGCTTGCAAATGCTACTTCTATTACTTTTATATTTTATAGAGCTCATTCACACTGTGCCCATTCCATGTGGCAAACTGTGCAACCCCTCCTCTTACAGCTCCACTCCCACCTTCATTTCTTTATTTTGAGGAGGGGATGGGTGCAGCCCATAGTGGCCGCTGCATCTAATTAATTTATCCAAGCTCCTAATTTGTTGCTGCCCTCAAGCTCAAAAGCCTTAACCCACTGACTTTGTCCCTCACCCATTGCTGAATTCCAAGAGCACCCAAAGTTTGGGGAATTTCAGTGGCTGTGAGGAGAGAGAAGCCCTGGGATACACTGAGGAGGGGGTGGGACCTCTGCAATGGAGATTGGAGAGGATAAAGGAATCTCCTGGCCGTGGTTAGTCCTCCTGTGAGACGGGAAGGCAGGTTGAAGTTAAATTCCTGCACTGTTGCATCTCCAAAAACTCAGGTAATTTATGAAAATTAGCTATTTCTCTCTTGTAAAGCAGCTATTCATTTCCACAAATCAAAACCTTTCATGTAGAAAGAATATCCTCCTCCTTTGTGAGTAAGAAATGGTTTATGTTCAACTGGAGAATGTGGAACCTTCTTCCAACTTAATCTGGGGGGCTGAAGCTGATGGAAACCTATCTAGAAATGAGATTTAGGTAAGGAGGAAATTATTAAGGTATATTGTGAAGATAAGCTGGAGACCTCCTTATCAGAAAATGTGGGTAATCAGGTTTAAAAAGTGAAATGATCAGCAGAAAGTAGACAAACTAGTTAAAGGAAAAGCATTGAGAATTATTACGTGTATAAAATACAACCCTGTCCCTGAGCTACAAATATTTGTGGGCTGACAGCAACAGTGATGGGGAAAATATAATATCCACTTGTCATATATATATATATATATATATATATATATTTTCTTTGTTTCCCCGTGACCAAAAACTATTAGAGACAATTTGCTGGCATAGATGGGTCCTTCAATGAAGCAGTCACTGTCATATATTGGGGGAATACAACAGAAAAGAAATTTAATCAGAGAGCATGTAAAAGTATTGACAAAAGTAATTATCTTGTTGGATTTCTTACACATTAATTACTTAAATTATACAGCTAACTTAAGCCACCTTGACATGTAATTGTGGGTCAATTAATTAATTTTTCAGACCTGTAGTTGAAGATATTTTAGAGTGAGGACTAAGTATTTTCATTACACACTTTAGCAGGCTTGTGTATCAGATTGGCTGTACATTTCCCTTTGGAGAGGTGAAAATGGGATTATTGGCAGCTCTAAAAGCAGGGTGTGAAGGGGCTGGGAACACTTTCCTGTCAAAAATGTTACTGGCGCTGAGTGAACTGAGTGAAATGTGCCCTTTTGGGATTTCAGTCTGGCTGCCTCACCTTACCGCACCTGTGGAAATGTTCTGATCATTTTATCCACAGCGCTTGATAAATGTGTGATAAAAAAAAAAAAAAAGATGTGTGCAGATGCTGTTTTGAAAAGAACAATGCAGCTGAAATGATGAAGTGTTTCACTACTGTTGCATCGTTTGAAGCACTTTCCTGGGTGCTTCTGTCTGGGTATTCCTTTGTGCTTGTGGGAGGGGATTTATATCGTGCTAATTTACTTCCAAACACAGCTTGGGAAATAAACAGGTTAAAGACAAAGTGTAAAGTAGGAAAATAGCTTGAACAACAACAAAACAACGCCAAACTGATGCTTAGAGTCAGTCCCCGGGGTGCCTGTGCCTGGCTGTGTGCTGAATTTGCAAGCTCTGCCAAAGGATAAGTTGCCAAAACTCAGCTGAAACGCCAACTGAAAGTCAGTGGCTCAAATTATTTGCTCGACTGAAAGTTTCCCCACTCATTGTTATTTAAACATTGTGAGTTTAGTTTTTGAAAATGATGGAGCTTGAGAGGAATGACAGATTTGTCTTTACAAACAAGCTGTGGGTCTGCTGGTAGATAAAACTAGCATTGAGAGACAAAAGAAACAATGGGAAGGATTCCACTGATTGATGAATGGAAAAAATAGATTTGCTTTACAAACAAACTGTAGGTTTGCTGATAAATGAAATTGGATATTGAAAGATGAAAGAAACAATGCTGGGGGGGGAACCCTAAATTCCATAAGAATTAAACATTAAAAAGAAGGGCTATACAACAGAGAGGAATTTTAGGTGTCAGGTGTTGCAGGAAGTCTGTACCTCTCAAGGACCTCAGCCAATGGGGAAAGAGAGAAGGGAAATTCAGCCAGGAAATTGGGATAAAAAGGGAGGCTGTGTCCTCCAAAAATGTGAGAGACCCCAGGGGAATGCCCCATGGCCTCTCCCTTTATTCAAATAAAGTTACAGGACTCTGTCTCCTTTTTGGACATAGACATCTGCTGTTTGTGGATTAATTTTCCTGACAAGCAGAAAGAGTTGGAAACTTGGTCCCTTTCTGGATGGAGCTGTGGTGCCAGTTTGTGTGGGCACAGGGCTGGAGTATTGATAAATTCTCTGTACCCATCTACATTCCTTTACATTGGCAAGCACCGAGGTTTGCAGCTAATTCCCAGGTCCCGTTTGCAATTTGATGCACTGCTCAGTCATGTTCCAGCTTAAACCTCTGAAAAAACAAAACACAAAAACCAAACCAAATACCACAAAACCCAAGGCAAACTCCCCCCCCCAAAAAAAAAACCCAGCCCAAAACTTTCTAACTTTTCCCCTCTGCCTCCCAAAAACTCCAACTTCCCTCAAAGATATCCTTGTTGTAGACAAAAATAAAGAGGATTAAGGAGAGAAGGAACATCATAAAAGTTTGATGCTGCTCCTTGGGTACCCATTAATGTGCTGAGAACAGCTTTCACTCCAGGTGATCCTACCTGGCAGAAACACAGAGTTGTGAAAAGCCTCCCTTTCTCCCTCTTCCTCCTCTTCATTCTACTGTAAATAAATAAAAAAAAAAAAAAAAAAAAAAAAAAAAAACCTTTATTCTCAGCTTCATTCCCAAAAAAGCAGTGCTTCCTGAATTTTTGAAGAGTGTGGTTAGAAGTCACACTGAAAAATTTGATTTCTGAACGGAAAAAATTATTTGCCCTAGAATTAATTCAGGGCTGAAGTTTCAGAAGGTTTTATTTCATTCTGAATATCCTGACAAAGATTCTCATGTAAGTAAGAAACACCAAGAACTACTTGTCAGGAAACTTAGAAACAGTTCCTGCATTGTGTGTGTCATTTGGAGACTTAGAACCTTAAGACACATTTACATCCTTATTTCTTCTCACTCCAACTGAATTTAGAAAATTAAATGTCTTTCAAAGACTTTTAGAAACCTTTGCTCCACTAATTTGGCCAAAGGTGGATCAGAACCCAACTCAGCTTTTTGGAGCTTGATGCAATTGAAATGATCACGAAGTAATTGTTCAGAAAGCAAAAATAAAATTAAATGCAGGTGAAAGCCAGATGGATCATTGCAATTGTGGCTCTCACTCTTCCCCCTGGGAGTGAGGGTTCCACTCCCAAGGGTGATTTTAGACCAGACAATTATCCCAGCACAGGTGAGAGGTGCTGGGGCTGGGGAGGGGGGTGTCTGTCAGATTGAGGACACTTCTGGAGGCAGCTGTGCAGAAAAGAATTCTGGCAGGACATAACATGGGCAGAGGCTGACTGACTTTACCACTTGTCTGCTGAATCCATTTGAACCAAGGCTCTTTCTTCTGTTTCCTTTCATATATTTTCTATTTTTATGAAGTAAAGCATTCATAGTTAAGCAGACTGACCTGTGCTAGCAATTTTGAGCAGAACCAATCCAGGAATGCAAAGCATCCATTAGCATTCCTTTCCTTTTAAATCCTGGGGAAGGGATAAATCTGATTCCTGCAGTGTGTCACCAGGGAGCAAAAACAGTTTTTGCCTTTTCCAAACTACCCAATAATGGTGTGGAGGTTTGCAATTTAGATTATAGACTCTGTGTAATCAGCCTCCTTAGTCTGAGCAGCGATACAGGGTCTGAGCACAACAAGATATTGATCTCAGCAGGAGGTGCAATGCAAACAATATTAAATAAACAGTTTGAAAAAGCTGAGGCAGAAACACAAGTCCTACCATTTATTTGAGAATAATATTCCAAATTCAGATTCTGCTAATGTCTATGTGAGCTTATAAATACCTTATTTACATGTAAATTGCCCTAAAAAAGGCTGGAAGGTGCTGGTCTCTGAGGACATTATTAACTTTGCTTCCCCAGCCTCTTCTAGAAGCTGTAGGGTTTTTATCAGCCTAATGTCTGATCTTTGATCAAACTAATTTGAAGTGGTTGCACTTTACACTCACAGATATATCAAATTTATTAGCTAAAATTCTGTATGTACAAACATAGCAAATAAATAGACACATTAAATAGTAAATGCTATTTTTACACTGCTTCTTGGAGTGGAGAAATCTTCTGAATAGGTTATAAAGATTCTACAGGGATAGCACATTTTTTTCTTCACTGTATTGTTTAGGGAAAGCCATATTCTCTCCCCATATATTTATGCATTTGAAACTCTAAAGGCATAGGTACAGGAAGTTTTATTTTGTCTTATATATTTGTACATACCAAGGACTTATCTCATTTTAGCCTCCTCTATATCGTTCTTCTCTACTTCCCTGTTGGCTTTGCTCAAAGACATTTAGCTGTGCAAAATATCAGAAGATTAGGATCATTTTGATTATGTTAGATCAGCCAATTAGTGTATGCTTTATCTGCTCAATTAAAGGAAAAACCCAGCGTGAAAATCTTTGATCTGAACAGAGTTTACAAAAGCATCTCTGTAAAAAGGAAAGTTGTGTTTTAGGCTTTCAGCTGGAATAATTCATACAGGGCATGCCACTCCAGTGGGGAACAAGCTCACACACTTAGGAAGGAGAAGGTTTTATCTTTACAGCTGTTGTATAGGATATTCCAGCTCTGCTCAGAGAATTTGTTATGTAAACGTCCAGGTTTCAATTGACACAGACTTTGTATCAGCTCCTCTACTGTTCTTCACTCTGAATTACCCTTAAATTTCTAGATATCACTGTAATTGCTCCTTCACTCTTGCAGAATGGAGCAGTCAGCCTGTGAGAGCTGAGCCACTCTCAGCCCAGTGCAGGATTCTAAAGCAGGTAAACTGTCAGAGCTGATCATTTCAGCCCTGTGACTGAAATACCTCAGCAATCTCATCCCAAACCTGGGCCTATCCCCCCTCCAAGGGGCTCCTGGGGGACTTTGGGGAAGCCCCAGTCACCCCCAGACTGGAGCAGCTCCCAGGGCTTCTTATCTCCCCATCTCTCTGCTGCCAGTGCTGCTGTGATTGTCTCATCTTCAGATGGGGCCTTTGGAGAGGTGATGGAAGAATGAAATTCCAATCCCAGAATAAACTGTGTCAGATATAAGGGATGAAAAGATACTGAGGTTCAATGTTCTTGTTTAAGTGGATTTAGGCATCCAGAGGCAGAGTCCTGCTTCAGAATTCCAAAATCTGTGACATTCATGGATCAACAGCTGGGCAGGGCACCTGAATTTTGGTGTAGACTGCCAATTTCCAAAGTCCAGTGGATGTGTTCCTTATCTTGCCAGGATCAGGATATGAAGGAAGAAACATGCATTGCCTTGGTTTCAGAAGCTGCTTTTTGTCTGCTTTGACTTAAAAATGTATTAAAAACATTGGTTGGATAGTGAAAATTACTTCAAAACATTTACTGGAATAAATTTTATCCCAGAAATTCAGCAGGACTACCAAAATTTGGTCTAATCTGGATTTGAGAGCCACTATCTTCTAAATATGATTCTGAATTTGGGCTTAGGGAATGACACAATCCACAGATGATGCAAAATGAGATATTTCACATTGCCTTGTGCTCATCAGCTGATTCATTTTTATAGAAGGTAAATAAAACACTCAAGGAAGAGAGTTTGGGAGAGTTGAGAAAGAGTAAAAAAACACAAAAAAAACCACAACAAAAAACCACCCCAAATCCACTAGAAGCAAAAATACCATCCCCACCCAGAAGATGTGTTTTTTTAGAAAGAGAAGACCTCTGTGAGAATTCTGGCAGATGCAGTCTGCATTTCTTAGTCTGCCATATCACAAGAGGTTAATGACATCCTTTCAACAGGTAAAGACAATCCTTAAAAATTATTTCTTTGGATCATTCTTCAGAGCTGAACATCCTGAGTGTGTGGTGCTTCCCACTCCTCCAGACAGGAGGTAGAAAAAAAGACTTTTCTTCTTATAAAGTTTAACACAGAAAACTCTGAAATTATGAATGTGAAACAGAACAGATGGGATTTGTTTGTTCTTAAGATTGAATAAGAAAGGCCCTGATAACAGGGTATAAAATAAGGAATAATCCAGTAAAGAAATTTGGAATTTAGGTGTTCTGTGATTCACAACATGGAAGAGATGATATTGAATGAAACTGAAAAATAACACATTCAAAACTGGCAAAATGAAGTATTTTTTCATATGGCATCTGATTTCACTGTGTAGCTAACTGCCAAGGAAGTTGCTAGGCAGGAACTCAGGATGAGAGATGGAGAAGAGAGTCGCAGAACCAACCACAATTCAGGAACTCAGTATTTGCTGCTAAGAAGTAAAGAAATTTTAAAAAGAAATTATTTTTGTGATTGTGGTGAAAACTGTATAGTACCAGGTTAGCCAACTCAGTTTTATGGCCTCTCAAGTTTGTACTGTGAAAAATGCATATTTTATGATTGGCTCTTCACAAATAATAAAATGAATATTATATGTGTTATGTTAGAAAGTTATGCCGTATTAATTTTCTTAAGTAATGTGTTAAATATAGTTTTAGGTTATAACATAATGTTAAAATAGAAACTATGCTATGTAAGATACTGTTTTTAAGAGAGGACTTGCACCAAAATAGCAGCCACAGGACACCTGAATCTTTCAGAGAAAAATAATTTATTGCTCCATTATTGAGTTCTTCCTGCCTCACTCAGTCCTAAAGATGCTGTCAGGATTCAGAGGAAGAAGTTGACACTGACCAGACAGAATCCTGTGTTTGAATGGAATTTATGCATCATGTATGAGGTGTATGAATATGCAACAGGCTGTTGCTTTTAAGGGTTAATCCTCTGTTAACGTGGGTCCTTTTTTGGGTTTATTTTGCCCAGAAAGAGGTACCCAGACCATCTGTAACCTTTAGTTCTTATTGTCGCATATTCTCCTAAATCCCAATTTTCTTGATTTTTATTACTCTAACTATATTACTATTTCTATAACCATTTTATTACTATTAAACTTCTAAAATTTTAAAAACAAGTGATTGGCGTTTTTCACAATACTATTTACCAAAAGCAATCACATTTTCCTCTTGGCTTTCCAGCTGCCTGATATTTATATTATGGAGAGAACAATTTGGTGTGAAGAGCCTGAAGGTGGCAGGACAGGTGACCGTGCCAGGGGTGACTTTGGTGCCAGTGGCCTCACAGTGACCCTGAGTGAGCCCTGGCTGTGCCAAGATCCTTTAAAAGGTTCTGTTGGTCAGTGAGAGGCAAATCCCCAGGCCTGGCTGTCAGCAGAGCCCTGCTGAGGAGCTGATGCTGTGACAGCAGTGAGGTCTCCAGGTACTGAGCTGGGCTCCCCAGAACAGCCCAGGGGAGGAGATGCTGCTCACAGAGCCCCAGGCAAGAGTGCTGAGGTGTCACATTCACATTCTCTGATAAAATCCCTTCACCCAGGATTTTTCTCCTTGGAAGCTGAGAAGCCTCAGTGAAAAAGGAAAACAATTCTTATCTCATTTGCTTCTCCTGTGTTGTGCTCATGTGGAATGTGTTTGGAGATTGTTTATCCACAGGTGATTGTTTCATTGGATTCTGCCGTGAGCTGTTTTCACTCTTTGGCCAATCAGGGCCAAGCTGTGTCAGGACTCTGGAAAGAGTCACAAGTTTTCATTATTATCTTTTTAACCTCCTGTAAGTACTCTTTCTGTATTCTTTAGTATAGTTTAGTTTCACTGTCGTATTTTATGAAAAATCCCTTCACCAGGATTTATCCTCCTGGAAAGCCTCAGCTTCTCCATGTTTTGCTCCTCTGGAATGTGATTTGGAGAATTGTTTACCCAGCATGTGAATTGTTTTTAATTAATGGCCAATCCCAGCCAGCTGTGTAGGACTCGCTGAGTCTGTCACGAGTTTTTATTATTCATTCTTCTTAAGCCTTCTGATGTCCCCTTTCTCTTTCTTTAGTATAGTTTTAGAATAGAATAAAATAGCCTTCTGAGAACTTGGAGTCAATTCTCATCTCTCACCTCATCCTGGGGACCCTCTCAACACCACAACAATTGGTGACCACAGTTTAGTATAGTATTATTTAATATAATATAGTATCATAAAATAATACATTAGCCTTCTGAGAACATGGAGTCAGATTCATCATTCCTCCCTGCCACGGGGTCCCTGCAAATCCAATCCTGTGGTGTCTGGGGCACAGCAGTGCTTGGAATCTTCTCATCCTCTGGCCCAGGGAAGAGAACTGACCGCTGCATGCCCAACTTTCTCATTCTGCTTAGCTTCTGTAATAGCCAGAGGAGATATTTTTCAGTGTGTGTGTTTCTGACATGAAGCAAGAAAAGCTTTGAAATATGAAATTATTTCCCCTCTGTCTCATCCAGCCGCCACAATGAACAGCCAGGTCAGGGGAGAGCACACTTCTATAAGGCAGAAACAGGTATTTTTTGATGTTTATTGAGTGCATCTCCTGAGTGCTGCAATTTGGAGCATTAGGGGCAAAAATCTGTCAGGAGCTGCACACCTACATCCACTACACACTTCTAAAAACCACTCTCCAAAATAATTGTGTACAAGCATAAAGATTGTGTTGGCACTTCTGTACTTTGAAGATTGTGCTTAGCTTCTGCCAGGAAGGGGAAAAAACTGCATTGTTCCCTGTATTGACTTTCTGTTCTTTGTGCTGAGACATTTTAAAGAGAGGATATTTTGGGGACTCTCCCACCCGTGTATGGATTTTTCCCCTCCTGTTATCAGCACTTACTGAGATGCAGTGTTGAAGGCTGGGTCACTGATCTTACAGTGCTCCAGTTCTGCCCTAAAATGTGCTTTCTGTAATTACTCAAGCTTTGTTACTTACTTCTGTCAGTGGCCAGTTTGGTATAGAATTGTCTGGGATGGATTTTTCTCTTTTTATTATTCTTGAAATATTATTAGAGGAGCTGAGTTTGGGGCTACAGGGGATTACAGAACTGTGGTGGGTTCTGTCACACAACTAAGCTCCCACCAGCTCCTTGCTCATTGCCCTCTGCAGCAGGTAGGGAGAGAATCAGAAGAAGAAAAAAAGAAAACAACAAACAAAAACAATTTGGGGGTTGAAATAAAGACAAAAAGAAGGGGTGATGCAAAGACAGACAGTCACCACTTCTCAGCAGCAATCTGGACAGTGGCTCTTTTGGAAAGCTTTCCCCGGTGCTGTTGCTGAGCATGATGTTTTGTGGCATGGAGCGCCCCTTGATCAGTGTGGGCCAGCTGCCTCCTCTGTGTCCCCTCCCAGCCTCCTGCCCACCCCAGCTCACCTCCTGAGGGGACAGACTGACAAACAGAGAAGATCTGGGAGCTGTGTGAGCACTGTTTGGCAATAGCTGAACCATGGGTGTGATATCAGCACTGTTTTAGCCACAAATCCAAAGCACAGCACCGTATGGGCTGTTAGGAACAGAATTAACTCTGTCCCAGCCAGGCCCAGCACAAGGACATAACAGCAACATTCATAATGTTATAAATGCAAACAGGTTTATGGATTTCATGTCTGTTGTTGTGCCTTCATTCCCATTGCTTGGTACTTTCCTGGAACTTGGACTGTGCATCAGCCAAACAGAGAAATCAGAAATTCTCTGTGTATTTATTTACTGGCTGAGGTCAGTGGTGTTGCTGCCATTCTCCTCAGCAGACACAGAATTCACTTTGTATTCCCAAAGTTCAAATGTTGCTACAGGTCCAGACAGAAAGGATTCAGAAGGAACCAAACTCCAGGCTGTTGTTTAGAGCAAGGTGTTAATTGCCACATTGGATTTGCAATCTTTGAGAAGACCTTTATTTCAGAGCAGTCATTAGACTGATGGAGAAAGCCATTAATGAAATGCTGGATGTCTGCATCACCGCCTTTTGCCTCTGCTCACAAAGGCACAGGGCACCTGAGTCTGATTTTGTCTGCTCTTCTGCTCCACAGAAATCAAGGGCAACTCTCCTTTGACTCAGGAGCCCACAGGAACCTCTTCTTGCTCATTTCCAGGATTCACACATTCTGGTGTCCTGTCTGTGGGATAACACCCTGTGTCAGTAATAGAGGGCAGACAAGACTGAAGTTGTTTCACTGCAGAGATTTCACACAACAGTGAGCAATTATGCCAAATGCCTTTGAAGATTGGAGTAGACTTGACTACACTGGGAGCTGATAAAATGGTTCATTTGTCCCATTCTTCTGTTTATCACAAGTCATTCATTTTAACAGGCTGGTTCCAGTTCTGCTCCTGAACTTTACATAAGACTTTTTAAAAATCTCTTTACTTTTGATGCATACAAGCAAATCAGGCCATTCAACAGGAGGCTCAAAAACATGTGTGCCTAAGGAGATTAAAAATGACTAACAAGATGTTGTTACTGAAAATTGTTTGTTGCTCACAGTACAGTTATGCTCTGTGATGAAATATAATAGTTCCTTACAGATTAGGGCTGAAAGGCACACACTACACAGATAGAACTGAGTCATAACTATAATGGGAACAGGAGGGCTGAGCCACTGCAAGCCTTTTATGTGACTTTGGGTAAGTCACTTCATGAGGCATGAAGTAGAGTAAATAATAAAAATTAAATATAAATAATAAAAATAAAATATAAATAATAAAATGTTCTCCCTTTTGTAACTTCTGGAGAACCCATACCCGATCTTTACCACGAAGAAATGTTTGTGGTTTGGCTACAAAATAAACCCAGCATTTTATTGCACATCTTACAGTGATACCACAATATGGTCTGTAACCTTCTGAGTACAGAAACTCTCTTGTGTAATAAAAGGAACATGAGAATTCTCCCAAAACAGAAATCCTGAGGGGTTTATTGAGGGTGATTGACAGTTACAATGCAAAGAATGGCACGTGGACTTCCCAAACTCAAGTTCTAGGCCAGAACCAAAACCACACCTTAGCCTGTATGAAAATGCATATTTTATGATTGGCATTTCACAAATATGAAAATGAATATTATATGTGTTATGTTAGAAAGTTATGCTGTGTTAATTTTCTTAAGTAGTGTGTTAAATATAGTTTTAGGTTATAACAAAATGTTAAAATAGAAGCTATGCTATGTAAGATACTCTTTTTAAAGAGAGGACTCGCACCAAGATAGCAGCCACAGGACACCTGAATCTTTCAGAGAAAGAGAATTTATTGCTCCATTATAAAAAAAAACGGACTTCTTCCTGCCTTGCTCAGCCCTGAAGATGCTGTCAGGATTCAGAGGAAGAAGCTGACACTGCCCAGACAGAATCCTGTGTTTGAATGGAATTTATGCATCATGTATGAGATGTATGAATATGCAACAGGCTGTTGCTTTTAAGGGTTAATCCTCTGTTAACGTGGGTCCTTTTTTGGGTTTATTTTGCCCAGAAAGAGGTACCTGGACCATCCATAACTCTTTGGTTTTTTTGTCTTGTATTGTCCTAAATCCTAATTGTCCAAATTTTCATTACTCTAATTATATTACTATTTTTATAGCCATTTTATTACTATTAAACTTTTAAAATTCGAAAAACAAGTGATTGGCATTTTCCACACCTGTAAAAGGGGACTGTGTAATTCCTGAGAGAGAAAGTGTGCAGCTGGGATGTTGCACAGTTTCCCTGGATATAAAGTTTTGACTATTTCCCTGGAAACAAGACAAAAAATAGGGATCCTGGAGATAACTTAAGTGAAACTGGATGCTTTTATCAGCAGAAACGGACATCAGCAGGCACCTGGACATGCACAGTGTAAAAATAAATCTTATGTATTTCTATATATAAATAAAAATATATTCATATATAAAATATCTCTTTGGGCTAAGAAGGAGATAATACAGAATGGAAAAGAATTCTGATTGTAAATCACCTTTCTGCAGTTACTCAGATGTGATGGGTTGAAATGTGATCTATTATTAGCAAAAGGAATCGTATTCTGGAGACAGATTTTGAATTAAATTGACTTTATTTACTTATGTTCTGCAGCTTTGAAGTTCCATTTCTCTGGTAAGGATTTTTGCATTGTTCAGAGTCTACTTATTAATTATTATGAATTTTACTGGGGGGGATGAACACTGAAATTTTCTCTTCACAAAACAGATGGGTCCTTTAAGTTTAATGCCATTGTCCCTGTGTTCTGCACAGCAAAGCAGGAACTTCAGTCTTATTTACTTCAGGGGAGTATTGACAGTGTTATCAGATTCATCTGTCACGTTTTTATGACCTGCTCCATCACCTGGCTTGAAAAGGTTGGGAAGTCCAACCAGTCCAGTTGTTTCCATCTGCGCTGCCACAGCTGCAAGACATGCCTAAGAAAGTTCCAGAACCAAGGGGGGGACGTGGTCTGGAGATGCCACCAGAGCTGGGACTTCACTGTGAGCCTTGCAATTAACTCATCCTGGGAAAATTCTGCCCTGGACATGCTGGACCCGGGCCAGCCTGACAGCTGCAGTTATCAAGGCATGGGATTGGAGGGGGAAATGAGACTCCAAGCAAGGTTCTCCACACCATATGTTTGGGGACTGCTCAAGGCCTTAGACTTTATGTAACAAAGCAATTCCATGACAAGATGCTGTTTAACCATATTTCCTCCTGGCACTTCTCGTTGGGGTGGGCTGGGCTCCTGCAGGAGGCATTTTCAGTGATCACAGAGGGTGGTTTGCCCAGTCATTGCTAATTACAAAGATCTTAATTTGCTAGCACTAGGAATTCCCCTCAGGCTTCCAACATTATTGAATTAAGTCCTGGCCAAAGACAATTAGCTACTCTTGAAAACGTCTGTTGCAGTCTCTGGGAAATGTGGGGATGCTATTTATTTATTTATTTGAGGAACTTTTTTTCTCTCAGTTACTCTGAATTCCGTGCAGTCTATTCAAAGGGATTTATTTCACTTTGTAGGACTAGTCATTGCTAAGGGGAATGAAGGCTCTGCTGCCTTTTTGCCTTTTCCTGTGCAAACACCCTGTATGTGGGATTCTGTCACCTAAGCCTGTTCAGAATGTACTAGTAAGCCTCTCTGCATGTGATCTATTTGCCAAATCTTTGCTGAGATTAGAGGCAGCTTAACTGCTTTGAGCTATGTGCTTGTCCATTTGAGTTCTGTGATGCACACAGCAATGGGAGGGTGGTTTCTAAACTCTTCCCAGCAGGAGAGGAGGCAGCCCTGGCGGTAGGGAGAGAGACTGGAAGAGATTCCTGTGCCATTTCTTATTTAAGCAGTTTGGTATTCCTGCAGAAGGAGTGGGAAAGCTCTGGAAGATTTGCTTTCATAGCACACACGAGCTGTGGAGATGTTTATGTTTGCTTGGAGGAAGGAAATCTGATTGACAATATCTGAGTGCCCAAGGCAGCAGAGAAATCATTCTGGATGCACACTCATGGTGCTGGGAAAAGAGAAAGTGTGAAGAGTCTTGCTTCTGTCTTGTTTCCCCTTGGGTGGAAAATCCAGGAACAAATAAATATCAGACTTTTGGTGTTGAAGGGTCCTAGCAGGCTGGTGATACTTTTTTTACTGTTGATTTATATGATTATGGTTTATAAACATTTTAGGAGTGGTCCAGGATGTGTTTAATGTATGGTTTATCTGTCAGCGTTCCTTTTATTTGGATTATGGTAATTTATGAGAGTTCTGATGCATTGGATATGGTTCTGATGAGACAGATGAGTGCCACTGTCGTATTTTCTGAAAAATCCCTTCAATAGGATTTCTTCTGGGAAGCTGAGAAGCCTCAGAGAAAAATAAAAACAATATTATCCCATGTGATTCTCCTGTGTTTTGCTGCTTTGGAATGTGGTTTGGAGACTGTTTATCTAACAGGTGGATGTTTGATTGGTTTCATGTGAATTGTTTTAACTTAATGACCAATCACAAGCTGTGTTGGGACTCTGGAAGGAGTCACGAGATTCATTTCCATTCCTTGTAGCTTTCTGTCTGTATCCTTTCTCTATTCTTTAGTATAGTTTAGTATAGCATTCTTTAATATAATATCATAACATAATAAATTAGCCTTCTAAGAACATGGAGTCAGATTCATCTTTCCTCCCCACAATGGGGGACCCCCAAAATACCACAGATGATTACAGAGTAGACAGCAAAGAAGAAAGAGTGAATGGAGTGACAAGGAAAAAACCCAAAAATTTGTGTAATTTAAAACAGATTGGAAAGCTACATCTAAGCTGAAGAACGTGGTAAATAAAGTTGAAGGTGTGTATTAATGACAGAAACTTACAAATGTGGCTACAACATTCCAGTCTGTCCCAAACAGCTCTGAAACAGAAACATTATTATTACGTTTAGAGGGATGTGTGATGCCCTTCTTGTAGGTCATGGGTGGCAATACAAACATGGACAAGACAGAAATCTGTGCACTGCTCAGTCTCTGTCCCAAAACAAAGGTGATCCAGGGCAGGGAAGACACTGTGGGTCCCATTGACTCATTCAACAGGCAGAGCATTCTCCTTGAGCATTTCTTGGCTCAGTGTTCATAATTTTGCTACCTGGCCTGATGGCTTTGTTCATACTGTAAAGGCCCTAGAAGAAGACTTAAAGAAGGACTACTAAATAAGATCTGATGAGAAACTGATATTTACTCTGTATAGGCCAGTGGATCAATTTCTTGTCTAGAGCAGAATTCTGTAAAATAAGTAAATTTTCTGTTAATGGAACATAATAATAATGTCCAAATATTTTTTTGTACTAGGCAGCCCAGAACTGGACAGAGTGCTCCACATGCTCTAACATATCCTCTCTATTCTTCAGCACTCAGAAATGTGTCCTTTGGGTTTTCTGAGCTGAATATCATGTCCTGGTGCTTGAAAGCACAGACCCACCTAACAGTTTTTGTTTTCCTGAGGCAAGTCACAGGTTAAGGGCTGTTATCACTTCTCTTTGGAAAAGTGGGTATCCAAAGCTTGCTATGCATTTAAATTTGTTTTTAAAGTTAATATTTATTATTTTTTATCTAAAAAAACCCCCAAAACAACAACAAAAAAATCACCATAAAATATTCGCAATTGTTGAGAGTGATTTAGCAAAAAGGGGGAAGAAGATCTGGTAACAGAGTCTTGAATAAATGTTTTTACATTAGGGGAATTTGTGATATGCAGGGATGAGACAAGCTTCAGGAGAAACTTTGGGTTAAATTTAGAGTATTGTTTTCCGAATTGTATGTGAAGCCTCTATGTAAATCAATTTAACAGATATTCAGAAAATTGCCCAGGGCAGATTCTTTCAGGGACAAGAGAGTGACACAGGCTGCTCACTCTTCTTTTAGTTCAAAGCATACAAAGAGCCAGAAAAACGTCAAGTGTGTGTTGAACAGTGGTTAAAATTCAGAGTCCTGTCACAATTTCATGGCAACCCTTTCAGTCTTGTCCCCAAGGCTTCTTCTCTCAGATTCCTCCTTTTAGTTCCCTTTGATTCACATTGCTCTTTCCACAGCAGAACCTGTATTTCTGCCTGTTCTCACTTTTCCTAATTTAACCTTGCAATAAAATTCTAGCACTTTGCATATATGACTTCCCATGGAAAACGTCAGAGGAAAAGGAACTTTTTAGATAATTTCTTTCTTTCCTTTGTTTTACAGCCTACTAACCCTAATGAACTATCCTTCATGAGCACATGTAACTCCTTTTTTGAATCTATTGACCTCTAAAGCACTTCAGCCCAGTGAATTCCACACTGAATTACATTTCCTCTGTTGCATTTTGGACTTAATGATACTTTGATACTTAACCCTGGTTCTTGTACTGTGAGAAACTGAAGGGTCACCTCCTACTCATCTTCCACAATCTACTCCTGATTTTTAAAGGACTTTATCATATTCCTTTCTTAATGTTAATTGTTCCAAATAAATATGCTTGTAAATATGTAATTATCTTTTGTGCCCTAATTGGAGAAGTGTTCTTGCTTTCCATCAACTCAGCGAGATTTAGAAGAAAATAAAGGGGGTCTTTAAGGAGAAAAACTGGTTGGGATTACTTGTTTCTATAACACAATTTCAAACTGCTACTGGACCAGAGTTTATGTCTGAAAACAATTTATTTCTTTGTTCCTTTAAGGAGACATCAGATATATTAGAGTGTCCCAGTCTAGTTTTTAAAGGTTTTTCTGACTTTTGCTGGTGTTAAAACAGTTGAAAGCAACACTGACTTAAATATTAATGGAATTTTTGCTGAACTTTCTTAAATTTGAAGGTTGTAGTGCCTGTGATTTACAAAGCAAAAAATTTGAATTTAATCAAGCTGAGCTATTCCCAAATGTCAGGTTTAACTAAACTCATCAGCTGATAAGTCACGAAGTGAAGATTGGAAGACTTTTGATGATAAATCAAAATGTTGGCATAGACAATATTGAGAGAAACTTTCTCCTCTGTTGGTAAATCAGGCTAAATAGTCACAGAAAATTATTTCTTGCATCAACACTAGAGAACCTCTCTATTATTTCTATTATGAAGATACAAAAAAAAAATTAAGCATCAGCTATTTAACTGTGGTCTCAAAATGAGAGCGTGCTATGGAGAGTAAAAATCTTGACTTTTTTTTGTTTTTTTCACTCTGTTTTAGCTGCTCTTGGCACCCCATATGCGTGGAGCTGCTTTGTGCTAGGCAGACTTTAGGTAAAATAATGAAAGTTCTTTGGGAAGAGACTGATGTCCATGCAAGCACAATATGTAACCCTGGGCAGTTCCTGGATGCTGCCAAACACCTTCAGCTCAGTGAGGCCCCAGTTGGAATCCTGAAGGAATCAGAGTTCCCAGAGGGGAACAGGGGTGTTCTGTTCACTTTTACCTGCTCTTTGGTGACATTCTGTTTTGAAGCAGCTTTGTTTCATACCTGTTACTGTGTGCCTGGCCTGTAGTTTTCTCTCAGAGTAAGTTGGCATTAAAATTGCCTGGAACATCTGGGAAGTTCAACATCCCATGTAGCAGAAGGATAATTAAAGCAGCATCAGCAGCAGCAGTGCTAGAGGGGCTCTTGCAGCTTCTTTTTTCTTTCTTTCTAAGCACTCAGTCACAAATCGTCTTTTTCTCTAAATATTTCTTGCATTACCTGTGCCTGTTTAAATTTAAATTAATATGGTGTTAACTGCACCATAACCTCTCTGCCACACAGAGTCACTTTTGCTGTTTTAACCCACTGTTCCACACATTTAATTTATTTATTTATTTGGGCTTGGCTTTCCCTGCCTTTTCCTGCAGGCACATTAGCACGACTCCGTGTAATTTTGGTAGACTGCACTCCCATTCCCTGCTACCTGTGGTGACAGAATCCTCCTTTCTCCCTCACCTTCTCCCTCAATGCTGGTGAAAAACAGCCCACTGAAGATTCTATGGAGCATGAAATAGCCCAGGAATGGCTTTTCTCGCGCTGCTTAAACTTCATTTAATGAAGCTGAAATACAATGCCATCAGCTGAAAAATGGGATGAGAATTCACCCCATTGGCTCAGGAAAGCATCTGTTGCGGTGATCTGAAGCTGTCTTAGCTAAAGGCTAAACAGAGCTATTTTTAAAGCACGTTCCCATCATGGGAACAAGGAAATGGAGTCAGCGGAGCAGAGCACAGAGGAATGAGCTGGACTTTGGGATTTGTGTTGTAGGGGAGAGTTCAGAGCAGCAAGGGAGTGAAAATAATGCTTAGGTTGTATAAACTTCTTAAGGAAATCAGCTTTTCAGTTGTTTTAAGTATGTCACCCTTATAATTTTCTTTTTAATTAAAGTGTACTAAAAATTCTTGCATTTTTAAAATTATTTCTGAATCTTCTCCATCTCCTCTTTAGCAGTAATATCTTGCCAAGCTGAGCAGCATAGTTAAACAAAGATCATTGCTCCAGGCAAAATAAGAGTTTGAGACTGTTTCTTTAAAGGAGAAACCCATTCTAACCCAACCCAAAATTAATATTTCACATCCAGGTTTGGGTTTTAAGTTTGCTGACCCAAAAGATGGAAGAAAACAATTAGAAATTTATTGATTCACTGAAATGACTAAAGATCTGAACATTAGGAAGAAACTATGGGCTTCACAAAATAAAAGAATTATCCCTAAATTCTACCCAATCGATATTTAATTGCACAGAATCAACAGAATGAGGACAATAAAATATGAAGAAATTAGAATCCTCCACATAATTCCTGCAAAAAAAAAAAAAATCCCTTTGGATTAAGGCTTGGTAGAGTCAGAGGGGAGTGCTGTATGCGATTAAAAAACTCAGAAACTTTCCTTTCTCTGCTGCCTAGAGACAGGAGATGGCAGTCTTTAAAGCAACATGTTCAGTTTTTTTAATTTTTTTTTTTTTTGCTGGTGAAAGATCTTGGACATCAGGCTAAACTAATTATTTATACCTTAAGGGAGACTGTGGAGTCTCCATCCCTGGAAATACTCAAAAGCTGTCTGGACACAGTCTTGAGCAGGGAATTGAACCAGATAGCCTCCAATGCCAGCATCAACCATTCTGCAGTTTCTGTGATTTGTAATGAGAATAAAAGCAGGTGAATATATTATAATGTATGTTCTCACGAATTTAACAAACACAAAATCTTGGCCTCAGACAAAATTTGCTGTGCTGGGTGATCTTAGGGATTTCCTTTGATTTCCACTTCCAAGTCTGCATTAACCATTATGAAACCATCCCTTCTATATTAGAAGTGTAATAAAATGCACTTACAGTGTATTTTACTCTTAAAGATTGACAGATCTTTAATATCTCTGCTGTTTCTGCAAGCAATGACAAGGGTATGACCTCCTAATTCGTGTTTTAAAAGAAACCATCTTCTGGAATCAAAAGAAATGGACTCACTCTCTTTGATAGGCACTGGATTTGTAAATTAATTTTAGAGGACAGTCTTTTTTCAAGTGGTGTTTTGTTATACCAGACATTTGACATGGCGTGTGTTGTCACCAACATGCACATTTACAATCAGAAATCTCCATATCTGACAGGGCTTATTTGTGAACAAATATAAAAATTGATACGTGTGATTCTGCCAACTCAGCCAGCCAGCCTGCTCTAAAACAATGATAAATTATTGTTCAGACCCCGGGGGAATAATGAACAGGAGGAATGGATGCACCATATCTATTAGACAACTGTATCTATGAGCTACTTTGCGAATGCTGACATTGAAGAATCCACTGTTCAAGCCACAGTGATGTGCAGAATTGAAAGGACTCTAGTCCTGCACAGAGAAGTTATTATGAATTCACCCCAGTTCTGTGGCAGAAGCTGTTTGTTTGAGATGAAAAGACACTATTACACTGTCACACTGAAAGATGGCTCCTTTCAGCCAGCTCGGCCAGCCAGGGGTTTTGTCTGGAATGCATGAAAAACGGGATGTTTTTACAGCTTTCAAATGGAAAGAGGTGGGTAATAATGGCAGGTGGTTAGGAGCAATAAAACCAGTTCACCTTAAACACCTCTCTTCAGAGCAGGCAATTTATATGTTACCTGAGGGGAAGGGCATCCACCCATGTATGACTGAAGAGTGTAGTGTCATTTAATTTGTATTTATGGTTCGTGTCCTAAAATAGAGGCGTGAAGCATGAATGGAGAAGTTGAATGGCTGCAGACAGCCACAGCAGCACCATCATGTCCTTCTGCGCTTCTCCTTCTTCTGACAGCTTTTGGGTGAGGCTGAGCATGGTCCTGCCAGGGGGATTGAATCTTGGTTTTAACAACAAAATCCTTGAGGTTCTTGCTCTTGGTTCTCAGGGAGAGCTGAGTCTGGGTGTTTGGAGTTAGGCTGATTTTCAAGGACTGATCAGATTATAAACAGGGTAGCAAATTATACCCTGTGGTGGTGTTTGCAGGGGTCCCAGGATGAGGGAAGAGATGAGAATTTTGACTCCACTTTCCAGAAAGCTGATTTATTATTTTATGATATATATTATATTAAAAGAAAATTATATATTAAAACTATACTAAAAGAATAGAAGAAAGGATTTCATCAGAAGGCTAGCAAGGAATAGAAAGGAATGGAATGATAATAAAATCTTGTGACTGACCAGAGAGTCTGAGACAGCTGGGCTGTGATTGGCCATTAATTAAAAACAATCACATGAGACCAATCAAAGATGCACCTGTTGCATTCCACAGCAGCAGATAATTATTGTTTACATTTTGTTTCTGAGGCCTCTCAGCTTCTCAGGAGAAAAAATCTTAGCAAAAGGATTTTTCATAAAATATGTCCGTGACAATACCCATCCTATAATAGTTTAACACTCTGATATAAGGATAGAAATCCACAAATCTTAAGGGTGAATTTGTACATAACAAAGAAATAGCTGCTGTTTTCAATGAGCTATTCTAGGTATGGAGAAGCAGCCTAAGGACAGAAGCCAAGAGCTCACACAAAGCTGCCTTGGTCTGCTGTGGAATCTGCAGCAGAGACCTCCCCTGACCACAGAGAAAATCAAACCTTCAGACTCATGTGGAGCTGCAGGAATTGGGAAATGTGGAAGAGAACGGCTTTCATTTCTTGCTCCTCCTTTCTGCCTGTCAATCCACCCTCATCCCTGGAGAAGTGAACTTGCCAAAGGGAGGTGATGTGGCAATATCTCATCATTGAGAATTTCACCTTGGTACCCATTTCTCTGACACCCAGTCAGGGAATTTTGTGTATTTAGGGAGATGAGCCAAGCAGGATCTGATTATCACCCTGACAGCAGAGATGCTCTTTTCATCTGACACTTCAACAAAAGAAACCTTTAGTCCACACTTGGAGCACAAACCCAAACCAATAAATGAATCTTTTAAGCTCATATCTCTTTCTCTCATGAAAAACATTCTCTCTGTGCATAAAAGGCATAAAGAGAATTGTAAGAAGAAATTCAAGCCACTTTCCTTTGCCATTGAGTCCCAATGAGAGTGTATTATTGTGGGATACCTCCCAAACTGGGTTTGATGAATTCCGACAAAAAGATGAGGGAAAAAATCCCACTTTACTACATATGTCTTTAATGTTCTCATAATAACAACTACTTCACATGCTAAGAAATTGCAGCCAGTGAGTGAAAAAAACAAATTCCATGTCACAGCTGATGCTTATATACCTTGTGAAAGAATGATAGGGATAATCATAAAGGCTTCAAATCTGTCCTTACTAACAGACTTAGTTCCTATAGCCTTTTTAAATGAAATAACTTGTTATTTTCATTACCTCTGGACCCAAAACCAAGCATGCATTTTGTTACATCTGAAGAAAATGTCTCCTTCTATTGGCCATTAGTAACTTAAAGGCCATAAGTCCCTCTGATCAGCCACAGAAATTTCCACTTTCATGAGAACTGGACCTGCCAGATCAATTGACTTGTCAGGATGGAGGGCACAGGGCCTTGTGAGATGGAAACTGATATTTTGCAAACTGTTTTGCTTTATTTAAGCTGAATGCCATTGTAAACTTGAAAAGAGCTACAAGGAGACTTAATTTGAAAACATAAAGGTCACTGAAGGCCTGAAAAATGGGATGCCTTTGGCAAAAATGTACTGGCTGACTTGAGCACTACCTCTGAGAATGAAAATAAACTAATGTAAGTTATGATCAATTTGAATGCACAGAAAGACTCTGGGTGTGTTTCTGTCCTTAAAGCAGCCAAGCAGACACAACCTTAGTGCTGCTCCAGCCAGACAAGTCTATTTGCTCTTGCTTGATGTGTGGTGTTAATAGTAAGATGTGATAGCAAGGAGCTGCTGATTGACAGAGCTGGGCCCCTTTGCTCACACAGAAATCACTAAAATTCACTAATTTTCCATTGAACCTACATCAGGTAATGACTCTTTTCTATACTTGGCCTAGAAATGTAAAGGCCAGTACAGAGAAGTGATGACTGCAAGCTCCAAAACTGGAGTACAAATCTGTCATCTAATCCTAAGGTGTTACATTTTATGAAAAAAACAGTGTTAGAGGAGCAAATAGATGCCAGTGAGAAGAATCAGAAGTGAAAAAACCCCTTATCTTTTCATGAGTGAAAGTCAAAAACCAGGCTTGACCACAATGCATGGTCAAGCATATATATATATGTCTCTTTATACACTCATGGTGTACATATAGGTTTTAAAATATGTTTTGATATTTTCAGGTTATTGCACATATGAAATATGTTTAGATGTTTACCTTTTTTTTAGTAGTCCCTGATACACATAAGATGTTTTGTTTTGGTAACAAGATGATGAGGGATGGTTCCTTGATGAAGATGTTTGCTGTCCTTACAGCTTCATTCCTACAGCCCTACCTACCCTGAGAGCCCCTCAGACCTTCTTTGAAAATTAGTACCTGAATGTGGATAAACCTAAAGATAAAATTTTAAGATACAATTAAAAGATAAAATTTTTCCTCACCAGAAAAGTGTGACAGTGGTCACAAGGGTTCTTGGGTGAGGGAAGAGACAAGAACATTGACTCTGTGTTCAGAAGGCTTGATTTATTATTTTATAATATATATATTACATTATAACTATACTAAAAAGAAATAGAAGGAAAGGTTTCTTCAGAAGCTAGCTAAGCTAAGAATAGAAAAGAGAAGAATGATAACAAAGGCAGCTGGCTCCGACAGAGAGCGAGACCCAGCTCTGCTGTGAGTGGTCACCGGATCTAAACATCTACAAGAGACCAATCACAGATTCACCTGTTGCATCCCACAGCAGCAGATAACCAATGTTTACATCCTGTTTCTGAAGCTTCAGCTTCTCAGAAGGAAAAATCTTAAAGAAAGGATTTTTAATGAAAAGGATGTCTGCCACAGAAAAGTGTCTTGACCTCAAATATCTTTGATTTTGCAAATGTAAGGAATACAGAATTCACATGGTGTCAATATAAGCTCCCCATCAGGCTGATCATATTTCAAATATGGGGAAATGTAAACATCCAGATCCTGCTATGCCGCAACACTGCTCATGACCCTTCTTAAGCACAGGATGGTAAATCAGGGGGTTTAGGAATACAAATTCTGTTTTAAATTGCTTTCCTAGTGGAAAAGCCAAGGTTATGGCTGAGGTGCTAACAGAGAGTAAAGAAATCTGATAGTAAAAGGCTTCTTGCTCTTGCAAAAGGAGATGAAATGTGGATGTGCAGAGGCAGATGGAGTGAGTTCAGCCAGAAATAAGATTTGGTTTCCTAGAGCTGAGGGAAATTAAACATGGAAACAACTTCCCTCGGGAGGCAAGGAGGTCCTCAAGTGTTGTGTGTGTACTTTTCAGCACAAGATTAAATGTCTTTTCAAAAGACAGGCTTTAATTCCCCTTCTTGGAAGAACTCTGTGGCTTGTATTTACAGAACACTTGCTAATCGCCATGCTTGGAGAATATAAACTCCCTATTTCTACAAGTTAGCTTAAAAAAATCCAATCATTAAATACAGGCACTGAAAGGAGGGACAAAAGAAAAGCAAAATTGTGTCTCAACAGCTTAAGTTTGCCTGGATGGATGTTATTTCAGAAAGCTGTTCTTGGAAAGCAGTGCTGGAGAGGCAAAAGCTCCCCTTAGGAGTCCCTGTCCTGTGAACCTTGATGCCTGGGCTTAACTCCTGCTTTTGAGGGTAAAAATGGTCATATGAGGGCAAAAAGCGTCTCTCACCCATGTGGAGCTGAAGATGTGTGAAAGCATTTGCAAACTGGGACACAAGTAGGGAATTTTTTAATGTGAAAGGGCAGGAAGGGGTTAGGGTTAGGTTTAGTGACTCTGCTACCACTGTTCATTGAAAATGAAAAGAAAATCAGTAAGAAAAATAATTTCTGGTTAATCTAATTGACTTTTAACCTTTCATTTTTGAATCCTTTTTATTAACTGAAGACCATTGCTTTTGTGTTTGCAGAAGATGAACCAAAACATCCAGTTAGGATTTAAGCACTTTTTCTAGTTCTCATTAAGCAAGAAATAAATTTTGACAGAATTTTTTACCTGGAACTCTATTTTAAATAGATATGACAAGGAATTCTCCAGCCAAACTTAGACTATATTCATGCCTAAATTAAGACATAAATTGATAGACATCAGCTAACCCAAACACAAGGTGAGTTCTCCTTACAGAGGTGATTTTCTTTCCTATCGTATGCCTTTCTCTAGGTGGAAAGAAACCAGAATGTGTTAATGGTTGTAAAATTTAAAGATATAATCACTTTGTAAAAAGTCTGGCAGATTTTTTTCTGGTTTTAGTTGGATGCTTTTGTATTATTGCAAACATGTATCTCTGGTAGTCCATACTGAGCAAATCTAAGTCCTGCCTCACATAGTGTGGACACATAATGCCCTTCACTGGTGCCAGATGCCCTGTGCAAAGCTATGTGTCATTAATGAACATAAAAAAGGAAGCAGGCTGGGAGTAAATCATATACCAAGTCTAAGACCAAGACAAAAAAGATTCTCAGTCCATCTCGTTAAGTGTCTTTTCTGTAAAATAACTTTTTCATCTCACCTTGCTTTTGTACACCTAGTTCAACCAACTTAATGTCAATTTGGGCCTATTTTTAAAAATGCATATCCCCTACACTCAGTGCAAAGTACTCATGTTTCTTGCTACTTCTCATTAAATTTTTTTTCTGAATTGAAAATAAAAAGGTAAAAATATCCGTTTTAAAAATCTAAAAATTTGAATTAATTAGTTATCTTTCAGAAGTGCTTAAAAGCTTTTTATTGACTTCATACTAAATTCATAATGAACCCACACTGTAGTTTGGAGCCTTGTCTGCTTGCTGATTCCTGGTGACAAGCCAGATCTTGTTTTCCATCCTACATTTCAGGTATTTGCTCACTTGATGATGTTCATGTCCAGAGAATCCTACAAGGTGCAGAAATAACTGAGCCATGAAGAAGAGTTTATCAGACATTATAGGGAACAGCATGTGGTCAAATAATATTTTATGAAAAGTAGCAGTGAAAGATGTTCCACTCTAGAAATTTTGTTCACCCTAGACTGAGAAGAATGTGTCTATTTCCTGGTTTAATTTTTATTTCCAGGGAATTTCAGTAAATGATATCACAATACCACAGAGGATTTTTGCAGAAGACTTAATTTTTGATGTTACTATTGAGTGTTACCGTTACTCTGTCTCAGAAAATTCAAATTTTAAATTTTATTTTTAAAATTTTAAAGAACCCCCTTGCTTGGGACCTCTGGCAAGTGCACCTAATGGCAGAGCCTGGCCCTATTTCTCTGCTTAGCTTTATTTTCCTGCCATCCTGGAGGTTAAAAAATGCAGCTTCTTTACAGTACAAAGGAGTGATGTACTCATGATCACAAAGGGATGCACCTTCACATTTGTATTTAAAGCTGTGCTATGGATTTTGACAACATATTTCTCCAGAGTATCAATTTGTTTTGTTGTTAGGGTTTTTCCCCTTTGGGAAGATAGGTTTTATTGTTACAAAGCTTGTTCTTCTTGTCGAGGTATTTGTGGAGAAGAAAAAAGAAAAAAGCAGTACACGGGCTGAGAACACCTTATACGTATCTCTTGTAAGGAAAACATTTTTCATTCATCTCCCAACCCTCACTATTTTGTTTTTTTTTTACCTTTCCCTGAACTTTCTGGAAATGCTGTTAACATTTTTCTGTAAGTGGGCTATTACAGGCAGATACTGAAGAAGAGGTGTTAAATTGCTGATTCCCCCCTGCCCTTACACAGTTTCTTCCTGGTCCTGAAGACAAACTGCTGGATTTCACAGTGATTTTTTACTCCTTCTCAGTGTTCAATACAGAAAAATAAAGTCTTTAAAAAACCCAACACTTTTTATACAAAAAGAGGACCTGATTTGAGAGGCAAAACTCTCTAAAGTCTCCCCAGCAGAATGTGAATGTTGTTAATTAGAGACAGAAAACCCTTGAGGTGTTACACAGAAGGACATTGAATTCTAAGGGCAGAGTAGTGAAATGCAGTGTGGTAATCTGTGGAAATCCAGGGCACACAGGGAACATTTCTCTGTCTGCTCTGGGGTGCCCTGACCCCCAGGGGAGCACTGACTCTGACCCTCAATCATGGAGAAAGTTTCCTAGACTTCAAGATAGACGGGAATCCACAAAAGTGTGAAATAGATTATAGAGAGCAGCGTAGGTGTATCATTTGGTGAGAAATTTAGGTTTTGGGATTTTTAGTATGTTGTGGATGGAAGCAAGATGGAGGGCACAGGGTGTCATCCTGGGTTTCTTCTTCATGCTTCTTCCTTCTTCTTCATGGGTTTGGGTGGCATTTTGTAATTGGACAAAAAAGTCTGCATTGCAGGCTCTTTGGGATCAGTTCTTGGGTAAAAGGGAAAATAATCTAGGTGTCAGTTCTTAATTGGATAGTTTAGTCTTAAAAGCCCTTGTAACAAGAGATTGTTGGCCATTTTGTGCCTTCTAATGAAAAGCTGCTGAACTCACAGCAGTGAGACTGTTATACTGATAAGAAATAATAAACACCCGAGTCCAAACATGAGCTACTGTCTCCAGTGCCTTCAATCCAGACCCAGAGAAACCAACAACTGGTAACCCCACAGTAGTCTATGAGCAGGAGACCAGATCATATCCAAGGATGAATTCACCTGCACATGCTGTGATTTTGTTGGGGTTTATTTTGGTTTGTTCATAGATATGAGAACCCCCTTGGGTAGAATTGGTCTGGCCATATTTATCCTGAACTGAGCTAATCATCTTAAACTCTCTTTATACTCATGGAGAGACACAAATGGGTGATTCATCTGTTCATAGATGTGTGAATCCTCTAAAACAGGCATCCTGACTCTCAACACAGCCTGAGATACAGGTAAGGATGCAGCACCTGCTCTACAATCAGTCCTCTCTGGGTCAGAGAGCAGATCCTTAATGGATATTTGCAACGACTTCTGTGATTCTGTTCTATGTGGCTTTTATGGGGGGTTCATCCAACTGAAGTGAGGCACTCAGGGGAAAAAAAGATTGGGATATGAGTCATGCATGTTTTCAGTGAGACAGCAAAAATTTTTCATTCCCTTTCTTCCTGTTGGACTCCTCCTTCCTAGCATGCTATTTCTGATGCCCTTTATTTCAGTAAAGGAATTTTGGGGTTGGTTTTTCACTCCATCATTTGCCTGAAGGATTAATATTGTCCTATTCTCCCATTCCTGAATGTGGAAGAAAGCATCACTATTTTTAGAGGCTTGCTATAAATAGAGCCACATAAACAGTTCATTTTCTGCACCAGTTCTGAGCTGAATTGTTTTAAAGCATTGTCTTTGCTTTTTTTCCAAAATAATTTTAGAGAAGTCGGGGGGAAAAAAAGCTCCAAGCTTCTTTTTAGCTCCAAGTAGGCATTTTTAAGGACTCTTCTGAGTGACTCAAGCACTAAGATAAATTTATGCTCATTCTTACTTATGGGAGATGCAAGATTCAGCAAGGAATTGTCGAGGGTTTAGTAAGGATTACCTGGAAACCATAGGAAGAAAGAGAGAAAACATTGCTGCAATGGGAAATACCAGCCTGAGAATGTTATATGATAGTTTGGGAATTTTTTCCTGATGCATTCAGAAAAAGTGACAAAACCTTTCTGGTAAAAGGTAAAAGCAATGTTGGCACCCCAGCCTTCTGCTTCAGGTGCTTGATTTGCATGAAAAGAAAAGGATCAAACACAAAAAACCTTCTAGCTTTTAGTGGTTTTAACTGCATTTTTTACTGCACAGTGAGTTTTTGGGCTGGGGACAATTCAAGTCTCATCCAGTGGTGGTTGATGCTAGGAAAAGTAACTGGTGCAAAGCAATTTTACCTTTATTTCTGCAGCTCGTGTTTTTGATGGCAAGTGCAAATCTAGTTTTCCTTTGGGTTGGGAGAGAGGAAGGAGTAGCTAACTCTCATCTCTGCAAATTTTTCTCTGCCCTTTAAAAACAACTCACCTGATACATTAACAACATTCTCCCTCCAACAGAACTGAGCTCACAGTGAGTCCTGCTGGGTTTGAGCTCGCAGATCTGTGTACTCCAGTTTCAGCTGGTGAGTAAAGCAAAGCAAAGCAGACTGAGCTGTCCGAAAAGGAGCAGTCATGACTGCCGCTGAAGTGAAATGATGGGAAAGCTTTCAGGCTGTGTGACTTCCTTACACTTGGCTGCCCTAGATAAGGCTTTTGTGGTTCTTCTCTTCGTGGGAGTCAGCTCACAGCTGGAGACACTTAACCAGCTTCAGCTGCTGCCTTGGTGCAGGAGAGGCTCTGGGTCAGAATCCCCTGCTGAATCCTCTGGGAGCAAATCACTGCTCTCACTCCAGCCTCTCCCCCTGCTCATTTCTACACCTGAGCCCACGTGGAGGGGCTGAGCTGGTACCAGGGAGAGTGAGGGGACATCAAAACCCTTTAGCAGTGCTGGCAGACCCCTCACTGCATCCTGCTCCTCTGCTGAGACAGGGGTGATGCCAGGCTTCATTTACTGTTTAATTAAAAACCCTCACACAGGTCCTGCCTGTGACAGTAAGAGCAGTATACCAGGAGTGCCAGTTCTAATTGAATTTTCAGGTTTTGAAGTTGAAAAGGAGTGAAATGTGGGGACACTTCCATCATGCCCCATCAGCTGAAAGTTTCTGTCACTGGGGAGTCTCAGACACAGGAGGGGCAGCTCAGCTTTTCCTGCTGCCCCACTGCCAGGTCTGTGAGGCACAAATGAGACCATCCTAAACAAACATTAATCATCTCTTTCAAGGCCTAAGGCCCTTCAGGGGCAGAAAGGAGTTTATTTACTCTTTAGAAACCTCTTGTCAAGATTCCAATACAGAAAATATGTGGTGTCCCAGAAGGTTGGACTCGATGACCTTGGAGGTCTTTTCCATTCCTTATGATTCTTCATGGATAGTCTGATTCCCTCTACTCCTTTTATTCACTTAAAGTGGGGTGAAACCTTGGGCTTTGACTATCTATAGCTCTATAAATATCTATAAATCTATGTATCTATACATATCTCAATTCTAATTCATTCCACGTGGAGCAGTCCAACAATCTAACTCTGACAAACACTTAAACCCACAAACTTTCCATTATGGCTGTGTATATATATATATAATTTTATCCCAGAAAAATTAATTCAGTGTTTCTCTACGTTGTGCACGTAGCTTGACAAAGCGTCTGCCTGAACAGGGCTGTGTAAAAATAAAAATAATCAGTTTTGTGCAAGTTTCATGAGTCAAGCTGCCAAACCATGTTTTTGAAATGGATAGATTGCTTAACTTTATTCATACATCTTATGGTAATTTCCCTTTCCTAAGGTATAAAAATGACAGATATGAGTGTTTTGTGGTAATTTTTCCTTCCTCACATCTTTGATTTGGAAGTGAATTTAAGCTCTAGAAATTAGTGAGGGGTGAAGAATAACTCAAAGTGCTTTGCAGCACAGAAAATGCACAATTTACATCTGAATCTAGGCTGTAGAGTAAGAACATGGAAGTGTCACTACAGACAAAATTCAGATTCTATTTCTGCCCTGCATTTCCATCTCATTTGGAAATCTTGCTCTGTTGCTGCAGTGGGTTCCATTCTGAACTCTTAGGGTCACAAAAGGAAATGGAAGAGCAGATATATGGAAAAACCTGTGTGACTGTGGCACAATGAGAAGAGAGATTCTGGTGTAAAACTCTCAGAACACCTTGAATTATTTCACTCTGTGTGTTTCTGTTGTGGGTCTTCATCCATGGAATTCCTGTAGGATGCTTTACTTGTGGATTCTGTACAACAGGATGAGTAAAATAAGACATGATCTCTAGCTTGTCAGTGATTTTTCTGGAAGAAAAACAGAAATTCTGGAAACCCTCCAATGAAAGCAAATTTTGAAAAAGACTTGAAAATTGAGCTACACCCTTTACTTACAGCTCTAGAAATGAACTATTTACTATTAACTTTATTATGCTTGTTTACTGCTCCCTAGTGCCTAATTATTATTTTTAGGGATGTAGGCTTTATTTCGTCATTTTACCATAAGAACTGTCACTTGGGTTGAGGAAACAGAAAGGATGGAATCTGCAATGCACAGCGTACAGCTGGTTGAACTGTGCACAGAAAAATCATTTACTGGCTCAGTTAAGCCTTACTATCTCTTTGAAAATTGTCCAGACACAGACTTTGATTATTATGAAATTGTTAATTACTCGAAATTGTTTGACAAACATTTTATAGAAATGGAGCCCAACTTAAGGGCTGGTCTCAAGCTGTCTTTTATTCTCCACCCTGAGCTCCTGCAATGTGCTGGTGGAACAAACACAATGCCTGGTGGTTTAGATGCACCAAGTCAGCAGAGGGGAAGCCAGTAGATGGTGCTCAAGGTTGTGAAGCCAAATTCTGGGGGTTTAGGGAGCAGGAAAATGTGTGGTTAAGCACTGCAAATGTCAATTTTTGTCTGTATGTGTATCTATGCTCAGCAGGTAAGTCCCCCAGTTTTTGGCTTCCCGCCCATCTGAAACATTTAAAATATTTGAGGGATGGGGAGCTGGGCAAAGCGTCCTTGTGAGCTCGTGTTGCCAGGAGAAATCACAGCACTGGTCTGGAGAGGAAAATCCCAGTGTGGAGGAAAGCTTACAGAGAACGGTAAACCTCATGCAAAGGCTACAGTTTTCAATTTTTTTCCCTCCTTCTTGAGAGCTGGTTTACCCTAAAAATTCCTGTTATTTGCAGGATGACAGCAGGAACAATCCCTTTAGGCTTTGCTGTCCACACTTCGCCCAGCTCCTTCGAAGCCCTGGTACCAGTGATCATTGTCTAGGAATGATGTTCACATCTCATTTTTTTTCCAAAGAAATTCTCCTTTTTGAATATTAGCATAATCAAATCTTCAGGCACCTCTGCTAAGAGCTCCCTGGGCTGCAGGAGTTCTTAATTGCCTCATTGCCTGCCTGAAAGATTTGGATTCTCTTAGTCTAAGGTGCAGAAGTCCAAAGGGAGGCGGGGTAATTATCTTCCAGCACATCAGAGGTCGCTGAGAAGCAGGAGGCCATAAATTCTCCATGTCTGCTCCACAGATTGCAAATTTTAACAGGCCAAAATTAAAGCAGGGGATACTTAGTCTGAACATTAAAAAAGCCTTTGTAACTTTAAGGGTAATGAAGCACTGGACCAGATTTCTGAGAGAATATCCCTACCAACAGTGATTTTTAAGCAAAGGCTGGGGAAAAAAGTGTCAATTTTAGCATAAATAAAGTATATTCTGTTATAAAGAATGTGTGAATGTGTGTGTAGGTGATCTGGATGAGTTCTCAAAATCTCCTCCATCCTAAATTCTGATTTGCTCACCAAAGGTAGATTCAATTGGCTGTTTTTCATAGTTCTGCAAATAGCATTTTTGATAATAGCATGCAGTGCAAAGACTGGACCTACCCATATAGGTTTTTTTACCTGATTTACCAGTTTTTACTTCTATTTACCATTTTACTTGTAAGCCCTATAAATACTCTGCATTTCCAGCTTTTGATAGGTAAACAGGAAGCCTTGCTTGTACGCTTCAGTTCTCTCTGCTTTTTACAGAAAGAAGATAAAAGAGACATAAAACATTAAGTCTGCAATTTGGTCACATGTATATTTCATAAAGGCAACTTACTGAGTAATATATGGAAGGCTTTTGCAGGCAATCTTTACGAGGCACACTCTGCTTGGTGAGTGAGGAGCTTGCATTATTGATTTTAATAGAATTCTGCAGAGTAAGGATAAATTGTGGTAATGCTGCCTAAGAAAGTGCAGCAGACTAAGGCTCAGATGGCTGCTGGGATATATTCTGTGACCAGAACGCTGTTTTATGACCAATAGAGGCAGCAATTCCATAATGCACAAGGTCCAAGTGCAATAAACAGGGCTGTGGTGCCATAGATTTCACCAGGACTCAGAGCAATAAAAATGTTTATGCTGCTGAGCATTATGGTGGTATATTGCTTGGAAAACATGCAACAATAAGAAGGGGATTGTGTTTGCAGCAGCACTTTGGGAAGGTTGTGGTTTGCTCAGAGAAGCTTGCACCCACATTCTAATGTGTGTCCAAACAATTCTGTGTTCATTTTGCTGTTAACAGCTTCTTCCATGTAATTTCTTCTGTTTTCTCCTTATAATGTGTTTTTCAAATTGGAACATGGAATTCATCTCTCTGTATAGCTGGATACAGATAATGCCTATCTCAAAAAACAAAAAACAAACCCTGTTCTATTTGGGGTAATTCTTTGTCATTTAATAACAACCAATTGCTTCTGCATGGTAAATGTCCATTTGTATGCTCTCCACTCTCAGCCTGAACAAGATGTTTTGCCTCAGCCCTTAACGAAATTGAACTTAGCTCATAATGAAAGAATTCTGGTGACATTCCTCTAGCAGATCTCCAAATGGTGTAGAGTATTACCAGGATACCATTACACTTGATTTTAATTTATGCCCCTTCCCATTACACTCCCTGTTGGAGATGGATTATTATTAACATTTAATATGTTTTTATGTTAAACCTCATTATTAATTTTGAATATTCATATTGGGCGAGGTGAGAATAGTACTAAATGCTGTTTAATATGCTGGTTTGTATCTGTGTGGGTTTATTTACATACCTGAAAGTACCCAAATGCTTATGTGCATAAAGAGAAGGCTGTGTTGGGACTGGTGCATTCAGTTCCACGTGCCTGGAGGGCAGGATGAGGACTGGCACAGCAAAGATGTACTCTAAAGATTGAGGGAAAGGTTTGGGAGAGTCTCTGTGTGAGAGGGAGTGGAGTGCACAGATGTGTGTATTCACTCCTGGGCTCTAAAGCAGCCACTGCTAAATAGAAAAAAAGCTCAAATGGATTGCACAAGACAGATGAAGAAAGGAAAGGGAAAATCAGCCTCAAATAAGTGATTTGCCCAAACTGATGCAAAATTTACTGGCTGGGTCATTACTAGAACCCAGGTTTCCAAAATGTCCAAGCCTCTGTCTTGGAGCTGAGAAACAGCAAGAGAAGTTAAACAGTCCTGAGTGCCAAATCTGCTTTAAATTCTGAAATCTTGTCTGTTAAAACAATAATTTTGCACATCAAGTGCAAAAACATTTGGAGGAAAAGAAGTTTTGCAGTAAAATTTGATTGAACTACGCTTCTTTGTTCTTGCTTTATAACTATTACTCTTTTTTTGGTTTAGTTTTAGTGTTAATCATTTATGAGGAAAAAAAGGCAAGGAGGGAAAGGAAGAAAATTCTGAAGCAATAAACACTGAATTGATGGAACATAAAATTCCCATGTATTTCAGCACCACTTGCTCATAGCGACAAAGTCTTCTGCATTGCTATTGCAAACCTTATTTTTGTTTAATAAAGTTTATACAATCTGTCAGTTTTTAAATTAACTGCATGACTGGTTCTGACTTCAGTCACGACATTTTAAGACCATGTAAACATAATCACTGGCTGTGAGTGAAATACAAGGATGTGGAACTGGCAGAGACTGTAGGGAATGTGAAGGGAAAACTTGTTATTTTACTGACAAAACAAAACAGCAAAAATATATTTCTAAGTGACTTCCTGACTCCTTTTCTTCTTCTCTTTTTTTTTTTTTAAGGCATTTGTAAGATGCTAATTTACTTTTATTTTCTTTTCCATGAAGATATGGCTGCTTATGCTTAGTTTGAGCTTTTGATAGTAATTTTTCACATTGATTTTCCAATTCTTTTTTGAAATTGTATGACAATGCTGAAAAATGAATTCATGAAATCAGACTCTTGCCACTGCATTTTCTGAGCAAGGGCAAAGCAAAGAAGGAAAAAAAAAAGGCCTGTTTCTTCAAATGAATTTGATACATTTGGAACCATGGTTTGTTATGAAATATATATATATAAAATTGTGTGAAAATAAAGTGATTAAAATTCAAATTTAATGCCACTTTCCAGACTGGCTCTATTTGAAGGGCTCATCTGGATTGAAACACAAATGCCTGTGGACAGCCCTGATGTGAGAAACCCCAGCACACCATAGGCTCTGTGCTACTGCAGGGTGATGAAAATATCTTTTTTTGAGCCTAACTCTGCTCCTTGACACATGAGAAGCTGTGTGTGGTCAGACTGTGCTTTACCATGAGACCCTTAAGGTTTTCAGGTGGCAACAGATGCATTGAAAGATCTTTTATGAAGGTTGAGGCTGCCTGGGGAGGTATCTGTTAATTCCTTTGATCATGGACCATTGTCTTCAATGACTCACTGAGCAGCAGTCCAACAGGAACATGGAATAAATTCTTGGAGAAATCACAGACCATTGCATTCCTCCCTTCTTTGTGCTTCAAGTGACAAGTGCAAGTCTAATTATGTCTATATATATTCCCATCTGAAATTCTTAATTGCTGAATAGGTTTTGCCCTGGGGAGAGGATGAGAGAACCAACCTGATGGATCTCAACCTTGCTGCTTAATGCAGCACTGGAAGGGGCTCAGACACAGCTGTGAAGAGCCTGGCAAAAAAATCTGTCTGGGACAAACTCAGCCAGAAAATGCACAGTGGAATGAAAGACAAACACAGCCTTTATGTGACCAGATGGAGATGGAGTCTGGTGGGCTACAGATTTCCTGTTAGAACTTTTGGTCCAGTTCATCATACAGGGCCTCACAATATTGAAGTTTTCAGAAATCATTACTTTAGGTTATGTATTGTAAATGCAGGCAACCCTGACAAGGGGAGAGAATGATGAATCTGACTCCATGTTCTCAGAAGGCTAATTTATTACTTTATTATACTATATTATATTAAAGAATACTATACTATACTAAAGAATACAGAAAGTATACCTACTGAAGGCTAAAAAGATAATAATGAAAACTCCTGACTCTCTCCAGAGTCCCAACACAGCTTGGTCCTGATTGGCCAAAGAGTGAAAACAACTCACAGCAGAATCCAATGGAACAATCACCTGTGGGTGAGCAATCTCCAAACACATTCCACATGAGCACAACACAGGAGAAGCAAATGATATAAGAATTGTTTTCATTTTCTCTGAGGCCTCTTGCTGCCTTTCATCTTCCCAGGAGAAAAAACCTGGGTGAAGGAATTTTTTCAGAGAATGTGAATGCCACAGGTATGTATTGAATTTTCTCCTTCTTAGGTTTTAATGTATGAAAGCTATGCTTACAGAGAAGAGAAAAACAAACCAAGAACACAGAAACTATGAAATGTGGCCTTAGAATTACAGTGATAATTATTCTTGATTGAAGGAGTATTTACAGATACCCCTCTCATTGGTGTTGCTATAATCTAGAAATCACTTAACCTCACTGAGGAATTAATAAGAACTTTTCTTTTTTTTTTTTTTTTAAATTGAAACCTTTTTTATCTTCCTTTCAGCAGATTAGCAGGATTTAAGTTTTCAAAGTATGTTGGAAATATGGTTTAGGAGAACTGATGAGCTAAATCCTCAGATGACATAAATCAGCTTAACTTTGGTGATTTCAGTGAATACAGTGTTAATAAGAATGATATTAGATCACTGTGGAAAAGATGAAAACAGTAGGCAAAATATAAATCCACCACCTAGAATTTGTAGAAATCCAATATGAGATTAGAGGAAGGACAGGGGTGCTTTGTGCTTTTCTTACACAGAGATCTCATCTCCAGACTGTGAGCAGTATAAACACAAGGCACTCTGGGATTAGTTAAAAATATTTCCTGAATTCCTTTTGGGAATTTGTGGGAATCAGAAAAACAAAAACTTCCACAGACACAGGAGGTTTTGATCTGCAGCCTTGGGAGAGTCTTGGATTGATGAAAAATAAAATACACAGACATTAAGCAGAAAAATTATAAACATGTTTCTATAGTTGTAAGTAAGAATAAGCCTTAAGTAAGTGAGAAACTGCATTGGGTAAGATGGTGAAGGGTTTATAATGTAGTGTGTGGTTGTATAGAATAAGCTCAGAGTTTAGAAGTTATAACAGAAGCATATGTGTGCATGTGTGACAGAAACCATGGGACAAAAGTATCCACACTACAGTAAAATTAAGTAAAGTTGATAGCTTAGAAAAGCAAAATAAACTCTGTGGTAGTTATTACTTGCGTTAGAAAGTTCTATATTGCCTTGTAATAAAGAACTTGTGGCTACTTTGAGCTATGGTTGACTGCTTGCTCCTCTAAATTCTCACAGCCTCCGAGGCTGATGTTTATCTGAGCAATAAATCATTCTTAGCCCAACTGTGGTCCCATTCCTTCAGTAAAAGCAGTGACAATGACAGGAATTGTCAGTAAACCTTTCAAAAGAAACAGCTAAGGCTTATTAGCAGCACAAGTGAGGAGTCTTCAGGATGGGAAGAGCTGGAATTTCCCAGAGATGTTGGGCAGGATGCTGGGTGTCACCAAGGTGCTGAAGTGAGAGCTGGGAGCACACCCTGCCCTAGACAAAAACATGTGGTAATGGAAATAATTTTAACAAAGTACCTAGTTATATATGGAACAATTAATTTGTCTCAATAGAGGTGTTTTATGCCATTTCAGAAGCCCTGGGACATGGACCATATTTGTATTAGGACAAAGCAATGAGAAGAGCTTCTCTGGAGAGGCAGCTGCAGTCTGGACAGGATGTCTGGTATCTTAAATAACATTACAATCCTGAGCTTGCACCACTGAATTAATGCTCCAATAATTCTAATGTTGTTTTATTTCACTGCAAATTAAAATGGGAAATATTAATTCTATGGAAAATTATGTCACAGCCATCCATTTTTCTTCTAGCTTTTTATTTTCATGAATGTAAGGGGAGAAAAGTTTTTCTTTTAGACTTTATCAGGTAAATGTTTGTTTCAGTTAACCCCAAAATTTGCTGATCTGTCTATGGGTAACTTTCACTTACTTGAAGTACCCTTGAGTATCAGGAAGTCGTTTAATCTCCCTAGAAGTAGCTCAGGTCATGGGAAAGATGATGGGAATTATCTTGGGATATCCTTGGGAATTAATAATGACATGTGCCATCAGCCATGGAAGTGTTCAGTGTAATTTGAATAGCATTTAGACTGCACTGACTTCTCCCAAAGTACCAAAAGTGGTTCCATAATCAGCATGTTCTCCCTTAGATCTGCTCAGTTCAGCTCTGCTGTATTCCTGGAAAACAGTGACAGAAGAGCCAGGGGATGGTATCCAGGCTCCAGTAGAACCCCTTGCGAAGTCAGACTTGGCCAGGTGTGGATCAAAAAGAAATCTCATTTTGCCCAGTGCCTTGTTCTTGCAGAGGGTTATATGTTTGGTTAATATATTTGGGTGTTATGTTTCTATGTAAGACCTCAAAATCAATTGTAGAGAAACCATAACACAACAATGTCATAAAAGAAACAGGAGAGTTGTTACCAGATTAGTCATGGAACTTAACCGAAAATACCTCACAGACAATATAACATTTGGCAGAGAGCACGCAAACCAGTATGGGATATGAATATTTTTATTGATAAATGTAAGCATTAACATTTTTTGATACATGAGAATCCTGTGTCATGAAGTGGTTATGAAAGTCAGAAAACAAAATTGCATATTGCCAAAATGCAGGATGATTTACAAAATGTATTTTGTAAATCAAAATACATTTTCCACTGGTTTGAAATTTTTTTAGGTCCACCTTTTAAAGCCTAATTTAAAACTTTCTATGGAAGTTGGATCATATTTCAAATATTAACAAGGACTTAGGAGAGACATCAGGAATTTGCAGTTGCAGTCACCACACCTGACAAGGGTACTGGATACTAAGCAAGGGAAGGGAAATAGATTGTTTACTCATGCCAGTACAGACAGTCTGGAGGCTAAATTAAGCATGATATAGATATAAAAATATAAAATAAGACACCATTAAAATTTGCATCCAAATAAACAGTAGCAGTAGTAATAGCAGTAATAATAATAAATCCAATTGGAAATGCCCAAGAGATTAAACTTAGGATATGTATGCATAATCCACATTCCCAGGAGCTGTTGCCACTCTCTGCAAATGAAGTCTGTATTTTTCTTAACAGAATGACACTTGCTGTAACTACTAATTGGGGGTTACTTCTATGGAGAGTAATTTTATATCCATTTAAATTTTCTAAATTATTATGTGTTATTGGGTCATGGTATCTATCTGCTGTCCCATTTCACTTGTCGGCTACATGGTGAAAGCTCCATGGTTATTCAGAGAGCAAAAACCTATTTCCATTCTCTTATTTAGCTGAGTATATTTTCCTAGTGAAGTGTCAAAAAACCTACCCCAGGGAGAAATAATGAAGAATATAACACCAAAAATCAAGATTAAAAGGCAAGGAAGGAAAGGTGTGTTATTCTCGGAGTCTTTTGGGTCGCTGCGACCCTGAGATTGTTGAAAGTCTCTTTTCCCAGCCTGGGCGCTTGAAGAATGAGTCGGAGCTCTTCAGTTCTCGGTCTGAAGGTTGTTTATTGTTCTTTATCTATAAAAAATTTTCTCCAGCCCTGCTGAGGTCCATCCAGCAGGACAGTTCCAGGCACACTGCCTGCCCCTGGGGCGGTGTTATGTCTTTATACTAAAAACTACACATACAATGTTTACAATTACTTTCCAATACCTATCACCTATGTTAGACAGTGAGCTTCTACTCTAAACCAATCTAAAAGTGCCAACATCACAGCAGAAGATGGAGGCCAAGAAGAAGAACGAGAAAGGCTGGAGATGCCCAGTTCCCTCCATCTTTCCTCCTGAACCCCCATACCAAAAACCCCAAAATCTACTTTTTCACCCCATGACAACTTCACTATTATTCTGCCTAAACTGTTGTGGCTTGCTGATCTTCATATAAGGTTGGTAATTTGCTCCACGGGTCATAATCAAAACTGCAGGTGTTTTGGGCTCCGTGCCAGGGCTTCTGAGCCCCCTGGCAGGGGTCTTGGCCATCCTGGACAGCCAGAGGGATGTCCTGGGTTCCCACATGTTATCAGGAGAAGAGAGGAAGAAAAATGGGAGTTGGGGCTGAAACCTGCATGATTCACCTGCCTTCAGAGCACAAGGGATGTGTCCTGTGGCATGAATCCAAGATGGAGCAGAGGAAGAGTGGGAGGAATCCTCCCCTGAGGAGGAAGGAGCAGCAGCAAAGCCAAGGAGTGATAGACTGACCACAGCCCCCATTCCCTGTCCTCCCTGTGCTGCTGGAGGGGAGGAGGGAGAGAAGCCAGGAGTGAAGCTGAGCCAGGAAGAAGGGAGAGGGTGGGGGAAGGTGATTTAAGACATAAAAGGATCAATGTCTGTCCTCATGGTGCTGTGCTAAAAAAATATTGGTTTACTAAAAATACTGATTTACTGGGAGAAAGAAGCTATTTCAGATTGCCCTACTTCTGCTGCACATTGGGCACACAAACTTTGCCCACAGAAGAGGAATTTGGATGAAAGAGTCTCTTCATGTCAGTGTAGAGCTGGTTTTAGAAATGAGAATCTAGGGCAAGTGCTCAAGATTAAAGAATCCTCACAATGGTTGATTTGCATAGCAGTATGAATCATCCAGTGTTTGAGTGAAAGAAGGAAAGCACTCATACCTTCATGTGCGCCTGAAAGCTCATCCCTCTGATGGCCAACGTGGTTATGAATACACCTGAGAGCAGGTGGCAATGGCCTTTCCCTGGATAATATCCCACAGAACCGATAAGTCCTCAGTGTTCAGAAAATAAAATTTATTCAGGAATTTGTACATTTGTCCAAATCCATGAAGTAGGAAAAATGTTGGTATCTCATTTTACATAAAATTGTTGCTAAAATGGAAGATGCAACCTTCTTATCTAAGGTGACCAGGAGGAAAAATTGGAATTTAAACCCAAGTTATATCCTGGAGAGCGCTCCATCCTCTAGGCAGCACTGTCTCCTGTGGAATAGACACTCCAAAATCATAATCTTAATAGCAGGATAGATAATTTTGTGTAATACTTTATCCTTTACCTTCGTCAATATAATTGAAAGGGGGAACATCTGAATAACTTCAGCTTTCAGGGTACAAACCAGAAACTGGGCAGCAGAGAACAGGGATGTTTTTCTTCCATGTAGCTAATAATGTCAGTCTTGCTTCCTTTTCCTCCTTTAAATGCTCATTCAGGCTTTAAAAAAAAGCAAATCCAAATATAAATACATTGAAATCCAAGTATAAGCACATTGAGAACATAAGAAAGACTAGTGTCTAGTTACTGAACACATTCACAGGATTCCAGGGAGCAGATCTAGAGCTGCCATTATCCAGAGAAATCAGATGCTTGTTCTGAGTCTGCAAGTGACAGAATAAGGGTATCATAGTTAGAATGTACAAAAAAAAAAACCAAACAACAACCCCCCCCCAAAACCAAAACAAACTGCACCCCAAACAAACAGAAAAAAACCAAAACAAAAAAAAAAACAAAATCCCAACCAAAAACTCACCAAAAAAAAAAAAAATCTAAAAAACTCCCAAAACCCCACAGATACCGAACATTTTCTCATTATTATAACATCTTCCATTGCCATTCCAAATTCCCTTTACATAACTTTTACCAGGCAAAACCAGTACAGTTAATTTACTTCATATTAGCTTTTATCATGCTCTGTTTTTTACGTATGAACTTTTGTGTGCTGTCCTAAGACAGTGTCCACCTCATTGACTTCAGGAAGGAATCCAGACATGGGAGGACTTATTTGCTGCGTGCTTTCAATTTTATTAAACTATGTTGGACCTTATGTCAGAAAATATCTATTTTGAGACAGTTTCTCTTCGTATCTGACATGCAGGAATCACCATCTTTTCACAGGTTCTGAATAGTAAATTAAATGTCACAAATATACAATGTGGAATTTAAAATTCTCTTCAGGGTTGCCAAAATTTCCAGAAAGATAGAGAGGAAATGAAGAGCTCCTGGAAAAGTAAAAGGCTGGAAATATAATAAATGACTGCAGCTGGTTCCATGCTTCATATTCTGAATTTTCAGGGTTAAATAAGCTCTAAAGAAAGCTTTTAAGTCCTCCTCCCCTTTTATTTTTATTTTCTTTTCTCTCTCTCTGTCATTTTTATTTACGCCCCTAAGACTAGCTGGATTTAAGAAAATACAAACAAGATTTGCTCTTAAATCATTAAGATTTGAGTAAACTCTGAGCAGTTCAATATCAGTGAGATTAGAACTAAGCACTTTTTTCCTTTTTATGGGGGATCCATGTACTCACAATGTTGAGAATTGAAGTAAATTAATAAACATAGTTTAAGTTATGGAAAAAAATCTTTTATAGAAATGTTTCATTTTCTTCCCTTTACAGAACTTTCATCATTGTAAGTATTAGTAAAATGAAACAAAATGTGGAAACAAAATTGTTTTACCTATTCAATCTTTTTCTCCAACTGCAAGAATTTCTTATGTAATTACCATTTCTAAATTCATTAAAATGGCTAGACTAATAATCTAATATATCTGTTTTGTCTATGTATTAGGTTAACATTTGTTTTATTTAACTTTCCAAAGGATAGTTCCTGTCATCCATTTTATTTTCATTAAAATGAGAAAAATATGACTGCCTATTTCTGCAATTTAATTATTCAGCTAATTTTGCAACCTTTGCCCATAGCTACTTAGAGACAGAGATTTATCTAAAAACATTATGATATTATCTTGTCTCTCACTCATCAGAAAACCAGTTTAATGCAATATTGTTTCAAGGGCACATTTTGGGGGGTTTGATGCATCTTAGAGGTCAAAAGATTATCAACTTCCATGAGCTGAGCATGAAACCAGATGCTCAGCAGATGAGCTGCAGTTTGAGCAGGTGCTTCCTTTGCAAACCAGACTTGGATTTAGTGGAATTTGGATATTGAGCTATTTTGTTTTTTTGGGGGCATTTTCTGTGTTTGGCTCAGTCCCTTGCTGCATATTTTGGTGATGTCTCTGCAGGGGGATGCTCAGTGAAGACAAACCCACATCTCTGGTATTCAGTAAAGCTTTGTGACAGGTTGATCCTCCATGTGCTGCAGCTGGATACCAAATAACTGTGTAGGTACAACTTGTACAACCCAGGAGAATTACATTCTTGTTTGGATTCTTACTAGAAAATCAAATGGTTCTGTTTTCACTGAATTGAATCTCGTCCTGCTGCCTCGCAGCAACAGGTTTCCTTTTATGTGGAGCAGGTGGCTAACACTGGAAAACCTATTTTCATGGTGGGAAAGATTTATTGCCCTCAAAAGTTATCTCATAAAATTTGCAATGGGTGAGCAAATGCTGTTTGAGAAGCAATGTAGATAAACAATGCAAGCACAAAAGGCAGAAGCATACAGGGAGGAATAACTCAGTTATTTTGTCTTGGGAACTCATTTTTATAAAAAGGCCTTCCAGTTCCCTATAGAACAACCTAATGAAAAAAATGAAAGTTTGGAGATTTTTGGTGATGTCTTGGAATATCTTGAATCCTTAATTGTTTTAAATTAATTCTAAAAATGTGTGGCTAAAATAGTCTTGGATGGTCTCCAGAAAGTCTTTATTGCTGCATTCTAAAATACAACTTTTGCTTATGGCTCCTGTTGAAGAACTGGAATGTTCATCACTAATTATGTGTTTAATTATGCTTTTCCTTCTTGATTGAACTCGAAAAAAAGAGGGAGGCACTGAGACAGGAGGCACTGAGGCACTTTTCTATTTTTCTTACCTAAAGAACTATTTCAAATTTGATGGCGCTTTGATTCAAAACAAGGGGCCTGACATTTATTTCAAAGGTACTGGCAGGATTTGACTGATTTCCTTGAGGTTTCACAGATTCACATTGGCTGTTTGGTTGATGGGATATAACATGAAATTATAGAAAGGAAAAAAAAAGGGAAGCTATAATTATTACATCTAAACAAGATTTATCTTTGGTTTCAGTACAACTGATGTGATATATGTTAGATAAACCGGATTTATCTTTGGTTTCAGTACAACTGATGTGATATATGTTAGATGTGTTTGAGTTTTCCTCCTAAATTTAGCCAAGATTTGAATGAGATATTTGCTGTAAGAAGGTTTTCTAAGCTCCATCTGTAATCAGTGGAGAAAAGAAGCACTTAAGGATCATGTACCAGGTGTAGATAAAATCTATCTGCTCTCTTTTATCCTATTTTCAGATTGATATGGGCACTTGCTGATAACTAATTTGATCCAAAACTATAGAATTTAAGAGAAGGGACACATTCTCCTTCCTGAGTGAGAAGTTAATCTTGGCCCACAGGAGGAAACTCAAGCAGAGCTTGCCCTCTGCAGAGTTACCTGAGCTGGGGTGTCCTGCAGCCTCTATGCTGAATCAGGGCTGCAAAACTCAGGGGTCTGGGGGCAAACACTGACACTCAGCTGTCTAAAACAAAAGACTTCAAGCAGGAAATCACAGTTTTTAATCCCAGAGAGAATCTGAGGTTTTTTTGTGGTCTGGACATGAATAAAATGCATGATTGAATAAAGTCTAGAGCTTGCAGAAAAGAATATAAACAGAGTTAAGTGTGTCGTTTTTTCCTTTTTTTTTTTTTTTTTTCCAGAGTGTGACTTAAGTTTCCATCAGAGGTTCTGCACACTTCCATTTCCTTGTGTGAAAAGGCATATCCTTCCCACCTTCATCCATATTCAAACACTAATAAACAGATGGTCAAATTAAGGAGACCCTATCATCCAGAAAATTAAATGAATTAGAAAATCACCCGAGCTTAGTTTTCCAAAACATTCCTTCTTCCATTAAAATAAACACACCCAGCTTACTTTAGCCTCTGTTTTTTTTTTCCCAAACACTTTCAGAATCATGAGATCAAATTATTAAGCCAGTGGAAAATCCCTTGTTGGTATTAGAAACAAGCTCTACTGGGAGGAAGACTAAGATAACAGCTGGTTATTACAGAACAAGATATTTCATTACATTGAACATATCTGCCTAAGAAAAAAGGGAAGTCAGACTTTGAACTTGTTGGATCAGTGATTACAATGGTATTGGAACAGACTTGAATAGCTGTATTCTGCATTGTGGGGAGAATAAGGAGATATTCTAATAGGATTTACTTGTTACACAAAATTCAGGTTAGAAAACAATTAACAAAGAAGAGAGGATCTTCTCATGCTCAAAGCAAAAGGCAGGCAGTGAGGAAATTATATGAGGGCAGCAATTAATCCCATCCCATTAGGGCAGACTGCTGACTGTACTGTGGAAAAAGCTGAAATACAAAATGCAGGCAATTAATTTTAGGAGTTGAACAAACCTTTCTTTTGTCCATAGCTACCTTGCCCTAAGCTCTTTGTCATGCAGAGAGCTGTAAGCTCTGTGTGGAGGGATCTGACACTTCACAGGGCATGGAGACTGCAGTTTAGGTGCCTTTGTCACCTCCGTGGCAGCAAGCAAGGACCAGGAAAGGCACTGAGAGATGATCAAGAGAAACTTTTGGAGGTGCTAAGGAAAGAGAAAGGCTCCTGCAACACCACTCCTGCCAGCCAATACCTTCAAATCAAATGATGGGAGCTCTGGTTAGCATGATTTGGAAACCCAGGGCATGTAGGGAATATTTCTGTCTGCTCTGGGGTGCCCTGACCCCCAGAGCAGCACTGGCTCACCCTCATTCATGGAGAAAGTTTCCCAGACTTCAAGACAGACAAGAATCCACAAAAGTGTGAAATAGACTACAGAGAGTAGTGTAGGTGTATCACTTGGTGAGAAATTTAGGTTTTGGGATTTTTAGTATGTTGTGGATGGAAGCAAGATGGAGGGCACAGGGTGTCATCCTGGGCTTCTTCTTCATGCTTCTTCCTTCTTCTTCATGGGTTTGGGTGGAATTTTGTAATTGGACAAAAAAGTCTGCATTGCAGGCTCTTTGGGATCAGTTCTTGGGTTAAAAGGGAAAATAATTCAGGTGTCAGTTCTTAATTGGATAGTTTAGTCTTAAAAGCCCTTGTAACAAGAGATTGTTGGCCATTTTGTGCCTTCTAATGAAAAGCTGCAGAACTCACAGCAGTGAGACTGTTTTACTGATAAGAAATAATAAACATCCGAGTCTGAAATGAACTACTGTCTCCAGCGCCTTCAATCCAGACCCAGAGAATCCAACGACTGGTACCACCTCAGTGTGAGAGTTAAAGAATGAATTATAGCAATTTTAAGCTTCATTTTATGGTCAGTGCCAGGAGCAGTAGCAACATGTGGATAATCAAATCCTCCAACAGCATCTGACTCACCAAACATGAGCTTTACTAGGTAACATTTATTTAAGCATTTTCTACTGTCATTCTTTGTGCACTGACTGGCAGGGGCATGTGAGGCTCTTCTCTGGGTGTGTGAGAGCATTCTTAAGCATTCTCAAATCCCTTTTCACCTCAGTCTCCAGAATTTCAGATATACTTTTGGAAAAGATAATGTTCCTTCTCCATTTCCACAGTATTTTTTTTTCATGCTCCTGACAGCTGGACTGTGAGATTTCTGAGAGAGCCCTGAACACACTGTACACCCTAAACAAATACAACAAGTTTATCTGTTAACTAATGTTTGAAAATCAAGATGTTTGCCACCCTTCTGGAACATCTTTTGCACAGTCCTCACTTCTTTCTCTCATTTGTAACAACCCCAAATATCGGACCAAACTATTATGAGATAGTAAATGTAATGCTGGACCAGTCTGGCAATTGGTATTTAAACTAGTACTGCTGATACTCCTCCAGCTGTTCTTACACCTTTCTTGGGACAGATAATTCCACACAAACAAGCATTTCCAAACATTATCAAACATTTTCCAGTGGTTTTTCATGCTGCCCTTACCCTCCTCTGAGAGCACACAGAGGCTGCTCTTGGGTACAGCAGCCCAGAGTGCCCCAGAAGAAAGTTGTGCTGGCTCATTTCCTTTGAGCACTCTCCCTTTCTGCCCTCCTGCTCCACAGGTGAAAAAAAGGCTGAAAAAAAGGCTCAGCAGCATTTTGCTCTCTGAAAAATAATAAAAAAATATGCTTATCCTTTCATACTAGCGGGGTACATGAGGAGACATAGATATGTGTCTCTGACATTTCCATTCTTCTGGTCAATGTTTGAAAATTCCAGGATACAGTGAACCTGTAAACCTTTCTTTTTTTCAGGAAAAAACCCTCAGATAAGGTTGCTTTATTATCCCACATAGGATGCAGATCTTGTTTTATGAGTCTGATGCTATAAAGCAGCCCTGTGACCGCATTAAATTCATTTCTTATCTAAGCTGTTCTTATCTAAGCTGAAATGATCTATATATTTTTGTGATTTATCCTCCTTTAACCTCTTTCTTGAATTCCTATAACTTAACATAAGTAAATAAAATTAGGCATTAATTTTTAATGAAAATATTCCACAGCAAACTGGGAACTCAGGAGGCTTGTTCTGGAAATGTCAATGCAAAACATTTCAACATTTCTGATGTGAAAGGTTTTATTTCAGCATCTCTAAAGCTGAGAGTTTTATTTCAGAAAAAGTTAACAGCCACTTTCAAAAACTCAATGCTTTCACACTTTTTTTCCCAGTAAAATCAATTTACCAGATCCAATACACATTCATGAGTAATTTTGTTGTTTATAAGACTGAGTTTTTTAAAGTGATTTTTCTTTTCTCAGAAGAAAAAGCATCATCTCAGCTGTGCTTTCTGAATTACTGCTTCTGCCTCCTTCCTTGCAATTTGCTGGTGAAGCCTGAAATCACTAGATACACAAAATGTATCCAAAATCCCCAGGTTGCAGTAAGACCTGCCAGTTAAAGGTACCTCAGTTGAGGAGCAGATGAAGGGATTTATTTATTGAAATAAATCCAGCGCCAGAACAAGTAACTGTGTGGTGTGAGGCTTTCCAGGGAGTGATGTTATGGTTTGTCCATTACTGTCCGTGAGAATATTCAGCTCTTTATGGGGAGCACATGGCAACCTGGCAGCCTTAGCAGTTAAGAGCAAAGAACACTTTAATATCCTTTTAAAATGTAAATCCTCAATGTTTCTGCTAAATCCAGACATCTATGGGTTAATCTGTGCTGACCCTGCACAATCAGGTTTGGCTTGCCAGGTCAGCAGCAGAATTCCTCAGCAGAATGGAGGCATGGATGTGCTGAACTTTCCCAATTAACCCAGCGAGAGCCATGTGTTGGTGTCATTGTAATACAGGAAAATTGGTGATAATCCTGCACATCTTTGCAGCTCTGCCCTCTCTCTTGTACCACCACACAGCAAGGGGAAATTTTTTTTTCCTTTAGATTTACCATCCTTTTTAAACACTCAGGAGGTTTCCTGCCCTTGTTTTCTGTCCAGGTGCAATGAAAGTGAGGATGTCAAAGCTCTCAAAGCCTTTTCCTTTTGAAATATAGAGACTCAGAAGAATAAAAAATTGCTTTTGCTGACTACTTGCTTTCTCATGCTTTTCAACAAACAAATCCCTGGCCAAACTCAAGGTGATCAATGTGGTCTTTCAAAACCATTCCTCAGTGGCAGACAGTTTGAATAAATGAAAGTTAAGGACTCAAGAACCCAAAGCAATTTAATTTTTTATGTGCCAAATGAAACATAATCACTTTTCTATATTTACTCTACTAGATTTTTCTAGGCCCTTAAAAAAAAACCCACAAAAATCCTCAGGGAAAAAAATGTCTTGAAAGCACTTATTTACCTTCATAGGAATTTTTTATAGAAATTCTTAACTATTTAAAAATTTTAAATTAGCCAACAAAATGTAGCCTATTGATGTCTCAAACAACTGACTTTGCATTTTCAAATAATTTCAATATTTTCATAAATCGAACTAAAACTTAACATTTCTCATTTGCAAATTCTTGAAGTAGAGAGATTAATTTCTCATAATATCACACTGAGAAAACACAGTATTTTTTGAAAGAGGATCATACCTTGCTAACTCTGAAGCACCATGGAAAACAGAGTATTTGGAGATTTTTCCAGAACTCTGAGGCCTGATAATATTTCCCAAAAACAGGAATTAAGAAGACGGTTCATAGCTGAAGTAAAATGACCTTTTTGCTTCTTGTTTATTGAATAAGGAGGAAAGAGGGAAAAAACCAAAACAAAAAGCTGTAGGTGTTTTGAAAGTAAAAATTTAAGAAATATAAATATTTTCACTTGTTGGCTCAGCCAAGTACTTGGTTCATAACCTGAAAAAATCTTCAAATATTTCTGAGTTTTAGTTCAGTTACATGAGCAGATACAGTGAAGAGAAGAGGGAAATGATTTCTGGTGATATTTTAAAATTAAATTTCTTGTCCATATTCACAGAAGAAGCCTTTCCTGCAGTCAGAGAGAGGAATGTCTTGAATTTGTTCCATTGCATGGAGCCAAGGAAAGCACTTGGGCTTGAAAAAGAGGCAGTGGATGAATTTGGTCTTCAAGCTGGGTGTCCTCAAAACCTTTTAATCTGAACAAACAGATCACAATTTCTCAGGAAGTGTTTATTAGATTTATAGATGGATAAACATTTAATGACTTGAAAAAAAGGGGAAACAAATCCTCATCAAGGCCTTGGCCAGCTGAGTTTCATTCATATGAATTTCAACAATTTCATCACAAAAAGCTTAAGAAAATTCTACCTGTATTAATGAAGTATTAACCTAAGAGATGGAGCTCACCCTGAAATGTGACTTAAACCAGTGGAACTGGTCCAGTCCAGGGCAACTGAAATCTTGGATAAATATAATGATTTTCAGAAACCTGCTTGGCAAACCTGATCTTTATTGCAAAATACCAAACTACAAATCAAGAATCATATGGATCCATAACTTTGGAAACTGTAGAAGACCAGAAGCTTTGTGAGGTGATGTCAGGGTATGCCAAGAGTGCAGAGAGGATAATTCCAAAAGGAAGAGCAAAAATGGCTGATTTTTCTCTGAATCATACAGCTTGGAATCTACAGAAAATTGATCTGGGGATTTGACCCTTTGATATTTACTTTGTCTTTTAATTATTATTGTTTGGGGATTTTTTCCCAGTGTGATGGGAAAAAAAGTATTAATGGAATGATTTCTATTCTGGTCCCAGTTTTAGTCCCTTGCTATTTTATTTTTCTAATGAGGGAACTCTTTAAGTGGAACAAGCTAAGACCAAATTCTCTTGTAAAGGGCTGGAAGGAGCCATTGAATAAATGACATTAATTTTGCAAGGAGAGATAATATATCTTGTTAGATGAAGTCACATGGCAGATAAAACCCAGAAGCATGACCAAACTAAACCAGAAAAGTCTTCTGACACTTTTTCATAAATCTGATATTAAAGGATAGTTGCTGGGCTGCATATTTAAATCTCACTAAATTAGATTTGTGTCCTGATGTTGTCAGGCATGACATGATAGTTAGTGTAGGGTTAATAGTAATTTTTTTTTTATTGTGGTTTCTTCTAATGATTTCCTCCTCCACAAACTCATATTTTTTTTTCATTTCCTTAAGTAATGAGTAAAATGAGTATTCACCTGCCTGAAAGTGATTTTATGATGATAGCAGGTTTATTGCCTAATGTTGGTAAAACACTTAGAGGCTCAGAACTGCCATGTATTATCATTATTGACAATAGAAACAACTCTAGTGATGAATAATACTTTTTCTCCCTGAAAATGGGCTTTAATTTAGATTAATTGAAGCATCTGTTGCACATTAATCTGATTTCCTTTATCTATTGAGGACTGAAAATAAATGTTTTAATATTTTACCTTATTCGTTACTAAACTTTTTAGGACTGAGACTGCATTTTACATATTCATCTATGACCCAGCATTGTGAATCATGTCAGAGTCCCCTGCTGCTCAAATTGTAAATAATATTATCTGGTAATTATGCATAATAAAAAAGTTTGCAGTAATTTCTTTATAGTGACTTGACCCCCATAACTTCTCTAACTTCAATTAAAAATGTATTTATGAATAGTCACCACGGAGTGTCACCATGAGCTTTTCATACACTATAAATATACCATGATTAATTATCTCTAGGCATTTGATACACTGTAATTTATTTAGGATTAATGGACTCAGCTCATCAGTAAATGCTGAGTTCCTCCATATTTCAGGAATGTCTAATCCATTAGCTGCCCTGAAGGTTATCTGTAAGAATAAATCAATGGGCTGATGCTTATCAAACATTGTGCTATTCAAATTGCTTGCACTCAATAATATCTGTAAAAACCCTTGTTGTTTAGTTTGCCACAATTTAAAGGAGAACGGAATTGCCTGGAATTATCTACCAGGAGGATTATTTTCTTTGGTATACTGTCCCCAAAATTATAAACTATGTATATGTTTAATTATAAACCATGCTGCATTCCTCAATGATCATTTGTAATACCATTCTTATGGTTTCAGATATTCATGACTCTGAAAAAACCAAAACAACAACAAAAAAAAAACCCAGTGAAGGCCACATTTATTTATTTGAAATTATATTTTAGAAGCACAGCAACTTTCAGGTTTAAATCTAGAGTGTGCATATCACATGGAAAAAAAAAAAAACCACAAAACTTAATGTATAAAAATACACAGAAGAGATGAAAGTTGGATAATTCTCAGTGCACCAGGGAAAGTGTCCATATTTATATCAAATAATATCATATTTATATCAAATAATATAACAGATGCGGTCATTGAATGACAGCTATTCAATATATTATGTGCTCATTAGGTTTATTTGCTCTGTATGACACACATGAACATGCTAAATATCAAAACCTTGTCCCAAAGCACAGGGGAGCTAAAGAGAAGAAATAAGGAAGGGAAAGGGAGATGAGATACTCTATATTTATTATAACAGTATTTTGGCATAAGCATGAGCACAGGCTTGCCAATTTTTGATGGCAGCATCTGAGTATTTTATTTTGAATTAAAGATTACTTTAGCTTGGAAAAAAGTTCCTATGAAACCCTACTTTTAAAATAGGGAGAGGTGCATGAAAAATGGGGAGGGTTTGTAGAAACAAGTAAGGTATGATGACTTTTAGGGTTATTTCTTATTTGTGCCAGCTCTTATTCTGTAGCTGGCAGACACAAACTCTTTAGGGCAGGTTTCTGCTTCTATCATTCTTCCCCACAATTCCTTGCTTAGCTTTTCCAGACTCTCGTTCTGCATTTGGATCCAGCAAAAACAAATACTGATGAACTCCTGGGTATATCAGAAGAGGATTTTTCAGTCCAGCATGACAAAATCATGTCTGGAAAAGGGAAATGGTGCAGTGACAGCTGCTAGTTAGCTTGTGATCGCTGACTGCTTCCACAGCATCTGCAGAGCAGATATAGAGGGCCTTGGGTGGAAATTGAATGTAGACACTGCTGTCTGTCCAATGCTGGCTATAACTTTACAGACAGAAATAATGACCCTGAAGCACAAACTTTATTTTATCACCTGTCTTTTATAGAATTTGGCCCAAACGTTTTGCAATTTAAATGCATAGACTTATGATCAGAATAGCTCCTAAACCAATGAAATGTTGGCAAAGACATAAATCCAGTCCATACCCACTGGTTCACAGCTTCACAGAGGTATAAAAAGAGCCTCAGGAAGACTAAGATAATGTGAAAAACACAGAGCCACTGGTCATGCCCAGATATTCCTAGCAGAGTCTCGCAAAGATAAGAAAAACCAGCAGCCCGCAGAGAACTTTTCCTTTGAGCTAAGAAATAATTAATTGACAATAAGGGGAATTAAAATTTCCCTTTGTGTATAAAATATACTCTTTGTACTCCCTTGAAAACTGGAGGAACAAAGAGAACTTCTCACTCTTCATGGACTGCTCTCTGCAGAGCAGGAGGCTGAGCTGGCTGCTCAGGGCCCTTCCTTGATGTCACAGGCAGGAGAATGAAGGAATGAACAAATGAAGGAATGAACAAATCCTTGGCTCTCACAGGCCCTTGGCTCTTCCATCACCCCATACCAGACTCAACACAGCTGAACCCCCAATGTGGAGTATGGGTGAGATTCATCTGCAGGAATAAAGGCAGGTTTCTGATTGAGGATGATGTGGATTTCTTGCTCAGTTCTATAGTGTGTTAATAAAATCTCCATGGAGCCTAAAGGGAGTTTAGAGGACTTGCTCAGGTGCTGATCCTACCTGTATCAGGACAAAGATAAGCCATGGTGTGAAGTTTAAGTTGCCATTTGGGTTCTCCCTGTAGTCTTAGACATATGTTGAGATTTATCTTGCTGTGCAGGGACTGCATGTCAAGCCATTGGGCAGGAAAATTTAGAGGCAATTTGTCCTGCCACAAAGTGATGAGATGTTTAAAACCCCTCAGGTTTAGATCTGTGTCCAGGAGTTCCCACTTCAGTTCTGGGTGCTTTTCTTTGATGCCAATGAAGTTACTGTTTCCTACAATTCTCTCATGCTTTGCCGTCCTTTTACATACCAAGGATGGACTGCGAGTGTCAAAACCACTGAGCTCTGTCTTCCAGAAGAGTATAAAAATATCCAGCCCATCCATCAAGCTGGGCACAGCACAACTCAGTTTGTCATGACAACAAAGTAATCTGAGAGCTCTCTGATAATGATTCTAATAAATGCCTTGGTGCATGAGAGGCTTATCAGCAAAATGACAAATTGATAAAAGAGAAGGTTACACAAGAATTCAAATAAAAAGCTTTCAGTCTGTGTCAAGTATTTCTTCTTGCCTGGTAACAGCTGAATAGAGAGGAAATGAAAGAAATCCTCTTGACTGCAGGATGAAAACCACACGCAGAGAAAGAAACCTCTTACACCACATACCCTTATATGTGCAAGGTGGGCCTGACTTGAGAGCAGCTGAGGCTCTCTGGGGAACAAAGGGGGGTTTGCTTTCCCTGCCTCAAGGTACATAACCTTGGCCACAGAGTTAGGAGCTGTGGATACATCAAATGAAGCATTCAGGGTCCAATTCAGGCATCAAGGTTAGAAGCTGGAAGCAGAATGGCTACCCCATACCTACTCAGCTGCCACCAAAGGTACTGCATCAACCTAAGGATGGGTCAGATTAAACTGGGCCAAATCAGGTATTTCATCTAGGCTTGATAATCCTGAAGTAACTATTGAAGTATTTTCATATTTTTCAGTTGCTGCAGAGTTATAAACATAGTCTTACTCTAACTCCTAACTTGGAGTTGTTTAGACAAGGCTTTGGTGGCACCCAAGGCATCAGGGGAGAGCAGGGTGTGCTGCTCATAAGGTTATTTGGAATTTGATCTTATCAGTGCACCACGTTATGAGGAAAGAAAATATTTGGTACCCAGAAGATAAATGCCAAGATAGTTTTGAGAAGTGAAGCAAAATACAGTGTCAGACTGTTTTAAATTTTTTGTAAGAGTTGAAGTTTGAATATAGAGTGAAGATATTCTTGCACTCTTGCAGTGTTATTTCATTCAAATGTGTTTTTAACCACAGAGAATGTGTATTCTGTCTATTTTCTTTCTTTCAGAAGACCTGTGATACTCCCATAAACATTTCAGTGTGACAGGCTTTTTGATTAAAGGTTTTTAGTTTGTCTTGCCAAACACAGTCTCTGAAATAGCACTTCTGCTCCTAAAGCATCCAAGATTATATAAGCTACTTTTGCTTCTCATACTACTTCTCTAGAGGCTGTTTGTAATCTGCCCTTTAGCTTCTAAATTTCCTGAAAACAGGGGCAGGCTGTTACCCACCTCTTAACTCTCTTTCCCAAAGGAAATTTTTCTCCTGAGAAGTTACCCTAACTACAAATGGACAATTGTAATCCAACAACTGTTCTGAAAGTGCACTCAGCTTCAGAGGAACTGAGACTTCAATGTCTTGAGAGATTCTGCAGCTTTGGTTTTGGTAAAGGTTGTTCGATTCTCCCTTGCCCTGTGTTTATTTTCCACATTTTGTTGTAGAAAGGCAAGAATTCATTTCAAGCCATTGAAACGTTGTCTCTGATGTTTTAGTTGGTTCTGTATGGCAAAAACTTCTTGGTTTTAGTTCAGATTGCATTGATTTAATCAAATGTACCAAAGGGCCAGTAAAAGCATGTAAACCCGCACCACATGTTTCTCATTCCAGATTTCACATGGGATCAGTTTTATTAACAGAAAAACCACTTGTATTGTCCCATCTCCCTGGGATGAGGTGAGAAGAAAGACCCCTCCTGCAATTATTATGTGCAATGTTCAACCTTTTAATGAATGACTCAATTTTCAAATGTAATTAAAAATAACTGATAGTTTGTTTAGTTTTAATGATTATGTGGGATGGTGTTTCCTTCTGAGATTCCAATGGTGACTTCTTTTTTATCTAATGCCTGAAAGACAAGGTGTAAGGTGGCCATTTAATTGGGGGGGTAGGATTAACAGATGGTGCTCCAGGAGTGTGAATGATCCTGTAGCCTCATGGATAGCTTTATTCACTCCCTGCCCCTTTTTTGCTGCTGTACCTGTTCTGTCAGCATCCAGCTGTCAAACCTGCAACCTACCCAGCTCTATCTTGTCCTCAACAGGATTTTCCTCTGTGCTATTAAATGTCAGGAAATGTGGGATGGACAAGTGTGATGCATAATTGTGATATCCTTCATCTTAGTGGTGTTTTCACCACCATTTTATTTCAAGTGTTTCTCACTAATCCCCAATTTCTGAGAAGGAGAGTGTGGATGTGTATGGCCCTTTGTGCTTAGCCTTAGTTACCACTCTGCAGCTTGGCAAAGCCACCTGATGTGTGAGGTTATGAGATCCTGTAGAACCAAAGATACCAACAGAGGGGTTGATTTGTGCCAGCTCTGGAGCCCTGTGAGCTTCTCCAGAGTCCCTTCTTACCCCGAGTTCTTTTGAATGGTTGGATGGTCTCAGCTTTTGGCCAGCTATGGCCAAAGATCTTAAAGGTCTCTTCTAACTCAAATGATTTTGTGATTCTCTGCATTTAGCAGAGACTACAAATAGCATCTTATTGCTGAGCAGGGAAGTGGAAAATTACAGAGAGTGAGTTTCCAGAAGGATGTCTAACAGCCTCTGTTTGTACCAGCAATAAAGTCTGTAAATAAAATAGCAGCTTTACATTTGCTGGAGTCCTGAAGCCCAAGGAGAGACCAGCTCTCTGTCTGAGGAGACTTTCAATCAAGCAGGATAATCCTTCAGATGCCTGTGATTGATTTTTGTTGCCCAAAGCCCGTTCTTGTTGTGTTAAATAATGTATCTGCCCTGTGAGACAGGCTGTAATTCTCTCTCTGCTGGAGCTGAGAGTGTTGTACCCATCTCCCAGCTGGGAGCAGCGACCTCTCCTCTCTGACAGCCTTAGACACAGAAATCTGGGGCAGATTACAGGGGAAAAGGGAGCACACAACAGCCTTTCCTTTGTGCACCCTCCCAGCTTCCAGCAATCTGCAGCTTGGCTCTTAATGAAGCTTTCTTGCATGAATCTGTCTGACTCTCTTAATTAGGTTCTTCACAGCCTCCTGAAGGAGGGAGTTGAGCAGTTTAGGTGAATGACATGGAAATAAGCATAAAAAAAATCCCAGGGCACATTGTGTGCTGATGTACACAAGAAAGAATCCTGCAGGCAAACCATTTTGGTGCCCTTGTTGAAGGACACTTCATTGAGTTTTGCTAAATGGAGCCATTTTAGGAAAAAGATTGGATTCAGCACTGTTAGGACATCTTATTCTGATCTCCTTTGAGCATTAACCCAAGATTTATGGAGCAAATATATTGGTCATGTATGATAAAAACATCTCTACTCTTCTGCATGTTCCAGTGCTGCAAAGTACAGTAATGTGAAACTTAGGTTTTAGTGTCTATTATATTTTTTTTCATTTAAAGTGGAAATGAAAGAAGGGAAGTAATTCAGAGATAATTTCATGGACCAAATTACTTTTTGTGCACATATAGCAAATTACACTAATATAAATTCTAAGCTTAGACTGGATGGTTCACTGAGAAACAGTTTAATTTATCACATTAATTATGTAATTAAAGCATGAAAGAAGCAATGGCTTAATTGAATACAGGCAATGTTTATTTGTTCACACAGGTATTTTGTATCCTTGTAAGTTCATCAAATGAAGAAAATGTTTGCACCACTAATTTATCCTTCCTTTAACTACCTCCAAATATATAAAAGTTGTTTGTTTATTCATGCCTGGAAATTGAGTCATTTCTTTTTTTAGGAAAAGGTAAAGAGTGCAGCAAAGTTAATTCTTATTGTAGAAATCTGTACAGAAGTGCAGAACATACATTCATTTATTTCCCTGTATAACTGTGCCATAAAGTAACACATGCTTGATTGTAATTCTAAAAGAAAATCTTATTTGCAAACCATATGCTCTCTGTGATGGCCTTATGCAGCTTGTTATTTTTTTCTGACAATATTCAAGTCAACTATTTTTCTAAAAAAATGGCAAAGCAGTGTAGCATTTTGGTTTTGCTTTCTCCTCTCACCCATCCACACACAGATATTTAGCAGTGCTGGCTGCTAATGGGACGCACAAAGTTCCGTGGGATATGGAGTATGGATGACCTTTCAGCTTCATTATTGTACAGTTTATTTTACTTCATTTATGCTGTTATTATTTTCATAATTCTAACCAGGCTGACATTACCTTGAGGTTCTGTTCTTTCATTCTTTCTTGAGATATATTACAAAATAAGATTAAATTGTTAATGTAGAAGAGTTTGCAGCAGGAGGGATTTGGCTTACTGTTTTTTCTTCTACTGTTTTCCATTCTTATGTCCATTATTTTGATTTAAAATCTCCTGTGGAGACAGTAAAATATTTGAAAGGGCAGGATAGGGAGCTGTCAGGTGGTTTGTTCGTCAGATCCATCCTCCACTTCAAAGCCCAATCTGCAAAACATGGTGTGAACAAATAACTTGAGGCTTTTGGTCTGCTTTCAGTGGGGTTAATGATCTCAGTTGGGTGACTGGCAGGACCCGGAGCTCTCCGGGTGCAGGCTGGTGAGAGGGACACCTGGGCTGCAGGAGGTAACAGATCAATGAACTCTGAACCCCCAGCTGATAATCCCAACATTCTTGTGCCATCTCTTTCCTGGAGAGTGAGGGGATGAGAGAGACGTAGTGCAAGATGAAGAACAAGGACTGCCATGCCTATTGCCAGGTCTGATTGTGACAAATTATCTTTCACTTTTTCTAGTCCTGTTTTTTTTTAACTCCTTGCTTCTCCCTTTAACCATATCCTACTCCTTTTTCCTTTTTCTGTCTCACTCCCTCCATATTCTCTGCTGCTCACATCTGTGTTATCTCTGGGGTTGTTGGGTGGCAGCAGCTTTCCAGCTTCCAGACTCATCACATCTCTAAAGTGTTGTTGAGAAAGAATGCAACAAACAACAATGCAACAAAAAAACCCAAAGAGCTGAGACTCTGTAGAATCTGAAGGCATCAGAACAAGTATTTGAGAAAATGGCCTCAAGTTACACCAGAGAGGCTTTAGATTGGGTATTAGAAAAAAAATTCTTCACTGAAAGTGTTGCCAAGAATGGTAACAGCCTACTCAGGGACGTGGTGGAGTCACCATCCCTGGGAGTGCTCAAACAACATGTGGATGTGGCCCTTGGGGACACAGAGCACAGTGGTGCTGGGTTAAGGGTTCACCCTGATGATCTTAGAGGTCTTTCCCAACCATAACAATTCTGTGATTCTGACTCTGCACTCCCATGTCCTCCTCAGCATTTGAAAATCTTGATGGAGCTCATGTTTGCCAAGTGATTAACTAAATAAGAAGTGGCATTTTTGGAGTGTTCATCTGGTATTTTTATGAAGAATGGTTATTAGTCTGACAGAGTTCAAGCTTTTTCATCAGTGATTTGATAATAAATATGAATTTTGTGGATGACAAAGTGACATAGCCTGCAGTCACTTCATAAGAGGTACCTGTTAAAAAAAATTAGTTTTAATATCAGTGCAAAGCCACATCTTGCAGAAGAAGGAATGAAAAGCATTCTGCCCATGTCAGGGACCATTTTTTGGGAAATCAGATGGACTGAAAAGTGGCTTTGGAATGGATCTGGTCAAGCAGCCCTGCCCCAGCTGTCCACAAAAACAACCATGAAAAATCCTCAGTTCTATAAAGAGATCATTCTAAAATAAAAAAAATACCTTTTAAAATATCCCTGTTGAGGGTGAAAATGTAATATTGGTTCCAGTTTTAATACCTTTGTATTGTGTGTGCAGTCTTGTCTCATTTTCTGTTCCAGTCCTACCTATGAAATGAGCATCTTAAGATTGTCTATTTTCCCAAAATGCACAATTTTATTTTATTAAGAGTCCATTTCAACCCAGACCTAAAATCAGGGGCATATTCAGAGATGTCCTCACTTTCTCTAAAGTGTTTCACTAATGACTCCCAGATGGCAATAAAACAATTGCCAGGGAAAACAAAATGTAATAATATTGTCACATAAATTAAAAGATGCCACAAATGAATGCATTTACAGAAAATACTTGAGAGCAGACAAGTGGCAATTGGTTTGCAATGTCTCTGCTGGGAAACTCCATACAATTATAATTAGTGCTCTGCCTCTTATTATTCAAACTTGGTTGGGAGATAGACTGCAAATGATTTTTTAATGTCTTTGGTTGTGTATTTTTCCTTTGTTATCAGACCATAACAGCAAGAAGAACAGTATTCTCACTGTACTCAATCTGCCAAAGTGTCCTTTGTACCAGATGGTTTTGGCTTCAGCAAGCTAAATTTAAATCATTAAATTATTGCACTGTATCCCATGTTATCATCCTGACAGACCTGGCAGCTAGGAGTTGGTTTCCATCAGTAAATTTTTATCCAAGATAAAAACTTAGTCAACAGGAAATGCTTCAAGTTTAACCAGTTATTTACTTTATTGGTGCTTCCTTCTACTACTCATATTTCCCGCTTCATTCAGGCCTCCTACTACACCAGGCTGGTGATTATTTCCCTCAGTGGGAAGAGATGCTGTTGACAAAACAGAGAATCAACAAGAAATTGTAGGTGATCAATTCTCTATTGCTCTCCTGTTCCTTGATGTTTCCCAGAGTGAGGTCACCTGGGGAAATAATGGAGCTAAAGAAAAGATTAAGGTAGTTATGGAAAATGAGGGGAGTAATGAAATTTTAGTCCTTTGACAGATATGAGTGGAACATCAATAATGACTAAATGTGCTTGCAGTGTTTGCTGTAATAACCTAAATAATATAATGAGGCCTCTTGTTACTAAAAAATATTGGAAAATATTACAGATACCTTACTGTCTTAAAAATTACAAATATCAATTAATTTTCAGGTATAGGTGTTACTATATTAATCACTAGCAAAACATGACAGGCTTTCAAAAGTGATTTTGAAGTGTTTTTTTTATTTTCTGCTATACAAGGAAAGTGTACATATTTGTCAGTTGTAACGGTTTGCTTTCTTTTTTTTTTTAAGAAAATGGAGGAAAATAAAGAATGAAAAATCCTATCTATCTTTTCAGTGAAGAGTATTTAAAATATCCTTTTATACATACTATGGAAAGAAACAATGTTATGCTCTGAAGTCATTTCTTAAAGAGACAAAATAATGGGACAGAGATAAGCAGTTGTGAGGGGAACTAAAAAACACTGGTGTGGGGAATCAGTGCATTAAATGAATAATATTTGGTTAGTGATGCAATAAAGAAACTGAGGAGTAGAACAGGGAAAGCAATCTGAGAAAAATTCATTTTGTGAAGAATGATGAAAAGGTTCTGACAGAGTGACCCACAGCTCAGATATTGACTGGAGAAGGCTGGAGCACATTGATCACCAATACACTTCATCTCTGAATAAGCACTCAGATCAGAAAGTGGTGCTTTTCTACATTAGGGCAAACAGGGACTGACAACATTCTGGGAAATGTAGAAGTAAAGAATAAGCTGCACTGACTGTGAGTTTGATTCACGCTAAATAGAAATAGGTGAGTTTTTGATGTGCACCCAGGATCACAGAATCATAGAAATCATGGAACAGTTGGGGTTAGAAGGGGCTGGAGAGACCATTATGTTCCACCCCCCTGGTAAAGTACACCCTTCACTAGGGCAGGCTGCTCCAAGCCCCATGCACCCTGGCCAGGAACACTTCCAGGGAGCCAGGGGCAGCCACAACTGCTCTTGGCAAGAGACTAAAATAACTAAATTTGTAGAGAAAGAAAATAAAGAAAGAAGGAACAAAGAAAATCTTCCAGTTAAACTTCCTAGACTAAGGAAACCATGGATATATCCAACTTTTAACCAGCTATAAGGGCAAACAATTCATGATGATATCACATCACTGATCCTGCTGTTATTGCATGTGATCTTGAATTTAACATCTGCATTTTTGTTGGTGTACCATAAAAATTATATTCCCAAATCTCAAGGGTCACATTTCTATCTCTTTTTACCCCAGTTTTCTCTGTGTTGAAGTCAGCAGTTCCCTGCACCACTGCGAGAGAATGTAAATGCCTCTCTAACTTGGGAAAAGAAAGAAAAGTTTCAGGGGAAATTAAGGAGAGAAGAAAAGAATGAAAATGCAAGTAGCAGCAGTGATGAAAGCTCCATCTATATGAAGATACTCAATGTCCCTGTTCACTCCCTGTCCATATTGCCTGCCCCCTTCCATGGCATGTGACCATATGTTTAACAATTAGCTCGGTACAGATTTTTCTGTGCAGTTTTTAATGCCCTTGTGTCAATCCTAGGCTGTATTTTGCATAACATTAGTCAAAAAGTCAGTGGAAAAAAGAAATTATCATTTCAATTGCAAATTTAAGTGCTGTGATCAATATTCCAAACATGCTGAGCTATAGTATCAGAAACCATACTTAGAATAACATTTATATGCAGCTATTCCTTTCTGACAGATTTTCTGCCTAAGTACCGTGCCCAGTAAGAAAAAGAAGACAAACAGTGAAAGTTCTCATTCTGAGAGCACACTGAGTGATCAGAAGAACAATGTGGAAATCAAAGATGTCCCTGAGGGATGTGTTTGTCTGAGTCAGTTCAAAACCCTTTAAACTGGTCTTTCAAGAGAACATGATGCTCTTATTTGTTCTGTTTTGCAGCAATGTGCTGATTAATGCTTGTGCAAATTTTGAGAAGACTAGTTTGGCATAAGGATTTGCTTTCCTTCACCCCTTCTGCTCCCTTTTTTTTTTCTTGTGTGTGGGTTTTTTTGTGGGTCTACAGCTGACTAAGCCAAGATCAAACTTAGAGAGGACACTTAAAGAAACTTTGGTGCAAAATGAGACAGAAAATATCAGGCCCTTGTTGTTCCTTGTTATGTGAAGGCAGAAGTGCACAGCTTTCTCACAGCTTCATTTTTACAAAAAATACATTCTAACCAATTTTTTTACTGGCACGAGAGATTTTCAGATCTGGATGGGATTCCTGGGAAGATCAAACTTCCCTAAACAATATGGGCTACTATATTAGAGAATCATGGAATCATAAAATAATGGAATCCCAAACACACAGAATCATAAACACATAGAATCAGAACCGCAGAGAATCACGGACTGGTTTGTGTTACAGGACTTTGAAGCTCATCTTGTTCTAACCTCCTGCCGTGGACAGGGACACCTTTCACCATCCCAGGTTGCTCAGAGCCCCATCCAACCTGGCCTTGGACACTGCCACAACTTCTTCAGACAACTTGTCCCAGTGTCTCTCCACCATCACAGTGAAGAATTCATTCTTAATCTCTAATCTAACCCTGTCCTCTGTCAGTGTAAAGCCATTCCCTCTTGTCCTGTCACTCCATGCCCTTGCCCAAAGTCCCTCTCCAGTTCTCTTGTAGCACCTTTAGGCACTGGAAAGTGCTGGAAGGTCTCCTGGAGCCTTCTCCTCTCCAGGCTGACCACCTCCATCTCTCTCAGCCTGACTCCAGACCATCTCAACACCTCTGTGGCCTCCTCTGGACTTGCTCCAACAGCTCCATGCCTTTCTTATCCTGAAGGCCCAGATGCGGACCCAGCTCTGCAGGTGGGGTCTCACCTGAGCAGAGCAGAGAGGCAGAATCCCCTCCCTCCACCTGCCCACCTTGCTGTGGGTGCAAATCAAGACACAATGGTTTCTGGGCTGCCAGTGCACATTCTTTAAGGAGCAAATTTAAGAACAGTTACACAGCAGATACTACAGAAAAAGAATGGGCTCTTTTTAAGTATTAACCTCCCAGTCTCTGCTGACCAGGTTGTTATAACTACCATGGTGATGATCTCATATGAGAAACTCTCTCCTGAGCAGTACACACCTAGCAGAAGAGGTGACAATAGTAATTTCAAGCTCTCTTCACAGAGAGTTCTTCTAGTTTAAAATACCACAGATATTTTTAGTTGAAAACTCACTTTACCAGAGGACTGATGATGCAGCCAGAGAACTTGTTGCTTCCCTTTTGTCTCTGCCCTGATGTTTTCAGTGTAAGCAACGAGATTCACAAAACAGCTTCTTATATCACAGCAGGAGAGGAAAAAGCTTGCTTCAAAATACAGCATGTCATATCATCTCTGTGTGAGTCAAAATACTGGGAAACTTACTCTCCTGTAGAATATTTGCCTGCCTTGGACAGAGTTGCAAGTTTTTAGTCAGTTTTAAAGAATAAAAAGCTGCAGTCTGATATCTTTTTCAGTGAAGAGCTCTAAGAGCCTATTGTGAAGCACTTCAGGAGGGAACAGAGTAATAGTAATAGTTAAGTGCCATTAAAAAAAAAAAAAAAGGATGCCAGAAAAACTGAGAAGGAAAAGGTAGAAAATATTTTCTGTAGGAGGAAAAAAATACAAGAAATATGAACCACCTGGTCTAGGGGAAGGCATTCCTACCCATGGAAGAGGGGCTGGAACTAGATGATTTCTGAGGTCCCTTCCAGCCCCAAATATTCTACGATTCTAAGATTTTATGACTGTGTGATTCTGTGACTCTCCCCCTACATTGTTAGGGGAGGTTTGATGTCCCCAGGATTCTGTGATTCTAGGACACACCTTCTAACTTACACATAGGTCACAGAAAGATTAACTCTGCTCAGTAATTGTGGGTCCCTGTTCTTCTGGAGGCTGGATCCCAGAGAAATTTGAGTCTAATATACAGCTGGGGTATCTGGATTGAGGCAATATGCCAACTGCCAAGATGCCACCTTAAAATCCATTGGGGACCCGCACAGAGCTGCTGAATATCTGATTGCTGGGGAGACTTAAGCTTGAGGGGATGTTAGTGGGCTGACTGTCTAGGACAGTGCTAAAATCAAATAAACAGACTGAAGCCTATATCTGTAGGTGAGATGAAGCAGGAAAATGTTGTCATTAGTCTTGCTTGGCTATAAGCAAGAAGTTCCTGGGGTATCTGGGCCAAAGAGAAGTTCAAGAAGCCAACGAAAAAAAGAGAGTGGCAGCATGTTCAGAGACTGTTGTGAAATTTGGGCAACAAGAAAGATTGTACAGCAAACTTTGATATGACTAATGTTTCACTCTGATATGACAGATCTTTCACTTTGTCCATCCATTTTTCTGCCTCTGAGAGTGGTGTTTTGCAAAACATAGGCCAGCATGAAGAGTGAGTCTGTTCTCCCCTCTGCTGTTCCTGGCTCTGCACTTCTGCTGCTTTCCTTGTGTTGTCAAGAACAAATTGAGTCTAAGGACATGGCTTCCCAAGACGTGGTGAGACAAATTAATAAGCTGTCCTTTCTTTTCCAGAAGGCAATATCTTCCTGCACACTCTCATCTTTGCTGTCCCCCCTCATCTGCTTTCCCACTGCTCACCCTGGATGTTCTGAAGAGACTTTTCTGAGGTAATATACCTCAGTGAAAGGGAGGAATACAAGCTCAGTGAAATACTGGCTATTTTTCTGCCTTTTCAGTGAGTTACATTAATTCAGTAAAAGGTCTGACAGGTGCTAGAGGCAGAACAAATGGCTGAAAGATAAAATTTTGTGGCTATGGAATGGGGTGGGGTGAGGGTGGGTGGGGGGCTGAGGTTAGTTAGGGAGTCACAACATGTAGAAGTTGTCTGGTTGGTCATGGACTGTGGGCACTTACAGGAAAGATGGGGAAAGAATATTTACTAGAGCCTGTAGTGACAGGAGAAAGGAGAATGGTTTCAAATTGAGAGTAGGTTTAGATTGGATATTAGGAAAAATATGTTTGCTGAGAGGGTGGTGAGGCCCTGGCACAGCTGTGGATGCTTCATGTGTGAAAGTGTTCAAGGTCACAATGGATGGGAGTCGGAGCAACCTGGTCGAGTAGAAGGTGTCCATGCCCATGGCAGGAAATTTGCAACAAGACAACATTTAAGGGCCCTTCCATCCCAAACCAGTCTGTGATTCTGCAGCAGAACAAATTCAGTGCAGGTAGCTCAGGGTGCAGCTGCAGTTCCAGCTGCAGGTTGAGCTCTGGGTGGCAGGAGACCCAGGCAAGAACTCATGAACTGCTGGCCCTTGGCATAACAAAGGGCACAGGGAACTGTGGCCCAGGAAAGTGACTCAGAGGCTCCAGACTTTCCCCATACCAATTCTGTGAGGGTATAAAAGCCCAGGGCTTCCTTGGTTTACTCCCTGGAGGCACCCAGCTCAAGTTGTTGTTTTGTTATTGCACCAAGATTAAATTTGTAGGATCTGCACTTCTGTGACTCTGCTGTAGGAAACCTGGGGCTGAGCTGATAAGGAAACCTGATTTGACCTCATGAGTGTGGAGTGTGTGCAGGGACCAAAGCCAGGCACTGGAGCTGCCTGCTGCTGGTGTAGGTGGTGTGGGTGTGACTGCCAGGGTGGCTCCTGGATGCTCTGACAGAGAAGGTTCCTTAAAAATTCTATGATTTACCTTTCCAATTAATTTTTCAGAATTTCACTTACAGAAATAATTTAATCCCACTGTTCCTCATGCATGAATTAACCCAGGGGCTTGGCAACCGTGCAAACACCTGTCAGACCTCAGTGAGATGGCTGCTGGTGGAAGCAGGAGCCAGAGAAATCTCAGTTTGAACTACAAACTTTATTTTCACATGTAGTTCATGCTGCTTTGTCATAAGGGTTTGTTTTGTTCTAACAAAACAGCATCTCTGTCTTTTTAAAAGTAATGGCTGCTTCTTAATGCAATGAGATTTTTCTTAATAATGACACAGCACATAATCCTGAAAGCCTGGGTTTACACCCATTTTCCATTTGGATAAACGACCTTTTATACTATTATTGGAACTAGCTAGCAGACTTTGGCACCTGAATTTTTGTTCCTTTGTACCACAGAAAACAATTCAAAACCTGTTGCTCAGTGCACTGGTTTTGGCTCAGGTGGAGTTAATTTTTCTTCAGTAAGCTGGGAACTTTTTAGGTTTTTTTGTTTGTTTTGTTGTAGTTTTTTGTTTGTTTTTTGTTTTTTGGGGGTTTTTGTTTTGTTTTGAGCTTTTTGTTTGGTTGTTCATTTTGTTTGTTTGTTTTTTATTGTTTTGGGGTTTTTTTCATGGGGGATTGGGTTTTTTGGGGGTTTTCTTTGGTCTTATTCTCTACTAATGATAAACAAAATGGCAGGGAAGCACAGCCAGGACAGATGACCTGAACTGGCCAAAGGGACATTACATACCAGAGAATGGCATGCCCAGTATATAAACTGGGGGAGTATTCTGGAACAGGGCCTGATCTGGTTCAGAAAGGCAGCTCTGGCATTGTCGGTCAGTAGGTAGTGAGCACTTGTATTGTGCATCACATATTTGGATTTTTTTTTCTTTTCAGCTGTATTATCAATGCTATTATTATTATTATTATTTTACCACTATTACAGTATTTGATTTTGTTTTCAGTTACTAAGCTTCTCTAAATGATTAATTTTTAAACTTCTCTAAACCTACAAGTTTTACTTTTGATTCTCCTCCCTGCTCCACCAGGGTTGGGGGGAAGAGAAGGGTTTTGAGCAGGGGCTGTGTGGTGTTAAATTCCAGCTGCGGCTGGAACCACAAGAGGGTACTTGGGTAGTTGGGAGTAGACACAGACAGCACAGCTGAGGGTCAGGGCACCCCAAAGGGATGTTCTGTACCATATTCCATCAGAATCAGTTCATAAAGAGGGAGAAAGAGGGAAGGAGGAGGAAACTGCTGGATGCCTGCTGGAAACTCAAGCCAGCAGGGGCAGCCTGCGAGGGCCCTGGAGTGTGTGGGTGAGAACTTCACTTCCTGGCACAGCTGTGAGCCCAGCAGGGAAACCACCTCTGGAAAAAGGGGCAGGCAGCTCAGGAAGTGTTTATGGATGTCTTTAGGTCATGTAGGAAGAAAACTAGAGAGGCAAAAGCTCAGAACTTACTTGGCCACTTTTGTCCAGGATAATGAAAAGTTGTTTTATGAATACATTAATGGCAATAGGAGGGCCAAGGAAAACCTCCATTCCTTACTGGACCCAGGAGGGAATAGAGTCACCAAAAGTAAGGAAAAGGCTGAGGTATTTAACACTCCCTGGAGGTGTTAAGGAAAGACTGGACATGACACTTAGTGCCATGGGGGTGTTGGGTCATAGGATGGACTCAAGGACCTCAGAGGTCTTTTCCAACTTGAGTGACTCTGTGATTCTGAGGAGATGTTTGGAGTCATGGCATTTGTCTTCCCATGGGCTGGCAGGTGTTCACCCATCTCCAGGAAAGATGGGTTCCATCACCTGTTATGGTGACTTGGCAAGAAAAATGCCTTAACTCCAAACTTGTCCCATTCCTCTTCCTTCTCCCTCCCCTTTCAATATTCTGATCTCATGTTCTACGGTCCAGCAGATCCCTTTGGGCAGCTGAGCTCAGCTGTCTGTCTGTCTGTGTCTACTCCCAACTCCCCACCCAGCCCCAGCCCAAAGCAGCCCCTGGGGATGCTGGCCACCCCTACTGAAGGATGAGGAAGGTGCCTGGGCTGCCCTGCTCCACAGCAAACACCAGCACAGCACAGAGCTGCATGTCGGAGGGGCCGCTCAGCAGCAGCCGGCAGGAGTGGGAGCTGGGCAGCACCGTCAGCTCCCAGTCCTGCCACTGGAGCAGGTGCTCCCAGGCTGTCTGCACCAAGTTCTGCACCCAGCAGGCGATTTCCTCCACGTCCAAGTAGGAGCCTGTGCAGAGGTTCTGCAGCAGGGGTGAGTGGTGGGTCTCATTGGTCTTGGAGGAGTGGGCAAAACATGGACCATTCTCCGTTTTCCTCGAGCAGGTGCACTCCAGCGCCACACGGATGTTGGAGCACCTCTCTGGCTGATGTGTCCCACCATACAGCTCCAGCCTGAAAGAGTGCCTGGGGGGTGGCTGCAGAAACACGAGCAGCTGGTACAAGACTCGGTCCTCAAAGATGCTCCAGGATTCATGGATGCCGTTCTTGCCAGTGGCCGGGTGCATCTCCGGCATGAAAGTGTCCTTGGAAAGCACTCGGCAGACACGGAGGACGTCATGCATCATCTTCTTCACATCCCTGCACATGTCAGTAAGTCCCTGCATTGACAAGACATGAGGCACAGAAAACAGCCTCACTCTGTGGCGTTGTCCCTTGAGGGTTTCCTCATCTTCATCATCATCATCGTCATCATCATCATCATCTTCCTCCTTGCTGCTAGAGCTGTCCTGCTCATAGCAGGTGCAAGTTGTAAACTTAATTTGCCAGGCCAGCCAGCAGACCTCCACGAGCATGGCTACTGCAGCAGCCCAGAAGAGGCAGAGCTGCAACCCAGAGAGGAGTGGACCTTCTTGTGGCAACCTGGTCCACCCAATCTCCCGCAGCAGCTGCATCAAATCCTGGTGCAGAAACTTCTTACGCTGCTGCATCTGCTGGACTGTGGCTGCATCAATCCGTAGGTCTCGTGTCTGCTTGAGCAGGATGGTCAGCAGAACCACGAAGAACGTGGTTGCTGCAGCCATGGCCTGGAGGAGGTTGAAGAAAGATTTATCCAGCAAGTCTGGGTGAACAGGCTTGAAAGGACCACAGACCCTGACTGGAGACAGCACCGGGCCCACCCTGCCCAGGCCACCCTGATGGTCATCCCCGGCTGGGCTGTGCCCCATGAAAGGGCAAGAGACACCTGAGCAGTCTCCTGAGGCCCCACCCCTGCCATGCTGGAGCGTTCCATGGAGCCAGGGGCACATGGCACATCCCCAAAGCCTCTCTGGCACCACTGGGAACCCTGAGCCCTTCTGCCCCCCAGCCCAGAGAGTGGCACCATGCCCTGCCCAGAGGGGCCCAGGCCCCACTCTGAGTTAGAAACCCCCCATGGCATCTGTCCTATTCCCCATCCATCCCAGCCTTCCCCGTGCACGTGCACTCACCAATTGCCCAAGTCCAGCTGCAGGGGGATTGCCTGGTGTTGTCCCTGGGGATGGCTCCCACTGTCACCTGTTCCCTGTAATGTCACAGCCACCAGAGCTGACAAGCCCCAGACTTTACCCCCTGCTCAGTGGGTTCTGGGCATCTGCACCAAGTCCAAACCAACTGCAGGAGGTGCCAGGGGGTCTCTTGGCAAAGCAGGGACTGGCCCAAAAGCCAGCACAGAGAGCCCCAAGTCCCACTGTCCCCAGCCCCAAGGGCAGAGCCCTGCCCTGCTCTGAGGGGCTCAGCCCTCACTCAGGGTTAGGAACCCCCCTGGGCATCTGTTCAGTGCCCCATCCACCCCAGCCTTCCCCGTGCATGTGCACACATGAATCACCCCAGTCCAGCTGCAGTGGGGCTGCCTGGTGCTGTCCTTAGGGACAGATCCCACTGTGACCCATCCTCTGTGATGTCACAGCCACCAGAGCCTCACCACCCAGCTGACAAGTCCCAGAGCTCAGCCCACCCCCTCTCTGGGAGTTCTGGACATCATCAGCCCAAGTACAAAACCACTGGGCAGGAGTTCTTGGGGCTCTCCTGACAAAGTGGGCAGCCCAAGCCACCCTGATGGTCGTTCCCTGGCTGGGCTGTGCTCCATGGAAGGACAAGAGACACCAAGAGACACCAAGAGTCTCCCGAGGCCCCATCCCTGCAACAGTGTGCCATAAAGCCCTGGGCACCTGGAACATCCCCAAAGCCTCTCTGGGCACCTGGCACCCCCCAGGAGCCCTGAATCCATCTGTCCCCAGCCCCAGGGGTGGTCCTGGCACTGACTGACTGACCCTGGGATGGACTGACTGACCCTGGGCACCAGGGATATACTCAGTCCATGATCCCAACCCAATGGACAGAGCTGTGGTCTTTGAACTGATGGGTGCCCCACCTAAAGAAGCATCACATGTAATCTCTCTCTGACCATATCTCTTAAATTTTGACCCTGGGAATGGTTGGATCAGTGATTTCAATGGATTCTATAAATCCAGTTGGGTTCTCACAGAAGTCTGACTTGGATTTACTCAACTCTGGAAAGAGTTGCCGGTGGTTCTAGGGAGGATTTCTGGGAATGTTATTGTGTACCTGAAGAATTTCAGGATCTAGAGTGATGTTCTCCACCTTAAATGCTAGAGTTGTGCTGCAAAGGTCTTTTCTAAAATTAGCTACATTTGGCTTTTTGATTTTCTTAAGGAAAATGAAGAAATGTATTGGGCATTGCATGCTACATAGTTCAAGTCTGACAACTGGACAGTTCAATTAACCAATTCTGCGCTGCCCTCAAAGGAAAAGTTTTGGGGAAAAAAACCCCAAAATTTCCCAAAGTTCGGTTTTCTTCTGGTAGGTTTTTCTTCCTGTTATCTAATTTCAGTTATCTTTAAAAAAGCATCTCTTGCATCTTTATTTTTTTTCCTGAATCAGATTAACCTAGCACAGTGTTTAATAAAGAATTCCACTCAGCATGTCAGTAGAACAGAAAAGTTCTTTTGTCTGATCTTAGACAAGTTCCCTAATAGGTAAAAATGAGATCCACAGGGTAGGATATGCTAATAAATTATGAAAAGAATTTATTAGAATTTCTGAAAGGTATTTGACTTATCGAGCATTTAATGCAGTTTCATGATTATCAGCCCTTTTCAGCTTGTTGCTTTAGAAATGCGTGAGGAGCTGAGGGCAACTTTTGCAAATCATTTTTGCATCTTAACAGACTGTTCCCATAAAACTGCTACTGTTCTTCAACAGTAACTTCGATATTCAGCCTTACTAGGGGGACTGCAAAATATTTAGATACAAGCTCTAAACCCTGTATTAAACTCTTTTAGTTGTGTGAGGAAGCTCAGCTTGGTGGGTAGCATCAATCTTTTGAGTAGTCTGAAACAAATACCTGAAACTTCTGGATTTTAACTCAGTCCCGTTCTGTTCAGTGACTTGTTTTGTCTGTTCACTTGGTAAAACACATATGATGTGAGTCCCTCAGGAACTTCATCCTGTGAGTAATAAACGAGTCTGCAGCATCTGCTTTATTGATATGATGGATCGATAGCCAGCCTGATGATTGACACTGTGTAAATCACAGCAAAATCAGAAGGTATAGTAAATTGAGATTAATGTCACCTATAATTAGACATGTAGTTATTTGTCATGATTGCTCTATGTCTTATTTTGTTGCTTTTTTTCTAAAATGCAAATTATAAACAGGAATGGAAGAGATCTAAATTTAGGCATGCTTGGATCTAATCTGCAGTTTGAATGTGGCAAATTTTAAACACTGAGAACATTCGTATGAACTTTCAGGTGGGAACATCCCAAAACAAAGGAGCTCTTGAGGTTTGTGGTTTTACTGATCTGGGTTATTGTTCAAGGCTCCTTGAGAATTGTAAAAATACTTCTCAGTACAGGACAGATGAGCCCTGATGAGCTAATTTTCTGCAGTGCTTGGATAAACACAAATTTAGATGCCATACGACAGTCAAGTGTGTTTATCAATACATATTAATATAGAGACATGTAAATATATGTCTGTATTTTTTCAGAGACCTGAATAAATAGAGGAATACATTTAATTAGGCAGTGTGATCTCTGCAGGAAGAGCAGAAGTGTTTGACTGCTGCCATTGCACTGACAGCCATTCTCTGTCTCTCCTGGTGCCCTGAGCTACATAAAGTCCTTAGAAAACAGACCAAATCTGAAGAAATCATGCTGAATGAAGCAAGATTTAGAAGTTTATATCATCCTGCAGATGTGCAGAAAATCTTTCAGACAGAAAAGTGACGTATTGGCCTCATTAGGGACAAAGACTAAGAACTGCATTTCTGAGGGTGTTTAATAATTAAAGGACTTAGGTTGCACTGAATGTAAGGAATTAGCCAGCTGTAGTTTGGGTATCATTACATAAAAGTCCATGCAACTAAACAGCTTGAACTGAGACCAATCTAAACCCAGGTGGTTGACTTCCTCCTTCTGATATTTGTAGATTCCAGTGTTTCTCTCACACCAGCAACCTACTCAGAGGCTTATAAGTCATCATATTTGACTGAATGTGCTGCAAATCTTTTTGTAAAGAAAACACTTATCCTGATAGAAAACCACATAAATCCTGGAATTACAGTTTTCTTTCCTAGTCCTGAATGGGAAGTTCTTTCCAAGGCAGTCTCTGAAAGACTTGTTCACAGATGATCACATCTGTGTCCAGATGAAATTAAAATGGCAAAGCCATTGGGGACCAATTCATAGCAGATGACAAAGAGGAAAGAAACAGGGAAAATAAATTTAGAACTGACATTTTCCTTAATGACTGCTTCTTTGAACTTCTCTTAGAAACAGCTAGTTCTACTGCCAGGGGCTGATTTTTTCCAGGGTCTGTTGCAAAACTCAGCTGAATTTTGCAGCTGTTTTCAAGCACTAAAACCACAGGGCCTAAATATATAGACATACACTGATGAAACTCCTTATAAGTAATAATGATGAACAAATAATTCTAATGACTCCACTTGCTTTCTCCCAGTAGGTATCTGGGCTCACTGAGAAGATACCACATGTTCTTATTTTTTGTTTATTTTTATTAGCCTGGAGTATTTTTTGTTAATGTTTGCTGCACAATCATCTTATGCCATATAGTAACTACAGGAAGTTTCTTAAAAATGTTTCTCTATACAGTGACATTTGGTTATCTCAGCCCCCTCTTTATGTTCTGTCCTACCCATAGTATATTATTGGTAAAATGAGTCAAAATTTCCACATTCACTCTCTTTACCTGAGTCTTTTATAATAACAACCCACATTCTAAGGCATCCAATCATCCAGTAATTTTTGGATTTTTCAGTCCAGAAAGTATATAAAAAGGGTTTGCAGGAAAATTATGGCTTTATAGTGACAAGCTGAATGTTTAAGAGGAAAACCTTGGAACAAAATAAAGTCCCATTGCTTGTCCCAGAACAGTAAATCTTATTCTTCTGTAGATAGAGCCTGAGGTATCCTATTTATCTGGGTTGGAGCACCAAAACTGTAATCCAGGATTCTCACCCCACCTGAGAATCATGAGGGACACCCCTTCCCTAAGTCATTCCCTGTGCAAAGTGATTACTCAGGCACTTCTCATGTGCCACCTTTTTTTCTCCCTTCAGCATTTGTACTGGGATTGCCAGCAGTGTCTTCACTAAGAGAGCAATTAATAAATTGGAGGATTGGACAAAATGAATGTTAGACCCGTTGGCATTTGCTGAAGAGGAGCTGTGTTACACACCCCACTCAGAGATTTTCCAAGTGATTTACTGACTTCAGTCTTCCTCCTCTTGCTTGTGCTGCAGGATGTGTTTACCTGTGATAAACAGGGCAAGAATGAGGTGTCTCTGGGCAAAAGATTTGCTTGTTCACTTAAGCCCTTGGAAGGCTGTAGGTCTCAGTGGTGCCATTTTTGGGTTTTCAAACTCAGTGAGGTAAATTAGCACATCAGGACACATTTAATGGAGGCTCACACTGCTGTGGCCTTTGTACAGAATTGCTCTAGACACAAGAACTTAATGATTGGTCTTGTTCCATCTCCATTAGAAACAGGGAATAAGAGATTTCCAGGCTCATTTCAGATAATCTTTTAAAAATCGAATTGTTTGTATCAGTCTCACTCAAAACATATGAACCCAATTGCAAATGTCAACTGAAAATCACATTGGAACTTCTCTCTGTATTGCAGCTTGCCTCCCTGCCAGTCTGTTGGCAATATTATGAAAATGACTTTTCCATCATGGTGGTATGTCCATTTTGGGGCCTGAATCCTGTGCCACAGGATTGCCTGACAGTGGTCTCAAAGAGACTGAAGTGAGAAAATCAGATGGCTTCCATTTTTGGGGAGATTGAGATGTGAAAGCTTCAAGAGCTCAATAAAGAAATGAACCGCAGGAAAATATTTGAAGTCTGGAAATTTCTGAATTAGTTGATAAGGGTTTTTTTTCCTATGATCTGATTTGAATGATCTCATCTGACTTCTTATTCCAAACCCATAGTGACTCTTTAATACAGTACCCACAACCCTTTTCATGCAGCAAAACCATTAGCTCAGCTGTGTGATTACAGTGCCTGACCCACACTTGGATTTTTCAATCATAAATACAGCTGCTGAATTTTGGATTAAAAAGTGGCATTGTAGAAAATGTCAGAACTGGGAACTGAACTCAGCCTTTGCTCCATTAAGTAGTTGTTAGAAAACTAGACTAAAACAAAAACCTTACAATGGTTTTTGTAAGGATTATTTTCTTCCATAATTTTTCTGCTCTATTTGTTTTTCATGTGCACAGCAATAGCTACTTCTGAAAGACTGTAAAAGGTATGACTTGAAAATTGTTTTAAAACAATGATTGTGCATTAATAAATTGAAGCAGACTTTTGTTCAGCAGTCTTTCCTCTAAATGTGCTTTCTGTACATAAGCTTGGATTTTTGCCTGTTGTGCTCTGTGCAGAATTGTGCATCTTGGGATTTTCATCTGAACAGACAAAATTAGAATTTTTTCAACGGAGAGGCACATTTTAAACAAGAGAGATCCTCTTTAATTAGGATCTTCCTGGAAGTAGTTTGTATTGAGTGTCCCTGAGGCTGAGAAAGCTATTGAGCTTCATCTCTCATAGGAATATCCTATAGGATCATGGAATTGATACTGTTGGAAAAGATGCCTAAGATCATCAACTCCAACCATTAACCCAGCACTGCTAAAAGTCATGTTCACCACTAAACCATGTCCCCAAATGCCACATGCAAATGGCATTTATGAACACTTACAGGGATGGTGGCTCTACTACTTCCCCAGGCAGCCTGTTACAATTCTTGGCCACCTTCTCAGCGAAGAAATTTTCCCTAATATCCAATCTAAACCTCCCTGGCACAACTTGAATCTGTTTCCTCTCGTCCAGTCCCTCATTCCCTGGGAGCAGAGCCCAAACCCCCCTGGCTGTCCCCTGCTGTCAGGGAGTTGTGGAGAGCCACAAGGTTCTCCCTGAACTGCATTTTCTCTGTGTCCCCCTCTTGGTTTGTTGTTGCTGGAATGGCTCCTGAGGTATTAAAAAGTCTTTTTTCCCAGCCCTGACTTCTTCAAGAAGATGTCGGGATTTCTTGGCTCTGTTTTTCAAGGTTGTTTATTTTCTCTTATCTAATACATTCTTTCTCTGACCTGCTGAGATCTGTCCAGCAGGTCGGGTTGTGGCACTCTGACCGCCCTCAGGCAGTGTTATCTTTTATACTAAAAACTACGTGTACTTTATTTACAGTAATTTTCCAATACTTATCACCTATGTTAGACAGTCTGTCTCTAAACCAATCCAAAAGTGTCACCATCACAGCAGAAAATGGAGGACAAGAAGAAGACAGGACACACCCAGGTTCCTCCATCTTGCCTCTTGAACCCCCATTCTAAAAACCCCAAAATTCTACTTTTTCACCCTGTGATAAATTCACTATCTTTCTATTCAAACCCTTGTGGCTTTTGAATCTTCACACAAAGTTGGTAATTGTTTCCATGAGTTAAAATTGAAGGCACAGGTGTTTTTGACTCTGTGCCAAGGTCTCTGAGCCCCCTGCCAGGGTCTCGAGTCCTCCAGGGCAGCCAGAGGAATGTCCTGGGCTCTGACAACCCCCCAGCTCCCTCAGCCACTCCTGGCGCTCCAGACCCTTCCTCAGCTCTGTTCCCTTCTCTGGACACATTCCAACCCCTCCATCTCTTTCTTGCCACTCAGCCCCTCCAGTCCTCTCAGCCTCCCCAGCCCTTCAGCAGCTCCCCAGTCCCTTCAGCCCCATTGTCCCACTCAGCTGGAGCCCAGGGATGACACAGGATGATCCCCAGGAGGTGACACTGGTGGATCCCAGGGGTGACACTGTTGGGCCCTGACCCCAGCATGGCAGAGGGTCTGTTCGGCCTAGGCCCGGCCCTGCTCCCATCCCAGGGGAAGGACACAGCCATGAGGGACACCATGGGGTGGCAGAGCAGGAAATCAGGAGGGGCAGGACAGGCCAAGTTCTCCCAAAGGAATGTCACTGTGTCCCACAGGGTGACATTGGTGAGGAGAGGGTGGGGAAGGAGCTGATGGGCCCTGCTGACACCCCAGCCCTTCAGGGAACAGCTCCACAAAGGGCAGTGGGACTGCTCCTGGCAGTGACAGATGGACCTGGCTGACCCTGTGATGGACTGGCAGACTCCTAGGATGGACTATCTGACTCTGGGATGGACTGACAGACTCCTAGGATGGACTGACTGACTCTGAGATGCACTGACTGACCCTGGGATGGACTGACAGACTCCTAGGATGGACTGACTGACTCTGAGATGCACTGATAGACCCTGGCATGGACTGACAGACTCCTGGGATGCACTGACTGCCCCTGGGATGGACTGACTGACCCTGGGATTGACTGACAGACTCCTAGGATGGACTGACTGACCCTGGGATTGACTGACAGACTCCTAGGATGGACTGACTGACCCTGGGATGGACTGACAGACTCCTAGGATGGACTGACTGACCCTGGGATTGACTGACAGACTCCTAGGATGGACTGACTGACCCTGGGATGGACTGACAGACTCCTAGGATGGACTGACTGACCCTGGGATGGACTGACAGACTCCTGGGATGCACTGACAGACCCTGGGATGGACTGACTGATCCTGGGCACCAGGGAACCACACACTCCATGATCCCAAATGAACGGACAGAGATGTGGCCTTGAAACTCATGATTTTCCTACCTAAAGGAACATCACAAAGCTGCCTCTTTCTCTGACCATATCTCTAAAATTTTGACCTTTGCAGTGGTTGGCTCAGTTATTTCAAGGGATTCTGTAAACCCAGTTGGGTTAATACAGAAGTCTGATTTGGATTGACTCGGCTCTGGAAGGAGATGCAGGTGATTCTAGGGAAGTTATCATGTGCCTGAAGAATGTCAGGCTCTAGAATGGTGTTCTTAAGTTTAAGTGCCTGAGTCGTGCTTAAGATCCCTTTCCTGCCCTTTCCCTTTCCTTTTCTAGATCCTTTTCTGGCTTTTCTTGATTTCCAGTTTTCTTTTCTTTGCTCTTTACATGATATGTTGGACTGTATTACTACTTGCATCCTGCTTCCATAGTATATGATCTGAAATATCTTTTTGATAATTTTTTTTTAGCTACTTGCATGCATTTACGTTCATGATGCCTATTTATGAGTTTTTAAAAATAATTAACTTTTTGTTCTGTAAATTGACAGAATTAGTTGATAAGGGTTTTTTTTCCTATGATCTGATTTGTGGCCTGGGGAAGTGTTTATGTGCTTGTTTGCTTTTCTTAGTGTAACTTGACATGATTTCTGTTATGTTCAGTGAGATTCCTCTAGGATGAGAAAAGCTATAGTTTTGATCATATCAAGTTTGAGAGTCATAAAGAGAAGATTCATTTTTCATTTTATGAGGAGACAACATAGTCTGAAGAAAGAAGGATGTCATGAACATAAGAGAGAAGGAGATAACTCTACATTTATATTCTAGATTTCTTTTCTTGTTCCTTGGCATTTTGTGAGAAAATAACACAAAATAAGTTTTGCAGCTTGAAATATTTCTTTATGCCCAGCTAGATTTGTATCTTAATTCTAAAAATGGGTTGCTCAAAATGTCAATGTGTGCTGGTTACTAAGTAAGGCTTGCATCCATCTATTCATTTTAATGTTAAAAAGACAAGGAAGCAAGGAATAATGTTCTCTTTATTATATACTACAAAAGAAAATATTCTGTTTAGGTGATAGGTGAGGCAAGACCATACAGTGTGATACCTGAGGAACAGAAGACCTGACTTCCTGAGGACAACCAGTTGATGCACTTTGGTCTCCAAGTAGGACATGCCATAATTCAATCAATGGTGCAAAATATGCCATTGACATTTAATCATGAAAGTGACACTCTCAGAGTTAGTCCATTACTATCTGGGTGCCTTCTTATGTATGTGCATGTGGAGAGGACAGCACAGATGAGACAAGAAAGTCACTGCAATTATATTGGTTCAAATTCTATAGAAATAAGAGCTTAAATTTGTTATCTACACTGGTGCTTAAATAGTTCATACCATGCTATAATCTGTGGGAAATTGGTACTGGTACTCAGCTCGAGATTGTAGTCACTGAAATGTCAGTGCCTACATCACAAGGTGGGTGTCTGAGCTCCTTTTATTGCCAGTGAGATTCACAGAATAGAATTAAGTTATGAATGAAGTTTTAGAGGTTTCTCTTACCCTGAGTGGAAATTTCTTACCCTGAGTGGAAATTTACATTTCATCACCTGAGCACCTCCTTGGACTCCAGATTTCCTGAATCTTACCAAGTCTCTACTGACTGATGAGAGACGGGACATGAAGCCCATTTGTAAATATTTATATTTGTAAATATCAGAATAAATTCCCACCTTTGGGCTGAGTTCTCTTCTTCCCAGTGCCATTTGAGATGCCCTAAATTATCCAAAACACCAGGACTGGGCTGTCAGGGCTAAAACAGGCCCCACAGGGCCCCTGAGCCCTTTCACAGCTGGAGAGCAGGTGTCTCCTGAAAGGCACTCAAGAGCCTCCCTAACAGCACCAGGCAACTGTGTTAGCAACTACATCACATTCTTTTCATGTGGCTATAAAAAGTAGTAGAACCATTTTTTCACATCTTCTTTTAACCTCCAAATATAGTCTGTCCTTTGTAGCACATTTCAGACTGGTGTATCATCTGTTATTAAGTATTGCCTAGGAAATGCTGAAAGAAGAAAGGAAAATGAAAGATTAAATAAATGAAAGTGGGAATTAAAAGCCAAGATCAAGAGAAAGGAAAAATAATCTTTAGTGATTAGGATATAACCTATCTCTGTTACTTTATTTTTATTTTAGGAAGGATTAATTGCAAAGGATTAAGATTCTCCAGATTGCTAAAATTTTCAACAAATTGCTTTTAACAGCCTAAAGATGGAACAAGCAGAAATCTTTTTTGAAGAATGTGGGGGTAAGGGTCTTCTCTCACCCTTGTCTGCTAAACAGATTGCAAGGAGTTATATCCTCAAAAGGGTTAAACTGACTATCAAGTATAAGTCTAGTACAAGTATTTTTCTCACACTTTGTTCTCTGAAATAATCCTATTAAAATAAGAAAATTTATTACATACCTATCTGCCCAGATTTTATCAATATTGAAACCTTTTAAAAAGAATATGTGATGAAATAAACCCTGCTCACCAATATGGTAAAATATAATAGACATCAAAGCAGATAAAAGCCCTCCTAAATCAATGCAGTAACTCTGCAGCAATTTCTAGAACAGGAGGTGAAAATCCCCTTAATAATTGATAAATGAAGGAAAATGTATAGGAGCAGATTTATAGAATACCACATTTGTACTCTTTAAAGACCTTCATTATGTCATTAACACCACAGTGATAAAAAGCACTTCCATCATTCATCAACCACATTGTGTCTGTCCTGACGTTAAACAGATGGAATAAACCCTGATCCAAGTTCCCAAAAGTTTTAGAGCACACTTACTTTCATTTTCTTGCCCTAGGCCAATCCATTTAACAACCCATCTTAGCCAGGTTGGCCAGGTCCTCAAGCTGAATGTTATGAATAAGAAGCAGATTGAAAGTGACCTTTATTCTCCCTCCTCCTTCCTCTACCAAAGCCTGGCATGTAACATCTGAGAGAATCTAAAGTCCAAGTTTCTATTCTTTCAAGGACATTCAGGAATTTTCCAGTACTGATAAATAAATTATTGGCTTCAATTTCATGATTAAGTCTTTCATCATTTCCATGGCTTATAATGTGCTTATAACTGACATTTAGTAAATACACATTTGCTTAGAGCTGCCTATCAATGCTGCCAACCATTGCTTGAGCCATTCTTTCAATCATTTCAACAATTCTATAGCTTCTGTGTCCAAGTCCCAGCCTCTGTCAAGAATATATTTTGTAATGTAACATGCACAACAAGATACTTTCCAAAGGAAGAAGCTTGAGTTAAAAAAACACAAACACACGAAAAGATGAGGGTCCAGTTCTAATTCTGTTTTTAAATATCTGTTTGCTTTTTTTACTCTCAGCTGTTTCTCAGCATTGCCCAATGACACATCTTTATCCTTCAGGTGGCTTCTGTCATCTGCCAATTAATAAGTTGACTTTAGATATGACTTAAAATTAAGGATATCCAGGTCATTTCCCTTTGCCATCCTCAACTTCTATTTTGGGATTAGCTATCTAATCAAATGGTGTGGGTGAGTGTAAAAAAAATCAACCCCAAAATAACCATGAGAAAGTTAAGGCTGGATGAAAAAACAAGGTAAAAAGAGAGGGAGGAGCACGTTTAACTATCTCAGGGACCTGTCAAACTTTGGTGACAGTCTTCAGCTGGAATGGGTTCTGAACAAAGGAACAGCAGTCTCCCAAAGTTTACTCCACTTTCCAGCTTCAGCTCTGCAGGTGGTTAAACAACAGATGATCTTGGATATCTGGCTGAATAAAAAAGGCATCTGTTTTAGTGCATTGTCATCATCCCTTTGCTCTTTTCACTTCCAGCAGCCTTAGATGACCCATTCAGCTGAGTTTGGATTCATTCAATTGCTCCTTGTCATTTTATGGCAAACCTTGCAATCTATCATAGATGAAGTTACAGCAGAGTGCAGAGTATCTGAAAGGCTGTGCAAAAATGCTTATTAGACAGTAAATCAAATATTATCTAGCAACCAAAACCTGTTCTTCCAATCAACTCATTACTAGGTCTTTATGCCCCTCATATAGATTATTTCTTTCTCTTTTCCCAGGTGGGTGTAGAACCATAGGGCTGATGAGCTGGAGGAGAGACTGTTCATCCTGTAATCTGTGTTAAACATTGCACTTGAAATGGCTGGTTAGTGAGATGTTCATTAATGATACAGATGAATTTTCATCTTGTAGCTGGAATGATATTAAAATTCTTGGAGATATGTATGTCCTTCTGATGGACAGATGTCCCTTGCTGCCTTTCTCTCTTTAGGGGGATTTTTTATCTTCTGTTTCAAAGGACTTGATTTTCTGTTGATTAATGTCTATTTTAGGGTCCCTTATCTCTCTCACTTTTTGTTTCTGCTTTTGGAACCTCTTTCTTTCCTTCAGGGGCCTATTTCTCTTTGTTCTGTCTCTCATTTTCTGTGTCTGACACATCTGCTCCCGCCTGCCTCAATGTACAGTGTGATAGATGGAACATGACTGGAGAAAAAAAAAGTTTCAGTTCTCCCAGAGAGTGGAAAGGTGACCTGCAAACATCTGAACAAAAAAGGGAAGAAAGTTTATTTTTATGTGCTGAATATTCTGCACAGCAAGAGAAACAGCACATTTAGAGACTGCACAGGAGACACTTCAAACGCCACCTACTCCATAGTCCATCCCATTGAATTCTGTGCACAGTTTTTCTCTTGATCTGTGTCTGTGTACACATATATATAAAACCAGCTCTGCTAATAGAGACCATGTTTGAAATGTGGTAGTTTTCCCATTGTTTTCAAGGGGGTTTGGATCCTCAAAGAATTTACTTTTCCTACCATGAAACCAGCTCTATACCACCTGGCCAAAGAGGGAGCCAAGGAATCTGCTTCTTTCATACTTCAGATTTTCAGACTCTTAAAAAAAATTTCCAGCAGCTTGTTTTATGATTGTGGTTCAAATTCAGAGTCCGCTTTGGGGAAACTTTAATGATTTTTAATTATTTTAGAGCAAAATAAATATGGTAAAGCTGAGGGGAAATATTTTTTTTCATGGATGAAAAAGGAAAAAGATTTTGCCAACCAGATCTGCTTTTAGAAGAAGGAAATTACTGTGGGCTTTCCAGAAAGACTTTATTTTCTCTAATGATATGTCTATATCATTATCAGTTTTGCATATTATGTTTTACATGAGCAGGGCTGGAAGCCAGAGCTGCAAGGTCTTGGTTGCTGACCCAGTAGCTCAGATTTTGGGAGGTTTGAGAGTAAAGCAAGAGAAAATCACCAGTAGGTTACTGCTGTGGAGCCAGGAGGTGACCTTTGACAAAAGGTGGAATTGCCAAACTCAGTTTCAGGGATTTTGCCAGATTAGAGCCATGTGGGATCTACTCCCATGGGGGAGCTGTTCTGGACCACCCAAAAACCATCCATGTGATCTTCCTGCATATTTAGAAAATGCTCCTTATAAAACCCTGTCCATGTTTTGTCAAATACTGTTCCACAAAGCATTGCCTTCGAGATTAATGGGTCGGGATGATGCTTTTTGTTGTTTTTCCTCTTCGTTTAAAAAGTGTTTCATTGGAAAATTGCAACTAGCTGTAATAGAAACTGCAAATTCGTTTCACATATGCCACCCCAGAGTCGCCAACTGGCGTGGTAAATAAGTAACAATTTATAAAGTGAAGTAATCTGAGAACATTCCCCAGCAGTTAACACATGGAAGGTATGAATATGCATGAGCCATTTTCAGGTTGTTATGGTGTACATTTTCATTCTGAAACAATTATAAAAAACATTATTAGAGAGGTGTTAAATGTGTCAGAAGCATTTGGCACAGCCATTTTCACAGAGCTCTTTATTTTGGGGCATTGCTGTTTTCTTGTGATTGGTTTTTAAAAATCCAATAAAATAGTGCTGAGAAAAAAAATTTCTTGATAGTAATAAGCTGATTTCCTATGAGAGGATTCAACTTAAACAGCCTGTTCCCATTTAAGGTCTCATTCAGGAAATCAGTGCCTGTGTTTTCAGAAGCAATCACCAAAGGTTTCAGCCTGGCCTGTCTTGTTCTTCACTGGATCCACTTGGAGTGAAATGTGCCCAATTCAGCCAAATGAGCAAGAATTTAGTGCAAAAAGCCATGATTTAGATAGCTGTAAGCTCTGGGAAGTCCCTGGCTGGATGAACAGGACTCTGAGTGGTCCCTCCTGCAGGGGTGTTGGAATCACAATCAGAGGACAGGGCAGGAGCTGTGAGCATTCCCTCTGCTGAATGCCAGCAGAGGTGGCTCAGGGTTTCTCAGGGCTACATTTGAATTTTTCAACTTTTTCTCCCCAGCTCCTTTTTGTACCACAGGAGCAGAGGCTGACATCTCCTCTGGGTGGGGATCTTCTCCTGCACTGACAGCAGTTCACTTCTTTCCCTGCCCATTTCCCTGTCCTTTCTCTGGGCTAGCACTCCTGGTGCGCCAGGTGTCCTCTCCCAGGCACAGAGTAGGTACATGCCTTATTCTGTTGTCTTTCAAAGGGAGAGAAATTCCCTCTCTTTCCTTCACACAGTGAAAATCCTTCCACTGGTTCTGAGAAACCACCTCATAATCTCACTTCACACCCTTGGAAATGTTCTCCTAATCTCCAGCCTTAATTTCTTAGGGTCATTTAGGTCATGAGACAAGGAGTAATGGGTACAAATTGGAAGAGAGAAAATTTAGGTTAGATATTAGGAAGAAATTTTTTTCTCTGAGGGTGGTGACACACTGGAACAGGTTGTCCAGGGAGGCTGTGGATGCCCCAGTCAAAGCAGGGGTGAATAAAGCCTTGAGCAACCTTCTTGAGTGGAAAGTGTCCCTTCCCATGGGAGGGAACTAGATGATCCTTAGGGTCCATTCCAAGGCCTTAACATTCTATGACTCTATGGTTTACTTCAACTTTTTCTCATGTGTCACCTCCTATCTGTCCTCCCCTAAGGAAAGATCACTTGTGTAAGATCACTTACAAAGGGCAGTCCTGTCTTCTCTTTATCTTCATTTTTGTAAAACAGTGGTGTAGCAAATATTTCTCCAAATCCCTGTGGTACAGTAAATCTAGTCTTCCCAATTATCTTCTTCTTGCTTCTGTTGCAGTTATGCTGCCTGTTTTTTCACAAATAACCTGACCAGAACTGTGTGTTGTGTGATTATTGGCACTTCATCACAGTCACATATAGCAGAATGAATAATTCCTTATCTCAACAGTGGAAAAAAAAAAAAGTAGGATTATATAAATGTTTTTATAGCTTCCTGTTCTCCCCATCTTCTATCATGTCCCATTAATAACCTCTCAGGATCTAGCAATAATTTTTCTCAGGAGATGTACATTTCCTGGCACTTTTCTGACTACACTTTCTTCATTTCTCTTATCCCAGTAGCTGAGCAGGTCTGTTTCTTCCTGTCTGACATTTTTCCCCTCAGTTTATTGACAGCACGTCTTTACTTGCTGCCAATCCAAGTGACCAATTTCCTACTTTATTTTTGTGTCAGGGTCACTGATGAAAACACCAAGTAAAATTGGTCCCAGTGCTGATCCTCAAAAAGTGCATCTGAAGAGTGCTTCCAGGCAGGAAGGTTTTCCTATCATACAATCCATTCCCATATGCCTTTTAAGGGGATCTTTTGGACCTGGCAGCTCTTTAGCAATTCCATCTCACTGTTTTGGTGAAAATTCTCCATGTGGCTCATTATGTGAAATGTTTTCCTCAAGTCCAAAGAGATGAGAGCCAGAGCACTGCCTGTCTGCAGAATATAATTTCTGTTACAGGAATAAAATCAGACTGAGTTAGTTTGACTTGGTCTAAACTTGGTAAATTCAAGTTTCATTTTATCCCATAATTCTTTTAGCTTCATGTCTTTCACCAATTTTTCACTTGAAAATGTGTTCTATATCTCTAACATATTATTGAGGTCAGCTTAAGTGGTCTATACTTGGTGAATTCCTTTTTCTTCCATTTTGTCAGGAGCAGTATGTGCCTGCTGATCAATAGCCAGTGTCCCAGATTTTTGAAAATCTGATGGACATTACTGCTAATTCTGTCACATTCTGAAATTTAGTCAGCTCAGCCCCCCTAGTTGAGATTGACTTCTATCTTCAGATAAAATCTGTTCCAAAGTGTCATCTCTCTTTCATCCATTCTACCTTTAAGCCCAGAGGTCAAAATTTGTGATTGTATTTTTAAAACTGTTATCATCACCGTTGCCATCATCATCAACATAAATATTCCCTGCACCATCATCCCACATATCAAGACAGGTAGAGAGAATATTTTGTATTTTGGTTCTGGAAGACAGTTTAGGAAATACATTTCTTTCTTTGCCCTTCATTTCATTTGGGAGCATCTTTTACCCTTTTATGTTTTTTCTAACAAAACCAGGAGATCAGTACCCTGTTCCTCCTATGCTTTGTGAGACTTGCCTGAACAGATGGCAAATTCTCTGAGGCAAAATTTGCCTCTAACTATGTGCCTGAACTGGGTCTATTATTTGCTAGTGATAGTAATCAAAGATAAAAATGTTAATCTCACTTCCTTTTTTTCTTTACTGAAAGAGGTGAGCTGGTATCAGGAAATATGAGAATTAAGTTTTTGAGTAGAAATTTGCATGATATTTGCACAAAGGCAATGTACCAGTAAGAAGTAGGGTTCTGTAATAATTTTGCACAAGTTTCTGTTTAATAAAGTACATAGAAATCTTGAAAGGTATTTAACAGTAATGACATGATCTTATTTTCTTAAGAGATTTGTTTGCTTCTTTTTTTTAAGTCCCAGCCATGGAAATATAAAATGTAGCATCATATCCATAGATGCAGGGAAAGGACAAACTATAATTTCAGTATGCTATGAAAAAGATAAAATAAGTCTTCCAAAACACCATAGAAGTCGCTTCCTTGCAGTTGTGTCTGTGGCTTATATGACTTAAACGTTACAGACTCTATTTTGTAGCAGCCTTGATGGCTTCTTCTACCTCATAAATGCCCAGTAAAATAGAAGCAGCTTGTATTTTCAATTCAGGGAACTGCGGTTATGTTCTTTGCCCTGGGATCAGATTGCAAATCAGTCATATTTTTGTGGCATACTTCTGTAGGTTGAAATTTTATCGAGTTTCTCTCACTCAAAAAACTTCTGACTCTCCCTCCTGATACCCTCCTTAACCCAGTCTGAAACTCTACAAGAGTGAGAATATTAATGTGATTCTGAATTGCCCATTCATCCTAGGGTAGAACAATTTCTGGAGCATAAAAGAGCTTTTTTTAACAAATAGAGATAATTGTCTTCTGACCATTTATCTAAAAAAGCAATAAAAGACAATAGTTTTAAAAAGCTAAAGCCCAAACATTAGTATAATTTATGGAACCATGTTAATTAATTTGCCTGAAAACTTTTAATTTATACGCTTTTGTTTCTCATAGGTTTTCTTACAGGCAGTCTCTGAAATCTGATGTCACAGGAAGCTCTCTAATTTTCGGATGTAAAAATGGTCATAATTCAATCTAGACCTGGGTGAAAAAGTTTCTTCTCACTCATTCACCATGCTGAAAAATGACCATCAGTAAGAAGAGATGTGGACAAGATCTGGCTATACTGGAATAAATGCTGGGAGTAGGAAGGACGAAATGGGTACTGCCACAAGTGAAAATAACAACAACATTACTGGGAATGTTTGCCGTCACCAAAGTCATCTATATTACTTCAAGTGTTTCAATTTTAGATTATTTAATCCCTTCAATTTTGTATTAATTTGCCAAGTTAAGTTGAAATGTTGCTGGAGTTGGTAGCAATATCAAAGTATCAGCTTTCAAATGTCAATGTCAAAAAAGAAAGAAGTTTTGTCCTTGTTCGGACAACTTCTACTGATGTAAATTTATTAAATTGTGTACATATTTTTACCGTAATTCTGAATGATTTGGTATGGTACAAATAGAAAATTCTGAGAATTACATGTAAATGCAAAGTTTCTAGTACATTAGAGATGCCTTAGGACATCCCATCTGGTCTGAATGTCTCCCATACAACTTTTCAATGATGAAAGCCATGGTCTTGTGCCTTGAAAAACTCAGGATAATTTAATCAATCTTTTATTTTGCATCATTATTTAATTTTCCTCTTGCTTTGAGGAGATACAAACTTTTATTGCCCATTTTGTTGAATAATGTTTATCATGAGGCCACCAAACATATTGAGGGGGGAACAGGGCTGCAGAGGAGTCAGCTCTGTGTGGAGCTGAAATCTGGAGCAGAGTGGTCACTGCTGATGGGGGAGAAGGAGGTGAAACAAAGCAGAGTTTAGCTCTGGAGCCCTCAGAGGATCAGACAACCAGAACAGAGATCTGTTTTCTTATTTAATAGAAATAAAATTCTAATTTCTTATTTAATATTTTTCTTATTTGATAACTTTCTACCTTATGTAGCATGTAATCAAACCAGAAGGCAGGACTGTGCACCTTGGCTTCTTTATTTTCCCAAATAAGTAGGGATTTCTGTTTCTACAGGCAAAAAAAAAAAAAAAAAGAAAAAATCAAACCCAAAAAACCTTGATGCAACAGATGCAAACACATAGAACTGCATGAACACAAACACCTGCATACATGCCTGTTCATACTGAAAGTCCTGGATTGTGTTGAACAGTGCTCTGACAAAAATGGGAAAAAAAATACAGATTCAAATGTTCATGTTGCAGAAAGCAGGACTGACCCTGCCAGCTCTGTGCCATCAGAATGCAGCACCATCAGCAAGCTGCATGTCTGATCTCTTTTACAAGCTGCTGAGATAGCTGATGAAAGTTTCAAGATAGCTGCTTTTGTTTTTTTCATTTTCCTGGTGAGATTTATGTCTTGCATAGTTTGTTTCCAAGGCCAAGAAAATACACAGCATGTAAACACAAGCCATGAAGGAGCGCAGACAGATCTGTGTGCTCCTAGCAGGTTTCTAAGCTGAGCAGCAGCTCCTTGTGTTGCACAGAACGATGAATAATGAGGTTCCTTGTTAACCACTGCATTTTTACAGGGCTGGTTTAAACTGAATTAAAGCACCACCATGGCCACAGCATTCGCATTTTCTGAAAAAAATCCCTTCTCCCAGGATTTGTCTCCTGGGAAGCTGAGAAGCGTCAGAGAAAAGGAAAACAATTCTTATCTCATTTGCTTCTCCCGTGTCATGCTCATGTGGAATGTGTTTGGAGACTGTTTACCCACAGGTGATTGTTTCATTGGACTCTGCTGTGAGTTGTTTTGACCCTTTGGCCAATCAGGGCCAAGCTGTGTCAGGACTCTGGAAAGAGTCAGGAGTTTTCATTATTATCTTTTAGCATTCTGTAAGTATCCTTCCTGTATTCTTTTGTATAGTATAGCTTTCTTTAATATAATATAGTATTATAAAGTAATAAATTAGCCTTCTGAGAACATGGAGTCAGATTCATCATTCCTGCCTTTGTCAGGGCATTTCCCCACAAATACAATTCATGGCATTTCCATCTTCACTTTTACTGCTGCAAAGTGAATGTCTCACATTCCAAATCTGCTGTGTCATATCCAGTTTGCCTGTAGCCTCTGTGACAGAAATCAGACCAGAGGCGTCACAGACATCAAGGCACAAGTTCTGGTGCAGCCAGACTGCTAAGAAAGGTCTTATTTTAATGCCTCCATCACTCCTAGCCCACAGCAGAACTGCATTTTATTTGCATTTTTTCCATTCCTTTAACTTTCTCAGGGAAAAAAAAGCAGGTGAAGGCTATCAAGCTTTAGCCATTTTATTGTTTTGCCTTCCTTATTTGCCACTGCTGAAAGGCTTTGTTATTTTGACAGGTTCATATTCACCCTGATTGGAAGCAGTAGTAACTTGCTTATTCACATTGGTGAACTTGGGAAATTACTTTTCTCAAACAATCTTTCCTTCTGCTGGTTTTTGAGCATTAGGCATTGACTGCAAATCGCCACATGGATATTTATTCTTACTGGTAAAATATTTTCTTTTTTTTTTTTTTTAACGCCAGTGTTTACAAAGTTGGGGGTGGGGGGAACTGTGATTACTTTTTTTTTTCTTCATATACTTGTACATCCAGAAGGATCTGCAGGCAGAGCATATCTTGCTAGAATGAAATGTATTAACTTGAGTAGCTCTGAATTCACAAGACAAATAAAGGTTTTGCAGCCTTGTCAATATGTGGGGAGGACTGGCTGAAGAAATTAAGAGGTTGTCTCTGAGGCTCCCTGCTTCTTGAGCCAAGGTCAAGGTCACTCACAATTGTTTTCCAACACAGTAAAGAAGTTCGAACAGTTTGGGGTTTGATGGGTTTTTAAATATTTTTTTACTTTGCATAGAAATGAGAAAAGGACTTCTTGATATGTGACATTTATGAATGATTCCCACTCTTTCTTTTCCCATCCAAGGTTCAAATCAAAGGTTGCAGGGTTCCAACAAAAGACTCTTTCTTCTAAGTCATGATCAGGGCACACATGAGAGATCAGAGATGTGAGAGGTGCAAATCTGGGTGTCCTGACAGTGCAGTTCTCAGTCAGAGACATCCCAGGAGAAACTTCTCCTGGCTTTACTCAGATGTGTGGATATTTTATAAATGAGAGTTTCAACAAGACTAGCACATAAAAAAGTTTCCTTGTCAAGAAATCAGTGTTATGTCACAATTCTCTTGAGTTTAATGAGATATCCAAGCAGCTAAACAGAAGCATAAATTTTCCTTGCCATTTTCCAACAGTGATAGGATCCATCATGTCACCAAGAACTGTAAATGGGCAAAGAACAGAAATTAAAGATGAAAGAAGCCTATGATTTATTTATTTTGAGTTTTACAAGCCATAATAGAAGAAAGTCTAAGCAGTGTCCCTTTGCCCTTGGAGAAAAAAAATCCATGCAAGGAAAAATACAACTTAAATAAACCCCACAAAGTAAGACACAGACCTGTCTTCTGCTCTGACAGAACCAGTGATCCTGGAACAGGTGTAGGGAAAGAAATCTTTGATTGTCCCGCCCTGATCACAACCATACACATGATCCCCATAACAACAACTATGCACCAACTACAATTAACCACCTGAAAAACGCTAATTTGGAGACCTGTGGATTGTGGTGGGAAAATCTCTCTGTATGAACTGAAACTAATTTTTAAAAAATACAACTGAAATGCTAAGCTAGTCCCTAGATGTAAAAAAACCTCCAGATATGAGAGTGCTCTTTCCTCCAGGTCTACCACTACAGGAAGCAGTGCTGCATAAAGGCCTGGGTGTGCACTGGAGATGTTCCATAAAGGCTGGAGGAGTGTGTCAGTGAAGCTTTTGATCATAGATCCAAAGAACACCTCTTTGAAAAGTTATCTTGAGAAATTACTTTATCATTGAAGGCTGGCTTGTGTTTGTGGAAAGTGGGTCTGCTGATGAGTAAGGATGGGAACAGATTTTATAGGGGCAGATTTAATCTTTTCAGCTTTGCAGTTTAAATAACAACAAAACAGCAGTTTGGGATATAAATGAGACATGTTTTCTCAGTAGGGGATGAAAAAAATAGACTCTAGAAAAGCTCGCTGAGATTCTAGACTCAGAATTGCTGGGATCCCATGGAATTATATTGCCAAATATGTGCTTTTGGCTTGTTTTTGCAAGACATTCTGGCTTTTAGGGAGAAAAGGAGCTGGGCTTCTTTAGCACAGCTCTCTGTTCTGAGCTTTAAAACTGGGAACTTGTGAATTGCTTTCAGCATGTTTATGTCTCCTACAACAGCATTAACAGAACAGTTTTAGCTAAATTTCATTCCAAGGTTTCAACCTATTACCTGAAGGGGTCAGCAAGGCACCTAGTTTTCTGCCTGCTCTCTCTTTCTAATCTCCCTAAGCCTGTCACAGTCACTGTCATAATCCTGCTGCTGATAGGGCCCTAAAAATAATCCTGTGCACGTTTAGTCAGGGGATTTCAGTCCCAGAAGACTGAGTCGTGCTTGCAGCACAGGTACCTTATTTACCTGATATCTTTGTAATGTGTCCTCCCTCTGCACTAGCCATGCTGTTGACTCTGATTTGTACCAATATTTCTGATGTGCTGCTGAGCACACACTGCTATTAAATCCCTGAGGTGTCTTGCAGGTTCATTCAACCTGCAGTTAAAAATCAGGCATTCTGTTCTCCCATGCTCTCTGCCACTAATTGCACAGAATCACATATACATGGAGTTTTGGGTTCATTTTTGTGTGTAATTTTAGTCTTGTATTTATGTATGTGATCTTTCCTCTCTTGTGTGTCCCTAGACAATGGAATTTCTGACATGGGTTTTATCAGTCTGAGCTCACTGAGTTTTGAGTAGGTGATTTTCTCATTTACAAGTTCACTCACTAGGAATAAATTCAGCCACATAATGTGGTTTTATGACCAAACAACTTTACTCAAACTGTCCTTTAAAGCGCTGTCCTAGAACTGTTTGCTGTGAATGCCAACAACATTGTCTTTTATTCCTCCAGGAGGAGAAGGTGAGGGTGAAAAAAAGTGAATGTGAGAATTCACACACCCTGGTAGGACTGTCCACAGATACAATCTGGTCTGCAGGAAATGGTTTCCGATAGATGGAGGAGGGAAGTTCAGGAAATGGTTTAGAAAAAGGAAATAATCAGAATGAGAATCAGCTCGATTTTAAGGAAGTGCTCACCGTACTCATGGAAAGTGCTGTACTTGATGAAGTTTTTTGCTCCAAGGGATGTGTTAAGGAGGTCAGGCAGCTTCTTACAGCCCTGTGCCCCTGGCTGGAGCACCCAGAGGCTTGTGGAGACCCTCCCATAGTGACTGGGCATGCTCACCCCTGGAAGCTGGGAAGGGATGGGCAGATTTCAGGACTGCAGGAGCTGACAGCTTTCCTGCTGGCTTTGCAGGGTGAGGAGTCTGCAGGGGAAATCTGCAGCTGCTGCTGCTGTGCCCACCAGGCCCTGAGCACACGAGGTGTCATGCCCTGAAAGGTGCTGCCTTCCTGCAGAGACACAGCAGGTCCCACAAAGCCAAGGCAGATTCCAAAGTGCTCCAGAGAAGCACAGGGATAACTGAATCTGGTGCAGCATCCCTAGGAAAAAGCAGCAGCGCAGTTTGTGAAAGGTTTTTACAGGTATTCTAAATGCTTGTTAGAACAGCCAGAGTATTTCCCCCCCCCCCGCCTTTCTGTATGATATTAATTTCACAAAAATGAAATTTCTGAATTATTTAAGAATTTCTCAGTGGTTTAAGTACAAATTGGGAAAAAAACCAAGACCATACAGCTTTAGCAGCCTGATGTTCCAGGAGAGTCTGTGCTGGGATTTATATATTGCTGAATATCCTGTAAGGAAGTGCCTGAAAAAGGGAAAACTGGGACCTGGATTATTTAACTCTTTTCAGGTGCTTCAAAATATCTTTTAAATGCACCCATAACAATATTCTTCTCAGATGCAGCAAAATTAAGAATTTCTGTTATGATAATTGCCTGATATTAAAGATTTATTTTTCCATTTCTGAACACACACACACACCATACTGGGTAGATCCCCCATTCTGGGCAGCCTATGCAGAGTTTTGGTGCAGTGGAAATCACAGTGGACAAAGCAATTTTCCTGGTCCTGCCATTATATTTCTAAACCAACACTGGAAATTTTTCTAAAAAGGGATATGTCTCATAGTACAGTGATCAGATTGAAATTCAGAGTGTGTGTTGTATACTTTGGCTAGCTTGAGGTTTTAAATATACTATGTGTTTTGAACCAAATTGCAGAGTTTTCAGAAGAAAACCGTGAAAGCTTCTACTTCTAAAGTGTTGAATGCTCTCCTGCTGGTTTTTGTATCACTGAACAAAAGAAATCAAACAAGAGACTAAATTTCAAGCAAAAACCCTTTTAATTTTGTCCCCTTACAGTTATAATATTTTCAGCAGCCTTTTACCCATGCCTTCATCTGCATGTCATTATGAAAACTATTTTTCAATTAACAGTATGAAGTCACTTATATTGTCCAAGAGCATTCATTATCCATAGCATATTAGACTTCTGAGATGGGAATTTGGAAAGGACTCACATTTTGGTGACATTCTCTGGCAACTCCATTCAAACATGCCCATGCTGAAACAGTTATTAACATTTTCACTAAAAAGAGAAATTATTTAGTGTCTTTGATGGGAGGAAGTGGTGCAGAATAAATGTGACAGGGATTTGCAGGACACAGACATGGGGACAAACTGTGTGAAATCTTCTCTACTCTGAGCTCTCCTGAGTGCTCATTCCAGTCAGAGACACACTCCAGACATCACACAGACAGAAAACCATGTCCTACAGCCTCATTTTCCCTGTGAAAAAGCTTTGTCCAACTGTGTAACATCACTGCCTCCTTTTATACATTGCTAGCATGGCTCTACTCCCACAGAAAGATTTCTCTGAGATCCAACTGGGAACTTGGCATGGGATTTGGTTTCTGATGGAAAATACCCTGCTAGCAAAATATATAGCAGTCCAAAAAGATACCTTTTTTGACAAAAAAACCTCAAACAAACAAACCCCCCAAAAACCCAAAGAATTAAAATCACACAAAACCCCTAAACCCACAAAAAAAGCCCCAAAAACCAAACCCCATAACAAAATAAAACAAACAAAACCCCTCAGAATCTCCAACAATATTCTTCAAAAGAAACATCTGGGAGGAAATATTTTTACTTGAAATAAAAAAAAAGAATCCTGAAATGGATTTTTAAAGATTTGTTTTAGGGGAAAATAATTTTTTCAGTCACAGTTTGACATAAAAAATAATTGAAAGAAGAAGATATTTCAGAGAGAAAGATTTAATTTTTTTCTATCTTTATTTTCCATTGGTTCCTGTGAACTTCAGATTGAATACTAAAGGAGACTAAAGACTTAAAGTGATCTTAATACATATAATGTTTTCAGTAAAAGAGCATCACTACTGGGATGCTGCTCATTAATTTTCCTCTATGTATTAACAGCAGCACTGGCTGATGTCATTAGAAAAGGGACAGAAGTTGAGACCTTAATGTATAGGGAGGACATCCCTGTACCCAAAGTGTGATTTGGGCTTGAGCTGCTGCCCGTCCTTAATTAGTTGTGCTGTGAGCAATCCAATTAGAGAGGAAGCTGATTAGAGAGCTCCAACTGAGGCATCACAATAACTCAGTAGTCCTGTGAGCCTCAGAACTAATGTAACCTGCTTTACTGTGGATTTCTGTCTTTTTCTTGATTCACTAGTTCACCAAATTATCTTAGGGTGTAAACTTATAAGTTTGATCATAAGCCTTCCCTTTACTGAGTTTCTTTGGTTTTGGTGACTTCTGAGACACTCATTGTTACTGAAAATTGAGCTGAAACCAGCCACTGTGATCACAGTTAGAGACTAAAAAAAAAAAAATAATAGCAGTAAAAGATTATTGAAAAATAAAATTTGCAATCAGGCTTTAATTTTATGGGCAAACTCCATATCAGTCCATATCAGGCGTTCAGAGTCTGTCACCTCTGTTCACTTAATTTACACTCAAGCTTAGATTCTGTGACCAGCTCTGCAGTTTCTGCTTAGGATCAGATGGAGCAGAGGACTGAGCTAATGAGGACTCACAGTTATTAAAATGGAGGCAGGACTGTCACCCAAGGTTTGCACAATTCTTCATTACAAGGCCTGGGACTGATTTCTGGATTAGTGTGAATAGATTCAAGCTGTTCTGCCCTGCCCACCAGATTACCTGATTTTATGGTGGAAGAGTCACCATTTTTCCTGAAGAAGAGCCAGGAAAGAATTGAGATTTTAGCATCAGAGTTAAGTGAGCAGAAAAAGTCTGTGACTTTGGCCCTTTATGGAAGTTCTCAGGGTGCTGGGTCTCACCCCTTGGATTTTGTGTTGTCATCAAATTATGTAGTAGAAAGCCACTGGTCTGAACAAACATTTGACAGAAATTCTGACAGTGTGGATTTCAATCAAAATTTCCTTTCTGAGCATCTGAATCACACCAGTCCCCACAAAATATCTAATTTTTTTCCATTCTTGGGCACATAAAGCCAGGTCTTCAGTGGGATCAATCATTGTTTGATGAAGGGGAAGAGAACCAATCAGTTTAATGAAGCGCCTCCTGCTGAGACTGAATACTCAATTCAGGGACTACATTTTTTAGATGAAGGTTAGGCACTACCTAGCCACAGCTAGGTAGCCACAGCTCACTGGAAAAAAATGATGTGAAAATAAAAGGGTATGAAAGGCACATCCAATTCCAAGTTCTGAAAGTACCAGATCATCATAAAATCGCTTTAATAAATTTATGAAGCCTTGAATTAATGTTAGTGGGGTGAGCTGAGATTTTGATAGTGCTAAGAATGTTAGAAAAAGTCCCCAAAAGTTAAAAGGAAGATGAGTTGAATGGAAATTCATAACTAGACAAAAATTTATGGAGAACCTCAGGACGTGTGACCACATGTGCTGTGGAGTGAGTGCTATGCTGTGAACTCTGGAAGCAGAAAATGGAAACAGCCAAATAACCCGTGATCCCTCCTGGTTCAGCAGTGCAGGGAGTAGGATGGGCACTCATGTGGTGATTCTATAACTCTGTTTATCCCAAGCCTCAAGCATGTGCTTAACTCTTTAGCTGCATGACAGTAAATTCACCAAAGATGAGCGCGCACTCAGGCTCTCTGCTGAGCCTGAGAATTCTGCCAAAATGCTGCAAATGACCTAATTTGTCATATTAGTATTGCAAAAAATCACACTTGACACTTTTCCCCCTACCTGCACACTAAATGAATGGATTACACAGCACTTCTACCCTTTGGAGCCAAAGAACACAATGTCATGACTCAGTCCTGCCTGCATTTCTTTCTCCATATTATGGAGTTGTTGAAGTTTATAATGATGTTGACTTGGTCCTTTCCAGCAGTTTTTCAAGCCCTGATTCTTCTGCCTGAAAAGTTTTTTTTGGGGGAGTTCTTATTTCAGGTTGGCATACAATCAGCTTAGAAGAAGGTGATGAGCATTTCACTGTTTGAATAGTTTTGTGTTTTGCTTGCTCTTAACTCCAAAAATGCTGTCACAGACAAATAAATAATCTGTGCCAACCTTTGCTATTGAGAAGAACAAGACAGTTAAACTAATCTTTCTGAGATTATATTGATTCACATTGATTACATCCCCCAGACAAAAGAAAGCAAGAAGACAGAAAATAGACAGTGAAGACTTTATACAAATTTGACATGGGAGCAAAACTGTATGGCTAAAGTTTTATGAGGATATTTCTGCTGCTTTCTTGTCTAAACAGCCAAAAACATAAGTCAGAACTGAAAAAGCAAGATATGGTCATTATTATGTATATGTTCCTTCAAGAAGAAAAATCCTTCTTACAATGCATGTCTAATGGGAAGATCCAATAGCTCTAGGAGAACAAAATTCAGATGGGGTATTTCTACTATCCTTAATGAAAAGAACATTAAATAAGAATGATGGCTGTGGGAGAGCAAAAAGCTGAAAGAGTTGATGTAAACCTGAAAGAGCCAATGCCTCAAACATTCAGCAGAAGAGAACAGGAATGTTGTAATGCCAACCAGACAAGGCATGGTTTGAAAAGAGGGTCTTGTGGAGGCAGGACAGTGATTTTCTGAGACCAACTTCCTTATCTCAGGTAACTGTCTCTAAAAACAAGTTGGAGACAGACCCCCCAGCCGCTTCTGAGAAGTTTGAGAATATCAAAATGTGCTTTTGTGAGGAAAAATAGCACAACTGAGGGGCTAGGAGTGCTCCTGTCATCACAGGAACCGGACCTGGGATGGTGTGGGGCCCCAGGGTGCTGACCCAGATCTGTTCTTTTTATTTCTATTTTCCTATCTTCTTTTCTTCCTTTCTTCCTCTTCCTAAAAGTTTAAATCATCTTTCAGCCTGTCTGTCATGAGGTTAGAAGTTGAAACCCCTGCTGCTGTGGGCTGTTCAGAGTTTAATCCATGGGCTGTTCAGAAATGTTTAAACCCTTTCTGCTGTTCAGCTTTTCATAAGGTTTAAATCATTTCTGCCATAAATAAAACTTCTTAATTGATTGATTGGCATTGTTTTACTTTTATTTAGCCCTAAGGTTGGCTGCCCCAGAGCCAGTGGCTGTCCAAGAGCTGCCTCATGGTACCCCACTGAACTTGATTCTCAATTAATAAAGTTAAATTCATTGGGAATAGTGTCACCCTCCTTTCATCACACTCTGCAGCACAATCTTTAAGACATCCATTTACAGAAAATTTGAAGTAGTTTCTTGTTTTGAGCTACACACTGGGCTTTTGAAACAAATACTGAAGGGAATTGAGGATTATGGGGTAGGTAGGACAAGAATCCATCTGAAATTATTCAATGGCTGAATCCCACTTTGGAATGCAGGTTTGCTGGGGTTTTTGGTCTAAAGGTGATGCAGCTTCCTTCCCTTCCAGAGTATTTTGTTGCTGTAGTTTTTTATTTTTGTATTTTCTCACAAGATTTTATTTGTTGGCTTTGGTACAAAGAAGGGAGCATGGGAGAGCTCTCCAGGAATGCACAATATCTTTGCCCTTTTGATCATGATGCTGCAAAGGTTATTTTCTGTGATGGCCCCTACACAAACATGGCTTGTAAGATATTTCAGCATCAGATTTTAGAGGGCACTGGGAACATACTTGACCACATTGAAGTGGATGGTAAAACTCTCCCTGGTCTTCTCTGGCCTGGAATTTTATCATAGAATGACATAATGGTTTGGGTCTGAAAAGACCTTAAGGCAGGGACATCTACCAGACCAGGTTGTTCAGAGACTCATCCAGCCTGGGCTTGTCATCTCCTGTGTTTATACTTTTCCAGTTTTTCACAATAAAGCCTGAAAACATTGATTTCTCTCCCTTTCTCTTTACTACTGCACTCAAAGTTGATTATCCTGTCCTTGGTGGACTCCTTACAACCTACAACAAAATAGGTGGAAAATTCTTGTCTCCCTCAATAGCACTTTATTCTTTCATCAGATACATGCTACATTACAGAGGAACAAGAGGGAAAAAACTTTACACTTTTTTTCTGAATGGAGAGACTAAAATATTACTCTGATCCAGTGTTCTGCTTCTGACACTAACTTAAAAAAAAATTAATTTGATGGTACACTGTAAATTTGGCACACTAAACTCTTCTTTAAGGGATCATGAAAAATCACTCTGAGAATTTTGTCAGTTATAATATATTTACAATGGAAAGAATAATTTACCAATTTAAGCTGTTTTGGGTTGGTTTTTTTTTTCCCTGTACAATTATGAGAATCAGTGTTTCTGACCCCAACACCTGGATAGTTCTATTTCGTGTCACAATAGCTCACAGTCTCTTTCACCACATATTTTTCATCCCAAAATGATCTGGACATTTCAGCTTCAGTATGACTTCCTAAAGGACTTCTCCTTGTGTAAGACAAATATTTCACTGATTTTGTAGTGCTAGAACAACCCTATTTTTTTTTCCTTCTCAAGTACAGCACAAAAACTATCATGCTTTTAATAAAAAAAACAATAAACAAACAAACAAAAAACCCCAACAAAACCAAAAACCAATCAAACAAACAAATTAAGAAACCAGGCAAAGAAACAAACCAAATTGACTAAAACATTCTCAACAGAATTTCACCCTACAACCGGTTTACCAGCATTGATTAATTAATCCTCGAGACACTGAAGTTAGTTACTGTGGATGGAGACAAATCAATGGCCTGAAACTGTGCTGAGAGGGTTGTGTCTCTGTGCTGGTGTTTGTTAGATGTGCCTTGAAATGTCAGGCAGAGCCATTACCGTGGGGGCTGCACAAGTAACCTTTTCTGGGATGGCAGAAAGGAAATGGGGGTTATAAAGGCAGTCAAGTCCTCCACTGAGCTGACTAATGCACTGATTATTTCTCATGACCAAAGGATAACCCTCAATCATTTCAAATTTGGATGCAGAAATCTGAAATCTTCACAGAGCTCATATCCTCTTGTTTGTGTCTGTAGGAGGCTGAAAACTTTTGATCCTACCTTCAACAGCAAAAAAAGATATTTCAAAGCAAAGAAATGAAAGTACTTTCTAAAGTAAAGAGTCACATTTCTGTAAAAGAATCATGAAATGTTTTACTGACTTTTTAATGCAAATATTCTTTAAAACTGAGCTTTCTTTGCAGTAGAAATGTGGCCACTTTTGCCAGACTTTTAATTAAGAAAAATATTTGCTCAATGTACAGCATTGAACCATCTCAGATATTTTTTAAAACACAACAGCATGAGCACAGATATTCTCCACAAGAGTTTAGGTTCAAGAAATAGGGATACAACAGCCTGGTGGTCCCAAATGTCCAGCATACTCAAAATAAGCCCTTTCCAACAGCTTCTCTGTCTTCTCAATGGTGTTGCTGAGTTATCTGACATCACTTCCATGGTTCCCAGTCTGTTTCTTTGCTGGTCTGAGACACAAGGCTGTTTCCATCCTGTATTAAACCCCTCACGCAGGCTCTCTGTTGGGGAAATTTCCTTCTTTTTTCCTTTTCCTCAACAGCTGACCAAGGGGCCTACAAAGACAAATATTTCTTTAGGTCGGCGAAGTCTTGCTTTGCAGTTCTCTGTTTCTTAGGACAACAGAGGAAATTAGGGAATAGTAGATCCGAGTTAGAGTGAGGAGTGTTGGTCACTGAGGAAAAAAAGTCAAACCCAAGTCCCTTCAGACAAATAAAGCTTTCAGGGCTATGTCAATCTGAATTTTCTCCTTTTTTCACTGTGCCTCAAAAAACAATCATCTTTACAGGAGGCCAGGCAAAAAATAAAGGAAATAGTACAAAAGTGTGGTTGTAGCTTGTCACCCTGTTTTTTAAGATTTTCTAGGCCTTCTGATGTTGACATTCTTGCGGTGAACTTTCTCAGACACTTTCTGTAAATAACTGATTGTTTTGTCTTCTTTTATGGAGGAGGAGAAAGTTGATGGACTGTTGGTTTGACCAGTGTCATTGCAGAGGTGGCACTGTCACCCTCCAATCCTCTGTCACTTTTGGAAAACTATAAATGTTGGAGTCAGAAAATAAACTACCTCTTTCTTCCTTCACCTTGAGAACGGTGGTGTGCTTGTGTTCTTTTGTGTCCTATAGTGAGAGTAGCTCCCTTGGGAGAGGAGGAGATTAAAAAACTGAGTTCAGCCCAGAAAAATAATTGGAAGATGGCTTTGTACTCTTAGAAGAGCTGTGAGAAGAATGGAATGTACTGTATTCTTTTCCTGCATTGCAAATAAGATGCATTTTCTCCTGAGGAAAAAGGAGTTGCATATTGAGTATAGAGAGATGTCCACTAGTTTGAAAAAAAAACAGCATCAATTTAAAATTTAAGTAATGGTCTATATGCCCAGTAGTAGTAGTAGAAACATATGTTTCAAAGTAAGGAGCATCTGCCTATGTGGGGGGAAAAAGAAATGAATAAAAGAATAAAAAACAACAGATAATCATGTGGGTGTGGGATGAAGGGATGTACAGAGCTCTTATGCAAAAAAATGGAAAATCTATTTCATTCTTGTTTGGTGGGAGTCAAGTGGCTGATGTATTTTTGTGGCTGTGATAAATAGAAAAATGCATACAATTTTTTTGCTACTTTAAAGCACTTAAACACATATATTTAGATTTATGGCACGTTGTCTGTCTCAGTACAAGAATGCTGGATTACAGACAATATAATTTTCCAATAAAAAGCCTTCCTTTGCCTCCAAGTCCAGCAAATGGAATTATTTCTACTGAAGCATAAACCTGTACTTATCTGCTTGGCTGAATAATGTGGCATAAACTCTATGTATATATTTTGTTCACACACTTTGACTTTTACATTTAGTCTTTTTCCCAAAACTTGGCAGCTGACTTCGTATGAATGAGGACCAGACAGACAAAAGCCCCACAAGCTCCCATGGTTGTTTCCTTCCAACCATTCTGGAGCTTTACAAATTATTCTGCACTGATGAGAAGTCTCTGGGCTTTCTGACACTGAGCTGGTGGCCTTTGAAGCTGCTGGGTGTTCTTGGGATGTGCTTGGCCCTCTAAGGCACATTCCAGCCAGGCAGAGGCTGGGCCTCCTTCCCTCCTTCCCTATTTAGTGTTTGGGTGGTTGGAGCACTGGAAGGGGATATATTGAAGATGGTGGTGTCAGTATTTATCTCCCTGTGTGACGTGTTGTTTTAAAGGAGTTGGCCACCTTCCTCAGGCTGGCGCTTGTGTGAAAGTATTGTATTTGCAGGTGACCCCCATGGCGGGAAGGAGTGATGAATCTGACTCCATTTTCTCAGAAGGCTAATTTATTACTTTATGATGCTATATTATATTAAAGAATGCTATAGTAAACTATACTAAAGTATAAAGAAAAGATACTTACAGAAGGCTAAAAAGACAATAATGAAAACTCGTGACTCTGGAAAGAGTCCTGACATAGCTTGGCCCTGATTGGCCAAAGAGTGAAAACAACTCACAGCAGAATCCAGTGAAACAATCACCTGTGGGTAAACAATCTCCCAACACATTCCACATGAGCAAAACACAGGAGAAGCAAATGAGATAAGAAGTGTTTTCATTTTCTCTGAGGCTTCTCAACTTCCCAGGAGAAAAATCCTGGGAGAAGGGATTTTGCCAGAGAATGTGAATGCCACAACAAAGTCCCTATTTTGGACTTGGAATCTCCCGATATTTGTACCAAGATTCAACCCCTTTTTTACCTAAGGTAGACATCAACTCTGATGTCACGTCCTGAGTGGAGCTGATGCAGATGGCATCACTTCACCCAGGTCTTTTAAAACTGAAAAATCCTATTGGCTTCCTGCAAAAATGATTTGCCCATGAAAACTCTGTAAAACAGGATGGCATTTTTCTCTCATGTAAGAATTGTAAAAAGAGTTTTATGCACAGTTTCCATTTCTAGTGATTTTCAGAATGTTCCAAGTCTAAATAATAAAAGAAGAGACTAACCGCTAAAAAGAAAAGATAGAAGAGAGATTGAGATTGTTTTCTTTTACAGTATCCATAAACTGCTGCTGAACAAAAACCTGGATGTGCTGTTTCTCTGCATCTTCCCCCCTGCACTCTCCACTTCCTCCAAATAACAGAACATTTCCCTGTCAGGACCCCAAGGGCAACAAGGGACAGGTAGCAATGCTGAAATTGATGACTTAATTAGCTGCTAGAATTTACTGAGTATAAGCATAACAATAAAATGAATAACTTGCAAGGTACCACTTAAATCAGAATGATTGACGTTTGATGGAAATTGGTTGACAAGAAGCTCAACATGACCCAGGAAAGTGCAGAGGGAGCCCAGAAACCACCCATGCCCTGGGCTGCAGCCAAGACAGCATGGGCAGGTCATAGAACAGGATTCTGTCTCTCTGCTCTGCTCAGGTGAGACCCCACCTGCAGAGCTGGGTCCAGATCGGGGGTCCCCCACACAAGGAGGACCTGGAGCTGTTGGAGCAAGTCCAGAGGAGAACAGGAAGATGCTCAGAGGGCTGGAGCCCCTCTGCTATGGAGACAGGCTGGGAGAGCTGGGGGTGTTCACCTGGAGAAGGCTCCAAGGGGACATTCTGACACCTCCTAATGCCTAAACATGCTCCAAGAGGCTGCACGTGGACTTTGGACAAGGGCACAGAGGAACAGTTCAAGAAATAATGGCTTTAAACTGTTGTTTAATGTTCAACATTTTAAAGGTACCTTCTCACTCTCATCATCTAGTTAGAACTAGATGACCTTTAAGACCTCTACCAATTGAAATCATTCTATCATTCTATGATTTTTGTCCAGTCTACATCTATGTCAGTCTACCACATTTCTGGTATGTGGAGATATTATATTCCACTTTATAGTATCTCAGAGTTGTGTTTTAAATTGACAAAAACTTTTTCAACCTGATTTCCACTTGATTTGAAGGAAAGAAACACATCCAATTTATACATACATTGCTGTTTCTTGAAAATTATTCGGAATATCAGATTTCTTCTGGTCCCCAACCTGTTGCCTCCCTCAAAGTGGGACAGAATTCAGGTGTCAGGTTAAAGGTAAATGGCACAGAAGAAGAAGGATAAAATTTTCATCAGATGCAACTTACTTCTCTGACCAACTAATTAGGCAACATGTATTCAGGTTTAAAAGGTACACAGAGCCAGAAAAGGTTTGAAATGCAAGGAGGATTGGGAGATAGAATAATCAATACAGATATTTGTATTCTGCAATCAATGGAAGCTGTACTTTTAAAGCTGTAACACTGATTTGTGGATTGTTTCTTTTTCCTAGGAAAGAAAACAGGTGTGAGGTTTACAGAAAAGAGAAGCTGAAGAAATTGACTTCTTCTTCTGTACCTAATTTCTAGTTGCTGTCTAATGGCTGAGCTGTTTTGAGATGCCATCCTAAACTGTAGTTTGTAGAAACACTCCTGGCACCTTGGTCTATATATATTGGTTTTTTTTCTATCTCTAAGAGATCCAAATGACATGAGACATCAATTAGAGTTCAAAATTCAATCCATTCATGCAGCCTGTGAATTTATTTGGCTCTAGCTCTGTAAGCCCTTGGAACACACTTTTGGAAAGCAGCTGTTGCACAAGCAGCTCTGTTTTCTAAATACATGATTGAGTTTACAGCTGTTTAAAACCACTTTAATGTTGGCATAAAGACAGTGCATACACCTAGGTCAGCTTTGAATCATCCTTTAATTTTCCCTGAATATCTTAATTCTAATTCTAATTTTCCTGTTTTATATTTGGCTTAATGATTTCATTTGGGTGTTTTCTTCTTATTGCTTGGTTATTTTTTTTCAGAAAGGCATGCTTAGATAGAAACTAGTCCATTAATTTCAAGCAATTAAGTCATCAGCTGCTTGGGTTAAAGTCTTCATGGCATCTCTGCAGTGATCCAATCAACTAAATTCTTATTTTCTTTATTTTTTTAAAAACAAAGTTCTGTACCAGTTTTTGGATGCTGCAGTGTAGTTCTATTCTTCAATTTCTTCTTTCCATTCATTAGGCTCTCAACATGTATAACCCCAGGAGTGTTTGTACTATTTATTGTGCAATCTACACATAACAAAAATCATTGCAAAGAGGACAGGCAGCTCCTTGGATGAAAAACAATAAGCTTAGGTTCCTTGCTCAAAGGAATACTGAAGGTAATAGGAAATTTTTGCTGATGACAAATTCAGTTGGTCACCAGTGTTGATTGCCCAGAATGAGCAAGAGACTCATTTTGAGAACAGAGTAGACAGAAATCTGACCAAAATGCCATCGTTGCATTTGCTCCTGTCAGGGGTAAAGGAAGGACCCTTCCATCAGCCACTTTTCTGTGTGTGAAGAGGGTTGAAGATCCTTGAGGAGTGCTGGCTTGATGGGAATGAAGCTTGTTCAGGAGGCTCCCAGCACACCCTGCAATCAAACTCGCTCTTCAAAGAAGATTTACAGTTAACCAGGAGATCTCATTAAGGTGGTGTCTGCAGCTTCTGATGCCCTGACACACTTCTCAACCCTGTAGATCAGAGACAAGTATGATTTAAGGTTTCGAGTCTCAGATTTTTTGCTAATTGCTCATCAGAGAACATTTGCCTCACAGCTAGAATGTTAACAGTGTCATGAAATTTGGATTAAAGAACAATCTTCCTCCTTTCCTTTCAGCAAGACACTTGGCTTTTGTGATCATTTGGCTTCTACTGTTTCTTCTCTTCATTTTATTTAGTTAGTTATTTTTACTGCTGGAAAAAAAAAAAAAAAAGAAAAGCCATAGTTATTTTTATTAGAAGAAAAATTAATCCCATGGGTGAAAGAAAAAGCAAGATTGACTGCAAGAGAAAGTTTGGACCTCAGGTAAATAAAGGAAGCATAATGGAGAGAGCATATGGACGTTATCTGGTGAAGCTGAAATCTTCACTGGATTGAACTAAAATGATCATATAAATAGAAATATGCTCTTTTTTTTTACCCCCAGCCACTAGCACACCAAAGATCAAGGAGGTATGTTAGCAGCAGATCCCAATTCCCAATAAAAAAGTGGTACCAAAAAATCAATCTTGAAGTCAATTTTGTTAATGAACATCATATAGTGGCTTTATCAGACAAATCTCAGAATGGCTATACAACGCCTTAGCATTGCAAAGAAATGCAAATTTAATGGAAATTACTGAAGATCAACCTCTTTTATTCCCCTGTTCCCAGGGCTGATAAAACATCCTATGAGGAACTTGCATCCACAATATATTTGTGAGCAATGTAACCTCACCCTGAGTTTGGGATGCCTGTAAGTCCCCCCTGCCCCTGTAGCTGGGAATACTCCAGGGAACCCCATGGAATGTTCTGCTCCTTCTGTGGTCAGTCCCACAGCAAAAGTCAGTTTCTACACAATGGGAAGGCTCCTTGTGGTCAAGTCAACAGAGTTTTGCAGCAGAAGGAAACAGACCCTGCTAGTACCAGACATGGGGATTTTCTCCGCTGAAATGCACCCTGGAGATGTGTGTTTTATGTGTATTTTTGTCTCCTGATTGCAAAGGGAAAATCGGGTGACCCCTCCAGACAGAGAAGACTGGTGATGAGCAAGAAGAATGCCTACAAGATAGAGGTGGGATTTCAGGGGTGAAAAGCAATGTCCTTATGCTCCTCCAGCAGCACCAGGCTGGTGTCTGCAGATGCAGCCTGTGACTTTTCATGGGAAGGAGAGCTGCTGATGACAAACAAATCAAGCCTCAGTGTTCACCTCCTGTAGGTTCAAACCCTCAAGACTGTGTAGGTTATGTTTAGGTGTTGAAAACATTTACATTGGTGGAACAGGAGCTTTTTACTACTCAAAGAGGGAGCACTGTTCCTCTGCATAAAATTTGTTTATGTCTCTGAGCCAGTTACTTGTTCTGGGGGAGAAATTCATAGCTGAGAAGCAGCTCCTCCATTGTGAATACTAACCTCAGTCACTGCTCCAACTGCTGTCAAAACAACTCCTCCACTCCAGTCAGATCAGCTCTTCTGTTTATTTACCACAATTTTCTGATTTCTTGACTATTATGGGTTTAAATTGGACAGCATCACTGCATGAGGGACTTCAGTATTTAAGTTAATAATCCATTTGATTCCCTCAGTAAGAGATTTTCTATTGCTCTGAGAATGTTTACAGTCTGATTCAGTCCATTTTTGTGCTTGCTGCAGTCACAGTCATGCCTCTGGCTCAGTCACTTCGTGCAGCATCACACTTTGCATTCTTTAGGTCTTTAGTTTACCCACAAGCCTACAAGTGTTTTTAGTACTTTTCTCCTTCTCACAAACATCTCATTATTTCTTACCCTTATGGGCTCTGATATCTGAAGTTGTCCTCATTGAAAGTTCATTTTAACTCTCCTCTAATTTTCTTTTTGAAGATGCAGATCCTGTGCAGAACTAATGTTTTTAACACTGTTAATTGTGCTATGTGTCTTGGAAAAAAATACACATAACAACCTTCTTGATCATACTCTCTGGTTAGTGTTTTTATCTGGCACTTAAATCCCTTGGTTGCCCTATTAGGATGGAAGTAGTCCAAATTAGTGGTGTATTGCCACTGTGATATGATCACCTGGTTAATTGCTAGGCCCTTAGAGATTGCTTGATTTTTTCTCTAATTACTTCTTAGGACAATATTCCTGTCACCTTCAAGCTGTGTATATACACTGTGCAACAGGAAGTCTTTCAAATCTGAGCAATAAAATATCTCTTACTTTCTCAATAATATTGACCTAACCCTTAGACATGATTAAATTTTCTCACTCACCCATGTACATTGTAGTCTATATTTGTGTTGAGAAACTGTGCTTTTACACTAATTTTTCATTCAGTATAAATACAACAAAAACATATCGTGGTTGAAACTTGTGTTACATCTGATTAAAACTCACTAGCAAAATTCTTTACAGAGCTTCAAATAGAAGATTCTCTGCTCACTGTCCTGATGTCACCAAACCAAGTTTGGTTAGCACTCGCCCCTGCAAGAGGTCATTAGATGACTTAGTGACAAAACAAAGATGTAATTCCTCAATTGTTTTCATGGTCAACTTAATCAATTATTTTGTTGAACTTAGTCAAAGCACAGCACATCTCCCTTTAGGGCATTTCCTTCCTCTGCAAATTGTGACATAGGGAGAAGGAGTAAAGGAAAAGCAAAAAGTTTTGTCAATTCCCCTGATCTTCATGATGAAGAAGACTGAGGGGAGTAAAAAATATCCTTATTTCCTTTCTGATTCAATTGGAGTGTTATGGTTTTACAAGTAATTATTTACAGTTCAGTGTACAAGAACCTAAAATCCTTGGAGAGAGCTCCTGGCAGTGTGTTAGATTGATGCCTCATTTTGGACAACCATTCCTTAGGACCTGCTCTACAAATCACTTGGGGTTCACAGAGATTCCTCTCCAAACTTAGGGTACATATTTGGCTTCATCTTATTGGTGAGTACCAACATCGGAGCAATTCACTCGTGTTCCTGTTACAGGTAACAGAGCTCTGACAGTCAGGGTGGTTAATGGAAACTGGGGTTTGATTCATCTCAATCAGAACTGAACATCTAAAATAGGCCAGATAAACTGTGCTCTGAAAGCATGTATATTTCTCTTTTGATCACAAAGGAAGGCTGACTGACTGCCTCAAAACCAGACATATAGTGCTTTTTAAATTTGGGCAGGATGAATCACTAGGAGTTGTAGATGGAACTGTGAAATTGGCTATGATTCACCCTTCTGAAAAAAAAAAAAAGTAATCCATTTTAAATTGCTGCTGTGATTTCCAATAAAAATGATCCTTCAGTGTCATCACAGGGGACAGCATTCACTCCTAGTTTTTAAATACATGCTTTATTGATGTATAGCTGGAGAATTTCCCCCAAATTCACTGTGAACTCTATTCCAGCAATGGTTTGAAGAATTTGGAACTGTTGGAAGTAACAGTCATCAGAGTAACATTCTTAATGACCTCAGAGAACCCTGTATTTTGTGTACTCTCCCCAGAAATGGACTCTCCATCCTCAGTGAGGTTGTCTTTTAACAGCAGCTGTTGCAGCTGGAGCTGGTACAGGTTTTACTGGAGTCAAGTAGGAGATTTTCAATATCATATAGTCTGGAGCCTTGAAAGCAACAACTCTTCTTGCTTTTGTTCTCCAGCTGAGGAGCTTTTTGATGAAAGGACTTTTTCTTCTCTGAAAATGTCAGTCACAAAAACCTAAATGTTTTTGAGTGTACTGATTTCACCAAAACTGGGCTCTTAGCATAAGCTGGGATGAGATCAAATGACGACGATGTAAAAATAACTCAATAATCCAAATACTTTTCTGGAATGTGGATGATGTAACTTCAATTCCCATGGTGAAACTGAATAGGTATGTTAACTTTCACACTCTGTACAGCTTAGCTGCTGCATACAGCTATCATCTAATCTTGAAGTAGAGCATAAATTATCTGTTCACAACAGCAGTTAACAACTCTTTCTTTTTTCTTTTTTTTTCCTCTGTTTTCCCCCTTAATGGCCCTGCAAGCAGTGGGATTTTGTACTTTTTCAACTGCTTGGGATGATGCACAATGTATTAATAATATGCAATTATATATCAAAAAGAAAAAGCTGCCTTTACCAACCTTTCAAACATCATTTAAGAAAGGAAAGGTTTTACAGGAAAGTGTGGAAAGTTGACAGTGCTTAGGGAACACTGGAGAGAGTGACAAATAATTTCCTAGCTTCAACTCCTGATAAATGGGGAATGCCTGTTCCGTTTGACCAAAATATAGCTTTGATATGAGTAGTTTTGGCATCTTACTACCTTTTGAGAAAAATTACACAGCTTCAGGTTTTGACTCAAGCGGATGCTCTGTGCCTTATGTAGCTTTGTGTTTTAGGGGCTCCAGGCCTCATTCTGTCTTTAATCTGCTGTTGGTTTCAATTGTAATGAGAAACAATCATAAAATAAAATAAAAAAATAATAATAAAATAAAAGGAAGTCCAAAGCATCTAGCTATTGACTTTTGAAGAATTTTGACTTTTGGAATGAAGTGAATAGAATGACATTAGCAGAATGTCACATGGCAATAAACATATAAATACCACAGTTCTGCAAAGTCAGGGACTGTGAATTGAATTTTCCCACATCAGCCTTTCCTCTTCATCACTGTCTCCCAGTCACAGAGACGAGGGAAAGATGGATCTCCAGGCTCAGAGAACAGAGAAGAGGTCTCAGGAAATGAAAGCAAGAAGCACAAAGCTCATGTTTCAGATGGAGATTTCTCATAGCAAGCAAATGCCTTCTGAGGACCTTAAATCCTCCCAGGCAGGCAGATGAGGAGCAAATTCAGCTGAGGAGGAGTTCAGCCCCACCACCCCTCACCAGCCTGTAAACCATCACCACAGTTTTCAATCAACCCTCCTGTTTCAATAGGATTATCCTCAGAAATCTGTTGTGGGATAAGTTCTGTGTCATTTTCCCCATGATATGGGAGGTCTTTGGGACCCAAAGGTGTGAAAGAGTCTCAAAGAGATGTGAGACCCCAGAATTTCCTTTAGATAAAGAATCCAAGCTATCCTTTCTTTTTTAAGGTTTTCAGCATTGCTGATCTTGACTGTCAGCTTTAAGGCACATGAAAGATCCCCTATTTTCATAACATTATCAGCTGTTTTTTCCTGGAAATCATATCCATTAAAGGTTGCTAACAGACACCCAGAAAGTGGGAAAAACATGAAGGAATATCCATTTGTCTGGTGTTTCATATACCAGATTAATTTTGAAAGCATTTATTTTCTCTTCATTTGAGTGCCCTCTTTTCAAGAGTATCCTTCCAAATCTTCCCCTTTCTGTGAAGCCTCCCAATTAGCTTGAGCTCACAGCATCTTGAAAACAACATAAAAACACATTAAAGCAATTGCAATTTAAAAGAAGAAGTGATTAAAATACTTTTAATTGAGGCTTTTCAGGAATTGCCATCACTACTATTATTTCCTGTATTTCTTTTTGGTTCTCTCTTTATCTAAACAGAATTTTAAACTTCCAACTTCAATGCCTCCCAAACTGGAATAGAAAATTTTATTTCCAGAAGTGGTGTGACTGTATTTACTGCTTATGCTGCAGGTAGGGAAATGCTGCAGGATATATTTGAGTTTCCTATGGAAATTCTCATCATGGAACACTTTTCAAGGAAATCATTGGACTAGACTGTCAATCAAAGACTGTATTGTAGATCGAGTAATTATTAACTTGAAAATCTTGTTATCCCTCAAAAGAAAAAAAAAATTGTTTCCCTAAAAAAAAAAAAATTGTTTCCCTAATTAAAACAAAATGTACACTTAATTTAAATTCTTGAAGTCCTGCATGTGTTTGGAAAATGCTTGCCTGAAGTGGTCACTCATTTTTCACTAATATATTCAATGATCCTTTTTTGTTTTTTAAAAACTTGTTGATGTGTAAGAAATATACTCCATACTCCAGGTGGAGACTGCCCTGTGAATCATCAAATGTGTTCTTGAAGCCCAGAGAATAAGCCCTTGCTTATTTGGATGTGGAAGCACTTGAATTGTATATGCAAAAATTGTAACAGTAGTTAGGAAAAAAAAGTTTATTTTATATTTTACCATGCAGATACATCCATAACTCTTTAAAATAGCTATGAGCAATTTTGACTTATGCTTATTCAAAAGTGTATTGATTTATACTTATTTGAAGAGTGTACTGACTTGTATCTAGAAATCTCAACTATTTTGTTTTGCCTTCTTCCTGTGTTCTATTCTGATAATAGCAAATATTTGGAATATTTTGCATTTTAAAAATGAAAAAGTGCTGCTTTTTTGGCCTCCGTCCTATAATTACACTGAAACATTGGGCTTCACTCTCTGTGTCACCTTTTCTCTCCCATTTGCTGTTGCAGTTCAGTCCAACAACATTTCCCTGCACTTTGCTTTTACACACAGCTCTGCATTTTCCTTGTGACTTTCATCCTCTGCTTTGCCTTTCCTGGTTTTCCCTCCAATCTTTTACTGACTTCCAATTGTTTTTTTTTAGTGCTTGGTGCTTACGTGGACATTTCCATATGCAAAGAAGGAACTGGACTGGCAGTAACTGAATACAAGGGTGTCTTCTTGCACCTTCCAGGACATCTTAACTCAAATGCAGGAGAAATTACATTTTATAATTCCACAGAGAAAGCATGGGAAGCTATTTCCAATGTAAACAAAAAAAACAACCAACCAATCAATCAGCCAACCAACCAATCAAAAAACAATCAAACCCAAACAAAAAAACACCAACCAACCAAAAAAACCCCAAAACCCAAACAAAATGTTCAATAAAAAACCTGACAGATTGTGTCAATGTTCACAAGAAGAAATAAATACACTTTATTCTTTTATATGTATATAAATGAAAATATTTGCTTTATATGCATATATTTTTGTTTTATAAGACAAATTTATGTATGTTTATGCACTTGACCTTAAGACTATTGACATATTCAGCACTTACTAAACTTTTACCAGAGTTCTGGTTAAAGTTTAACCAAATGTACATGAAAACACATTTTCCTCAATGTTTTTCAGCTCTGTTTCTTCACAATACATCCAGATGGAGGAAGTTTGTGTGCAAAACTATTTCAATTTTTCTTGTCAATATTCCTTTGCAGAAGTTACATTTATGTAAAATTCAATGAACTGTTTGACAAACACAGCTGAAAACTCTTCCACATTGTACAACTTCACTGCTTGGTGTCTATTCAATAATTTAGAAGAAGCAGTTTGAACTATGCAATTTTTTAGGCACTGTGACAGAAAATATGTCTCATTTAAGAAAAATGGTGCTTTTTTCACCTGTGTCGGTGAGAAACGCATATTGATGTTTTTAGATTGCAGCCCAGAGACCTGTCTCTGTTAAGTTGAACAGAAAATAATATGGTTAGAACTAAAAAGGTTTTAAGTAGGCTCAATTGATCTGTCCTGTCAAAATTCCTAGTGGGAAAAAGAAAAGAAAGAAAAAAGGGCTACTAAGTCAATATATTTTTCTTTTTTTTTTTTTTTTTTTTTTTTTTTTTTTATTTTTTAGGAAGAAGACTGCAATGCTCAAAGCCTCATCCCTTAAGGTTTCCCAAGAAAAAGAAAAAGAGATTGAAGACTGGAAAAGTAGTGAAAGCCTGAAATTTATCACAGGAAAAATAATTAAGATGGAGAACTACTTCCATGAAAGATTCCAGCCTGTGGGCTGAAGCAAGAATCTGAGTGGAGAGACTTATTTGTGCTGCTTTGTTTTGCCTGTTTGTTTTGTCAGTTCTACATCCACCACAGTCAGTTTTTCTTCCATGTTCCCCTTGTTTAGGGGAACACAAGATGCTCCCTAGAATTCATCCAGCCTGCCTGATCCAAACAGACAAGAGTTGTGTGAATAGCGCTGATGTCAAGTGTTTTAAAGATGGATGTAAGTGTTTTTCTAATAGAATCCATCCTGCCTGAATTCCAGCTGAATCTACAGAAGAAGAGAGTTTGTAGAAAATTATTGTGCAGTCAGGCAGGAAATTACAGTTGGATAGAATTGTTTTCCTGGCCTTATTTTAGACCAACTTCTCTTAAAGTATTTAAGTTTCCTTATTTCTGAACAATTGGGGAATCCAATTGATTGTATTGTCACCCATAAAGAAAATAGTGTGGAGTTTTTCATCTGGCACCACAGAGAGAAACAGGCACACAGAATTAATATTTTCTGATGTGGAACACCACACAGATGATTGTATTCCAAACTGGGCGATTATGATAATGATTCACCTGCAGTATTTGCATGAGATGGCTGTAATGGAAGCAACTGCTAAAACTCCAAGCTATCAGCTATCTGTGAGTGTTTAGAAATCAGAGTTTATTTTCTCTTCAGTCTCTGCAATTGCTTTTCCCTAAAATATAACCCTGAGGGCGCCTGCAACTCCAGCACTCGTGCTTTATTGACTGAAGTTTCTTTTTTTCCCACCCAGTTCTGAACCTGCATCCTGGCTCATATTGGCTCTCTGCGCTGGCTTTATGATCTCCTTTGATAGCCATGCGCTCACTCTGCCTTCAAAAACTCCTTTATATTCCCTGGCTAGAGCTGCTCAGTGGGAGGTTTGGTCTGTATCAGGTTGCTGAAATTGCTGCTGATTCTGTAACCTCTCCCCAAAATGTACCTCCTGCTTGTCCTGCCCCTTGCAGGGCCACCCCCTCCCAGGAGAGAAGAAAGATTTCTGTCTCAGCTCAGGGAAAGAGAAAATTGTAAGAAAATAAGAAGAATACAAATCTTAGAGCTTTATTCCCTGAGCCTGCAGACTTTACCTTTCTGTTTGTTCTGTCCCTACTCACTGAAGCATGAATGCAGAAGCGTTGAATGAGTGTTTATGTGAGGAAAAAGGATGTCCTCAGCTCTGCAGTAGTTTGCTGTGCTTAAGTATTTCCTTTATCCACAGAGCCTCTGATTTGGGATAGCTGATGCCCAAAAGGTAACTTTTGTGTTCACTCCTAACATCTGGCTTTGCCAACGTCCCACGTGCCGCTGCACTGCATCTTGTCACCACATCCAACCTTATAAAGCACATTAGGACACACCTCACGTGGTTCCTATTCCAGGTTAGAGATGGCATTACACAAGTAAGAGATGCTGGCACAGCATGTAACTACTCCTGAGCAGTTAAATTAGAATTTGCCCTTCAACAGGCTTTGGGCACTGACAACGGCAGCTGTTTGGGAGACAGGGCTGACAAAGGGCAGCCACAGGTAGCCATGGCCTGGATACCTCCTTTGCCAATGTCCGTGTTTGTGTTCAGAGTGAGCTGAGCCATGAGGTAAAACTTGCCATCCATCCTCTTTGAGATGCTGTAATTTGTCCCAAGAGGCTTTCAATAGTCCATGAGACAGAGAATGGATTTAATAGGGGCCTGCAGAAAGAGAGAAGAAAGAAATAAAGATTGCAAAGTGCTTAGCAGGATAACAGAATTGTATGAACAAAGCTGCTTGTAGCTGGCACTTTAGAATTTGACGGTCAGGGGCTTTGTCAGTTAGGTTTTCACCTTACTACCTTCAGTGCTGGAAAGACATCTTTTGATGAAAAAGCTACTTTTTGCTGTTAGAGAGACATTAATTTTCCCCCCACACTGCAATTAAAAAAATGCTGTCAGGGTATAATACCAAAAGGAAGCTCCAGTCAGACCTTAGCATGAGACCCTCTAATATACAGTGTGACAATCACAGGTGGAAGCAAAAGTTCAGCAAACAGCACTGGAAAGGATCCAATCCTCCTTAGAGTCCAGGGCTAAAGATTAACATTCCCTCCACAATATCTTGGAGCAACTCAGGTGTCACAAAACCCTTCCTCAAGCTCCTTAAATGCTGGTTTTTGGCTTCTTTTTTCTACCTCTGTCAAGGTTGGGACTGAAGGTACTTGAGACAATAATTCACATTCAGGCTTAGATGTTTATTTTTTATTATCTATGTTACAGTCTCACAGCAGTGAGTTCTGCAATATTTCACTAACAAGGTACAAAATGGCCAACTATCTCTTGTTACAAGGTCTTTTAAGGCTAAACTATCCAATTAAGAAATGACACCTGAATTATTTTCACTTTTAACCCAATAACTGATCACTCAAAATCCGCAATGCAGACTTTTCTGTCCAATTAAAAAATACCACCCAAACTCATGAAGAAGGAGGAATAAGAAGGTGAAGAAAAAGGTAAAGAAGACAGACCAGCCTCTGCCTTAAAACCTCCATCTTGCTTCATCTATATTACTATATTTTTAAACCCCAAACTCTTAAGTTTTCCACGCTGTGACATTACACACTTCTAATCAAACTACACACCCCTAATCCCAGTGCTATAAATCAATTTTGGAAATATTCTCCATGGCCTCAGGTCAAATTCGGTGCTCTCCTGGGAGTCAGAGTCTGTCAATATAGAAAGTTTGAAATTATCAGCGCCCAGAACTCCAACATCTCCCCCTCTTGTTCAAACTAAGTCTAGTCCTGGGTACTGTCACATCAGCATTGTGTGGTTTGGCATTGCTGTGCCTGAGCCCATACATGGATTTAGCACCTGGGCTTTTTAGTCTTGATCTGCTTTCTGATCTTTTCTTATTTCTACCCTTCTGCTTTTGCCTCCATTCAGCAGTGCAGAGCTAAGACTTCTAAAGTTTAGTTTGTGTTTATCCAGGATATAGAAGAGTGGAGTTTTGATCTAATCTTACGCTTCTTGGAGGTTCAGCATTATTTGCTTTGCAGAGGAAGAGAGTCTGAGCTCTTAAGACTAAAAGAAAATCCTAAACCTCTTTTTAAATCTTGAAGTGGAAGTTGTCGTTATTTCTTTTCTCTTCTTTTCTAAGACATTATCCAGCACAGCTTTTCAAATAAGATGGTGATAGGACGTTTGCTCTGAGTAGTTGTAGCTCAGAGTGTATCAGTAGCGTTTTTATGAACAGAATAATTCAGGTGAGACTTTAGAGTGTTTTGTGTTAGTTTTTTTTTCATTCACAGCCAAACGATAGGTTTTACTTATTTTCTATTCTTCTGGATGGCAAATTATATCAAGATAGACAACACAGGATGTGTCTATCTATCAGTCTTTTTCTCTCTTTTACTTATTTTAATAGTAAAACATGTGACAGCACTGCAATGACAAATTAAATCCAGAAAAAATACCAAAAAAAGTGAACCTTTAACAAGAATAGGAAAACAGCAATTTACTTTTTATTGGAAAATAAAAACAAATGGATACAATACAACAGAGCTCTTTCCTTCTGTGTTCTGAGAACCTTGATTTAAAAGGGTGATAAAGTGGTGGCAAATAATGAGAAGGAAAGGAAGTGTATATTAGATTTGTATTACTGGCATAAATATGTATTTTACATCCAAAACACGGCTGTTGGCTGAATATAGAACATAACACAACATAACAGGACTATAATCAATTTTTCATGAGTAAACCAGTTCTTAATATAATAACCCTGACACTCTAATCCTGCTCCAGCCAATCTCATATAGATTATTCCTTATTGCTTGTGTCAGGTCAAAAAAGAGAGTCCAGTTGAGCACTGGATCACACCAGAAGAAAATTTCTGCCTCTTTTGGCATCCTCAGTAGAATTTTCTATGCCAGAAGAGTGGCTGGGTCTTCACATTCAGTAGACACAGGCCCAAGCTGGTCTCCAGAAACTGAGGCTGAACTGCCTTCATGTCATCCTGCTGAGAAGAATTATTTACCAGGAGTTTAGCCACTAGCCTGAAAAACGAAATTACCACCCACCTCATCTCTTTTGGGGATCTTTTTCTACTTAATTTTATGTTTATACTAAATAAAAATCTACTTTTAGACATGGTATCACAGAATTACAGAGTATGCTCAGTTGGAGCGACCCACAAGGATTGAGTCCAACTGTTACTCCTGCACAGGACCTAAGATGAGCAATGTAAAAGAAGTAGATCTAAAAGAATTTAGATCTATTGTTCAATCAGTAAAGGGCCAGGCCAGCAATATTTGCACTGTTTATACCCCCTTTGTACATTTGTAAGTGTTCAGAAAGAAAAATGTTAGAATTTGAATCTGAATTGTTTCATCAAATCATACGTCAATTTTGGCTGAGTTGGAATTCAAACCAGAAATTTTTCATTTAAATTAATCAATTTTTCCTCAGAAAGTACTGTCTGAAATATGTGTACTCTAAGGTGAGTGATTGGTCCCTCTAAAATCAATGCCAAAACTGTCATTGGCTTTATTGGCACTGGAGTATTCACTACACCCAGCTGCCCCACTCTGTGCTAATTTACTGGTTGATCTATTCCATATATTTTATTTATGGTTTTGTTTAAAAAGCTGGTATGCACCAGAAGTCCCAGAGTTTTATGTTTAGCTACTTTCTGTTTTTGAGGGCCAGTACATTTAATCATCAGTCTTAAGACAGTTTTTATCTAGTCAAATTAAAATAGGAAAGGAAGAGAAAGGAGAACTTATAAGTAATATATTTAATATACTTTAGACATAATCTTTCCAACACCTGGTGAATTAATTTGGGATTTATTTATTTGATTAATTTTCTTTTTTTTTTTTTCCTTTTTTTCCTCCTCTTCAGGGAAGACTGTCCTTCTCTCCTACAAACCAAACCAGCTCTTGTGTTTGGTGCAGACATCTGCTTCTTTAAAAGAAATTGACCCTCCTGATGTTTATGTTATGAAAAAATAAAGATTTGTTTTGTGGAAGGTTGATGTACATTCCTTGTTTCTTAGTGCCAGTCCATAGAGCCAAAACAAACTGGGATATACTGGAATATGTACTAATCCATCATTGCATCTGCTGCACACTGTGACATGATAGAGAAATGTAATTTTGGGTTCTAAATTTTCATTTCAAACATTATAGGTAAATACAGTCATAAATATGTATTAAATGGAAACAGGTCATCTCTAGGATTTAAAGAAACCAGACAGTCTGAACATATTGAGCTACCTCATAATAGAGAAATGAAGGTAAATTAAGAACAGGTGGCAATTCAGAAAGTTAAAAATAAAAAGTCATCTGAAGTTTAAACCTCTTGAGAAGGCTTTGAAAAAGCTAACAATAGAGCTCCTGTAAAACACAACAAAATAAAAATAGATGCTGTAGTTGCTGGATAAAAATAGTGTAGATTTAATGCTTCTTCAAACAGATGGCTGTAAAACTTGAGATGACAAATTATGATTTGTTCAGCCCAAAAAGAAGTCTTTCCAAAGGCTCTGTGAATTGTGATAGCAGTGTTAGAGATGACCTTGGGATGGGTTTAGATATCTTCAAACTTTTTTTGTGAATTGAAATCTAGTATTAAAACCAAAATAAAACAGGGAAAACAAATTTAAATGTTAGAATTTAGTGTTACCTAAAAACTTTACTAAGATTCAATTTCTTGTCCTAGAAATAGTGGTAAGGGAAATAGAAGAAATCTTGTCTTTGATGCATTTTAATTCTTTCAGTGTAGTATTTTCAGTCACAGCTCACCACATTCATCATTCTCCAAAAGCAACATCCCACTCCACCAGAGAATTTAAATTTATTTTCTGCTGGTGTGTCAGTCTTGTTTCAAATATGGAGGTGGAGGAAGGAATGAAGTACCCATCCATATGCACTTTTGTTTTCAGATGTTGCTATACCAAAAAGTGCAAACCCATTTCTTGAACATAGACAAAGATACATAAACCTCTTCTGAGGATTTTCCAGAATAAATTTTCCCACCAAAATTCTGCTAACAGGCTGATAGATGGAAATAATGACCAGCAAACCATTTAATACTCCCTACACCAGTGCTTTGCCAATGGCCTTGAAATGTAACAAGGATTCCCTGAGAAACTGCACAAATTATGGATGTCATTTACTTTGTGCTGCTCCAGCCATATTCTGCTGCCAACCCAGGATGATTTAATAGTTGTGTGAGACTGAAAAAATTCAGTCCTAAATGTTATCTGTAAGTTGATAAGTAAATAAAATATGTTCAGGTGTCTGTTTCATTAAAAGAAAAACAAAAAACAAACAAAACAAAAAAAAACCCAAAAAACCAAAAAACAAACAAAAAAAAACAAATGAAAAAAAACCCACCACCACCATCAACAAAAACCCCAACAAAACAACTAACACTTGTAAAATTAACATCTGCCATGTATGGATTTCTTTATTTTCCAGTTAAATAAGTTGCAATAATGATTGTGTATATATGAACAGCTTAATGTTTCTATAGTAACTATCTTTTTGCAGAAAGCTTTAAAAGCATTAATTATTATTAATAATATCTATTATTCTTGTGCCCAAGGAATAACCAATCTCATGGTGTCCAACAAGTTAAAAACTGAATTATTGACACTGTGCTAGGATGAGGACCAGGAAATCCTTAAACATTCTGGATAGATGGTCTGTATTATACCTGAATTTTACCTTTTTTGGGTGTTGATAGAATAAGAAGGGTGTTAATTAACTTGGGAAATGATTCGTCTCTGCTGTAGCAGGCTCTGACAGTTTGTAGCAGCACCTCCCTCTTTTTGCCCCCTCTATGCTCAGCATTTGTGTCTCCATTCGGGTGAAAAATAACAAAGGAATCAGGTGCTGTAATATATCTCACAGGCCTGAATTTAGTGCAAATTGAAGAGACAAGGTAAGAAGTGAAAAGAGTAAGGTAAATCAGATGAAATAAATGGATCTGTGAGACCAGAGGAGGGACGGTCTGGAAGAAACCATCATTCAGCACAAAGTCCCAAGAAAATTGTTCCTTATCAGCTTCCCATTTGTCCTTCCTTGGCTGTGAAATTTGATTCTGCTTTCTGAGTCACATCCAGTAAATACCTTGATGCCCTTTTTCTATTTGTTCACACCACTAACTGGAATGGAAAAGGCATCATGGTAGAAAATGAATTGCCAGTGGGACAGAATTTGGGCTATAATATATCACACATGTGCCTTGTCTTGTTCACTAAGCTGCAGTATTGCCCTGAGATTTGAATGTCTGAAATTAAAACTCTGCCAGTGTATACTTTGCTTTTTCTATTTTAAGAACATGTGGAGAAATGATTTTCATAAGCAACTGCTTGTCAGTGGCAGCCATCCAGCTGCCATAAGAAACAGAAGACAATGTATTTTCAGAACATGAAAATGGCTGTGCTAATGAGTCAGGCAGAAGTTTCATCTTTGGATCCATATTGTGTCTCTGTGGTCAAAATCAGATGCCAAAGGAATGGTATAACGGGAAAATATGTCATGTTGTCCTCACACTGCTAAATGTTTCAGTACATCAGGGAAAATTCTCTTGCATGACCACAGGAGCAGCTTCAGCATGCAGTTCCTTAAAATCCCCCCACTAGTATTTCAGTCAAATGTTCTGTGAGAAAATATCCTCATGATCCATTTAAATGTACTCCCTGTCCAGGCAGCCACATAAAAGTAGGATTCCTTGCTTTTAAATATAAATTGTGAATGAGAGTTCAGTGTGAGATATTCTTCCTAAAAGGGGAATTTTTGTTCTAACTGACCTGAGGTTAGTGCATTTATTTTCTGGATAAATGTACAGTCAAGTGCTGACGAAAAATGTCTCCCTTTCAGATGGTTTATAAGTGGTGGGTGAACTTGTACAGCCCAATTTCAAATCCACTCCAGCTTTACTGTGTGGCTCATATTTTGTTTGATCTAGACTGTAAAGAAAGGGACAGAAAGGTTGTGAGCTGAATCATGCCTGGTCACTGAGTCTGCTCACCTTTGGGGACAAGGATAAGACACAGGTCACTTCCCTGAGTCTGCTGACTCCTATATCTGCCCTGTTTGATGGCCAGGTAAAAAGCAGCTGCCATGGCAGCCAAAGTTGGTCTGGTTATAAAACCAGGCATTGACATTCTGCTCACTTTTTTCTAATCCTATGACTGGGATAAAGCAGTAAAGTTCAGTGAAGAAATTGTGATCTAGAGGAATCAGTGGGAATTTCATCACTAACTTAGATAGTGACTGAATTTCACTCTATTTTCTTGACAGGGCTTGTGTCTGTGTTTAGCCTATATGAAAAGGTAAAGCCTGGCTCCTGCTAGTTATACCTGAGTTTGAGTCTGGCTGAGGAAAGCCTGGAATTGAGTGAGCATAAGGAGCCTCTTTGTTTCCCTCCCCATGAACAGTGTTGAGTTCCCTAACAGGGATCACAGGGTTTGGCATGCTTGGTGTGTTGCTCCTGTTCTTTGAATCCTTGGATGAAACTATTGTTTCTGCCTGTGTATAATTACACAAATCCATTTGACTAAGTGCTTTGCTATTGAAGGATCTTAGGAGTCTATCACAATTGATTCAACTGGAAGAAGGACAGTTTTATGAAATTATACCCTGGGTTAGAAAAGTGACTGGTGAATATAGGTTATAAATTTAGCTTCCTTTTTTCATGCAATAAGTAAATAATCACACAGAAATCACAGCCATGGTAGCACTTCAGTGACATTTTCTTTATGGTTCAATAGTTAAAGGTGAATCTGTTGTTTTGCAAAGGAAAAGGAACTGGCAAGTGAAGGTACAGCATCCTCTGTGTTCCCTTGGGTTACTAGCAACACATATGGTGATCCTAATTCTGGTCACTCTCAGCTTCTCTTCTTGCTCTCAAATCTCCTGGGTGGAATTCCAAACTCTTGATGTGGCACAGCTCATCACGTCCTTTCTCAGGGTTTGTTAATCACGTGCCTCTTTACTGGCTGAGCTCCACTCTTTGTCAGTGTCACTGATCAAACTCCCAGAGAGGAGAAACAGCAACTGAAACTCAGCCAAATATGGAGAAAATAATTTCATGGAATAAGATATGAAAGGTGAAAAGACAAATGTAGGCAGGTGGCATCACTACAGAAAAAATCTGTCTGTTTGGGCAGGGACATGAAAGTCTTAAAATTCTCATGGGTAGACAGCACAGTTTTACACATCTTAACTCACATCCTCTGTGTAGGCAAATAAGGAATAATTTCATGTAAGAAGTTTCCACTAACACTCTCTGGGTCTGGGTTCTCTCATCCCCTTCTTCTGACTCCCATGTTGGTTCATGTCTCCTACTATCAGAGGAGTCAAATCAAATTTCTTCTGAAAAAAAAAAATCTGAAAAAGATATGGAAAGCTCTGCAATGAGGAATTTCCATGTTAACTTGGTGTTTTCAGACCTCTGTTTCATACAGCCATAACCAATAGCCCATTCCATTTTGCATGGATTTTATTTATGTGCAATTCAGCCATTATTAGCCACGCCAGGCTACCGATTAAAAACAAAGAACCAATAGCATAGAATGGGAGAGCCTGAACTAGGAAAGAAAAATAAAACTCCCAGAAGCAGCACAAAAGCAATTTTTCTGCATTAAGAGCTTGTCACAGGAAGGGAAAATCCACCCAAGGAGAACATTGATGTGAATAGAGCTTAACCATTCCTGAACCAGTTAGCCCCTGAACTTAGGGGGAAATGCAGCTTGCAGGATGTGAACTGGTGTTACCAGCTAGCTGGACAAACTAGTCCAGGAGATCCCCAAATACACCCCAAGGAAAACTGCTTGAGACAGAACTTTGATTAGTGTGTCCATGATGAAGCCTCTCCCTTGTGAATCCACCCTTAGGGGGAAGGAAGCACCCAAGACTTATAAATGCTCGGGATCTAAAGGAATAACAAAAGTCACAGGATCTGATCTGCAAAAACTCACCAAGTTTTAGTAAAAAAATTACATAATTGGCATGGCTACGGCTATGTTAGTCCCTAAGCTAGCCTATCTATACCTGTGAGGGGGTTTCGGAGAAAGGGGAGGGAGAGAAGAAGAGATGAGTTAAAGGAAGGGAGAGAGAGAAAGCAAGAGAAAAAAACAGAGAGCAAAAGAGATCAGCATTCATGGTTCCAGTGTCAATCCAGCTGATGGTGATCTCATTCCTGGTTCAAGCCTCCATCCAGATGGGATTTCCAGCGTCCTGGAAGCACTGCCTGGGCTTGACAGGGGTCCTTTGCATGGAAGGTTTTCCCTGCCCTGGAGACAGGTTTCTTGCTTTCTATGCAACTTTGTTGTCATGCACAGTCTGCTCTTTCAGACCTTTCTGGAGATGGGTCAGAGGCACTGGAGCTCTTGAGTGGAGTTGATTCTGCCTTGCCGTCCACGCTCTTTCCTGGCTTCTTTGCTGCCCTTTTGGTGTCCTGTGTTGTGCTTCTTTCCAGGGACTAGAAAGAAGGATGTTTGTCCCTGAAAAGTGCTGTCCTCCCTCTGCGTGGGCCCCTTCTCCAGTCACAATTTCTCTTGTTATGCTGCTCCCAGCAGTGCTGGGTTACTCCCAGCAGCTCTTGTGTGTTATTACCAAGGCTGACTCCACGGCCATGCAGCTGTGGCTGTTTGAGACACACACACTGGCCTCCCCTCTCCTGGGATCTGTACCTGTGCTGCTGCTGTGGGATGCTGAGCAGGATGAGGGCCACCCAGATCTCTTAAGAAGGCTAATAGTAATTTTATTAGGAACCCATTCCTTTTTATACACTGTCCTGACACAGGTGGACCTGATTGGTCATTCAATCAACACACCATCACCCCTGGCTAATTAAGAAAACACCCTTTGGTAAACGCCTTATGAGAAAACAACTGTTCAAAACACCAGCTGCAAGATTGTTTTGGATTCTTTCTCTCAGCCTTCTCAAAACTCCCCAGAACAATTCCTAGGAGAGTTTATCTGTTTCTCTCTCTCTGATCAGGTTGCCGTATCCACAGTGGGAGCGATGTTGCTGGTGCACAACCTGCAGCCTGTGGAGGCCATGGTCTTGTGTGTGCCTGGGTGAGACCTGTGCCTGCTCTCCTGCAGCACTGCTCAGCCTTTGGTCTCTGTCCCCTTTCCCCTAGGACTGGTCTTGGTCTCTCTTTTCTTCCCTTTGGGACAGTTCTGCCTCACTGCCACTTTGCCCTTGAGCCTGCTCTTGATTGAGAGATTCTTTCCACTCTTCCTTAGCCTGGACAGGTGACACAAGTGAAAGACGCAACCATACAGAGGGATCTGGCCAAGCTTGAGAAGTGGAACTGCAAGAACCCAGTGAGGTTCAGCAAGTTCAAGGTCCTGCACCATGGACAGGGCAATTCAAGCGCAGTAAGAATAATACAAATATGCATCTATACAGGGACACAAATAATGCACACATATCACAGGAGCACGTTGAAATAGCACTGCCCACTTTTTCAAATCAAGAGTTCAATTTTGTTTCAGCTATCTCTGCTTTTTGACCTCCATGGAGCCATTTGGAGGAATCCATCTTGAGAATATATGTGCTCAGTCAGGTCCAATATCTGTTTTCTGTCTGTGGCACTAGCCAGTAGCAAACCCTGGGAGTTTGGGCATGAGAAAAAAAGTGGTATTCCCTGGAATGCTCTCTTCATCTGCTACGTTTTCAGCTTCAGCCTCTGGTGGAACCACAGTTGATGTTTTTATACTGAAAATGACCTGCTGTTGTGGTCAGAAGAAGAGTTTCCATGGAGAAACACATGGTTAACCTTTAGTGGTTCAAGTCAACCTCTGCATAGCTGCAGGAAAATTTTAAAATCCATAATTTCAGTCTCAATCTACTCTGGCACATCAGTTCTTCAATGACTATTCCCTCACTCAGAAGATCCTTAGTGTGCAGATGGGAATGTTGCCCTCTAAGGGGATATCTCTCCTAGAAATAATATGAAGTGGAAGATTGCTTTATTTGGACAATGATCCAAGCAGGGATTCATTGGACCAGATGGCTGGAGCTGTGCTAGGCAGTCCAGGGTCAGTAATTATGGGGCTGGATGACGTTGCCAGTGCTGTCTATAGATGTGTTTAATTTTTTCTAATGCATATGTCCACAATAGGTTATGCAAATCACACCACTAAGCACCCGTTGTTCCTCATCAGCTTTTGGGTGAGTAACTTATGAGGTAATTGCACAGATAATAGGAATGCTGCTGCCATAGACAGAACCCCCCAATGTCCAAAATGTGGATATTGCTGCACTCTTACCAATTATAAAAAAAGCCCAGGGTAATCGAAATCGAATTTTTGATTCCACCAAATAGAACCTATGTTACTGTTACACCTGCTTAACCTCACAAAAAAAAACCAAACCCAAAAAACAAACAAACAAAAAAAAACCAAACCCAAAAAACTTTTCTTCATTTAGTTATATTGTGCCAGGTATTATGTCTAACAAAGTTGGGTTTTTTTTGTGTACTTTTCTAAACTTGCAGTAGTTTAGGCTGTCTTGAGAAGAGGGAGTTTTATGGTCAGTCTTCAAACAAGATTATTTTTTCCCCTTTAGATTTTGAGACTACTGTTAAAAAAAGAGCATTTTAACATACCTTCTGGCATCATTCATAAAGATTTGGTTTTATGCATAGAGTGAGAATCGAGCTACACTTCAAGAAAAATTGTAATAATGCTTTTTCACATATAGAAATAATAGAAAGATGAAAATAAGATTGAAGTAAAGGAGTCAAGGAGAACAAATACTTTTCAATGTGTATATTCAGACAAAAAGTAATGAATTCAGCTAACTGGCCTCCTTTAGGGCTAGTCAAAGTTTCTTGAGTTAGAAACGATCCCCTAAAAAAAGTCAGTAACTACTAAATAAAGTTATATGGCAAAGATGAAACCAGTTAATGCCTTTGGTGTAAAAGAGGTCATCACTATAGAAAAAGACCCAAAAACCCAAAGAAAACCCACATATGTAATATATGCTTTCTGGTATTTTTCCATCCTCTAGGATTTTCAATCAATATTGTGCTATGTCACTGATGTGCCATAAAATGTCATAATTTTATTGATCTAATGTCAGGTCAATGGCATAAGAAAGATTTGAAATGACAACTGGAGTAGAGGGATTGTTAAATTTAAACTGATATGTTTGCCTTCCTGTCAAAACAGTGTACGATCCTTCAGCTCATCAGGCACCTGCCTGAGCCAAGCTGACTTCAAACAGCAACGCTTCGATCAATATTTTTGGAAACAAGCTCTATTGTTCCTTTGAGGCTTTCGGTTCTGTTTTCTCCCTGTCACACTCTCTTCAAATCTAAATACCAGGTTATGAAGATACTTATTTCACCTCAGCATGGCCTTTGAGCATGTTGATGTTCCTAATCTGCAGTTTAGCTCACCAGCAAATAAACTGAACAGGTAAGGCTGCTAAGGAGATTTCATTTGAGTAGAGTTTGAGTAAAATTTTTCTCAGTGTATCAGTTTGTAAGAAATTAATCACATTTGCATGGTATTTGCTTGTGATCATCTAGCAACATTCTACATAGCAGAGATTTTTGTTCTCTTTGAGTTTCTTTATTCTGCTCCCACCAAAACATATTTTCTCAGATGCATTGGTTGGATTCTCCTCTATAATCTGCTTTGTGGAAAAATCATCCTCAGGCCTTCCAATGGTGGAAAAAAGGTGTAAACTCTTGTGTCAGCCAATAACAAAATAAGCTAAGAAAGCACAGTTCATTTCCCATTTTAATTTTGTCTTCAAATGTCATCATAGGAAGAAAGAATGGAAAATAAACATCTTCATTTTGACATTTTTTACTGAAGTGTTTCCATTAGTATTTAAAATAGTTTTATCTGAAAACACATCGACACTCATTTTTAAAAGATATCCAAAGAGAAAATATTTAACTTTGTCTGGGAAAAAAGTGTTCCAACTTACTTTAAATTTGCTAAGAAAACAAAGAAAAAAAATTATCAGTGTAACTCATATTTTGTTTTTTTTTTTCAAGGCAACTAGTAAAAAAGAAAAATCTACACACATTTGTCATATGCTTGAAAAAATGAGAAACTCGCTCAGGTTGCTTCTCTTTAGCTCAAAACAATCTTTGAGACCATCAACCTCGTGAGGTTATTTCTTTCACCAAGGCATCTCTAAGGTCTTTATAAGCCAGTTCACCTTGTTAATGAACTACAAAAAATAACTTTTCCAGAGAACAACCATCACATTTCAGGCTTGAAGTACAGAAAAACTCTTTGGAGTGCAGAAAATAGCAGCCAGACTTGTGAGAATTTGTACTTGTAATTCTTTCTTTCAGTGAAGCTCACCTGGCAGACTTTCTTGTGTCCAGCAATGTGGCTGAGCTTCAGGTTTTCCCTCGAATGTAATGTCAAAATAACCCAGAAACATGATGGCAAAATGAGTTTTGTTTTCTTAGGAACAACTGAAAACCTTTCTTCTGTTAAATGAAAGCATGGAAAAGGAATTAAAAATACTTGTGTGTTTGGGGATTGTCCAGAGTGAGAACAGAATCACAGACTCACAGACTGATTTGGGTTGGTATGGAGCATAAAAATCATCTTGTTCCAAACCCCTTCCATGGTCAGGGGCAACTTGAACTAGACCAGGTTGCTCCAAACCCTATCCAACCTGGCCTTGAATAATTCCAGGCATGGGTCAGAAGCTTCTTCTGAAATTATCTTTTTTAATTCCTTAATTTTCAAATGAAATAGTAAAAAAAGGCTCTAGGGCAGTATTGATTGAAAGTGCTTAATTAATAACCTGAGATGAGAAGGAAAATACTGCCAATTTCCAGGCAGGAATAATTTTGAAGTGATGCAAGAACTGGTTCAGGAACTGGTTCTAAGAGGCTTCACAGAACAAGGTTACACTGTGCCAGCAGCTCTCACTGTGGGCACTTGTGAGAGACAGGGAAGTAAAAGCAGCCTTGCATATCCCAAGGGGCATAATTAATGTCACTTTCCATCAGGGAGCAGCTGGCACAGGGAGTTGTTCTCCCATCAGAGATGCTGTTGCTTTTCCTCCTGTGTGTGTCCCTGTGCTGTGGCTGATCCAACACTGCTTCCACTCCTGGGTGAGGAAGCAGGGAGCAGCTTGGATGATAATGGACATGTTCTGTGAGAATCTGACATTGAGGGGTTTGTGGTAGGACTACAGCAGGAATTTGGATGAGTTTTGGAAGAGAAGTAACTCTTTTCTGTACTTGAAACTACCCTTTAACTTCCAAAGCTGTAAATCAATTCTTCCAAGTCTTATTTTTGGAGGAATACTTGACAGTGCGCCAGAATTATGACTTACATCCAGCAGCACCTCATCTCTCCTACATGAGAATTGGGAAAGTTTGTGTCTTAGCAAGGTGTGTGTTGTATTTCTGTTTGAAAGAGATCTTGATGTTATTTATAACACTGAAAGCCTAGAACAAAAATAGACCAAATAAATCACTTATACGAAACGAAATAAAACACTTACATAAAAGTCTTTTGATGTATTATATAAGGGCTTTTCCTCAATTTCTAATTCTAAAACTAGAGGCACATGTACTTGTGCTCTTTTATTTTGTTTCTAGCTTTCCCCAGTCACTCCCTGTTTTCATGATACATTTTCTAAAGGCTTGTGATGACAGGCACTTATAGCAAAAGCATTGCTCATCCGAGAAAACAAAGCTTAGCTGAATTCTCCTACAAAGTCCCTCTGCATGTGGCCTCAGTTCTAGCAGCAGCAAAATGAAAATGAGAAGTAGATAACAACAATTAGAAATGTGGTGAAAAATCTTGAGATAGCACTCAGACTTCAGTTTTCAGCTATAAACAAAAAATATCAGCAGAGAAAATATGAGTGCATGTATCTGGCGGAAAAAAATCCAAAAACAAACCATCCCTGGAATAAAGAGGAACAGGGTCAAAATAAGAGGGGGGATATGGAAGATGTTTGCCAGGATAGGAAAAGAGTGAGAATGAATTAACTGCGCAGGGAGCTTGTTTCACCCAGGAGATGGGACAAAATAATCCTGAGGGGCAGAAAATGTTGTATTTTGTATAACTGGCAGAGCTGAAGAGGATTCTTCCTAACCCAGCAGTGTGAAGCCCTTCCTGAGTTAGGAGCTCTGGGAAGCAGGTCCAGACTGTCAGGAAGGACCCAGAATGGGATAAACAGCGGCCACAGGAACAGGGACCCAGAGGGACTTTGTGACTGCGACTTTGTGGTCAAGGCTGGGTGAGCAGATTGCTGGGGACAAATGAAGAATGATGGATGCTGTGCCAGAAGAGGGGACAGAAGGCACAGGAAGGAGAATGGCTGGAGGAAGGCTTCAGGAGGAGGTCCAGGCCATGGTCTCAGTTGGCTGGTTTACAACCCAAACCCTGCCAGTCAGGTGCTTTGGTGTCTGTAAACTTTTTCTGAACAGTAAATCCTTGCCTGAGGCATATTGCCCAATAAACATATTGCAGCAGAGAATTAATTAGTAGAAAATTATGGGATGTTTAACAACTCAGCTTTAAAATAAGTCCCATTGCCATTTTAACAGGAAAATGAGAAAGGGTTCCATCCAGTCAGATCAAAGATCTACTGAATTCACTGTCCTGTCTCTGGCAGTAGACAGTACTGGATGTGTAGGAGGAGCAGACCCCTTCACTTGGTGACACAGGAGCATGCAGACCTTCATTCAGTTGCCCCCACACAGAGGTGCTTAGGTTTTTAAGGTTCCTGCTTGGCCCTTGACTGCTGCTACAGAAAGCACAGACACGTGGGAGCCATCCAGGTAGCAAACACTGCAGGTGCCTGTGTGCGGGAATGGAACTGAGACACTGAGCTCTTTCAAGTCAGCTGACAGGACCTTCCTTGATAGCAGTGAGGATCTGAGGGGGCTGGTTCAGATGGAGACTCCACAGAGCATCAGAAACAGGTCAGGATCGTGTACATATGAACATTTTATTCACTGCTGTTTATTATTATCCAGGAGTTTCTGTCTCAAGCAGAAATTCAATGCCAGTGAACCTCACAAGTCATCATCAACTTGGGCACAATTGAGTTAGCATGACTTAATGAGTTGGGTCTCATCAGCTGGACTGTGCTAATTGAGTGCCTGCATAGAGCCTGCACAAATAAAATGCATTAGCCTAAGGGTTAGGGACAGGGATTTAAGACTCTGTATCTTATTTTGCATTTGGGAAAAAGCAAAAATGCAGAAAGGTGAGATAATGCAGCTCCCCTGATGAGAACCTATCACTCACTAAGCCAAGGCTGCACACTCCTACTGGATTATAGATGTGTCTCTTTCCTTCAGGGGAGTACATTCCTTTCATTTTTTAAAACAAATGAATCATTGAAAATTTATTCAAAGCATGGTTGTGGCTCTTTGTATCTTTCTGATGTAGACAATGTCTATCCCTGTGTGCACTGTACCCTCAGGAATAAATAAACGACTTACATGTTTGTAGGATTAAGGCTTTGGAGCACATTTTTGAAAGAATGAATGTCAAATTGCTTTGATGGTTCATGTAAACATGAGAGCTATATTTAAAAAAAACCTTCAAAGTTGTTAAACCATCCCTTCTATTCCTCCCAAGTGAATGTGATCAGTTTAAACAAAAAAACAAAACCAGTTTAAACCAAACATGTCGATTAAAGGCTAAGTAATCCTTACAGAGATGAACTTGGTGCTTCTGCTTTTGAAGCTTATGGCAAAGCAAATTTGGAGAGTTCTACTTTTTGCCTGTGTTTTTTGTGGTGCTTGTCTGTCCACCCATTTCCGTCACACTTCCACCTTAACTGCTGGTGAATAACCAAGTCCTGCAATGCAGAATTAACTGTTTGGAGTCTTACCAGATATATCAGAGTTCAAAGGGAATATTTTGTGAAGAAGAATACATGGAAATGTATTGTAAATGCAGGTCCACCAACGAGGGGAGAGAATGATGCATTTGACTCCATGTTTTCAGAAGGCTAATTTATTACTTTATTGTAATATATTATATTAAAGAATACTATACTGTATTATACTAAAGAATACAGAAAGGATTCTTACAGAAGGCTAAAAAGATAATAATGAAAACTCGTGACTCTTTCCAGAGTCCCTCTTTCCAGAGTCCCAATCAGGGCACAGGCTGGCCCTGATTGGCCAAAGAGTGAAAACAACTCACAGCAGAATCCAATGGAACAATCACCTGTGGGTAAACAATCCCCAAACAAATTCCACATGAGCACAACACAGGAGAAGCAAATGAGATAAGAATTGCTTTCCTTTTCTCTGAGATCTCTCTTGCTGCGTTTCAGCTTCCCAGGTGAAAAACCCTGGGCGAAGGAGTTTTTTCAGAGATTGTGATTGCCACATAAATTTAGCTGCTTTGCAGGTGCTATGACAGGTTCATACGATGAGATCTGCAGGACATGTCTTGGTAGATAGCTCTGGCACTACCTGATGCTTGTGAGGAAAACATCATAAAAGCTGCAGAAACAAGATGACCATGACAAGGAAGATGGGGAAATATTCCTACACCTACTTGTTATGCAGAAGTTTAGTTTTGAGCTGGAATGTGAGAGATTACTTCCCTTTTTAAAGCACTTTAATATCCTTATTATAAGTACTGACATTCACCTTTTTCCAAATAAACATTCACTTTTCTTATCTTTGCTTGCAGGATTCTACAATGTTCAAGATTTAAAAGCATTCTGTATTTTAAAAAGGCAGGAGGAAAACAAGAGGTCAAAAGACAATAGCAAAAGAAATATTTAATGAACATTCTAACTCATGGGCTACTGCTTGTAGTGTTTAAGAGAATATAGATATTTTCTAATACTGCAATGTATACCATGTAAGTTTTGTTTAATTTGTGTCACAAATAATTTTTATTTTATTTACAAAACATCATCTTGCAGAAACTTATTGGCCAGCATAGAAAAAATGTATTACAGGAGAAATATGCTGCTCTACTCAGAAAATGATAACGCATATTTATTTAGAATGTGTGCTGGGAATAGTATTCATTTTTGAAAATTACTTCTAGATTTTGACATCTTCAGAGTATGCGTGTATGTGTGTGTGTGTGTGTGTGTGTAGATTATTTTATTTTTGATCCAACGTTTCTAAATCAATGACCATTGAACATCTCAAAAATTATTTTAATGGAGATATTTATGTGCATATCTTAGTATGTCTACATAATTTACCTGTTTAAAAAAAGCTGATTGGAAAATGAAAGTTTTGACCAGCACTAATGGAGTTAAGTTTTAGAAACCAGAGATTTCCCTGCAGTTCCATGAAGTCAAGGACAAGAGAATAATGTTCTGAGTGGCATTATAAAAGAATTAAATAATTGGGTTGCTCAAGATTATTGATATATAAAATAATATTAAATAAATAGATAAACAGGTTTCTCTAAGGTTACAAAGGAATGAGACAGTTTAAAACCCATCAATATGGAAACAAAGACTGAACATAGAGCCAAGGCTTGTTTCCTGGGTTGGATATTCAATAGACCAATACAATATGGAATGGAATGATTCAAATAAAATATCACTCTTTTAAGCATTTACTCACAGCATTTAGTGTCCTGTGATCTCTTTCCGTAAGAAATGCAGGCAACAAAAACAACTATTAAATACATAAATTACTGAGTGCAGTCTACCTCTTCCAGATTGACATGAGGTTAAATGAGTTATTTGCATATTCTGTCAGTAGAAGCACTCAAATAAACCACATATAGAGAGAGGCTGATGCTTCTGAGAAACAGATTAATTGAAAATGCCAATTAAAAAAGTATTGAAATATTCAATTTAATGAAGCTGGGAGGAAATGGTTGGAAAACATGAATCTTTCCCCTTATTGTAGCTGAAATGTGAAAAGTAAATCAATGTAAGAGGAAAGTCTGGACACACATTGGGGTCCTGTGTGAGGGATTATTGTAGAGCAGAAAAATCAGCAGCACTTCTAAAAGGAATCAATATTTCCTTCAGTGCTGCTGTCTGTCCCAGCCTTGCCTGTGGTCTGTGTAGTTGTGTGTGGAGGCACACACAGGAGCTGGGTGCTGTGCTCAGCAGTGCAAGATTCATGAGGGCAGTGGGAGACACAGGGAAAAGCAGCTTGATTTTGTAGCCCAGTGATGCAGCGACTCCCATGGGGTTCAGTTGTCGTTCCTGATGTTGTTCACATGTTTTATTCAAAGACTATTTAATTCAGTGTTGGTAAAAGAGTTTGACACTGCCATCCCCAGAAAGGGAGTGCTAGCTGTGAGCTTCCAGAGTTACTCTGGTTTTGTTAGGAAACTCTTCATCTTTTCACCTTTAATTTTGATTTTTTAGTAGCAGTGTGGTACAGAAGGGATGAAAAGTCTTTGGTCCAGCCTGGTGCCTGTGCTGGTGTGTCCTCCTTGCTGGGAGAAGTTGTGCTTTTAATTGTTTACTGCCTCAAGGAAATTTCTTTTAGTTTTTCAGGATTTGAAAAAATAACTTAGTCTTTAACTTTTGATTTTTAACATGACCTGGATTTTCATCTTGATAAGGACTCTTTTGTAGTCAGAAGTTAACACAGAATTAACTGGGTTAATGTGGGAGGAGAAAGGAACCTTTCATCTCCCCAGGTCAGTATTGATGCTGACTGTGGTGTGGGCTCCAGTTTATGGGATTCAGATGCCAAAGTTTCCTCCTCTCCTCCACAGAGCACTTAACTCTGATGGTTTATTTTTCCCATGTGCTCGACCTGCACTAGAAAGGTCTGGATGAACCAGTTATCTTCCTTGGAGCTCTGTTGCTCGTGGTTTTCTTTGCAGTACTTTGCAGCTTTCCTCTTGCTTCTGTGTATTTTTTTCCTCTGTGTGAAGAGAGGACATTTCCTCCCAGAGAAAACAGAGTCTAGGCATGCAGAAAAATACACCTTTAACCATCAAATATATTCAAATGTAACTCAAATCAAGGACAGATTTTCCTCTCAAATACTCTTTCTCATGCTAGGAGGGATATCAGGGACCAGGACTTTTGTACCTAGTTCTCTTTCCAGCCCTTGGGACTCCATTTGGTATTCCCTTCTTCTCCCATCTTTCTCTCAGCAGTACCCAATCTCCCGTATCTTCCCTTAGGCTTTTTCTCCTTCATTGACTTTTTTTTTCCCCACAAAACAACCTTGTTCTGTGTGCTGCAGTACTTAACTTTAGCAACAGATTATCATTAAACCCAGACTAGAATTTCTTCAGGGTAATACTTCCCTCTACATGGTACTTCATGGTGCCATCCTGCATTACCACTTCTTATGACTAAAAATTTTAATTATTAATAACATCATTGCTAATATCACTTATTTCACTCTATTTGTATATCTCCAGATGGCTTTTTTACTTTATTCTCTGTTAAAACAACCCATCTCCTTTTGTAAGATTTTCTGTTTTCCACTCTCATTCATCATGATTTAGCACTAGTTACTGTGAACATATATATTCTCAAGTAAACTATCTATAATGGGATTTGGCACCCCCATCTAATTTTTATTTCAGAGCAGGGTCACTGTCAGCCACACTCTGGTCAGCTCTGATACACTGAAAATGACAACTACAACAAGGAAAGCTGTCATGATCCAACAGAGATACTATTAATAATTCAATTATAAAAACCAGAAAGAATTTAATGAGCAGAAGGGATGTGGTAAACAGGGAGACTGTAAATTAAAAAAAAAAAAAAAAAAGAGAATGTTTATATCCACTGTAAGGAACTAAACTGGTTAAAACACCAAAAATGCCTGAAAAGGAGCAAATCAGTTTGGACAGCTTGGCTAACAGTACAGTCTTATTCCATATACACTGTAGATGTTGAAAAACAAATTGGTATTTTGAAGTATGGCAGCACAGAATTAGAATTGAAAAACAGCAGAATAACATCAATGTTATGCAATTACTGTGTATCTGTGGTGGGGAAAGCAGAGTCTGGAGAGAGTTGGGGGAGCCAAGCTGCACAAGTGTAAAAAGTTTTCAGACATAATTGAACTCTGGAAAGTTGAAAGTAGAAAGACACATATTCTGGAGACAATTGTACGTGCAGAGAAAGAGAAAAGTAATGGTTCACTATATCTGTGAACAGAGAGCAGGAAAGAATGCAAACATTTTAAGAATCCATCACTAATAGGAATAAAGTTCCCTCCAAACTTCAGGATGCAATGTTTTTCTAAATAATTTCTGTACTATTCCAAGAGGAAATAGAGGGTTTCCCTTTCCCCTGCATCCACAATGGGCTTGTTAGTTTCCATTCCTTCATGACCATGGAGAGCACGTTTTTCTCTGAAAGAAAATTAATTCTAAGTCCACTGATCAATGCTGAGAGGGTTGCTGTTCATAACCTGTAAGGAAGATATTGAGCAAAAATGTTATTTATGAGTGAAGTCTTCCTTCCTTTCTGTGCCTATGTCAGAATATGTTGTCCAGAATTACATAAACTGATTTTTAATTTGTTTGCACACAGATTTCTCAGACAATCTTTAGAAGTTATGTTCAACTCCAACCATGAATGTAATATGAGATTTAAAAACAAATCATTTTGTCTTAGGAAGGAGAAGAAAACTCCTCAAGTACTGGCACCAGCAGCAAAATAATAATTTCCTTTTCTTATCAGAAAACAGAAATATGAAGGGAAAAGATGTCACAGCAATTAAAATGTTTGCATTTGTGTGTGGATAAACAGGTAGATAGACAGATAGACAGATAGATAGAGAAATAGATAGATAGATAGATAGATAGATAGATAGATAGATAGATACATAGATAGATAGATTAAAGTTATATCTAAGAATACATTAAAAAAACAGCTTGCATTTGAATGTTCAAATTCCATGAAGATAGTTTCCATCAGGAAGTTTTTTTCATCTATCCTAGACATCCCCCATCCAAAGAACAAACATTGGTTTGGCACATTTCATTAGCATGTATGTGATGAAATACCTTAGAAAAAGTTATGGCCTAGACATGAGCAAATACCGTAATTAAATATCCTGGGGCAGATTAAAATGGAAAAGTCTGGATTTAGAATCCAGGGAAGAAATGGATGTAGTACTAAATGTACTAAATGTTGGGGATTTTTTTTGCATATAGCTGTCTGGGGATGCACAAAAAAAAAAAAAATCCAACAGAGTTATTTAAGTTAATGTTTCACATCAAAATAAAGATAACTAAATAAAATTATGAAGCCAGCCTTGCACAGCTGCTGTTTGAAAAAAAAGGGTAGTGGTGTAGGAGCTGTTCCCTTAAATAAAATTTCTTTATGAAGAAATTGTACAGATGGATCCTTATGTGAAGCTGAGGAGGGGAGTGGAATATGAGACAAAGTCTCGACAGGGTTTTGTAAAATCAGGTATATATAAGGCAAAACTCGCCAGAAGAGCAGAGTTACCCCAAAAGGACTGAAGCAAGCAAAAAAGATGTCCTGTTCTGAGGGAGATAGGAGGGAGAGCCTGAGGAAGTCATCCTTCATACCATGTTGTTGCAGAGACAGAAACATTATGGTTTTATTCATGCTTTTAAACCCTTCAGGGATTTCTCTTTTTATCTCTCTTAGAGGATACTCTCCCCAGGCTTTGCAATGTATCTTTATGTTTTCTGATTCTTCTTTATGAATTAACTGAGGGTTAGCCTGTATTTTATCTTCCACCAACAATGCATGTGTATTTGAGTAAACATGTTTCCAATCCATAGTAGTCAGAGCAGTCTCAAAATTACAAAGGATGAGTGAGCTAAGGCTAAAGGCAAAAGAACTCTCAAAAATTACAACTTTCAATCTAGATCTGGAATTTATGAAAATCAGAAGAGCTTCATTTATTGCCACGTTAAGATGCCTAACTCTGGGACATGCCTCCCACATTCTGTGTTTTAAGGTTAGGTCAATGCTAACTTTCATACCAGCTACCCAGATGTTACTTCATCCCTAATTTGAATTTATATTCCTTTAAAATGGACAGAAGGAATATGGCCACAGAATCAGTGAGGGCTCCAGGCAGAGCAGAGGGTGTTTCCTGTTGCCTACCCTTATACCTGCTTACACAAATTTTCTGTCAGCCAAATTGCTTCTTCATGTTTATATCTTTCAGAAATTTATCTCATGAGTTTGATCCACTGGCCAGTTACCTTAATATCAAGTCTAGAAGGATGAATACAGTTCTATGGAGATATTTTAGAAAAATATGTTAAATTACATATTTTTAAATAGACATATATAAACCCCTTCCTGCAGAAGATATAAAATGTCCTGGTAAATATCAATACTGGTGTTAACACTGTGTGCTCAGCAGCTGAAAATCAGGCCTCTGGAAACACCTTTATTGGAAACACTCCAAAATGAAAGCATTTACCAGGGAAATGATTTTCTTAATGGGGAAAAAACCCTCAGAAGGATTGGTGCATTCCTCTACTGTTGAAATAGATTCTTCCTTTGGTGGCACAATAAAATTCAAGGTTGTCTGATAAAGTTAATGCAATAAATATAGATACATGGAGGAAAGAGGAGAGATGAGGGGTGGAGTAAGAATAGATAAAATTCAATTTCATGAATACCAATATATTTATATATACACATATCTCTACCAAATAGAAATAAAAAAGGGAATGAGTTTTGCATTTTGTTGAGTCTACTGGGGAAAAAAGACTTAACTGCATTAAGCATTAAAATAAGAATGAAATGAGGGCATTTTTCATGGTGCCAAGGCTGAGAGAGCTACAGGACACATAATACCACCTGCCAGAAACATCATTATAGTAAGGTTTTAGTGACTAAGGGGCTAAACAGTGAAACAGCCCTCAGACATCCTTCAGGAGGAGAAACAGGACAGCGAATGCCCTAAGCCCCCACTTAATGTAAATGCTGGAACTCCAAACATCCCCTCAGAATCACAGAAGAAATCAGGGTGGAAAAGACCTCTGAGATCATTGAGGTCACCCAACACCACCATGGCACTGAATGCCACATCCAGTCTTTCCTTAAACCTCTCTACAAATGGTGACTCCACCATCTCCCTGGACAGGCCATCCCAATGTGAAAAAATTCCTTCTGATGTCTGACCTAAACATCCCCTGCTGCAGCTTAAGGCTCTGTCCTGTTATCCTATCACTGATTGCCAAGGAGCAGAGCCCAGCTCCCACCCCCAGATTTTGTATCTGCAGAGCACCTTTGAGCTGGAAATCACAGGACTGATTTTACTCAGGTCACATCCTCTGTCCCTGAGCTGTGATGTCTCTACACACCGTCAATCTTGTTGTCTCCAGGCTGATACATTCACAGTCACCTGCATGTGTCTCTCTGTGTGAGCTACTGCTTTCTGACTAAACACAATCAGCAAAAATAGAAATTTCTATTCATCCCACCTCCGTGGGACCACAGAAAAACCCTGACATTTGTCTGTAAGCTCTATTGTACGCCTGGCCAGAACAATTCAGATTCACCAAAGACTTTGTGTGGGCCTGCTGTGTCCCCTCAGGACAGTCAGGGTCTGCCACTGACATCTTCAGGTGTCAGCTAAACTTCAGTCTTGGAGCTCAAGGCAGGGCTGGACATCTCATCCACATCCCACAGCACCACTAACACATTGTGATACAAAAATACATTGTCTTATCTCTTGCACAAAATCTTTCCTTGTTCTAGGAAACTTGGCCTTAGTAATAAAGATAACAGGCAAGTCAGTGTCTCTGCTGATTGTCGATATTTATTAGATTTTGCAGAAACACACACTAAATTTTATCCTCCATAAGCCCAGGCTCGACTTAATCAAAGTTTAGCACGATCTCAAGGCTCCCTTCTGATTCTGTCAGTCAGTGAAATCTTTTTTATCTGATTTTTTCAGTCTTTTGCTCTGTTCCACGATTGGGCTGGGCAGGATGAGGGTTGGGGCAAATGCCTGGGGGGTTTCTGGGGCAAATGCTTGGGGGGTTTCTGGGGCAAATGCCTTGGGGGAATTTTCTGGGGCAAATGCTTGGGGGTTTCTAAGGCAAAGCAAGAGATCTAATCCCCTCAGGGCCAGGCAGGGCTCTGTCACTGGGGATGGGCCAGAGGGGCTCAGGGCTCTCTGAGGTGGCATTGAGGGTTTGTCTGATTTGCCAAGGGACCCCGTGGGAGCTCCTGTGTGTAATTCAGTGTTGTAATGCCCAGAACACACCGAGCAGGGGGTGAAGATGGAGTCTGGGGTTTGTCAACCTCATGATGTGGCTCTGGTGGCTGTGACATCGCAGAGAACAGGTCACAGTGGGAGCCAACACCAGACAGCTCCTGCCTCATGCTCCCTCTCCCTGCTGGCCCCCTTTCCCCGCACCTGTCACAGGCCATGGCTGCTGCGATCGGGTTCCTGGTGGCCACACTGGCCACGCTGCCCAGGCTGACACACGACCCGCAGGCCGACGCGGCCACGGCACAACAGATGCAGCAGAGAAAGGAGTTCCTTCACCAGGAGATGACACGGCTGTGGCAGGAGGTTGAGCAGATGACATCCCTGGAAGGAGCCCTTGTCCATTATGTGTTTAAGAACTGGCTGTTTTGGGCCACTGCAGCGGCCATGCTGGCAGAGGTCTGCTGGCTGGCCTGGCAAAGGAAGCTTGCCTTCAGCAGCAAGGGCGATAACAAGAGGAAACGAAACCTCAACAGAGCATGCAGTGCTGCCAGGATTTTGGCTCAATCCACCCCATTACCAGTGCAGGATCTGCCTGAGCCGTGCAGGAATCTGAAGCAGCTGGTGCGTGACCTCCTGTATGTCAGCCGAGAGTTTTCCAGGAGGACTTTCATGCCACAGATTTACCCAGACAGAGGAATGGATGGCGGCCATGAATCCTGGAGTATCATTGAGCACAGAATCTTCTACCAGCTGCTTGTATTCCTGAGGCCACCCCCTGGTCACTCTTTTATCCTGGAGCCTGACACTGTGAGGCAGCACCCAGACAGGTGCTCTGACATCCGTGTGGTGCTGGAGTGCACGTGCTCCATGGAGCGTGTGTTGGGATATTCCTTGTGCTTTGTCCATCGCCGGGGCAAGAAGGTGCTGCAGGATCACAAATCACTGGTCCTAGAAACCCTCTGCACAGGCTTCTACTTGAATGTGGAGCAAATCTCCAGCTGGGTGCAAAACTTGCTGTGCTCATCCTGGCTGCGTTTGCCTCAGTGGCCACGCTGGCGCCTGACGCTGCTGCCCTGCTCCCGCTCCTGCAAGTTCCTGGTGAGCAGCCCCTCCAAGGAGCAGAGCTGCACTGAGATGTTCTTTGCAGTGCATGAAGGCAGAACAGGCAACTTCGTCGTCCTGGAGTAGGCAGCAGCTTCCCCGTGGATCATCTCGAGTGCCATCATGCAGCTTGTGCAGGACAAGCCTCTTTCGCAGCATGGGCTTGGGAAGGACAGGTCCTGCTGTCCACCCGGATGGTCTGTGACAGGATGCCTCACATGGGGAAGTGAGGGAAGGGCTGTGCATCTGGTCTGCCTAAACTCTAATAAAGGAGCAAAATTAAAATTTTTTTTTCTTTTGACAAAGACAAGAATTTTAGCACTTTTATGGAACGTTTAAAATGCAGTGACTTGTGGTCACCACCTGTTGCAGTGTTGTTGAGGGCCCCCAGGATGAGGTGAGAGATGACAATTGACTCCAAGTTCTCAGAAGGCTGATTCATTATTTTATGAAATTATATTATATTAAAAGAAAATGATATACTAAAACTACACTAAAAAAGAGAAAGGAGACATCAGAAGGCTGGAAAAGAATGAATAATAAAAGCTCATGACAGACTCAGAGAGTCTGACACAGCTGGCTGTGATTGGACATTAAATTAAAACAATTCACATGCTGGGTAAACAATTCTCCAAATCACATTCCAAAGTAGCAAAACATGGAGAAGCTTCCCAGCTTCTCAGGAGAAAAAATCCTGGTGAAGGGTTTTTTCATAAAATATCACAGTGACAGTGACTTCTCTGCACAAAACTGGTATATAACTGTCAAAATAAACCACTAATTAACAAACAGTTAAATGCTGGTTGAGATTTTCCTTCAGTTCAGCACAAAAATGGAATTCTGCTTTGTAGACTCATAATATTTCCAGCTTCTGTTTTATTTACTTCCTAACTTTATAAAAACTTTCAGGTGATTTTGCCCATACGTAGGGAATAAGGGAATACCCCAAATAAAGCCCATAAATCACTGAATACTTGTTTCACACATTGGTCTAGACTTGAACAGTAAGCAGAATAATCCATGCCTGAAGGACTGGAAGCTGAGAGATCACTGCTGAGAGATCATTTCTTCCCCTGTGCAGATGGGCAAAGGGACTTTTGCCACAGTCATCATAATACAATTGGGGTGCATCATAATGCAGTTGATCTGGGGCTTAAATGCCCAGTTGAAGTCTTGTCTATGAAGCATCTGTTTTTTTCTCTAAATGAATTAATGTATAATTTCATCCGTTGTAAAGAGTAATAAAGCTCAGCCCTTGCAGAGTGAGTTAGGGGGTTACACCTGCTGGTAGCACTGGCATATCTACATATTCATGGTGAGTTCAGAGTGGAACATTCATGTAATGTCCTTACATTGCATGAGGAGCAAGCTGCCTGTCTGAAGGGATATAAATGCCTGGAGAAATTCTGCAATAAAAGTTACAGTGCAGGTTTTGGAATACCAGGCAGGATATCTCCTGAAACAAACCACAGCTGACAGATTTTCAATACCTACTGCTCTGGACAAGCCCAAAATAGCATTGTTGTGAAGTTTAAGTTCATAATTTGTCAAGCAGAGTGTTTCTATAGTGGCTAGTGCAGTGCAGTTCAGATTGTGAAATCAGCGCCAGTGTGAGCCGCAAGTTTGGTGCAGAACAGGAAATTACCATACAGGAGAACTGCTTGTGGCTCAACACTGTCCAATAAAATTCTTCAGCCACCCTAGAAAGAGCACTTCAGGTGAGACTGTGGCTTCTTTCAGCATGTCATTGCAAGCCGACACACACACACACCCCCTAACTAGCATGAAACTGGATCAGGGCAGGTTTAGAGTAGATACCAGGAAAGTTTCTTCACCCAGAGGTTTCAGAATTGTGAAACATAGTGTGAGTCCTTTGATAAAATTAATGAGAAAGAAAAAGACATTTATTTCAGTAATCCAAGGATTTCTCCAAACCCAGTGACACAAAAATGCACATAACTTTTTTTTTTTTTTTGTAATGTATCTGACTGTTGCACATTTTGTTGCAGCTCTTTTATGGAGAAGGGAAAATGTTAATGAGATTTCAAATACTTATGCATGAATTCTTTAATTTGTGTTCTTTTACCAGTCACCTACACAGCATTTAGTCGAAAAATATCATCTTCCATGTCTGGAGAAAAAAGATTAATGTCACTTGCCTCTTAAAGAGACCTGAAAAAAAATTTTTACACTTAATTTCTTCATAGGAAGCAAAAGCAGCAGCCTAGCACCAATGGAAAGATTGTCATAGTCCAAGGAGAGTCCCCTCTGTCCACAACATCTCACAGCCGTGAGTCTTGGAACGGCAGTTCAGAGCTGGCCTACACAATGTATTAAAAATTGATTTCAGTTGAGATAAGACTGTAAAGGTGAGCATAGATCCCACTCTTGAAACTGATATAAACATTTCATTAATTATCTGCATTCTACATTTGTAATGGTAGCACCCCTGGGATAGAAGGGGACGATAGTTTCATCTGAAAATCCAAGTTCTGGCTGAGAGTATTTAAATAATGATTAACTGTGTTCATGTGGATGTTATCTGGGGACACTAAATCTCTTAGTCAGACATCCTGTGGTTTGCATGCCAGTAGTTTTCTGAGACACAGAATTAGGGGTGTGGGTGGCATTCACTGGGAAGTCCATTTACATCAGGCAATTACTTTTTGACCAAAATCACACTGCTCATTTCACTGAGACCATGTAGGTGAGTATAATTGCTTTTTTTTTATAGTCACAGCTGAATTATGTTCAAATTGCCCTCTGAAGAATGCAAGGAGTTCTTTTGGATTTTTTTTTAACATTAGATTTTTATTAGATAAACTGAGTCACATAAAAAAGTGAGTGATAAAAACTCTACCAGCTATTGAGCCACAAAGCCCAGGAATTTCCCCTTCTTCATTCATTGGCTCTGTTAATTATATAGATCTTAATTAAACAGGTCTTTGGAGATTAGTTTGAACATAGTAAGCAGACAAATATAAGGATAAATCTACCACAGGGAAAGAATCAGGCACTGGCTGTTCTGTATGGCACCTACCAAACAATAGCAAAGTGTGGAGGAAAATTTTCTTGACAAAAGGAATATAAAAAGTGTATAAAGTATAGATCAGCTGCCCAGAAATATGTATTCTGGGTTTTAAAAAAAATCAAAGAAATTGAGCCAGAAGTCATCTGCTCTTAATTCTAACTCAGTCTATGGGACTAATGTTTCTCGCTAATTAAGCCCATCTGGAATCCTGGAGTCAGAGGATAAGAAGTATGGAGCACAGGGATTCTGGCCAGGTGAATTTGGGAATTGGAAGGAGCACTGATTGCCCATTCCACAGGCCAGCAATCTGGGAATTTGGCCTGATCTGTTCTTCATGGTTTTATCTTTATTTTTGAGATTTTTTTTTCCACAGCTACAACAGCCAAACCTCAAGAAAGGAACGAAGTGCAATTATCTTCAAGTTCTTATACTGATGAGAAAAAGCTACAAGGTCATGGGGAATAGCATAGGAAGAATTATTTTGGCATGGAAAATGAAAATGTAACACAACTGCATAAGCCCTGGTAAGGCAGGTACCTGTGTTAGCATTCATAGAAGGTTTCAGAGAGTGAGGAACAATGCAAACCATTTTAATTACAGCTGGTGCATCCTGGTGGAACATTAGTTTTACATCACGAAACCCACACTTTCAAAGCGGTGAGGCTACTAAAACATTACTTTTCTGTTAATTGTGATTGCCAAGTATGATGTGAATTTCCCCTCCTAATGCAGTTTCATGCACCTTTAGGGTAGTATCTCTGTGAAAATTGACCTATAATTTGTATGAAATATTATTGTAATATCCATGTTGGAAATGGAGCATAAAATTATACTAATATGTACACGCAGGCCACATTTGCCTTTTTTCAGGGCCTTGTTTCAAGACTACTGTTTTGTCTACTAGGTTTTTTTGAAAGGAATATTTTGGAATCATTTAGTAAATATATGGAGTTCTAATTTTGATCTGAAAAAATTCAGATTACTATGACTCCATCGCTTTCCTTATATCAAAGCAAGTGTCCTAAGAATCAGACTCAGGTTATTAACTCTAGACATACAATTTTAAGACACAACTGGATTCTTCAGTTTTACCTGTGACATCTGCAAACACCAGAGTTTAAGTGTGTTACACTTTGCCCCTTTTTTTCTTTCATTTAGGACACTGAAACATTTTCTTCAGTATGGACCAGTGGAGTTTTAGGACATACCCTGTGGGCTGTTATTTGTGCGATATTTTTTAACCATAAATACAAAGTTAGAATCATAGAATCCTAGGATGGTTTGGGTTGGAAGGGAATTTAAAGATCATCTGGTTTTGAGCCCCTGCTATGGGCAGGAACACCTTCCACTATCCCAGGTTGCTCAGAACCCCATCCAACCTGGCCTGGAACACTTCCAGGGATGGAGTGTCCACAACCTCTCTGGGCAAAGAATTCTTAAATCTCTCAGTGACCAATGAGGAGAGACATTTGCTCTTGTGGGAATTCTCATCTTGTCATCTGAGCAAACTCTGAATGAGCAACTTTTATTTCTAATGTTTAGCTCCCTAAGGTTGTGTGAGATGAAGCCAAGCAGAATTGTCCAAACCCGTAGAAGTGTATAAATATTTCAGTCTAGCTGAATCTCATGAATTTCAGAGACTCTGGGATTGGTTTTGTACCTGTGTAACTTTCTGGGAGAAACTTCCTAGCATGCCATAATTGTTGTGCAAACCAGAAGTCTAACACTCTACAGCTGCTTGTAAAAAAAACTCTGATGAGGAAATAAGTTAAGTCTGAGCAATAGTTGCAAATCTCAGAGATGATATTAATTTTTGCAAGCTTGCTTAAAACTTTTATTTGCTTATATTCCTAAAAATTCAACAGAAATATAGACCCAGTGATCTCTTGAATGGTTACAATTTCCAAAGCCTTTTTCTGCCTTCAGAGAAAGTTTCTGCATATCCCAGCAAGGCTGCAATTACTCCAGCACTGCAGAAATGTGCTCATGCTAAAGAAAGAGCCTAATTATCCTCCTATTTCCAGCTTGTCTTTCTTGGTACAACACTTGAAAGGTTTGTGTCAGAGCATTGCCTGTAATCACACACGATCAGTTTGGGGCTATCTTTAGGTCTCAGCACCTGTGTTTTGTTACTGAGTTAATTTGAGGGGATGTTTTATTGTTCAGGTGTCTGCATGTTGGAACTGGAAGACTCAAGGGAGAGTATAGATGATGTCCACATTCAGTCAAGCTGGACAGGAAGTAAATATTTGCAGTAAATAATTGAATTAAGAACAAATAATGTGAATTATAATAGGAAAAGAAATTTATTTAAATAGCATAGCTCTTTGGCAATGAGAAAGACAAACTCCTCTATCAAATTGTCCCTGTGGGACTGGAGCCCAATGCTCCTTAGGGTGAAATCCTCAAGTTATGGACATTGTTTTCTGTTTAAGAAGGTTATCTATGCTCTGTGTTACCAAAATATCTTAACAATGTGTTACTCAGCACTTTTTTCCCCTGTTTCAACAATATTTAATCTTAACTTGGGCTAAATTTAGGACACTTTAAAGGAAGAAACCTTTTTCTCTGTACAAAGCAAAACTGTCACTGTAAAGTTGGAGAGCAGCTCAAACACTGACCCAGAGAAAAAATGATGCCCTGAGAGAGAATCCCAATGCATTTTTTGTCATACCTGCTTCCACATCAGATTTTAGGGTTGTCTCTAAATTTGTGATTTATCAACTGGCTTGTGACTAAGATAAACACAAAGAAAAACTTTCCGACTGCTTTTGAACTCAGACTGATCAACTCCTTCAGACCTTCAACCTTGGAGTATAAATCAGAAGAATTATAAAAAAAGAAGGATCTTTTCAGCACAGTTAGGAAATTGGTCTTCCTATATCCTTAATTTCTAGGCGTGAAAGTTTTTTAGCCTGCTTCATCATTTTAACTATTTCCATCTTTCCCCACCTCAGCATTGTTACCATATATGCAGTGCATACTTACACAAAGTATACTGAAATCAGAGGTAATTTATGAATTACATTACTGACCAAAACAGTCTCTATGGAAATCCCCCCCATGTGCAAAGCTCATCCACATAGCTGACCCCATGACAAGAATTTGGTGGACCTTTCTGAGGGTAATAGAACTTCAACTTTTACAAGTAGCCAATTGATTTTATCTCAAGTGTTTTAAATTCATGCCAACTAAATGTCAGTTGCCTGTTGAATAGCAAGTGGGACCCTTAATGGAAGTCAGTTAATCTTTGTGGTGAATTATTATTTATATAATACTCACATACTGTTAGCCTCTACACAGACACGGATTGTGAGGACAAGTCCTTGCCATACACAGTTCAGACTGAGAATCTGATTCTGCAAAATCATTCTCACATTAATTTATTGAATCAAGCAGTCTCAGGGTTAAAATTCTTCTATACATTTAAGCACACAAAAAAAATTTGTGTATATATTCAAAAGTATCATTTGAATCTATTTTTATTCCATCTCTATTTAATTCCATCTGTTTTATTCTCTCTGTTTAAAACACCTAGACAAGGTTTTGGAACACAACCTATAAATTTGTGTCTTGTAAGTCTAATACTACAATCAACTTCTTTTTTATTGGAAAAAATGAAATGGGAAAAAGCTTCTTACAGTCAAGAGAAATTACAATTACAGACATGCTTGGGCTTCACCTTGAGGGGGTTTGCACTTTAAGGAATAAAAAACATTTCTCTGGCATTCAAATAACAAAGGTGGATCCAGCACATATTGCTAAAAGGCTGAAATCCTGGATCCTTCCCCTTCCTGTTCCTATCCTACCCTATATTTCTTCCTGTCAGTAAAGGCATAGGCATATATTTCAGATGATGGCTGAAAACCAATCCCTTTAAATCAATAGGATCCTTGACACTGAATTTCAGAGGAATAGGCTTTGGCCTTGAGACTTTCAAGACAGGAATATATCATTATTTAAAGCCATCTCTGCAGAGAAAGTGGTTCAGCTGTTCTGATGTACTTGTGGCTGAACTGCCAGACAGCAGACACTGAACCCCAGAACTCTGGATTTTAGTGCATGAGCTCTCCTGCCTGAGGGAAGGAAAGCTCCTCTATTTGCTCATTGACCTATGTAGTTGGGCCTGCCAATATCAGCAGGGGAAAAAAGGCACCACAGCAGATGGGCTACAAAGGCCAGCACCAGCTTGGAGACTGTGCTGAGATGTTTTATATTTACCAGAATTGTGCTTTAAGAGGCAGAGGAGAAATGAGAACCCTGAGAACAAGCAGCCCTGCAGCCACTGCAGTTAAAGGGGGAAAGAAAGGGAAGAAGGAATTGTTGGGGGTTGTATTCCCATTTACTCCAGCACTTGTCTGCATGCCTCTCTTCCCTGGTGGGATGGGAAGAGAGCAAAGTGATGTTGCTTTACTCCCCTGGGTTCCCTGGTTTGTGAGGTCCTTCCTCCAGCTCTTACAGCTTTGTTAGAAACTGCCACACCAAAGGAACAGCTGCGGTTTCAGAGGGCACAGCATAAATGGGAGTGGTGTTGCAGGAATGGATATCTCCAAAACTATCCCTACTCAAATCTGTGTCCAGAGAAGCAGAGAATCATTCTAGTTGGAAAAGAGCTCTAAGATCATCCAGTCCAAGCCTTACCTAGCACTGCCAGGTCCAGCACTGAGCCACGTTCCTAAGCAAATACATGTGTTTTGAGCTCAAAGTAACAATCTCACTATTTCACCTAAGGCAATGCTATTTCTTTACCAGTAGTGAGGGAAATAAAATTAAATCATAAAGCTATGAAGACATTCAAGACCCTTTGGAGGGATCAAATCCACTTTGAGAATCTTTTGTGCAAACCATCTGAAGAAAGACTTTAGAGGCATTAGATAATGGGTACATATATGCTGGGGAGTGTGAATTTTTATTTGTTCATGCACATCTACACATCCAGTTCTAGACCTTTTATTCAGACTTTCACATGCAACATATTTGAGAGAGTTATTTACACAGAATATCTTTATAAAACAGTGCAATTAAGATACTCAATAGCCATTTTTAATTTTTGGATGACAACCTGCTTTCAGAAGAGGATGTTAATGTAATTAAGTGAAAGCAAAGCAGAAGGAGAGGGTACTGGAGAAATTAGAAAAGAGTAGTTTTTGTGCTATCACTGCAAAGCAAATAAAAACAGTATTTCCTTTTCATTTGTGAACAAAGAAAAATATATCTTTCCCCACTCCTGGCAGTCTAAAATGTACCTTATTTTTCAGTCCCCCTTTTGTGCTCATTTCCTTCTCTCTTTACCCCTTTGGCTTTGTGTTTTCAGCTGGGATCCATCCTACCTAGTAGGCCACTCACATATTTATAGCCTGGCAAATTGATTCATCCAGGAACCTGAAGTGTTTTCTGAGAGGCAGAAAGATTGAACACTGAGGAAAGAGACCTAGAATGGGTTATGGTGCCTAAACTGCTGCTAAGGTGGGCTTGGTAAGCTAAAAAAGTGCAGTACCACTTGTGCCATGATAAAAGTGAATATAAATCCCATAGGCTACCTTCATCTTTTTATGCATTTATCTTCTTTTTCTTTTATAAAATGTTTGTTCTTGACAATTAAAACCTTGGACTCTTTGATTTACTTCTGTTAGACTCTGTACATTCTCTGCAGTGTCATGAAATGTTCTTCTGGTCTCTGAGATTTAATGCAAAAAAACCCCTCCAATCAAAGGACTTGGTTCTTATTCTGGCTGCTGGCTGTAACTTACTGAAAGTCATAGGGCAAAGTTGGGTCTTTGAAGAAATGTTCACTAATTTAAATAAATCCAGAACATTGGAATTGTTTAACTTGGCATTAAGGGTTTCTGTCGGTTCCTTTGTTACCCAAATGGGATTGATCCTCCAGGAGGAAAGGTCAAGGCTAGGTGAGACTCTCAGTCAAGAAGCTGAAATTGGAGGGCTTTATCTGCATGTGAATAGCTTGTCTTTCACCCTTAGCTCTAATGCTTTCCATTTCCAGCTGTCTGCCCTGCAGAGATGAGCCAGCTGTTTGTGAAGACACTGCTTGAAATGAGTGCCCCAGATATAAAGATAAAACCAGCACTTGGGCTGTGTTAAAAGCCTGAACTCCAGTGGGGTCAGCAGTTGCTCCAATTGTAAATCAGTTTTCTCAGAAGCAGAAATGGGGTCAGTGAAGGGTCCCTGGGGGAGAGCAGAAAAGGGGACCACCACAGATGATTCATGGTGTGTTATCATTAAAATGGGTGATCTATGCAGAATAGAGATGAGACAGATGAATGAGATTAAATATTATGAATATTAAAGTAAGAGATAAATACACATTTATGTATATTAGAGCAGTTAGTATCACCCATTTCTAAAGAGTGTCAAAGGCTGTAACCAAGCAGTGAAAGGCTGCTGCCTTCCTTTTTGGTGAAGTATATTTGCATATTTATTTGGCAAAATCTCTTGCAAATTAATTGGGGCCTACCAGACAACACAGAGGAAATGATAATGGTGGATGCGATGAAAAAGTGAACAGACAGACATACTTGTGTAAATATATTTATACAGATGAGATTTGTCATTGTTTTGTATTGCTGAGCATTCTATAAAGAAGGAGCAAAAAACCCCTTCATATATAGATAAACCTTGCATTGTCCTTGTAGCTGTAACTTTGTGACAATGTGCTCACACATTTTTGGGATAAATGTTAGGGCTGTGTCTTGTAGGTGACAAATATGATCGAGTCTTTAGCACTAGACAAGATTTTGCTTATTTTCTGTGAAATAAGATTAGCACTGACACCAGTGAAGAGCCCAGCACAACAGCATTAACAGCAGTGAAGCTGCTTTTCTTGCAATCCTGACAATTCCCATGTCCTGCAGAGAGCAGCAGCTGCTGTGAGAATAGTGGTGAACACAATAAAGTGAAAGTATGGAATCCCCTGTATGAAAGGTGGGATATTTTCCATATTCTGATGTTTTACACACACAAAAAAAATATGCTTTGAATATATGTAAAGAGTCCTGGGAAGAATAATCTGACTGAAAAAAGGGTTGAATTTTTGGGCTGGCAGTTAATGAGGGAGTGCCCCATCCCTGGAAGTGTCCAAGGCCAGGCTGGATGGGGCTTGGAACAACCTGGGAAAGGGTAAGATGTCCCTGCCCATGGCCTTTTTCTTAGGATGGCCATAGTAATTTTTTATAACCTACTATTGTTACAAAAAAATTGAAAGAGAGTGCCCTGGGTGACATCTCCAAATAATTTAACATTTTCAGTGCTACATGATGGAATTAAAAACAAAACAAAAAACAAAACAAAGAACATCTTGAGCTTTGTAATTAGTCCCTGTAAAGGATATAAAATTGGAACTGCACCAGGTTTTAAAATATAATTATGATATGCTCTATAATTTTGAAATTCCGTTGTGAAAGTACATTTGTTGTTCCATCAGTTTTGTCACTTGTACTCCGTCTTATATATTATCATATGTGATAGAAAATAATAATATAAAAGTCCAACTTTGAAAAAGTAAAAATGGGATAAAGTACATTTCTCTCTTTCCTCCTACCTAAAAAAGTCAAAGGAAAATCAACTTTTTATTTTTGAATCATTTCCATTTTGATAGAATTGTGGCTTCAGAAAGCAAAATGGTTCTGTCAACGAATTTCACACTGGCTCTATTGCTAAATCAATCATTTGAAATTAGAAACTGCATTATGAAGGAGCCTTCAGTATGATCACACACTAATTCTGTTTGGGTTTCTGAGTTTGTTTTCTTTCTTGAAGAATTCCTCTCCCTTTGAAGGTGCAAAGTAGAAAGTGCCTGTTTCAGATGCCTTCTCCTTCATTGTTTAAGTGCATTTCTGCCTGCTTGGCCTTAAAGACAGAACTAATAATTACTCATTATTTTAATAATTTTCATGTTTTTTCAGCCATCCTACATCTGTGTTTTTCATGAAAAACACGGAGAAAAATTTTTGACTTCCCCAAGAAATAAGCAAATGACTGTTTTTCTATTATAAATATAAAATACTAATAGATAAAAATATAATTTATTATTTGGAAGTCTAATTTAAGAAACATGGTTTTGAAGTTATTAGCACTTTGGAAACTTAAAGCATAGCATTTATTTTATCTCAAACCATGATTTAGAGTGCACAATTCTTCTGAAAATCATAGTTACCAAATCAGACACCAGAAAATGAGGCACAGTGCAGAGTGAAATTTTAGTTTAAGTATTTTGACAGCTTTACAGCTGGTTTCAGGAGAGGGTTCAGCACCAAAAAAAACTTCCTGCGCAAACCTGCCCATTCTGCTCCTCATGGGAAGTGATGAGTCCTCAGGACAGGCAGAGCAGAAGCGCACCTTAGTGTCTCACCTTGGCTCCCAGCTTTGTGACTGCATGTGTGGCTTTAATAAGAATGTTGGCAGACTGTTGTGTGAGTGAAATGTTCCATCCTACAGCCTCTGAGGAATGGACACACTGACAGGCTGCCACCTGTCACTGTCCCTTCTTAAACAACATCATTCTGAGACAAGAATAAAACCCACAACTGCTGCTATGTCCATCAGAAAAGAAGGTAACTTCAAAAGTGGAGAGGAACTTAAGGTATGAGCAAAAGTCCCTGTTTCTGGCCAATGTGAAAAGAAGACAAACGGGCTTTCAGTAAAATCAGTAGGATATCGATTTTAGGACTTCTTGACTCAGCAGGTAGTGGACTTCTAAATTTTTTCTTGTCACAGAAATTTGTGAAAACAGCCTTCTTAGGTTCAGGAAAGCTTTGTGAACAACAGAGGCTGAACAAAATGGACTTGGATGTAGTGTCTAACATCACAAATCAGCTGGAGGACATGTGAGAAGAGACCAGACCACCTTAAGGGTTCTGTCATATTGCATAATCCTGGACCAGATGGGCTGCTGCTCTTACCAGAAACACATTTCTCATGTTCTCAGAGATAAACTGTTGTAATTCTGGCTAATTTGAGCCACTGTATGGGTGTGGACTTTTGATGTGGACAAAGGAGGCAAAGTCCCGTGATTGAGTCCAAGCATCTTTCATTACAAATGAAATTTGCAGCCATTTCTTGGCTAAGTTATAGCAACTCACCTTTCAGAGGGTTTGAGAGGGCAGAAAGGGAATTACCCCCTCTCAGAGGACAACAATACCTTATTGCAGTGATGCCTCAGGTTTTAGCTTTTGTATTTTTCAGATTCTGTGCTGCTTTAGTGTGTGGGTCTGGGCTTCATATTAAGGGATGGTGAGCTCTCTGCACAGAGCACGGAGACAAAACAATCCTTCTCCAGCTGGGGACCAAGGACAAATGATCCAAATCTCAGGGCCAAGAGCACAAACAACGTGGCTGGAGAGAGAAAAACAAGAAGGATGGGACTTCATGGGGTAAAGTTGTAACTGGAAAATTAACTGCAATATGCAAATGGACCAGAACTTATAAAATGTGAGACCCTGTGACTGGTTGTCCATTTTTTTGTGACCATTTTGGGTTCATCTTGGGTGTAGCCCTGGCTGGGCTCTTATGCTACCCAAGGTGTATCCATTGAGGCCTTTTAACAAATCCTTACTTTAACTCTGTCTAACCTCTGTTTTAGGTCAGCCTCCACAAGGCACCAGTAGCAAGGAAAATTGTTTGCAGGTGAATTTGAACAGAAAGAACCCATTTGTGGTGCATCCACACAGGTGAATAATCCCTCCCTCTCGTTCTGGGGCGCGTGTTGCTGTGTATTTTGTGCATCTCAGCAATGACAAATTCTCTCTGTTGCACAGCATTGAGGAATTCCCAGTTTTTTTCCCAGATTAAATAATGAGAACCAGCTCACTTGCAGTGCCCCTTTTCAGTGCACTGAGATTTGTTCAATCTTTCTTGAAACAGATAGAATAATTCTTTCAGGAAGACATTTAAGGACTCCAATGAGCTGGTTCTTATTCTAGCCTCAGTCATCTGTCCTTGCTGCTCATTATAAATGTAGTTAAAATGCTGTAGAGTCTTTATAATTTTATAGCAAATCTTTTCCTTAATGACTCAAAAATTTTCTCTCACAAGCAAAATACTCCAAATTTATCAGAATTAACCTCATTCTGTTTTGATTGGATTCATCCACTTCTCTCATTCATTTACACACTGTTGTAATTCAGCCCTATTTGCTGCAGTTGCTACTCACTACATTAGTCCAAGAAGTCAGCCAAAGTACTTTTTTTTCTTTTTACTAAATGACATATAAATAAAGCTGTGTAGTTATATATGCAGATGATCTCAGTTCTCACACCAAAGATTTATATCAAAGAGTCGAATGCATCTGTGAAAGTTCTTTTTTCCAGTGGAATTTACAGCACATAGAAGATTGTAATAAAAATTTTGCAAAAGAAAATTGAATTCTTTCTCCCTCTGAGTACATATTCCTATGGACGATATTTGCAATAGGCTCTTTTTTTCTTTTTTTTTTTTAATTCCTTCTCCAGAAGCAGTACTTCACAAAAGCATTTGTTGTTCCATTACTTTATATAGCAGTTGAGACACAATTCATGGCAATTCCTTGCCTTGCTTTTTGATATAACTCTCAATTACCAGCTTTCACAAAAATGAATATACAGTGGGTTCTCTGGCCAGCTCCTGTGGTTAGTGATCATCAAATCCAAGAACATTGCGGTGGTGAACGCTATAACAAAATCTTCAGGGTCTCATTTCTTTAACTCCATCTCTTTTTTTTTCTTTCTTTCTTTTTAGAGGTTTCCTGGGCATATTTGTTGTGTCAGCTACCTGCAATCTAAATTCAAGGACTCTTCCATTACAATAAAACCTGGTGCTAAGATTTTGTTGGAAAACCTTGAAAATGTGTTTTGATATGAGAAGATGAGGACAAGAATGAGAAGGAATTTAAATTTTTCTCAGCATATTAATTGTTCCCAGTTTTTTAAACATCCATTGAATAACATGCAAAGAGCCCTGGCAGGCTGAAATCTGATTTCTCACAGGGGCTGCTCTGTCATGCTGGGAGGGGTGTTGGTATGAAAAAGCAGAAATCTCTTCCCAAGATGGGCATGAGCTGATAGAAATACCCAGCATCTCTTTGTGATACTTCCTCCAGTTTTTTTCACAGATTGTCTCATTTCTTGGTTCATGGCTCACTGATTCTGCTCTTTCCATGGTTAATAAAGAGTAGTCCCTTATTGGAGAGCATTCATTGCTGCAATGCCCTCTTGGCTGTTTAAAGCCATTTCTGCATCTTTTCTCCCTTTGATGCTGATCTTCATGTTCCTAAATACATTTTTAGTAAAGGAACAACACCTCTGTCAACAAGCCAAGAATACCACTCGCTTTATCACATTGATCTGGAAGCTCTGGAAATATCAGTGGTTTTAGAATTAGAATTTAAGCCACCAAAAATTACTACTTTCCCTTTTTTTTTTTTTTTGTTTTTTTGCTACCCAGCATCTGTAAGCAGGCATTTGATTACAGCAAACAGGTTACTCTAAGAAAAGACAATATAACTTTGTCTCTCCCTCCCCTGAAAACTCAATGAATTGCAATGAAAAGAACTGAATTGCTTTCAGTGATGTCGGCGTTCTCACCCATGGAGATGAAATGTATTTTATTTGCAGGGATGCCCCAACAAAGCCATGAATGATGAATCTGACTCCATGTTCTCAGAAGGCTAATTTATTACTTTATAATACTTTATTATATTAAAGAATACTATAATATACTATGCTAAAGAATACAGCAAAGATATTTACTGAATGCTAAAATTATAATAAAGAAAATTCGTGACTCTTTCCAGAGTCCCGACACAGCTTGGCCCTGATTGGCCAAAGAGTGAAAACAACTCACAGCAGAATCCAATGAAACAATCACCTGTGGGTAAACAATCTCCAAACACATTCCACATGAGCGCAACACAGGAGAAGCAAATGAGATAAGAATTGTTTTCCTTTTCTCTGAGGCTTCTCAGCTTCTCAGGAGAAAATCCTGGGCAAAGGGATTTTTTCAGAGAATGTAAATGCCATAGAAATGGGCTTCAGCCTGATTTGTGGAAGGGTTTATCAGCATTTTGTGGCAGTGGTTGCTTTGGAGATTGCATCAGGGAACACCTGCTAGTTCAAATGAGGAGTGCCTGGCCTGCTCCTACCCCTGGATTCACTCTGGAGCTGTATTTAGAGATGTTCACCAAAACTCCTCCTATACACAGCCACAGGGTGAGGAAAAAATGACAGGAAATTTCTCTATTGATAAAAAATGAACTACAGAATTTCTTTCCTAGGGATCAAGAGGATGTGAGATAAATTGTGCATGCTCTATCCGATGGCAAGTCCTCTCTGGGGTGTATTTAAAGAATCCTCTGATTTCACTCCACCACCACCAGCCCTAATCGGCCCTGAGAAGTGAAGGACCAGCCACCAGTTTTGTCACAGCTCTGTCCATACTGTCCTGGCTCCTCTCTCTTCCTCCTGTACAGTAAGAGCTGAAATGAGGGATGCAGGACTCCAGGCAGCTCTCCAAAATGCAGTTTATTGTAAGATGTTACAGCAGTCCAGGTTTGTGGGTTACAGAGCCTGTGCCTACAGTTGTCAGCTCCAGCTGCAGGCAGGCCTGGAGACCCTTTGGTTTTGGTTACAATGCATTTTATACTTTTCTTTGCTGAGCATCTTAATACAGAAGAACCAATCTATACCTTAACTTTTATCTATAGCCTATCATAACTACTGTAATTACCATATTCATGTTACTATTCTCCAATCACTAAAAGTTAGTAGATTACAGTTTAAGCTAGAAGTTGTTTTTCAGTTTTCTTGCAGTGGAAAATTCTGAGACCTTTTTTCTCCTGCAACATTTGCTGACTTGTTTGCCTGGGCTATCTTTCTGCTTGGTAAAAACATCTTCTTGTTTGAGGTGGGTTTATCCTTTGCTCTAAGTCATAAAAACCTCTTCTAACTAACACACCCTTTGCCTCCTTGGTTATCCAGTAAGACGGGCTCAGCAATTCATTTCTTCTATATTAAAACTTTCTTCCATCTCTATTCCTTCTTCAGATTCTACATTCAAAAATCTTTCTGCTAAAGATGCATATCTGTGAGACTTTCTTGTCAAACTTTCATCCTCCCCAACACTGTACCCCATCCTGGCCATTCCTGCAGTGCAGGAGGGATTTTGCCAGGGTCTGTGTGGCAGCTCGTGTTCAGCAGTATGGGCACCTTGTGTGGAAACTCCTCTCTGATAGATCTTCGTACTCCTACATCCCACCCATTCCAGTGGGATCCTCATACAGGGAGCTTGGCAAGTACAGCAGGAGGAATCCTCCTCCTTCACACACCTTTCACTTCAGTTTCAGAGGAACAGAAGTGAGGAATTATAAAGACATAACACAAATCTCTCTTTACTTTAGCCTTGATAAATTCACATGACAACCTGAATGCTTTTTGATCTTCTGCTTTATGTGGAGACAGCTGAGCTTTGAAATTGCTCTGTAACTTCCAGCTTGATTTTCTGTGTGAATAAGCAACTGTCACCAATTCCACCGCTGGAAGCAAATTTCCCTGAGTAGCACTTCTTAGGCTTTGAGGAATTGAATGCTCCTGGACAATTTTCAGGTATGTCCTCATGAAGGCATCACTGAGTATCTGTAGCTACAGAGCACTTGAATAATCTTACTGGGAACACCAGTTATGTGTTGCAAATTGTGAAATAAAATTGGGTTAAAGCAGAGAAGCCAAAAAGTTAACGGAGTTGCCTACACATCTCTCAATGAATACCAGCTCTTGATGCTTTTGCAATTCTCTTTCCCATCTCTGGTTTAGTACAGACAGTGTGCCGTGTGCAGGAATGGTATTTGCAAAAAAATATCATTCCTGAAGAGAATTAGCCACTCTGCATTCTCTTTTAATTCAGTATTAGGCCACACCTCAGGAAAGTTAAGGTTTTACTTTAGTCTGATGCAAAAGAGGCATGGAGACAGTCAGAATAATTTAAAAATTAGCACAATTTGAGTAAGCAAAGGGCAGCTACAGAAAGAGCTGCTACAAAATACACCTTTTTCTAATTGCTTAAAATTAATTTTTAAATCTTATGACACTCAAAGACCTGAGTTTGTACTGCTTAATTTACATCTGAATAGAAATAGTAGCTGCAACATTAGAAAGGTATTTACCACTACCATTGCCAGTCATTGTCATGCTACAAGTTGCAGGCTCTAACACAGACATAAGGAAACCAACAAAGCAGATGGTGCAAGATAAGGAACTGATCCACGCAGACAAGCTCATATTTCCCTTTCTCTTTTCTATTTCATCCTAACTTTTCACTTTCATCCTTCTGAATTCAAGGTTTCATTTTTTTTGGTAGTAAAATCTTCAATGCTCACTTATTAAAACTGTGGTGTATATACTGCTAAGCACATCTGTCAGGGCATTATAATACAGGACAGAAACAGACTTAAGGCTTCAGTAAATCACTCTAGATCTATCAAACCTGTTAAAGCTGCTAAAGAAATTTTAAATTTATGACAATCTTGCCCTTCCATTTTAGCATTTAGTTTTCCTTCATTTAAAATAATGAAACACGATGTATGGATATAAAAAAATTCTGTATGTGTGACATATAGAATGTAATTGATGTAAATTACTGGGGGCTAATGTTGTCTGCTCTGGATCTACCAGACACAGAAGTGAAGGAGTTTGAATGCCTGCATATAACCAACCTTCACCAGGCCAGGACTCAGAAAGGAAGATGTTCCCAAATTGTCTGCAATGAAGCAGCCTTTGCTGCTCCTGCCCCATATAGGTGTTTAGAATTTTCTTCTCCCCAACTTCTTTCACTTTCTCATCCACCCTCCCCCCTAAAAAACCCCACACAGCTTCTCTCCCATCCCCTCATTTAATTTTCAAAGAATTAATAGGAAATTTTGCCCATGGGAAACTCAGTAAGGAAGTGGCCAAAGTCCTGTTTCCAAACTGGTTTAAGACCTAACCTGAGGTTCTGAGTGAGCAGCAGTTTTATTTATCTGTCTGCTGTCCAGCCATCACTGCACTGATTTACACAGCTCTGAGAGTCAATTAACTCAAGAAGGCAAACTTTCTTTTCCCCTCCTTCTGCCCCCTCCATGTTATCTTTAAGGCAGGATCTTGATTTTGGTGTATTTATCTTCATTTGACGTCCAGGCTACCTTGGTGCAATGCCTTTGTGGGAGGTCAAACAGCAGCAAAGAAGAAAATCAAAGAGAAGAGGGAAGAAAAGAAAAAGATATGCTGAGGAATAGATTGCAATAATGGGTGTGTTATAATCATTCTTGGCATGTGAGGCTTTACACTGAGGAAATGCTCAATATAATGCAGCTTCTCCTATGTAAGAAGCAAATGAAGGATGAAGCCAGAGAGAGAGAGGTTGCTAATAAATACCTTTCAAATGCTGCTGCCCCTGAGGCTGCTGCATCGACAAAGTGCTTTATACTCCCCTACAAAAGCTTAAATGAGTATAAAGATTATCAGAGTGTTTTGTAAGAAAATATAGAAAATAATTGAATTAAGTGGAGACCACTTAATGAAGGGATGAACATAAAGGCACAGCTAAAAGGAAGAGAGTAACTGTCTCTGTGAGCTGAATTTTTAAGAGAACCTCTAGCAAGGTAAAAACACAACAAAGATTTATAGTGTCTGGGAAATGTGAGTTCTTCTCCTGGATTTGTCACTGCATGTTTTTCTTGTTTTCCATCTAGGTTGTAAATGGGAATTGTCCCTTCATACTTTTGTATAACACCTGCCCATTCTTGGCCAGCATGATTCTACTACCAATATTTTATTTGCAACGTGGGTTTGGTCCACTTAATAAGAGTAGCAAACAAATCATTATTTCAGGTGATGTCCATATTAATTTGTTACTTATAGCATAGTTGTCTATTTTAAATAATTTTTAAAAAATATTTCCCTCCAAGTTTGAGATTTTTTTTTTTACTGTTATGCTCATAGACTGCCTCTGTGCCTGGAATTGGATATCATACACACCTCATTAAAGGAGAACAAGATGTGAACAATGTGAAGTACATTTTGAAATTATACACCTGTTTTTTCTTAATGTCTTTGACACTTCAAAATTTTGGGTTTAAAAAAAAAAAAAACCTCCAAAGAGAAGGCTGACAGTTTTTCCCTACTTTAATTTTAATTTTGGGTTATTTTGAGCTCAGGCACTTTTCCCACTATACCTTTAGATTTCTCTCCTCACAATGATCACAGTCAATGCCAAAGTCATTGTACTGGGAGTCTGTAGAGCAGCAAAATAATAATCCCACCATTTGCCCCAATTAAATATCTGCCTTTGGTGGATTTTTTTCCACTCCACTCACAGATGTGAAGGCCATCTGTGCTGAGTTCTTCATGTTGGCTTTGACATAGCTGTCACAGTTTAAATGTGACCAAAAAAAAAAAAAATCAGTACAAACTGTACAAATGTCTAAGGACTCTAAGTAGATCTCTGAAAAGACTGCCTTTAAATCCTCACTAATGCGGCTTCAACTCCTCTGTGCTTGCAGGCTCGAGGAAAGTTGGGTGTCTCTGCTTGTATAAAATCCTCCCCCCAATTTCTGTGTAGCAGGTAAGTCTAGGAGATGTAGGAAAAAATTCAGTGTCACATAACAGAGGAGTAGGATCTTGGCTTGGGTGCTTTCCTCTCTGCACATGTGTTAGGGATGAGCCTTGGATGTCCAGGCTGTGGAAATGAATGTCACTGCCCGTGGCTGATGGACCACTGAAAACTGCCAGAGGGAGAAGCACCAGGTCAGAGATTATCAGGTCTCTGAGCTTGTTTAAAATTAGAGTGGTGTCAAATAGATTCATTCACGATGGGTTTTTTACTTCAAAAAGGAACTTTTTCCTTTGGAGGTTTCTCTCCTGAAGAAAATGGGAAGGAGATGGGATCACCAACCCCAGCTGTTACCATTAAAACCAATCCCTCCTTCAAGCAGAATGCAGGCTACAGCAATGATCCCATCCTTGACCTTTAGGTAAGGAAACTTTTCTACTACAGCCAACAAATAACAAGCAATCATCATTCTGTGGCAATAACACTTAACGAATTGCAAAAAAAACTTCATTAAAAGTGGTTTCAAGGAATTATAGTAAAACAACTGTCAAATTTATTATGCAAACCTCCCATAATGCCTCCTGATGCACTCACATGAGCCTGATGCACTCACAGAAGGCTCTGTGCCTTTTGAAGTCAGCCTTCAGGTGAGGTGTGCTTTTGTGCTATTGAAACATCCTGTTTAAAGCATACTTCAAATACAGAAATGCTTCTTTTTATGATTAGTAAGTCTTAAAAAGAAATGGGGCGGTTGGAGAAAGGCCGAGGAAAAACTTCCTTCTCCTATGTCTTTAGTTACAAAGCACTAAAATTCATTTGACATTGTACCTCAGAGCCAAACCCTGCTATGTACATAAAAGGAGAAGGAGGAGGAGGAGGAGATAAAGATGAAGAAATATAAGACTTCAAAGCATTTTTCTCTTAGGAACTTACTAAGAGCTGTGAATAACTTTTTTTTTTTTAATCTAAAAATTTTCCTACTTATACTTACCAAATTCAGTCCTTCTAGTTGCTTTCTTTACACCCCATGCTGAGCTGTAGATGACTCAAATAGTTTTGTGAAGGAGTTTAGGATACCCTACATGCAGCTGCATTCAGACACTCTCTGACTTCACCTTTGAAGAAGGAGTCCAGGTCTTAGGCAGCCTTGGCTGCCTTGATTATGCTGCTGCACTACATTTCAAATGGAGAGGATGATTTGCTGTGAGTCAGTGAGATTATTGCTCCACTGAAAACAAAAAGACTTCCATCAGTTTATGCCTTCAGAAGATTTGGAACTATATCTCCATAGCAGTAACTTTACAAACAATTTAGCTGTGGCTTTTTGTTTCCAATTTCATGTCTTGCGTGTCATAATTCTTCTGAAATTGTCTGAAAATTTCTGAGAGTGCAAGGCACAGCAGAGAGCTGGAGCTCTCAGCATAAATTGTGCTCTCTCCTGGGGCACTTCAAACACATCTCCTTCATTTTCTGCACTAGGGGAAAGGGAGGGACAAACACATTCCCTTCCACACTGGGTCTTTCAAGTGTTGATGCCTCACATATTTCATGCACTTCTAAAACCTAAGTGAAACATTCAAATTAAATCTAAACAGAAAGTGAAGCCAATAATGAAATATTATATTAAGGTATAAATATGAAGATGGAGATCTGCCTTCAGCATAGTTTTGGCTTGGAGTTTTCCATTCCACTCTTCTACAGTCATAGAAGAGAAATCCTTCAGATAAAAGACAGTAGGAGTTAATTGGTTTATGGTTGAACAGATGTGGGAACAATAGTATTTTTATTTATTTAGAAAAATCTTTCAAAATATCCACTGGAATTCAAGTCCCCATTGAGTGTGTATCATTTGGTAAACAGGATAGATGTACACACAGTCAGGAGTACTAAATTCTCTCAAGTTCTGCCTTGTGGGTGTAAATTCCTTTGGAGGTGGTAGTATGACCAACGCATTAAAATATTCCTTAAGCAGCAGTCCCTCTCTTTCCATACCTGGACATTTGATCAACTCAGCCCATGCAGAGTTTTTGTTTATCTTTAGTGCATTGGATTTAACTGTTTCCAACACATTTTCTTAAATATTCATATAGCCCAGCCATTTAGCTGAACCCTGAATAAAAATCTCACTTGCCCTCCCAGTCTTAGGCTGATCAAGAGTTTCACCAGGGCTACTTTTCATTCAATTTTCCTAGAGATTAACAACAACATTTCATGATACTGGGCCTTGTATTAGAAAAGCTTCAATGGCAGGAGAGCGAGCAGATGGGACACCAGGTTTATGCCAAGTTGTGCAAATCATCACAGGTGGGTCATCTTTACTTCAACCCCATCATGTATGTAGTTCAGCTCAAGTAGCACATCCTCCATTTTTTACTGCATTAAAAAAAAAAAAAGTATTATTTTGTAGACATGGCAAGAAATGTCAAGGTTTCTAACCTTGGTTTGAAGCCTGAAAGCAGTCTGTGTTGTTAGAAACTGTTTCTTAACAATCAGCTTCCCTTTATAAAGTTCAAGTCTCCTGCCTGCTCCATCAGCCCATCACTTAATTCCTTCACAGATCTCAATGGCCTCACCATGCAGTATCACAGTAACTTTGGCAAACACCTGGCACTTATGAGTGCAAAATCCATCTCTTGTGGGGTTTCTGCACCTGATTTATGCTGCTCTGAAGAGGAAGATTGCCCAAAGACAGGCACAGGGCAGAGTTAATGTACCACAACCCCAGCATGTGGTTTCTGAGGTGGAGCTGGCTCTCTCTGCCTGCTTGCAAACAGTCAGGACAAATGCACACCTGATTTCTTGTCATTGTACCCACCTGGAAATCCAAAGAGAGGTGTAAAAGAAGCCCCTCCTTGTCCTACAGTGTCCCCAATGCCATGTTATAGTGGTGTTGAAAGCTTGGCCTTTTACCAGTCTAGCAGCAATCCTCTGTGGATGTGTTGGTGAGCTGAGAGCTTCCCAGGGGCCTCCAGCCCATGCTCCTCTATTCTGTGCTTTCCTATCTCTCTGTCATTTTTATAAACCACTATTGTAAAATCAGGGCACCCTGACAGAGGAAAATGATTGGCATCTGACTCCATGGCTTTGGAATGCTGAACACTTTCTTTATTAGAACTATATTATATTAGATTATACTATATTAAAGAGAATACTATACTACATCATACTTACTTCTAGGTAACTACTAACTGCTGAAAACTTGTGACTGTCAGCTGACAGTCCCAACACCCACATGGGGATCCAATTGGTCAAATGCATCAAAACACCATCACCAGAATCCAATCAATCACCTTTGGTAAACAATCTTCCAACACATTCCACATGTTCAAAAACATGACAGGAGCAGCAAATGAGATAAGAATTGTTTTGATCATTCTTTTCTCTGCTTCTCTCCCTCAGAGAACATGTGAATATCACAAACCACCACTTCTTTCTGGCTGCTTTTTGGTCTGTCAGTTGTTGAAAAGGGGACAGGTGGAGCCCTCCAGCTCATTTGTGATTTATAGTCCGGTGTGCAGACCTGACCTCCTGTGCTTGTGCTCTGGAGCCCCTGAAGATTTTAAGTCACTCACTCACTCACAGTGGCGAAGGAATGATGGCCAGGGAGCTGCCTTCAAAACTGAGACATAAACTTTAAGGAATTTAGGGATTTTAGAGAAGCTGAGGTTTTAGTTAGAGATAAGCTTTATTGGAGTTAATCAAAATAAATGGGTAGGCCTTGATGAAGTTAAGAGTTAGTAGTTAACTAATAATTGATTGCTTGTCAACATAATATTGGTTAGCTGGGTTTATAATGAAGAATATAGAAATTGATAAATAGCTTTTAGGAACATAACACAATTGTAGCCCTCCTCTGTTCTGAAACCAATTGAAGATGGGGAATGGGAGTTCTACCAATGGGTTCATTTGTCATATTTGCATTGAAAAGGTAGAAAGGTCAGAACGAGGAAGACTTCATTTACTTCCTCATTTTGGGACCCCTCCCCATGAAAGGGACCATCGACCCATTTCAAGAAACAAACTACTCATGCTTAATGGCTTTTGAACTAATTACCATACAAAGCAGGGAATGGGATGTACCAAAGTTAAGAATATGTCTTTGCATTTTGGGTATTCAATACTTGTATAGATAAAAGCACTCTGTAATCACCTGTAAATTGCAGTGTGTATTTGGGAGCTATCCCACAAGAAACACACACTTTCTAACTTTAAAGTGTTAGAGATTCTTTGTCCATCACAGTTGGATATCGGTACTAGATCAATATCCATATTTTTAATAAATCAAAAACCATCCCAAGGCGGCTCCTAATGCTTAATTACTTCTGTGCTCCCTGGTGTAGTTTTGGCTTGGGTCCGCAAGAGCTCTCCCAAATATGGACAGCAGCATGGCTGCAGATATTTATCAGTATTCAGTACATACAAGGCAACACTGTTTTCAAAGGAGGGGAAGTTTAGCCATGGTGAGACACCACTGGGTTTCAAGGACAAAGGACAGGCTGGTATTTAACAGCACAGGCACAGCTTCAGACGGGCACTGCAGAGGGCAGGGAATGTGGGGCTGTCATGTTTGCAGCTCCTGGTTCTGCATTTCTTCCCTAACCTGCTTTGAGCAGCTCTGTGATTACATGCTGGGTAGACGAGATCAGGTGAAGAGTATGGCAGGGTCACCACATCTCAAGAGGGGCCACTGGAGTGAAATTCCCCTTGTTCAACACCTCACTCTCCTTTTCTGGCAGGGAGGATCTCAGTTTCATATTCTCTGTCTCTTCATTTCTAACCTGTCCTTGCCCTTGGATGTCTGCTCAGAAATGTGTCATCATCCTCGTGTCAATGACATTCCCATTTCCTTTGGCAGCTTGAACCCACATATCTGTTTATAAAATCAGTTTTTTCCCATAATTAACTGGTTATCCAAATAGCTGTTTTCAAGGTCAACACTTTTACATGAACAGGGGTGATCCAAAGAGGTAGAAAACTTGATTTTTTTCAGACCAAGATACAAAAGACATTCGAAGAATATCACTATAATTATATGAAAATTGACCTGGTAAATGACTTTTTTCCCTGCAATCACAGCTTATGAGGGGATGCAGATTAGTGGGGTGCTGGTCTGGGAGTGGGGTCTTCAGTTTTAATCTCTGCCTCTGATTTATACTGAGACACTGAACTGGACCTTCACCACTTTATCCACCTCATCTCCACCTTCAGGAAAGCTCTGACACTCATTAGGTGCGTGTTCATTTCTCAGTGCAAGGTGATGACTTCAATGAAGCACAAATTTAATGCCTAAAAAATTAAACAGTTCAAATGAGACAACTGAGTCTTCAGCTGGGCTGTCCTACACAGACTCAACCTTGAGATGATGTAAAAAAATCTAACTGGAAAGGCAGAAAAGTGTAATATAAAGAAATGAGTGTCTCATTAATGAGGAGGAAGACAACAGAGAGCGGTGGAAAAACTTCCATGTTCCCTGTGATTTGAGGGAAATGATACACACTTTTTCTTCTGCATTGCACTTCACAGGGTTGTCAAATACTGTAATAACCTGGGAAATAACTGTACAGCCTTGAGGATGCAAGATGACACCCCCTACACAATGCAGTCTAGCCATCTACATGGTATAATGCTGAAAGGTTACTGGTTTATTTATAAAATCAGTAATGAGTTCGAAAATAATGGTGTCATAATTGACTTAAAATTGCTCTATTAGAATGATTTATCGTCATTATATAAGCTCAAATTGGTTCGAGGGTTCACAGTCACTTTTCATAGTCTTTTGTCCAATTTTCAAATACATTTTAAATACCTTAAAGCAGAAAATTAATTGAGTAGGTAGAGAATACAAAAGCAGGATTGAAATAGAAGTACATTTTGTTCTAGCAATTTAAATATATACTTCAAGAGATATGGGAGAAAAAGCAGAATTATATTGTTTACCTGCAATTTATAGGTTCAGATGCTGAATAAACACAGAAAAAAGCCTTTCCTCTCTTTGTAACAAAAATAATATTTCATTGCTATGGGGAAAGAAACGAGTAATTTCTCAAGTATAGGTGATGTTTTTCTCAAAGGAAGAACACGCTTCATTTCAGAATAGCACAGTCTGAGGTGCAGCACTGGTCTGAGATGTGCCTGGACGTGGGATTTGAGTGAGATGCTCTGGTGCTCCTCAGCAGTTGGCTGCCCCAAGGAAGCCTTTCTCCAGAAGTCTCCTTTCTGTTTCACTGTGTGGGATTTTACAACTGCTGAACTGTTGATGAAATTAAATTATTTTTCTTATCTTTCCTAAGGCAATACCCTAAGAGGATTTCTGAAAATAAATCCAGCCTTCATTACATCCTGTTCTTTGCTAGACAATCTGGGCATAATTCTGCTCCTGATTTCACCAGTGGAAATGAAATTACTCTGAATAGGAATGGGTTTAATGGAGGCTGAAATTCAAACTGCAGTTTTTTTCTACTCTTGAAAAAGAGGCAAGTCTCCAGTTACCCCAAATTTCCTTTGAATAGGAGTCCTGCTGCAGCTGAGTGTCAGCTGGGGATTGAACTACCCAGAGAAAACACCAGGAATACAAATACCCTCTGCTGTGCTCTGCGGGATGTTTTCCTTCAGGAAGATCAAACCCAGGTCAGCAGAAATCCATAAAATGACAAATAGCAAGATTTTTAAAACAGTTGTGCACTCATGTATTTGTAAGAGTTGTGCCAAAGGATCATCAGGTTACAGAACAAATCCAAATTTGTATTTTGTGCACAGGAAAACCCACCCACAAAACACAATACTCTCAACGAGTAGGCATGGCAATGACTGTCCTTAAATGAGAGTTAGGTGAAATTAAGTGAAAGCAAAGATTCCTGGGAGCCCAACTCTGGTCACATATGGCACTAAAAGGCTGTTTTTTACCAACAAAATAACAATGGAATAAATCCAAGGCATGGAATGGCTCACCATGTCACATGTAAACATTACATGCGCATGATGAAAGGAGGATGGAAATGTCACTTTACTTAAGAGGATATTAAAAAAAACCTCACATTTATTGAAGTATGCAAAGCCTGGCTAAAGAAATAGAAAATTTTAACAATTCCTCCCTTTCTTGAAATGTGTAGGATAATTCACTATTAAGTACAGCATATGTTACAGTACTCTCCAGATGTTCATTGTGAGGAAGGTGTTGTTGAAGAAATTAAAATAGCTTCCATGAGACTTTTGTCAATTTTCTAACAAGTTTCCATCTGCAGATATTTTTAGCTGCTAAACACAGATCCACTAACTGGGCTAAGGAAAAAAAAAAAAAAACAAACAACCACCTTCAAATTCAAATTAGTAATTCATCTTACTCTGATTCTTGTTTATGCTAGATCACATCAATAAAACATTAAGGAAAAGATCGTGAGGAATTTTTTCTAGAGCAGGTTCTCAAGGTAGACCCTAAGATTTCAGGGGGAAAACTGAATTTTTTTCAACTCTGAATTTGATTTGTACTTTTAAAAAATAATTTAAATTTCAAAATTTCCCCAAATTGTTACAGTTTTAATGCACATGGCCCAATCAGGAAATCATAAAAGGCAAATGCTCAAAAAATTCACTTTAAATTTATCAACTGTCAAATGTAATTGACATATTTTATAAAATTTGGCCTGATAAGGAAAAAAAAATTCTTCTCTATTTTAAAAAAGGATAGAAAAAGAGAACATCCTTTGTTGTGGGACACATTAATAGCCCGAAGATAGAAGAGTTCTCAAGGCACAGTTTAATAATCACTGTCAGTGCTGAAAAGGAGTTACCCAAACCTACCAGACCTCTGTCTAAGAATCAGACATAATTATCAAACCACCATTTTCCTGCTCTCTGAAGCATGGGTATGGCATTCTTATTCTCTGAAAAAATTCCTTCACCCAGGATTTTTCTTCTGGGAAGCTGAAAGGCAGCGAGAGACCTTAGAGAAAAGGAAAACAATTCTTATCTCATTTGCTTCTCCTGTGTTGTGCTCATGTGGAATGTGTTTGGAGATTGTTTACCCACAGGTGACTGTTTCACTGAGGGAACATGCACCATTGTTTCATCATTGCATTCTGCTGTGAGTTGTTTTCACTCTTTGGCCAGTCGGGGCCAAGCTGTGTTGGGACTCTGGAAAGAGTCAGGAGTTTTCATTGTTATCTTTTTAGCCTTCAGTAATTATCCTTTCTGTATTCTTTAGTATAGTATAGTATATTATTCCTTAATATAATATAGTATCATAAAGTAATAAATTCGCCTTCTGAGAACACAGAGTCAGATGCATCATTCTCTCCCCTTATCAGTGAACCTGCATTTACAATACACAGGCTGTTCTGTTTGTTCAGAAAATCCTGATTGGTGGAAGTTTTTCCCAGAAAAAACAGAAAATGAGGTGTGAGAGGCTCTCAGAGCTGTAGTTCCTTCTCTTTCATGGTCAAGGATGAGCCCATCCATGGCTTCCCTGCATGTCTGTGCATCGTCCATGCAGCTCTCAGATGGTTTTGCTCACCTTGAAGTTCCATGAACTGCTCATCAAAGCCATTTGGCAACTTCCTCCTGCCTGCTATGAGACACTGAGAAAGCACAGGAAGGAGGAGCCTGAGCTAGGTGATATTTTTCATTGTTTTATAAAATTTTTGTCCAGAAAATATGTGTTGTTGCTGCCAAATGAAGATGGTTTTTTGTTCATATTGATGCCTACTGCCATCCAGGCCATCAATAATGGACCCAGTGGTATAACTTATTCTGTCTTCTAATGCAAATATAACTCCAGAAAATTTTGCATATTATATATTTCTTTATTTCACCTCTCAGTGTTACACAAACATACAGAAATTATTACCTTGTTCCTACAAATATAGCCTGGTACTTCAGTATAACTCTTCATGTTTAATTCGGTCTTTTCAGTAATTTCATTAGAGAAAAAAAACCCCTAATATAAACATAATCATTATGGAAAGTAAAACAGCAATCCTTTTAAAAATCCAATCTACTCTTGCACAGCTTTTCTTGTGTTTCACTTCCAGCTTCCTTTAGTGGTATAAGATTTCCTTCTTTTGCCTTATAGTTAATGGTTATGGCTTTGGACAGCAGACAATCTTTTGTATGGCCTTGTAAAATATTAAGATAAATTCAGACTTGTAAAGTCAATAAATTTAGATTTTTGAGTATGAGGTTTGTGATTTAAAATACAGATTTTTTTCCTCCCTAGTGTAACTTAAAAGAACCCTACTTAGGTTTTTTTGGTAGACAGCAGGCAGCCAAGTGTCACTAGGAACAAGACTAAAGTAACTGGACTATGAAGAGAGACACTGATACTGCTGCCCTGTATTCAGAGGGAATGAAGAATAATGGGAAAAATTTATTCTGAGGTCAGCAAATTTTCATTCAGCCAACATCTTGTCTTCCAGATCCTTCTCCTTGAAAAGAAGCAGGTTCAATCAGGTAATAAAATCATATTTTCAGCAGAAGATCTGCAAGTGTCAGGCTCGTTCTAGCATAAAAGCCTGAAGATATCCATGGGTAGTTTGGGTTTATTTCCAAGCAATTTTAAGGAGACACAAAATGTATCTCAGGCCTTGCAGCTCTAGTAACTCTAGCCCATTTCATGCATTGGTTTCAATCTCATTTTATGAGACTAAGCCTAACATAGGATCCTTGTGAGCGGAACTATGGGTTTGCCTGAAGTCCTCCAGGATCCACTGGGAGATCCCAAAGGGAAAAGTGACTGTGGGGTGGAGCTTGGCTCTTAGTGAGTCTCACCAGCCATGGTCTGTACCCTACAGCATGGTTGCCAGCTCTCAGCTTCTTTTCTCTGCCTCTGTTGAGGTTGGGATTGAAGGCACTCAGAACAGTATTTTGCATTCAGACTTGGATGTTTGTTTTCTCTTGTCTATGTTACAGTCTCACAGCAGTGAGTTCTGCAGTATTTTACTAACAAGGTACAAAATGGCTAACTATCTCTTGTTACAACGTCTTTTAAGGCTAAACTATCCAATTAAGAAATGACACCTAAATTGTTTTCACTTTTTACCCAATAACTGATCACTCAGAGTCTGCAATGTGGATTTTTCTGCCCAATTACAAAATACCACCCAAATTCATGAAGAAGAAGGAAGAAGAAGGTGAAGAAGAAGGAAGAAGAAGGAAAAGGTAAAGAAGAAGGATCACCCCTCAGCCCTAAAACCTCCATCTTGCTTCATATGTATTACTACATTCTATATTCTAAAACCTTAAACTCTAAATTTTCCACCCTGTGATATTACACATTTCTAATCAAACTACACATCCATAATTCCAGTGCTATAAATCAATTTTGGAAGCCTCCTCCATGGCCTCGGTCAAGTGCAGTTCTCTCCTGGGAGTCAGCACAGAAAGTCTAAAATTCTCAGCATCCAGGACTGCAACACATGGAATTGGTATTTTGTGGCATGAAATGAGAACCAGAGCCCTCTGGGCTGGAAAAAGGAGATGCCATCCCATGCCAGGTGCACAAGCTGGGTAAAATCATTCCAACCTTTACCCAGAAGCTCCTAAACTTGGGTGTGCTGCTGCTGCACCAACCTCCTACCACACAGTCGTGTCTGGGGCCACTTAAACTGTGCTGAAAATAATCCTGCAGCCCAGCAGGAGAGGGGGTGGCAGCTCTAATACTCACCCACACAAGTAAATACTCTTACACCTCCAAAGACATTTGGAGGATTTGCTTACACCGCTAATTTTTGGAGGTCTGAGTTTAAGCTCAAAACTCTCTCTTTGAGGTTTGTCCATCATTCCCACAGCTTGATTCTTTGGAGGAGAAAAGTTTTATACTGAGGCTCATTTTTAAGTCGCATTTATTTTGGTGCTGTCAGGAGCACTGAACCAAAAATAGCTCATGTAGAAATACCTTTCAACTGCCCAGAACTGCTCTGTCTTCTGGACTTTTAAGTGCTTTGTATCATTCACTTGGGGTCACATTTCTGTTCTTCTTCTGATGCTTTTCAGCTCTTAGGAATAAGGGTTTCTAAGTGAGAGCAGATCTATCAAATCTCTCCACTAATCTGCAGCACCACAACTAACTCGTTCTGTATTTAATTTTCACAGCTCTCACATTGAAAATGAATGTGCATCTTTAACATTATTGTTAATTTCCAGGAGCTACATGAAAAATGCCACGGTCCTGGAATAAAAGTGCAAGATCCTTGAATTTTCCATGGTACTAAATGTTGCATTGAAACATTTAAATAAATTGTAATGAGGCTAAACATCCCCAGTCATACATAAAAGGGTTTTTTCCTTCCTTCCTATTACCAAATTCTTTAGCAGCTTGTTAATATTTTATTTCTGGGTACAAAGGAGGGAGTCTCAGCCCACCTGCAGGGATTGTTTCATCTCATTGAGAAGTGAGGGATCAACAAATTTTCATCTCTTTCAAAAAACTTCCCTTTTCTACACATAAATGCCATTGAAAAATCTTCTCAAGTTTTGTGCTTGAAATGCTGCTTAAATAAAAATAAGCTGGAAAACTGCCTCCTTGCATGGTATAACTTGAGGGAATGCAGTGGGAATCTCAGTGAATCGTTACTGGGGATCACAAAGCAAGAGCTATCGACAGAAAAACTAACAGCTATTTAAAAATGTTACTTTAGAGATTAGTGCAAAAATGCAGGTAAAATACAGACATTTTGTAAACACTGGCAGCTGTAGAAAAGAGGTGCTATTCAAATATTGTTTAAAAATACTCATTTAGCCACTTAACACTCAGGGCTTGTAATTTATTTAAGAGCTAAGTGGTATGTGTGCATTAGACCTCCTTCATTAACACAGAGTGCTAATAGGAAGTTCTGTTTTTGCTTCAGTAATTCTCAGTTATTAGCACTGGAAAGCACAGAAGCAGATGACTGGGGTTGATAATCTGTTACCTGTGTTACACTGAAAATAATCAGTTTATAAAAAACTTACAGATAAAAGTACATGATTTAAAAAATACATTAACATTTGCTAACAGGCTATAAAGTTGTGTTACATAAGTGCATCTTTATTTAAGGATAATAAAACAAATACCTCTGTCATTAGTATTTTTATTTTTAGTTCTTAAAATTATTCAAGTACTTTAAGTTCCTGAAGACAGCTGTTAAATTGATTATCTGCAAATTTACACACAGCATCCGAAAAATAACATCTTCCTAACAAGATACTCTATTCTTAACAGCCCTGAATTATAATGTTAATAGGATTAGATGGGATTGCTATTAATCACAAACTATTCCGCCTTCAAAACGTGCTTCCAACACCTGCTTGGAAATTCCATTTCTTGGAATTCAATTTTATCCTTGCTTTGCAAACTCTGATGTTCCTTGGCCATGAAATCCATGTTCTCCCTGCCCGGTTCCCAGCTTCAGCCATGGTCTGCGGTGTCAGGTTTGGGAAGAAAGCCCACAGATGATGAAAACATTGAATCAATTAACAGAAAAATCCCAAATTTGTTGCTCTCATCTTTTTGAACTCCGTTTGCCAGAAGGGAAAAAAAAAAAATTCATAATCTGATTTTCAGAGGGTTTTGCCATGCATGGCAAAAATGAGCTTGGCAGACACCAAATTTATACTGAAATAAAGGCCTCTGGTGCAGACTCTATAAATGATCTGCATGAGGAAGGATGTGCTGCTGCATACCCTGGATAAGTTTGGGGCAGTCTTCAGGTAATCCTGAAACAGCCAGGCAAGCAGACTTTAGGGAATATACTTTAGGGAATATTGACCTCAGTGCACCCAGAAATCATAAAATGTGCTAAAGTTTGCGAGGGTTTATGTAGAGCATCACAAAGGGGATTCCCATCTCATCTCTTCCCTGTGGTATTGGTGTTACTCCTGTGACTCTCCTTTCTCTACCTTTAGCTCTTATCACTCACAAAAAACTTGTTTGAGACTGGTAAATCCTTGGAGGATAAAGGCCTTCCTAAGTAGGTTTGTTTCTCATGGGATATTTCAGGCAGTACAAAAATGTCGTTGTCAAAAATGTTTTTCAAAACCCTGGAAGTAAGAGAGAGAGAGAAAAAAACAGATCAATATTTTCTTTTTCATTTTTTCCTCTTGTGGTCAACTCTTACGAGAAAGAATTCAGTCACTGCAGCAGCGAAATATGAATGCAGGATGTTGATGTGAGCAGCCTGGCTGGAAAAGACAATTCCTGAGGAGAGAAAGGCCTGGCAGCCTAGGAGCTGGGAATCTGGAAACCCAGCTTGGGAACCAGAAACCTCCTGGGAAAGTGCTGCTGGGCCTCTCTAAAGTACAGCTGGGCTATCTGGAAGCCACACATCTTGAGGTAATACCAATAAACACAAACTAAGAAATTGTAGTGACAATTTCTCATCTGAAAAAATGGAAATGGAGAAAATTGAGTGGGTCTGAAAGAAAAGGAAACATTGTCTGTTGGCTGTTACAGCCAAAATATAAAATTACAAAGCATGTTGGTTGCTTGAAGTGATGGTGTCCTGCAACCTCTGATATCTGTATGGTATAAAAAGGGGTTAACTTTTAGCCAAAATGAAGTTTTTCTCTGTGAGGACTTGTGCTGTATGTACTAAACAGGTTGCACTCTCCACATGAGCTTTCATTAAGATCTGGGATATCACTGGGGACACCTGTGTGACTTCAGACCATGCCATGGATTATCTTTGGAGGGAATCTGTCCACTCATTCATTTCTTTCTGGAACCATTGTTGGGTTTGCTTTGCTTCTGGGATCGTTGGATCCCTCTCTGGGCTATAAATTTGCAATAAACTATATTAAAATAGAGAAATTCAGAGGATAGAATCCTTGTCTGATATGGAATCCTGTGTACTCATGGTTATGATTTCCACACATCTGTATGTTGGGTAATCATTTAGGTCATGACAGATGTTGTTTGTTGCAGTTTTGGGGGAGGGAGAGGAGGTCAAAAATAAACAAATAAAATCTGGTATTTTCTTCAGGCAGAAATAGGGCAGTCTGTGTCCCTAAAAGTCCTGGAGGAATTAAAAGGCAGTAGAAATTGGTAGAAAGGTAAAAGAGTAAAAAAAAACAGGTAAAATTCAGCACATGCCACACAATCAGATGGAAATCTCTGGTGGCCCTCATGCACAGAGCTGGGTTTTCAGAATGTGGAAAGGGAGCAGCTCTGCTGAGTGACACCGACTGAGTGCCACCAGCCAGAGCTGGCATTGAGCACACCTGCTTAAAGGGCAGCTGGAGAATCTACCATTAATGTCTGAGCATACTCAGGAAACCATGAAAGCTCACTGACTGAAAGAGCAGCAGCTGAGGACCAAATTTACTGAAATTAATAGTAGTTAAGGAAATATAATCCTTTTATCTGTTTTTTGTTTGTGTTTTTTTTTCTTGCTTGTCTGTTGTTTTGGGTTTGGTTGTTTTTGTCTAGTTTTGTTTTGTTTTTTTTTTTTTTTGCTTGGAGGAGGAGGTGGAGGAAATGGACAGTGTCGAAATTGGTACAGATCTTTTTGAAATACCCATTGCATGATCACAAAGTTACTTTCTATTCCTACTGCTTGCATTATTTTAATGACTCCACATATTCTATTAACAGAATTGGGAGATTATTTTAAAGACTGTGGTCTAGAAAACCTAAAGCAATTCCTAAACACTTTAGATGTGATCCGTAGATATGATAACTCTGTGGATCAGTTACCAGCTATAGGTTGCTCCCTATCAGTGAAACAGTTCAATATTTCACTTTTTAATTCCATCCCTGTTTTATGGCAAGTTTCAGAACAAGGGATTTCCTAGTTTTTCACAGGGTTTGGTGATGGACTTGATTCACATTTCAGCAGATGTGACTGGGGCTGAGCTAGGAATGCACTGAGCTAGCAGAAAGGACCTTGTGACATCCTGTGAGCCAGCTTGGCACAGCCTGGGGCCCTCTGTTCAAGATGCTCTTCCCATGCTTTGCTGCCTGTAGGACACAACCAACGCACACAGCTCACAGGCTCTGCCTCACTCATTCTCACAAAGCCTTTCCAGCCCAAAACTCCTGGGCTCTGTGGAGCCCCAAAGCCCTCCAGACGTTTTTTGTCCCAGAGGTCATACAGAGACATGCACCAAGTGACTTGCCCTGCTCTGGGGGCAATGTGCAGCCTGGCACTGACCCAGGCAGCCTTGATGGAAATTGGTTCATGTTCCAGAAGTGTGCAGGGGGCTGGTCTGTAGCTTAGGACATGGTGGTGCTTTGCTCTTCTGGGGCCTTTTTCCAGAATCACTGCATCCATCATGACACTTTCTATTAAATCCATGACTTTGAATCAGGCCTTATGGTCATATTTATAACGTAGAGCTCCTTGGCATTTTAAACAGCATCATTATCTTTCTCATTTTATTCCTTGATACTGGTGGAATTATTTCTGCTGAGCTTTGTCAAAAATGTATTAAACCTCCCAGTTAATATGACTGCATCACATGTATTCTTTCCTTGGAAAACACTCAGTCTGGTAATGCAGTTTTTTATATTGAAAGCCTTCAGAAAATATTAATTGAGATTGCCTTGAGATTATGAATTTGCAGAACACTTTTACCTCCCTGTGTTTGCAGGGATTGCCTGCTTGACCTGTACAGGGAGCCTAGGGGGTTTCTTGGTGAATTTAGAAAAAAAAAATACTTAGCAGTGTTGTGAGTGGGTGATTTGGATCACTTAAAGAATCACTGTCAAAGGTATTAGCAAGCATGGATTTAATATGATGTTGTAAAAGTGCAACCAAATGGTCTGGGTTGGAGGGGAAAATAAAGATCCTTCATTCCCAACCCCCTGCAATAGGCAGGAACAGTTTCCACTAGAGCAGGTTGCTCAGATCCCCACCCAAGCTGGCCTTGAACTCAGGGATTGGGCATCCACAGCTTCTCTGGGCAACCTCTGCCAGTGCCTCACCATCCTCACAGGAAAGAATTTCTTCCCAATACCTAAATAAACATTAGGATATTCTTCCCAATATCTTCCCAATTTCTTCCCAGTATTCCTTAGATAATGCTAAGTATGATTAGTAAGAAACTGAATCCCAAACATCTACTGGTGGGAAAAGGTCTCTGCTGACAGGTGATGTGCCATCTCTGATTTCTGTGGGTGACTTTTCCAAAGATCCCACCCAGAGCAGCAGGTCCCATTTGACATTTTATTGCCTGCCGTGATGCCCTAAGGTCATGCTATAAAAAAAAGATCCACAGGGCAGGTGAGAGCTGCCTTTGGTAGCCCATCTCTCCTTTCTGCAGGTCCCTGCCCCGAGGCTGGCACCGGGAGCTCTGCAGCACAGGCAGCCTTTGCTGGGCTCTTTGGAGCAAATCCACCCCTGAAGAAAATACATGCTCTGAAATCCCAAATATCACAGCATTGCAGCAATAATTCAGGTCTAACACAGTGCCACTTTTCTTATTTAAAAATGGGAATTCGCATCAAATGTGAAAGCAATCTGCTCCCATCAGGATGCTAAATACTGTTTTGTGGCTGGGTTAAATAAATCTTAATTAGGATGCTTAGTGTATATTTTCATTTATTGCCTTCCTTCCTCTCTTTTTTGCCTCTCCCCACGCCCAAGGATCTGACTAGAATGTAGTGAAAAATTGTAAAAATTAAAAACATGGGGGGAAATACACAAAAACTAAACATGTGCATCTTCCCAGATGGTGAAGTATCAAGAGCCTGTTTTTCTCATAAATGCAGAACATTTATTTGTGTGTCTATGTTTGCACATGTGCATATATAAAAGAAATATAAGAATATAAACATATAAAGAAAAGATGAACACATTCAAACATATTCTTTGCAGCTTATGGGGGCAGAAAAATCTATAGAGCTTCAAATGACCATCTTCTGCAGTTCAATTTCCTTTGTAATGGAAACTAACACCACAGAAGTATGTACATTGTTCAATTTAATATGGCCAATGAAAATTTATATCCCTCCCTTTATTTTATTCCGAATTATATTATTGCAGAAAATGAGCAGAGCACATGTGATTCAAAGGGAAAATAATCAGTTTTCATTTCCTATTGGCTTAGGGGTATGAGCGAGCAAGCTTAAAAGAGAAATTTCTTCAGCAGAGCAATATTTTGTACAGAGGTTTTTTGGAGACCTGAGTCACTTAAAATGATTCCAGCAGAGTGCTGAAGTCTAATTTCCAAGCCAGAAGCATAACAGGGTATTTACACTCCTGTAAGGAGTGCTGCAGTTCCCAGTAGTGAATGTGACATTTCAGCTGCACCAGCCCAAACCATAAGTAGAGCGTTTGTGTTCTTTGAACCCAAATAGACTCAGGTTTTGGATAAGTGGAAAAGTGAATTTTCATTCTTGGCATGCTCTTTTCACCCCTCCACACCACAGTCACAGCCTCTGCAGCCCCCAGGTCTGTATTCTTTTAGGAGAGGGGACATTGAGGAACCTGGCAGTGGCAGGGCTGGGAATAACCACAGGCAAAAGATCTGGCTCTTTTACATCTTCATTTTTGTAGCTGCAGAACTGAGGTGATGGGACTGAGTTTCCTAATAGAGAGAAGGTTTGAAAACATGGGAACTAAAAATGCAAAATTACTTTTGTAATATATGTAGGTAAAACATTTTTGCTGGTGGTTGAGGCCCTTGTGGATACACCAGATATTCCAGGGAATGTGGAGAATCTGAGAAACTGACTCCCAGCAAAGCCTTTATTGTGTTTTATATCTTCATGAGGGACATCCCAGCTGATTGTCTCCCACAACCATATTTATATGTCTTCAGCCAGTGAGCTGAATTCAACCAAACTGACTAAAAGACTTGAGAAAAAATTGATGTTAATTAAATGCAATATGGGATCTTCCTCCAGACATATGCTATCTGCAACCAGTGTATATGACTTAATCATGAATTATCTTGAATAAATGTTCTTAAGGGATAAACTTGCTGTGAAATGGTAGCAAGTGAGTCAAAATGATACAGATATCAGGATTCTTTCTGTTTGCTTCTCTGCCATTCTCCACTATAAATAAATGTATAATCTTCCATTAACTATTTAGCAAGTTTTTTTTTTTTTTTTGGTATTTGCAGCATTTTGACATCTCTTCACCTTTTTCTTCCAAAAGCAGGTACAGGCAGCCTTTGACTGAGGCTAAGCTGGAACAAGATGTGATATATTTGGGCTACTAAGGCCAAAACAAGAAGTTGAATTTTGAATTTTGTGGCTGCATATCAGTGATATCAGGCATTACTGTGCCATGATCCATTATGCAATGTAAACAAACAAAATATGTTTTCATTAAGGGCTTTGAAGTCCTTGATGAAAGGAATGATCTGAAAGAAGGTATTGTTGATTCTATAATGAAAAAAGCAGGACACCTCATGTACACTGGTTTTCAGGAGTGTTGAAGTGCTAATTGAAGTTGCAGTGAAGATTTTTTAAAGCAAACCAAGGAAGCACAAGTTTGTTTTCCCAACTGTACCAATTAATGGTGCCTGGTGACACTTTTTATTCCCCAAAATATTCCCTCTGCTTTGCAGGAAAGTACAGGTCTCCTATGCCTCCTGTCTCATGGGGAAGGGGTTTCATAAATTGTAATCAGTGCAGCCAGAAGGTCATTCAGGCTCCTTCCAAAGTAAAGAACTGAATTTCAACAATTGATCAGAAAATAACTGAATTTCAACAATTGATCAGATTCTCTTAATCCCATTTGCCAATATTTACTACATTTCCATTGAGCTCCTTGGAGCATGTTTTAGTTGGCCACACCTACTGCCCCTTTTTTATGCTTTGGGCATCCTTTCAAACTTTCAAGTGACCTTAAGGGCATTTTCTGTAGGTGCTGAGGGCAGCTCAGAGATCATCAGAAATCCATCTTTAGGCAACTGAACCCCTGTCTGGGACACCAACTGAGCTGTAACTAACTGAGTCCACCTTGACTGTGGAGATTAAGGTGTCACATCCTCTGTGTCCCTGTAGGATGTAGAAAGCAGAGCTCTGGTGGTCCCCAAATTCAGAAAACAGGTGAAATATTGCATAGCTAAACCACTTCCACCTATGGAAATAGATGCATGGTGTGGAAATTTGCATTCACAAGCCTTGAAAACTATTTACATTTACAGTAAGTCCCACAGGTTTGCTACCACAGAAGGGTTTTTCTCTCTAAACATTTATTAAATGCATAGAGACCAATGAAAGCAATTACAAATGAAGTTTCTACTGCCATTCCAATGTACATTTAGCAACTGAGTTGTGAAAATCATCCACCTACAAAGCCAGAATAATGGATGCTATAAAGAATAGGGAAGTACAATGGGAATAACAGGGTTTAGCTGAGCTGTTTTGTAATTCCTGTGAAGAACATGTACAGTGACTCATCCCTAATCCTATTTCTAATACATTTTTAAAATTTTGAGTCAAGCAGAGTGCCATCCACTTTTCCACTCGATCACATTGGCTCTAACTGGAATTTGATTTGTATGTGCCTCTTATGGCCAGATGCAAAAGTTTCATGTTAAACCCTCTCTGTAGAGGACTCCTCCATATCCTCTAAAATCACCCCTGCCATAATGCCCAAAGAAAATTGTCATCTGAAACCCACAGAGCAGGACAGGAGCTGTGGTTATTGCTGCTTCTGAATTGCCAACACACCCAGGCTTTGCTAAAATAGCTCAGCACCTTTGCTGGATTTTGTCAGATGCCTTTTTTTTTTTCTTTAATTCTTTAAAAAAAAATTTTTTTTTTATTTTTACCTGTGGGTTCATGGTTGGAGCTGCTATCATGCTTCATCTCTTTGCTGAGCTTTTAACAGAACCATTCTCTAACCTGTCTGTGGCCCTTGCCTACCTCGGGCTGCCAACAAAACTGAAATAGAAACCTTAAAAAATGTCAGTCAAGAACAGGAAAAAAACCCCTGAGTGCCAGCTCTTATAGAGGGGGCAGGTAGGGCTTGACTAACACAACAGATGCTTCACTATTTATTTCTAAAATGGCTCGTGGTGCAGTTTATTTTACCCCCAGAAGGAAGGAATCAGTTCAGCTAAGAAAGAACTAATCTCAAAACAAAACCCTGACAGTGCTGCAGAGGATCCAACAGAGAAAAGCACCTTGGAAGAAAATTAAATGCAACATAAAAGCTCCTGGAGCTTGATAGCATGTTTTAGACTCACCAGAAATCAGTAAATAAATGAAAAATGAGAGGTGAAAAACAGATTGGAGAGGTGTTTATTTTCCCCAAGGAGAACTTGAACATCCACTGGAGACCAGGGAAGAGTGTTAATGAAGCAAGTAGCATCAGGGGAGCTACTTGACTTAATACAGTCCTTTATTTTATTTATAGAGAACTGATTTTTCAATCAAAATGCCTGATGTGGGCTTACAAAAAGCATCCATGGGGGGAAGAGAAGAAAACTATAGTGACTCCCACCTTATCACAAACTTCTGACTGATCTGTTGGGATTTTATTAGAAACGTGCTTGGGAAGCTCTGTCAGGCTTCAGCTCACGTATGGGTTACAGCTTTGAAAGGAAGGCTGAAAATTGCACAGACAACCCGTGTGCTGTCTGTGACATCATGGGTAGCACTGCCACAGGAATTTCTGCTTGGGAAAATGAAAATTGGAAGGGTGAAAGAAAGTCATGGCTGCAGAACTTTTGTTTCTTTTACAGATTTTTGTTTCTGTGTTTGTCAATAAAACAGGCCAGGACTTTCTCTCCTTTCCTAAAGACAAGTGATGTGGCCCATCTGCTCACTCCTCTCCTCCCAGGAGGAAGTAGATTTGATCTTTCTTCATATTAGTTATCATCTCTGGCCCCTTTCACCTCTCCTTATCAGCCTTTCCTAGGAGTACTCATTAAATGGTGAGTGAACCCATGCCTTTGGCCACAAAAAGATGCAGCCACATAGACTCAGGACTCCAGGAGAGAAATTATCAAAAAGGCCTTAATGTCCGGTGGGGTCCTGGTGTGTGTCTTGATGTTTCCTTGCTGGGAGCTGCTGTGGCACAAGGGCACAGCTGAGTGCCCTGAAAACCAAACAAAAATGAACTGTTTTGCCAAGGAACCTTTGCAAAAGGACAGATGGTCTGAAGCAAGTGGTTAACTGCAGAGAATTGATACAGTTCCCTTCATAATTGGCAATAAAACTCTATTTTACCTTTGGGGGGTAATTTCTTGAAAAAAACTACCTGATTTTAGTTCCTAGCAGAGAAAAAAAAAAGAGTTTGTTTATCTATCTAGAAGTGCTACTTGTTTTGTCATTGTAAATAAACTCTGGCACCCCTGAGAGACTTTTGTGCACTGGGAATTTGAAAGAAAGGCCATTCCCAAAGCTCAAACACAGTTGCCAGGCTGACAGGTTAGGAGGGAAACTGCTACAAGCCCTTCAGTCAGGTGGATTCTCAGAGGAAATCACCTCCCCCCAAAAAAAAAAAAAAAAAAAAAAAAAAAAAAATCCAGGAAAAAAATCCCACCTAAGCTGATGAAGATAGTAAGGAAGTAGCAAAAATATGGAGCCAACATCTAGAATTCATTGTGTACATTTATATATGGAATTTGATGTAAAAAGACAGAGTTGATGAAAGTGAATATATATTGCAACCTTACTCATGATCAGTGAGAAAGCTTGAAAAAATCTTTTGGCCATGTATGACCAAAGAAAAAAGCTGTATCAGCAGCCTTAACAGCCACCTTTGTCAGAGGACACAAAAAGGAGTGGTAAAGGAAAAATAAGGCACTGAACACAGGTGATATGTTAAATCCATGAAATTAATTAAATAAATATATTTATATTTGTATTAAATACAATATTTCTCTGTCCAAATGGGAGAAGATGTAAGTTGGTAGAGAATAAAACTTCAAATTTCCTGAATCAATTGTTTGAGGAACGTGAACCCACAGGTCCTGTAGAAAACAGGTTCAATTTAATCACTCACCAAAAAAGTACATTATCCTGAAAACCTGGTGTGTTGGGAAGGAGGGAGATCAGGAAACTGGAAAGGTCAGTCCAGAGGAAACAGAATAGCTTTCACAGTCAGAAAATGGGATTTATATGTAGTGCTTGCCAGTGTGGCATTATGAAAAATAGGTATTGTCACACAGGTTTGGATTGTTTGGTAATGCAGACATTTAAGCAGCCAGTTAAGGAAAAACCTGCTCTTTCCAACACCAGGCTGTGATTTATTTTCTGCATGTATGCAGGGAAATCACAGAGTACATAACCACAGATGGAATGAGCTAGCAGACTACTTCCAAAATACCTGATTTTCTTTATTTGTACTTCATTGTGAGCGCTTCAAATCAGTCCTTGCCTCCCCTTCACAATCCCATGCATTTCTAACATCTTACTGCAGGTACCAGGAGCTGTGTGACAAAGTTCCTTTTCAGACTCAGGCACTTTAGTTCTTCCTTCTTTCACCTCCCCCAGCTGCAAATGACATTTGTTCAGGCTGCTCCCCAGGCATCTTTCCAAGCTTAAAGGCCAAAAGCTCACAGATGTCATATGTCTCTTCTGATATTTCCAAACAAAATGAATTTTCAGAAGTCATTCCCATTTCTCTCCCTGTATTTGTCTTCAAGTGCACTTCCCCCCCCCCCCTCGTTTCCACTCCTTTTCTTCATTTTGTCCACTTTTCCTTTTTAGCTTGCATGTGTTTTCATTTGCATGTCCTCCAAATGTATGCTGAGAATTTTATGGTGACTCCAAAAGACATATGAGAAAACACAGGTAAAATAATGCTCAAGGGGTAAAAAAAACAGTATTATATATTGCAAAATATCTTCCAGATCCTACACCATGGCTTTCCTTTGTGCTGGAGGCTTTGGAGCAGGATACCAAAGACTTGAACTTCTAAAAACTTCTGAATGTGAATATACTAAACCAGAAGAAAATTATTTCTGAGTTTGTTATGGGTTGGGGGTTTTTTCCCTCTAATTTTTTTCCTTTTTTTTTTTTTTTTTTTCTCTTTTTCTCCTTTTTTCCTTGGTGGCCTAGATTTCTGCCCAGCAAGTGGACAGAAAAGGCTCACTGAAGGTCAGATGAGTGCCAGAGCTGCTGCAGAGGAAGTTGAAAGAGAATGAAGCCAAAAGGAGGGAATGGGAAAAGGGCAGGAAATGGGACCACAGCAGGGATCTCTTAGATCACCACTGGCATTCATTTGGCCAGGTTATATGTCAAGACTACAAAGTTGTAGCAATACTGAGTATTTTAAATCCCAGGAAATTATTTTCCTCTCAGACTTCTCCCGTTTATTAAATTATTTCATTACTCCTCCTGTAAAAGGACTGATTTAAGAATGTAATGTTAGTGATGACCATGAAATCAAGTTCCCTTGTGGGCTATAGAAATTTATTTTCCTTCCTCCACATCAAGCATCACCAGGATTTCTCCTGTTTTCTCAGTGTCTCTCCATCTCTATTCCTATTCTGCTTGTGAGTACAAAAATCAGTCAAGGGGTATATCAGAGGTCTGCACTGAAATAAATTAACAAACTTTTTTTTTTGCTTCACACTGTTTGGCAATTGTATCAAATTCCTTTTGGAAATTCTTGCACAAGCACAAGTTACACAATTTCACCTTTCAGTCCTTACCAAGACATCCCCAACTTTAACCCAGAAACCACTTTTGATGAGCTGCTGTACTCTTGAACATTTTTATTTTACTATATCCATTTGTTCCAACAAGCCTTGCATTGAATTAAATTAAACCCAAGAATGTGTAGATATGTAAAGAGAAGTCATGTTTTTTTCATAAAGCTGGGAAAAAATGCTTTGAACATATCAGCCTCTTCTGTTCTGGGGAGAAGAAAGGTCAAGCTAAGCACAGGTTAGAAAAAACTTTTTTAGTCCCTGATTTGCCTTAATTAACTTAGGAAAGTTGAGAAAATTTTCCTATTGAGGAGCAAGGAAAATATACCCAGTGTGATGGATCCTCACGGTGTTAGTTCCCACAGGACAGAGATTTTTAATACCCATGGAACAGAGAGGGGAACAAACAGCTCACAGAAACATCTACTCAGGTGTCAGTGTGAAAAAAACTAAAATTGTGATCAATATACAATGAAATAACTGTTTGGAGAGGTTGTTGAATGAAAACTATTTTGCCTTCATCAATGCTACTATAAATGAAAACTGAAGAATTATTTATGTCATTCTTGGACCAGACTCACGTTATTTCCTTCTCTTAACTTTACTGTCAAGCTGAACATTTTGTGCATTTGGAGACTCAGCAGAAAACATTGTTGGAAAATTGAGAAAATAGGAAACTCTGATCTTGAAATAAATTTAAGAGTTCTTATGAAAAGTTTTCAGAATACATGAAGAAGTTGATTTTTGTGATCTCATCACAGAATTATCAAATACCACGTCAAGTTAATACTAAACCTGTGTGTCTGCCACTTGCAGGGAAATTAAATCTGGCCTAACAAATTTCATAATCAGTCCTATGCTTTTCCAAAATATCTACAAATAATTACCACTAATAAACTGAGGTAGCTGCTACTTTGATTTTCAGAGACCTTTAGTAAAATAAGACTGAAGGATAAAAGTGTTTATTATGCCTGTCCTGCTCTAACATCTCACAGGCACATAAATAAATTTTCAGGTAATGTCCACTTGAGTCTTTTACTGGCTTAAATGGATCCTGCATCAATCACATTTTTATTAACTGTATCTGCTGCTCACCTACACCAAACCACAATTTTACCATTAAACTTCAGTCCACTGCTGTAGCCAGACTGAGTAACTGTGGAGAACTGAAGATCCAAATTTAATAATACAACTCAACGTAGCTTCATTAAATACTTTGCAGTTTTACCAAATGACCCCTCTGGTGTCTTTGATAATGTGGAAACAAGAGGTAGGACTGGAAAATAATTTGTCATGGATACAGGGGTGGTGAAGGAAACTGAGCACCAGCATAACTTTTTCATTGTGTATCTCCAGCTTCTTATTTTTCTTCTGAAAATCAATGTGGCCAACTCACAGCTATTTTTGTAGTAGTTTTGCTTACTTGATAGTCCCACGTTATTTTTAAAAGTGTAAATTACAGATCAAATCTCTCATCCAGCTTTCATCTAGATTTTTCTTTTATCCACAAGAAACAAAGAAAGGAGGGCAAAACCTTACCAGGAACAGAAAAAGTGTGGCATTCACATTTTCTGAAAAATTCCTTCACCCAGGATTTTTCCCCTGGGAAGCTGAGAAACCTCAGAGAAAAAGGAAAACAATGTTATCTCATTTGCTTCTCCTGTGTTGTGCTCATGTGGAATGTGTTTGGAGATTGTTTACCCACAGGTGATTGTTCCATTGGATTCTGCTGTGAGTTGTTTTCACTCATTGGCCAATCAGGGCCAAGCTGTGTCAGGACTCTGGAGAGATTTTTTCATTATTATCTTTTTAGCGTTCAGTAAGTATCCTTTCTGTATTCTTTAGTATAGTATAGTATTTTTAATATAATATAGCATTATAAAATAATAAATTAGCCTTCTGAGAACATGGAGTCAGATGCATCATTCCTGCCTTCATCGGGGCACCCCGCAAATACAATAGAAAATGTGTCATAGAAAATTCCAAGTTGGAAAGGACCCACAAGGATTGAGTCCAAGTCTTGGCCCTGCACAAGACACCCCTGCACAAGACACCCCCACCCTGTGCCCCAGAGCATTGTCCAAACACTCCTGAGTTCTGCCAGGCTGGTGCTGTGACCACTGCCCTGGGGAGCCTGCTCAGTGCCCAGCCACCCTCTGGGGGAAGAACCGGAATGATACAAATGGTTTTCAAAAATTCCAATGAAAACTTCTTGTCCTCTGGGTTCTCCTTCATCCCAGCTCTGTTGCAATATAAAAAGTTCTCCCCTGGCACTCTGTAAATGTAGTCCAGAAACTTAAAACTACCAGATATGCGGACATCAGTAAAATTGATAAGGCTGTTAAACTCCCAGAAGCTGTATTGATTAGCTGGTGGGACACTTTATCAACTTGTCACAATTAAGTGGTATTTTAATAGTCCCCTTTTCCCATTTAATTGTTTCTCTTCTTCATTAACAACGGATGAGGTCTAATGCTAAAAGAGTGGCACTCCTTCCAGAGGGATTAGCAGTTTCTGCAGGGAATTGCCTGTTTTGCACACCCCTCCAATGAATTTTATCACAGGCATCAGCTGCCACCTGCTCTTGGTTTGTGCTCCCACTGAGTCCCAGCCCATGGATATTGGCAGGATTCACAAAACTTCTCAAGTGTGAAGTGTGAGTTTGTTTGGTCTCAGAGTGGTTCCCACCAACACTCCACTCCTGCACAATTTTGTTGGAGGCTGATGCAACAGTAAACTCACTGTGGCAGCTCTGTTATCTTTATTTCAGGTTGGCTGTGAGGAGTATTCAAATTTATTAAGATTCATCTCTTTCTCTTTTGGAAAAAAATGCAGATTTGTAAAAATGTGCTTCATTAAAACTGAAGTCATTGAATATTTCCAATTCAAAGACAGAACCTGCATATTTCTTTAAGAGCAGTTTTATTTTAGCAGGAGGGATGTTTATCAACACCAGCAAAAAACCCAAGCACTTGCCATCACATATTGAAAGGGTGTGACAGCCAAAAAAACACTTCATGCGCTTTGAGGTTTGGCTTTGACACATTGATCACATTTCCTACTGTTTTTATAACATCTGTCACCATTTTTACACAATCAGCCTTTAAGATACGTAGAACCCAAATCCCTTTACTAAGATTCCCTTTTCAGTCTATAGGAAAGTTAATGACCCATGAAAAATGTCATATCATTTATTCAAAGGACAACAAGGATAATTTGTGACCTCCTGCTGTCTCAGGAGGTGATGACACTTCACTCTTGCCTTTTCTTGTTGATATTTTCATGCAGGGCAATGTCTAGGTAATTAAATCACATAAAGTAAACTTCATTACTGAGTTTCATGTAGTGCTTTTTCCCCTTCAAAAACCTTAAGTGAAATCTACCTAAGCAGTGGAAAATCATTACATATATCAGAAAACACCTCAAAAATATGGTCAGAAAAGAAAAGGAGGACACACTGATAATCTTCCCTGCACAAGCTTTCCCTTCCACCATTAAGAGCTGGGATCAGTTTTCTCCAGACAGAACAACTCTGATTTGTATCACTGACATCCACCCTAGGTAAATATAAAGAAATTCAAATGTCTTGCACTGAGGCATATAATCCTTGCCTGACTGCCTGAACCAAAGCAAACATAGCAGTATTTCAAACACGGGGAGGTGAGCCAGGTGGGAAGAATGCAAATGGTCTTTATGGTCCTGTTTATTTGGCTATGTGGAAGTAAGGTCTGGGCGTGATGTTTATCATCAGATCTTATGTAGTGGTGTCAAACCTGAAACAAGTGTTCTGCAAATCCTTTAAGGCTGTGCAATTATTCCTGACAGGACAGAGTAAAAAATTCAGCCCTGCAGTGAGGCAGGAAAGGCTTAGGTAAAACAAGAGAAAGAAAAAAAAACATTCTTCGAAGGTTTGTGTGTGGGTGTTGTGGATGTTCAGGTCTCTTAAATTGTCTGTGCCGTGTTTCTGACTATAATACATTAAACAGGGAGATTATAGGACAGCAAATCTGTCTTTGAGGACAGATCTACAGGGTACTGACTGCTTTAGTTCATTGTTGAAGATTACTACAGGATCCAGAGGTTTTTCTTTCCATTTAGGGTGACTTTATATAAAAATAGTAGAACTTTGTTTCCCTATAAAAAGTAGAATTATGTTCCCATTCATCACATTATATACAGGAAATATTCAGCTTAAATTTCTGTACATGTAGCTTATTTTCCATATAAAAATTTCATTCATTTAAAGAGAATCAAGGAAAGAAAAAAGGGCCAGAAGGTTTCTATTGCTTCAACTAGTTCTTTAAAGCTGAGAGTGTGGAAGTTAAAAAAATTATATAATTATACACATGTAAAACAGCCTTAAATGTGTTTTTTAGAAGCACACACCAATATTCTTTAAACTTAGTTCTCAACTCCATGGGGTACAATGAATTGTACATATTGATTCAACACAACTCCACACAAACACACACCAAAACTGGCATTGGATTTAAGCAAATGAGAGCTGGGGGATTCTGTAATTACTTTCTGTGTAATAAAAAGGGCTGGATCCATGCTGATCCTCTCTGCACATCACTAAACCAATTTATCACTTTTCAGCCACTAAATAAACTTCAGTGGGAGCCAGGCAGTTAGAACTTGTGTTATTCTGCTCATGTCAAGGGCTGCATTTCTCAAGATCTCACCCTTCCCCTCACCCTTTTTGCTGCCACTATTTCCAGAGCAATTTCCGCCCAGCAGCTTCTTCCCCATCTCTGAGCACCACTGGTAATTACATGCACTGAAAAAACACCTCTGAGCTTTAATTCCTCCAGGTCAAGCAGTCCCAGATCTCTCAGCCTCTCCCCAGTGACAGATGCTCCAATCCCTAATACTGAAATTAAAATAAAGCCAAAATTTAGGTTGTCCATTATCAGAAATAGCAACACTTCTTATAAACTGGAATAAACAGTTTTCAGAACTAGGTTCTCATGAATAAAAAAGTGAGATAATGACAGAGGCAGATCAACAGGAAGACAAGGCAATACATTCAGGGGAAGCTACTACACTCAGTGCAGGATAAAAATTTGTCATTAAGTGAGGTGTGTGCAAATTCAGGCATACACAAGATGATAATGCAAACTCTGCAATTATTACCAAGAATAAAAGGACTTTATCAGCAGATCTCAATGGGTATGTTACAAAGAACTAGAATAATTTGTAGAATTGAGAACTGGGACATCTAGCTGCAAAGTGACTGACAGTCATTCAGAAGACCAGTATCAGCCCTGGGAACAGAACCAAGGACATTCTAATCCCTGGACAGAAACACTACAAGTTATCACATATTTTTCTCCCTAAATGTGGTTTTGTCAATGGGTCATTATCTTGAGCTAGGAACATTGTTTTTGAGGTCTTTGTGCCCATCAATTTCTTGGTGTTACTGTGAAACAGATGATTTTTATCCCCCCTGTGGTTCCTGCCACAAGAACATCTGTGCATGGGGACAGACAGAAAAGTCCCCAGTGTACTGATCCTATTATCCAGCTACCAGAACGTGTAATGTTCTGCTCTCTGCAAATCACAATGGACTTGATTCAAAAACTTAAATATAGAAACCATCAATTCCCCAAATGGCTAATTATTTTTGAAAGGGATACATTATTCCTGCTATTTTTTTTTTTTTAAAGAAAGGCAGATACTGGGGAAACAGCTGTTTTGCACCCATGATACTTTGGGGACGTTCAGGATCCATGATAACTGGTACTTGTTTAAGACTCAAGAGCTGCACTTTTTGGCTTCTAGGTAGCCAGCACACCAGGGCAATAAAGAATGGGTTTGGGAATACTTTTTAAACTCTAGCAGATGCTAGAAACAATCCAGGAAACTGCTAATATCTAAAGATTAGGGGCACTTCAGCTGATCCAAGCCTCCTTCAGTACCAGCATCCCAGCAGGCAGAAATGAGCAGTGAAGTGCTCAGGAACCATTCTTGTTTCCAGCTGAGTAGTTCCTTGACTAAAGCTTCTTTCCATAGGTCTTGGAAGCCTTTGGAAAGAACTGAAAGTGTCAGGCAAGGTGAGATGATGAGTTCCACCCACACTGCATTAGCATTTCTAATCACAGTGTTCTTCAACCTATGAACAGGTACAGCCCTATTTCCTATGGATTTCTATGGATATTTCCAGGGAATTATAGGCTTGAGGCTAATATTAAAGCTGGAAAATTACCACTTGTTGCCTTGTTGTTCAGATTTGTTGCCTTCTTTTATTTTCCTTTAACTTTGTGCTTTCCCCCCTGCCCTCTATCTTTTCAGGTGAATTTATTTTCAGTTTTAAACATGTTTCAGAAATACTGAAGCCATCAGGTTCTGGTATTAAAAAAGAAGCCTGAAAGCAACAGCAGTGGTGATAAATGGGGCTGTGGATTACAGTGCTTACAGGGATTTAATTATGCACCTCTGTGCTAGGGAAAACTGCAGCAAAACCTGCATCAAGGGTGAGTGTGCAGAATTTCTACCACATTCCTCTGTATGATCCAGAAAAGTACAAAATTACCTGCCCAGGGCACAAAGTAACACAGCAGTTTGCCCACAGACTTCACTCGGGATGAAATTTATTACAGAGTAAATGGGTGCTCACCTGGCCAGGTACACCCAGAGGAAAAGGAGGTTCATTAAGGGGCATCACATCTGCAAAGAATTTGAGAAAAGGCTTTTGGGGGGAGGATGAGAGAGGAAGGAACTGGATAATTTAAAACTAAGCCTGAAAAGTTTACTTGAGCATTTTTTTTTTAATTTCAGTGATACCATTCTCTTTAGGACAAGATAGTTTTGCTTTAGGAGAAGGCAAACAAGTTTGAACCCTTGTTCCAACAGAAATTCTTCCAGTGATGCTCTGCGTATTTTGACCTGCTGAAATTTTGTCCTCAAAATTGTTAACTCCTGAGCCTTAAACTCCAAACTCTGGAAAGAGATACCTTTCAAGGTGTATATTTTTTAGGGATTTTTTTGTTTCATTTTTGTTTTGTTTGGTTAGGGTTTTTTTTGTTTTTAAAAAATATTTTAAAAAATATTTTTATATTTTAATATATTATATTCTATTAATATTAATAAAATATTTAACATATTTTATAACATTAATATACTCAATTTAGTAATACTTTTAATATATTTTAATATATTTAAATATGTTTTAAAATATTTAAAAATGAATATATATAAATAGAAATAAATATATAAATATAAATATATTTTTATATTTTATGTATAAATATATAAAATCTATTTTAAAATATATTTTTAAATATCTTTTTAATATATTTGTTTTGATTTTGGTTTTTTGATTTGTTTTGTTACTGTTTGGTTTGGTTTTTTGCCTGCAGAGGGTGGTTTTCCCTGGGAATGCTGCCCTGCCACCCTTCCCATTCCATGGGCTGCTGTCACCCTGCTGGCAGAGCCACCAGGAGCGTTTCTGTCACCCCTGAAGGTCTCTGCTGCTGTGCACACAGAGCAAACAGGGGCACAAAGGAGCTGATGGGCTCTGCCCTTCCATGGGATGACACTGAAACCTCCCATCAAACAGGATTTAATCCCAGCAGGTGGATATCACCCACCCTGTCAGAAAATCCTCCTTTGTGAGCCCTGTCAGGGGCTGGGAGCAGGGGCTGGCTTTTATTCAGGATACAGTGACAGACTCCTGATATGGAGTCTATAAAGCTGCATCTTCAGATTTATGTTTTCCACTGAAAGATTCCTCTCACAAAGCTGTCCAAGACTGAAAATGCAGGGGAAGTAAGGAAAATTATTATATAGTAGTAATTAAAAATACAGGCAGATCGTAAAAATCAAAATTAGGGTTGAAATTGTTGGTTGTTGTTATTTAGGGGAGGAACAAAAAGTTTTCCTGCATCTTTTGCAACACATTTTTTTCTTGTGTGTCAGAGAAAGCCACCCAAAATACACCAAAGAAATTCCAACATGAAAGGGTGAAATAATATAGAAAAACCTTAACTCCTACAGCAAGAGTTAAGGTAATAAAAACAAAACAAAAAATAAACTCTTAGAGAAATTTGATAACTCATATCATTGCCATAATAATTTCATATTCTACATAATAGAGAATAAGACTATTAACAATTCCTAATAATTGTGTTTCTAGTAGTAAATTTCGAGACTCTTAGAAAAAAAATGGCTGAATTCTGTTAAAATGCAATGAAATATTAGGAAAACTTTGCATTTCAGGCAAATAGCTCTGAATTGAACAGAAGATGAGGAACAGTGTTATCACCAAGGAACTATTTGCTATTGTTTGAATAAAAGGTGTTTTTATTCACTTGAAACAGGCTAACAGTCAACCACTATTGATTCTGTCCAGTGAGAATGCTTAAAGCAGAGCCACACAACAAAATGCAATGATTCTCCAGGTCACAAAAACCATCATTTGTGTTAGATGCCAAATATTTTTACAAAAAAAAAAAAAAAGCCCAAAACCAAAACAACAACAACAACAAAAAAAATCAAAAAGAAACAGGTTTAAAAATAAATTTAAATTTTTCTGTTGAAAAAAAAACTGCATTTGAAACTTTGCCTAGGATGGTTACTGATAGAAACTGGTGATGTGAACAGAATTTTAATAAAAGAAAATTCTCAGGCCATGTGAGAGTAACTTGTGGTGAATAGAAGTTCAGAGACATATTTAACTGACTTTGAAATATTCTAAAAGAAAAACAAAGAGCTTGAATTATTTATATTTTTCCTTTCACACTTTTCAGTTGTGCATTTTTTCAAGAATATGTTTTATTTGTTTTAAGAATTATCTAATTGCACAATTTTATTTTGATCTTAATGCAGACAAAATCTCCACCCACAAGTCTGTTTCTTTAGCTAACAACACCACTTTAAGAGTCAACTATAATTCTGCAAACACTAAGGAATTTTCAGGACATTTTCAACATTATTATGAAAATTTTCCCAGAAAAACTTCAGATTATTACTTCTTTCTTCCCCAGAAATAAAGCAAAAACTAATCTACAATGCAGTCTTTTGTTTTTCAGCAGTTTGTCTACTTTCACTCCTTGTATTTACTGCTAGACCAAACACTGACACAGATTTTGGAACTTTGGTTTGCAGAGTCCACATCAGGTAAGAAATCTGTTATCTATAAAGCCCTGCCCTATAATTCTGAATGCTCTGAAATAATGAGCTTTTAGAGATAAAGTTTCCTTGTGCTAAACAGGAAAGGAGCATGATCCCAACGGTCTGTGCAAATGTCACTGCTTGAGTACCTCCAGAATGGCTCTAATTACTTCCCAAGTGCCACAGAGGAGAATTTATACTTATCCTCTACCTGGGGTGAAGGCCATGACAATTCCTGACAATTTCTTGCAGCTCAGTCAACTTTTTTCTTAATGTTTTTCAAGTTAACATCACGCTCTGTGGAAAACTTTGCTTCCAGCTTGTGATTTGCCCTCACAGTAACATCCCCAATTCAATGTGAAACTGTTCATTATTCTCCAGGTGTTTAAGGATGCATGAGTCTGGGCTCCTTTCAAATTGGTCTGGAGCCAATTTGGACAATTTGTCTTCTTTTTACTCTTTAAGTCTTGTCTTTTTCTTATGCCATTTCCATTTAACTTAGCAAGTGGCTCTGGCTTGGTTTGGGATTGACCCTGAATTGTCCTCTTTTCTTCCCATGGATTTTGATGTGGAGAACAGGTGGTTCCAGGACCCCCAAATAGTTTTAAAGAGGGTTCTGGGCATGGAAATGGTGTAAAATCATGTGGAAAAATTATAAAAACTTCTCTGTTAAATTCTCTTATTACACAGGTAAGGTTGCATTGCCTTTTCATGTCTTTATTTCTTCATACTTCATCTTGGTGGATTCTACTCTTTTCCCCCTTACCCTGACCAACCCTTGCCACACTAGAGATGAAGTCTCAGATGTTGTGCAGGTGTTGGTTCTGTGGAACTGAGCTCAGCAAAACATTGAAATGGCCATAATAATGTCCAAGTCCTTAATATTTCTTAACTTAAAAAACCAAAAACTTAATTGGGAATTCAGCTCATTCAACACTCTGGCGGCCAGCTCTTTGTTGTTGTTTGTTTGTTGTTTGTTTTAGTTTGGGGTTTTAGTTTGGGTTTTTTTTGTTTGGTTTGGTTTGGTTTTTTGTTGGGGTTTTGGTTTTTTTTTTTTTTTTTTTTTTTTGGTTGTTTTTGTTTTGTTTCGCCGTCTTGGTTCACCAAGAATCACAATATAATCATGGTAAATCTCCTCCTTTACCTGAAAAGGACACAGAATCATATTAAACACATAAAACCATAAATACTGAAGGGCATTTCTTCTACTCAATGCTAAACTTGAGTAATCAAAGATGTTTTAAGTTTGGCTAAAAGTTTGCTAGTATCATTATTGCTGTTACTACAATAATATATAATCATTAGAAATAAATTATAATACAAACAATACATCGTGACAATGGTAAATCTCTTTTCCATAAATGACAGTGTATTTGTTTGAACAGTTTAGGGTTTTCACCAGTATTTATAGAACAAAGAAGACAAAAGGGGAAGGGAATAAAAAAGGGAAATGCATTTTGTTTTTTCAGGTCAGATTTAATAGAATAAAAAATATCCATTAAGCAATCACTTTTCCCGGTGGCAAAAGGTGAACATATCCGTACTTTTCTAGAAGAAGTAATTGCCAGGTAAATCCCACAACCTGATAATCAAGACAAAGATCCATAAGTTATTTGTTGGAGCTCATTTTTAGCCCATTAAAATAACACCAACAGTCTTGGGGATGCGTCCTGGGTGTGCTCTGCAGTTTTATTGCCACTCTGCCCCACCAGACCTCCAAGGACAGCTTGGAAACCCAAACTCCCACGTGTGGGGCTGGCTGTGCCTGTGTGCCCCAGGAATGAACCTGGGGATGCATCCACAGTGGAATTTCCTGTGCCCATGGATTTGGCACTCAGCAGATTTGCTGCTCATCCAGCATAATCTGGACTGAACAGAAACTTCAGTCACATCTAAAGCTGCTCTTTGCTCTCTCTGAAGTGAACAGTAGGAGCAGTGCTGGCTCCAGGACAGCAGCATTTATCTGAGGCTCTAAAAATTAAAGGATTTTATATAGAAAATCCTTCCCTTGACATCCAGGAGTCCAAGCTTCCTGCCTTGGATTTATGGACTAAAGCATTTCAAACACTTTCTGTCCTGTAGACCATTTCCTTCAGAATATGGCCTGAGATAATCAGAGTCTGTGACAACATTTCTGCTCAAATGACAGAGAAAAAAGCTGCCCAAAATGCTGTAGCTAAAAACGTTTTCATGTGCCATATATCATGGGAAAAGCAATCTGATCCTGCCTGTCAGAGAAAATAAAATGCATTAAGAAAGTGTAAAATCATTTGCCTTAAGTGGTTTGCCACTATAATAGTGATGCAATTTTCTTTAATGCAATCACCAAAGCTCTGCCTTAATCCTCCCTCTAACCTCGGTGATGCAGCACTTCTGCAGAGGACAGGTCAGAGCAGCCTGTGCCAGACTTGCCCAGATCATCACATTATTAATGGTGAATTTTCTCTTCCTATCTTCTCTTCCTCTAGGAATATAAACTCTTTTCCCTCCTTTTACTCAATTCTTCTGGGTTTTTTTTTGCATTTTTTTTGTTTTCAAACTGCAAACCAATTTACTTACCAAGCCACCATCCTGCAATTTCAGTTCTAAAAACTCTTAATTAGCATGAGGTCATCTGTGTCAGCTGCTTTCAACAATTCCTTTTGCACATTATGGAAGGAATAAGTAACTGATAAAACACACAGACTGTAGCCATGGGCTTAGTTGGGTTTTTTTTCTTTCAATGCTTTCAAGCAATACAATGTACCTTATTTAACTTTTAAAATATTAACAGCTTAACATACATTTCCCAAAGGCACTGTATCAAAAGTTACAATCTAAAGTGGATATAGTCTAAATCCTTTTGATATCCCTACTCAAGTGTATTGCAGCTGAATTTTAATGTCTTTTTAATGTCTTTTTCTTGGAATTTTTTTCCAAGGTGGTTTGTTGCTACCATGAGGCACGTGGAAGATGGACAGGGACAATTAGGAGGCTGGAGGAGAGGATCAGCCCAGCCCTGCTGGCTCTGTGAATGGATGGGCTGGTTCCTCTGCATCCCCAGCTGGCAGCAGTGTCACTTTGCTGATTTAATCTGGATAAAGTGCAGAGCCAGTTTGTCCCGCAGTGCACATGTAGAGGGAATGTGTAAGGACAGGAGCCGACTGTGGTGAAGGGGAACTCTTTCCTCTCTACCTACACACACTGCTCTCGGGGCCTTTCGGGTCGCTGTGACCCCGAGATTGTTGAAAGTCTCTCTCCCTGGCCCGAGCGCTTGAAGAATGAGTCGGAGTTCTTAATTCCTCAGTCTCAAGGTTGTTTATTGCATCTTATCTATAAAAAATTTTTCCTGCCCTGCTGAGGTCCATCCAGCAGGACAGTTCCAGGCACACTGCCTGCCCCTGGGGCGGTGTTATCTCTTTATACTAAAAACTACATGTACAATGTTTACAATTACTTTCCAATACCTATCACCTATGTTAGACAGTGAGCTTCTACTCTAAACCAATCTAAAAGTGCCACCATCACAGCAGAAGATGGAGGCCAAGAAGAAGAAGGAGAAAGGCTGGACATGTCCAGTTCCCTCCACCTTACCTCCTGAACCCCCATACCAAAAACCATGAAATCTACTTTTCCACCCAGTGATAACTTCAGTATTATTCTGCTAAACTGTTGTGGCTTGCTGATCTTCATATAAGGTTGGTAATTTGCTCCACGGGTCATAATCAAACCCACAGGTGTTTTGGGCTCCGTGCCAGGGCTTCTGAGCCCCTGGCAGGGGTCCTGGCCGTCCTGGACAGCCAGAGGGATGTCCTGGGTTCCCACTCACAGTCTCAACTTATGCCAAGAGAGGTTTAATTTGGATATTAGGAAAAGGTTCTGCACTGGAAGGGGGGAACGTGGTGCCCCAGGAAGTGGTGGAATCACCATGACTGGAAGGGTTTGAAAATCATGGAGATGCAGCACAAAGTGACATGTTTTAGTGCTGGGGCTGGCAGTGCTGGCTTAATGGCTGGACTCCCTGATCTTAGAGGGCTTTTCCAACCTTAATGATTGTGTGATCCCATGGATGGATGACAGGCTGGGATCCCATATCATAAGGGAGGAGAGACAAGCCCTCCATCCGTGCAGTTTCTGTGGAGAATGTACAAGAGTTTTGTGAAGTTTTGCTGTAAAAAGCAATCTGTGCTTAAACTTGCAGAGATTTAAGTCCAGATGGATTTTCTAATTCACATTCCTAATTTTAAATGCACTTTATTTTTTCCTCATTTTAAAGCAGTGTAATTTCTCCTTCTTGATTTTCTCCTACTGGCTGTCCTTTACAGCTGCATTTCCTTTCTGTCCTGAGTGCACTCTTCGACTGCCAAGGCTGCCATGCCCCCATGGCTCACAGCTAATTTCACAAAAAACAGAGGTGCATAGCTTTTAACCCTGTGGCACATGAAATAAATAGAAAGGAAACTAGAGAAGGAAAAAAAAAACCAAAAAATCAGTTCCACCCTAAGACATCAGAGAGGCAAAGGATCAGGGAAATGCACATCATGGCCTTTCAGATAAAGAAACCCTTAAATTGCTGCTGTAGTTCTTCTGTTGTACTTTGCCTTTTTTTTTTTTCCCTTGTGAACTGAAAAGCTGATACCACAAGAGGGAGCAGAGACAGGGACATTTTTCCACTCTCCTTTATGATTTTCCCTTCCTCTGCAGGTCTATCTCAGGACTTAAAAGACCTCAAGAAGCAAAGTCACTTCTGTGGATGGACTTGGCTGGTGCAGAAATTGAGCAGCAAATAAAACAGCAACTGTTGAGCTGCAGGAGATAATGGAAATCCTCACACATTCACATCTTTCTGCTCAGAGGAAGATTTCACCTTTCATAGCTACACCAACAATTATAGATTTATTGGAGCTGAGTAAAAAAATTTATATTGGTAAATTCAGGCTGATATTGAGCGGGTTTAGCTGCAACAGTTTCATGAGAACTTCTTGCCCTCTACTCTCATTTATATCCACACGTGCAAACTGGCTCACTAAATTTAATTTCATTTGATTTTTCCAAGAAGTAGATAACCTAAACCCATTACATTTCAATTTGGCTTGTTTATTCATCTGTTTAAGATGCATGGAGATGACATACAAAGATAGTTAAGATTAATGAGTAGCTGATTAGTAGTTGAGTTTGCAGATGGAAACAAAGCACCTGAAATAATTGCAGCAGGAAACTCATGACATTTATTTTAATTGGTTGGGGATGGTTTTGTTTGTTCTTGTAAGGGCCAGATTGCTTACAGAGCCATTTCCCTTGTGCCACTGAAATAAAACACAGAAGTTATCTTAATACAAAAGAATGTGGTAGACACAGCAGTCAGTAGCAATTCTGGTGAGTTTTTCATTTGTTTTAAGAAAGGCCTTTATTTTTGAAAGCTTTTAATCATCAGCCCAGTTTTAGGTAAGTTCTTATCTTTGCTGCCCTGAATTTTGGCCAGAGAGAGATGTAAGCACACAGAAGTCAAGTGGATCAGATATTTTTTTCCATTTGATGTGAATAAACATCAGGTCATAAAGAAAAGCAAAGTGCAGCTTATTTAAATTAATAGATAACACCGAAATTTTATTAAATAGGCACAAGCTTACCAAGGAAGAGCTTTAAGCTGGTGAATAGAAGAACGTTTACAAATGTCAGATGAAAAGAGAATATTACAAAAATTGCCATTGGGAATAATCATCTGCAAAAAATAATCCTCAGGAGGGGATAGAATTTGAGAAAGTGGTGATAGAACTGTGATACCAGCAAAATGGCTCAGTGTCCTAAAAGGTGCCTTCCAAGCAGCCCTTGAGGTCCTCAAAAAGTGGGTTAGAGCCTAAGAGACCCTTTCATATCACTGACACTTCACATGGCTGGTTTCCAGGATAAATTACTTCCAGACTAACCATTCTTTAGTTTCCTTCCATGAAATGGTTGCATCTCTACTTTGTGAGAGCTCCAATTGATCCCTGTGGCTTTGTTGAACAAGGGAAAACTTGGATTGACACTTCTAAATTCTGCAGTTATGGTGATTTATATGCATGAGAAAGAAAATCAGTGAGAAAGTCACTTCTTTTCCTGATGGTTTTTAACAACTTTGCTAAAAGCATTGCTGGCAGACTCAACCTGTCAGTGTTGGCCACCTCAGAGACCACTCAGCCTGTGGATCATTTCTCACCTTTGTTATTGGGGGACTGTGTTCTGAGAGGCCCCTGGCCTCTGCACGGTGAGAGAATGAGTAAATAGCTGGCTGGAAAAAATCTGTTTTGGTTTAGTTTTTTTTTTCCCTTTCTATTCTTCTTTCTTCTTGCAATGAAATATGATTCAGCATCCCATGGTGGTTTGATCCATGCATGGAGACTCAGGATGGACTTAATTCCTTTGCTCTAGAGAGGTTCCCACTCTGAGCTGGAGCACAGCAAACTGTGCTCACATAAAGTAGTTTCACTTAATATAAATAAAAACTCCTGGATTTTACGGTCTCCTCTCCTCTCCTCTGGAGTAAGTCCCATTTATTAGGATAAATTTAATTTGCATTCCCAGTGGGGCTTGGTTTCTAACCTTTCCAGAGAGATGTCTAATCATTATTAATAGTGAACTTTTGTCTTGAAAGAAAAGGGAATGATTTAACATGGAAAACATGACATGGTCTGGTAAATAAATCAGACACTGATGAGGCAAAGACATAATGTTATTTTTTCTTTTCTTTTCTTTTTTTTTTTTAACAGGTTTCTTGAGTCAGCTGTTGAATGTTTCCAAACGTGTGTGAAATTACTCCCTTATAAAGAATTGTCACTGTTAAGCTATCTCTAAAATCTTAAATCCTAACCCTCTACACTGCATCAGTTCTGAGTACATAAATGCTTCTCTGAGAGCCCTTAACCATAATTTCCACTTTGTGAATTTTTCTAAGCATTTGGAGCCAGGGGAAGAGCTCATCAGAAGCAGCTGGGGACATCCCTTTTATTCATTCAGAAACCCCACCCAGAACACCTAAATTATCACTAGCAATTTATCCAGACTGGTATTTGCCAGGATGTTTTGATATCAGCCTGTTCCCTGACAGCCTTGGCAATTCCCTGATCACTATGCAAATGAAATTAGCAGCAATAAAGGCTGTGGGATGACATGTCTCCTTCTGAAAGAATCAGCTATCTCCAGGGTAATTATTTTTCTGGTAAAAGTCAGACTTGATAAGGATCCTAAAGGAAGAGGAGGTAGATACGCACAGCAGATTTTTGTGGGTAGGAGACAGCATGACAAAAAGTGAAGTGTGGGTAAATAAAGTCAAGATAAACCAATTTGTTGGACCAAGAACACAGAAATAAAAAAACAGGACTGATGTAAAAAAATGGAGAAAAAGAATATACAGCTTTCAGTTCTTTCAGAATTGACATGGAAAAGACAATGAAAAGCTAATTACATCTTTTTTTTCCTCACACATGCATGATAAATATATAATTTATCATTAACTTGGTGCAAGAATATTTTTCCTGAATATTTGGTAAATCTGAGCTGGAAGTGGGAGGAGGACTGGAGCACTGTAAAACACAGGGTATTTCCTTCATTTTAAACATCATCATGGAGCACAGACAACTTTATATCTGCTGTATTTGGGAATATTGGCAATTCTGATTTAGGCTCTCCTCTTCAAAGAGATGATTAATCAGAAATGCATTGGTTTAAAGATCATCTAGAAACCTAAAAAAAAAACAAAACAGGAGGCCAGGTGAGGAAATGTGCCCTGCCAGTCCTCCTTTTTTGATGGCACCTATGATTGCCAAGTCATGCTGCAACATGATGAGCACTTCTTGTCAGAGGCAAAAAAATGTGCTGAGCTGGAGGGTAAATCCAGAGGAAGGGAAAAAAATAGAATAGAGAGGAAGCAGAAAAAAAAAAAACCAGTTAACTGATAAGTTCAGAAGATCCTTTTCAATACCCTCACCTGAAATCCTGCCAGTCCTTTTCTTGGCAGGATTGTAAAGGTGGATGTAGGGTGATAGAACGTAAGTAAATAAAAGTAGTTTAGAAAGTAATCTTACCCCCTAAAGAGTTACAGCTGAGCCAATTATTAAGGATTAGGAGCAGGCCTGATTTTAACAGGCTGCAGCTGTAGCCAATAAGAAGAGTGTTATAAAAGAGTGGACTGGTGGGAACTGGAGTCAGCTGGCTGCTGTGAGCACAAGGAAGAGTCAGTGCCCAGAGGAGCTGCCTACAAGAAACATCAAGGAGGTACAAAACTCCAGCAATATGGAGGCCTTGCAATGTATATGCCAACAGGTGGAAAACTGAACTGTTTGGGAAGTTTAGGGAATTGTTTCCAGGATGAAGAAGAGCTGGTTTTTGGCTACTATGAAACTGGTTGGTAAAACCTTTCTGTCTCTATAGGTAGAGTGGGAAGCAGGTACTTTGGCAGCACCACAAAAGCTTGTGTTCTTTATTAGAAAGAACCTCTCTTGGTGCCATGAGCAGGGTTTAGAGTTGGGAGACAGCAGAGGATGCTCCAAGACCATGGAGACATCACCAGGCAAAGAGAAGCTTCAGGGAAGAAAAAAAAAGGGACTTCTTTTCCTCAATAGTGTCTATTATTCTTCCTTGCTGGAAAATTATGGTTATTTTAGATTTAGCACTGTCTGCCTTTCATGATAATCCAACAGAAAACAGTTTCTATTAATTGCTGTAATGTATTGCCCTAATCATTGCAATGTTCCTGGGCATTGTATTGGAGTACAAATGTTTTCTTCAGCAAGAAATAAAGGATTTTGATTTATTTCCATCCTGCCTGCAATGGTTTTGAAAAATTTGTTTTCTGACTGAAAGCTATGGGTTTGGTTGGGGATTTTTTTCTTCTGACTTTCTTTTGTCTGTGGAAGTGCAGACTGTGATTTGAGGCTAAGGCTGGACCTTCCAGTGGGGAAAAAAAAATGGGTAAAAAAACATCCCTGATGGCTTTGTGTCCAACACAATAACTGTGGTCATGAAAAGAGCAGGAAGGTTTGGAAGGCTCCTTTCTTTGCCTAAAAATGTCATAAAAGCTGACAGAACCCAGTAAAATGTTAGTTTTGACAGACCAACATGTTTTGCTGAAAATGTTCTGAAAGTTCTACTTCTGAGTTAGCAAAAGAGAAGAAAAAAAAAAAGGCCATTTTCTTTCTGAAAAAGGTAATTATACATTATACTTTTCAATGCATTGTTTTCTGAAAGTGATGTAATTCTTCCAGGGAGGACTTTCTGAATTATGGTGATCATTTTAGCATAATGGAAACTAAACTGCTCACTGCTTAACTGAAAAGGATTGGGTGGCTGTTTCCTAGGAAACAGGAAAGAAAGGGTTTGGGTGTCTTTTAGAATGTAAAATATACACATTCACACTGTGTTAGAGTCACACGGTGAAAAGATGTGCCATAGATAGTGTAATTACTGCTGGAAATGCTAAAAAATGGCATGCAGGTTTTCTGGAAGACCTCAAAGTCTTCCTCATTCCAGAAAGTTAATATTTCTTCTAATGGTCAAAATTTATGAAGGACTGCAATTAAAGCCCAAGTGAAAGAAAAAAAAAAGCCTTTTTCCTTAAAATGGAAACAGCAGAATTGGACTTAAGAGAGTGTCTGGATATTTCAGGCAGAGTAATATTGATGTACAGCAGAAGAGAAGGCACCCTGGTGGTCTGGGCTTGATGCAAGAAGGGAAAAGTGGGAGAAAACAGCAGAAAAACAGAGAAGTGAAAGAGAAAAAAGCCTCAGGGAGTCAGGCTTGTGCTCCTGTAGCTGTCAGAGAAGCAGAGGGGTGAAGGCAGAGCATCTCAATAGAGCATCTCTTTAGGAAAACACTTTCCAGCTTGCTCTAACTCCTGTCTCAGGGCAGTAGCAGCAGTTGCCAGGCAGATTCTCCAGGGTGCTGGGATAAGAAAAGTGAGCTACAGAACCTCTGCCCATGGCAGCTCCCTGCTGGGACTCTGCCCCAAGCTGGGCTTTGATCTGAACCCACAAGTGCTGCCTGCAGTTAGTTCTATCACAAAGCAAAGCAGAGCAGTGCAAACCTGTGGAGAATGGTCACTACAAAACCTTCAGTGACATCCTGCCAAGGAGTTTCTGCAGAGTTCTCAAAGCTTTCCAGTTCCAGCTGACTTGGACAGAAAAGGCACACCAGGCATTATTTGCTCTTTCCTCAAACATAGAAATCGTGGAATGGTTTGGGTTGGAAGGGACCTTAAAAACCATTTTGTTCCAATCCCTGCCATGGCAGGGACACCTTCCACTGTGCCAGGTTGCTGCAAGACCTGTCCAGCCGGCCTTGGACACTTCCAGGGATCCAGGGGCAGCCACAGCTTCTCTGGGCACCCTGTTTCATCTGTTTCTCTGAAAATATTACTATATTTTAGTTATTAAATACCAAGTGTTTATTTCTTACATCTTTCTTGACAGCAAATTGCATGCTGCCTCCAGTGAGATGCAGATTTCTCTCTAGGCTGAGATGCTGTGGTGTGGAGATGAGCCCATTTCAGACAAGTGACAATACCTAGCCGAATCCAGAGCCTTTAATTATGGACACAAGGATACAAAAATCAAATTAAGAATCCAACTTTCCTACTAAGCCATCACTTCAATCTGCCTCACCCATCCTATAGATTGTGTCAGAAAAGCTGACCAGGCATCTTCTGGCATTTTGTTGAAGAGATCAGATAAAACATTAAAAAATGTTATTTAAATGTCTGTATTCAGCAGTTTTTGTGAAATCTAAGACACATTTCATAAAAAAAAGATAGGAAGAAACAAAGGGTAGGTGTGAGATTTTATAACTGATATTGTTTTAGAAAGCCCTCTCGGGTGGTTTGCTGTCTGTGTTTGTGTGCAATGGCCAGTGCCATGGGGCCATGAAGAACTGCTAATTAAATAAATAAGGGATGGCTGTAATAGATCTGCTGCAGCAGGAAGGCAGCAGGGAATGCACCAACACCAGAGTGATAATCTGCTTTTATCCAGCAAGCAATGACTGAGTTCTTATGGTGTGCTGAAATACAAATAACCAGAAGACATGCTATAACACTAATGATATTTCACATTAATTTTGGTTCTGCAAAAAAATGCTGATAAATAGATATCCATTAATTTGAACTGTTATTAGCTTGAAACTGTGATGCTGACAGCATCAATTCTCAGTCTCTTTTACATAGAGTTCTATGGCCTTGTCATATTCTTTTCACATATCAAAAAAAATCCAGACTGGTGCAATTGTCTAAAGGTTTGAGCGTGGCTTCATCCTATGAAGTGACCATGCTCAAATATCTTCATGTGCTCGGAATATTTTTTAAATTATTTTTATTATTATATTTTTCCATTCACAGACCTTTTGTCAGCCAAACAAATCATCATTCTCCATTCCAATACCCAGCTCCACGCATTGTGAAGTTAATGGAAATGATCCTAAAGGTACAGTAGGAGCTTCTTCTACTAAATATGGTATTACAGAGATGAAGAGCTGCGGTGGTGTTTGAGGGTCTCTAGGACAAGGGAAGAGATGTTTCAGAAGGCTGATTTATTATTTTACAATATATATTATATTAAAAGAAAATTATATACTAAAACTATACTAAAAAAAGAGAAAGAAGATATCAGAAGGCTAGAAAGGAATGAATAATAAAATCTTGTGACTGACCAGAGTCCCAACACAGGCGGACCTGTGATTGGTCAAGTGGAAACAATCTGCATGGAACCAATCAAAGATGCACCTGTTGGTAAGCAACCTCAAAACCACATTCCAAGCAATCAGATTATTGTTTACATTTCTTTTCTGAGGCTTCTCAGGAGAAAAATCCTAGCGAAAGGATTTTTCAGAAAGTATGTCTGTGACAAGGAGCCTCTGCCTGCTTTCTTTCTTTCATGCAGCTCAGGGATGTATTTTCAAACCTGTCTGCTGTTGCTGATGTGGGGTGGGATGTCCTTTAATGGGATCTCCAGGAGATTAATGTAATGTCTCTGATGCTAAGCCAAATAAAGCCTCGTGTGTCTCGCCATCAGGCAGAAAGGCTTTGGCTTCCTCTCAGTGCCCAGATCTGCTCCTCATCCTTTGGGTTAATTCAGCCCCATTGCTTAGATTTCAGAAGTAGGGAGCTGAATCCCCTGCCTTGTGCACGTTTTCAGAATATCCTTACACTTTTCTGTGACTCAGATCCTTCCCTGTTATTGTATTTGCATCCCCCCACGACTGATGAATCTGACTCCATGTTCTCAGAAGGCTAATTTATTACTTTATAATACTATAATATATTAAAGAATGCTATACTATGTTATACTAAAAAATACAGTAAAGATAGTTACTAAAATACTAAAAAGATAATGAAAACTCATGGCTCTTTCCAGAGTCCTGACACAGCTTGGCCCCAATTGGCCAATGAGTGAAAACAACTCACAGCAGAATCCAATGAAACAACCACCTGTGGGTAAACAATCTCCAAACACATTCCACGTGAGCACAACACAGGAGAAGCAACTGAGTTAAGTATTGTTTTCCTTTTCTCTGAGGCTTCTCAGCTTCCTAGGAGAAAAATCCTGGGTGAAGGGATTTTTTTCAGAAAATGTGAATGCTACACCCAGTAAAATGGGAATTTTACTATTTAAGTGCAGGTAGGAGCCTAAGGACAAGTGAAAGAGAATTGAGAGAATTCAGCAGCAGAAACATCAGTGAGAGCCACAGTGAACTGGGACATTTTTGCTGAGATACAGCATAACAGGGAGATGGGAAGTACATGAGAACTTGCTTTAATGCCTTCAAAAGGGTTCAAAAAGATTACAAAGCTAATAAAGAAACACTGAAAATGAAGAATCAGTAGATTCTCAGTGGTTCAGAATTTTCCTGTCCTATGAGAAGCAGCTGAGGGAGGGAGTGAAAGCAGCCAGGAGGAAATTAGAGTGTTGCGAATCAAAATTGTCTTTCCACTGCCCAGTGACAAATGGCCCTGGATTAGAAAATGCCTTTCAGGTAAATTCAGTGCCAGGAGGGTGAATATTAGATTATCTGCAAGACAACACCACAGCCCTGCTGCAGGTCTGGTGTCTCAAATCTTCAAAAATTGAAACAGTCCTTTGCTCCTCAGCGTTGAAGTAGGTCACATGTACCCCATTTCTGGAAGATGAGAGATGGAATTATTTTAAATATGCCTAATTGAGAGGAATAAATCCTACTGGAGGTAATGGGGTCTCCTGAGTTGCTCATGTTCGGTGCCCAAAAATTAGTTTGACAACAGATCTCATTGAAATCGAGAGGGATGTAGTACCTTCATAGCTTTGAGGAGCTTCTGTTTACAAAGTTCTGCATGCAAGCTAAATATTTCATTGTTGTCATTTTGTAGTGACATTGAATATAATCCCACCATTATCATATTCAGACTGATTTGTAAAGTTAGTCTCCTCTAGCCGGTCTTGCAAAATGAAAATGTGATTCTTTTAGCTGTTATTTATTTTAATACATAAATTTATTTTAACACATAAAAATGGTGGGAAAAATGTGCAAAATGATATTTGAGAGAAGAAAAAAAAATCATATCAATATGTTTATTTGACCAACTGTACTGAGATAGCAAAGTCTTGCACAACTCTCTGCGAGGAGCAGCAGTTTTTGAAATGTTTTCCTTTAAAAGGGGATGGGAAATGGATCAGTAATTCCAAAAAAACTCTTTTATTTAGAAGTTACTTAGAGCAAAGGAATCTGTCGGGAGCTGGATTCACCAAGCCCTTGGGAGCCTCCATGAGCTCCAATAAGGGAGTTCAGACTTGCCTGCTTGGATTATTTCCTATCCTCCTCAAGAAAAATTAGTGTTTGGGAGAAAAATACACAAATGCATGCTCACATACGTAAATGCAAACCCTAACATGCTTCTGGTTAATCCCAGCCACCACTAAACAAACTCCAATTGCCACCAAAAGACTCCTGCTGTGTTTGAAAGGCTTTGGCCATGCCTTTAAAAAGAAGCATTTTCTGGCAGTCTGCTGTAGCTCAAGCAGAAGTTGCTCAGGGCAACACTGTCTAAGTAAAGGGCGATGTCTGCCTGATCTCTTTCTGTAATAAAGGATGTCAGAGAAGATTATTGCTGTTGTCCCCTCCAGCTCTCACACCTCAGAAATGACACACTTGCCTGCCAGACACTGAGACATGTGCCCTGTTTTTTTGTTATTGTTTTTTTTTTTTCTTGTTGCTCTCTGGGGGCATCAAGTTACTGATGCAGCTCCAGCTGAGCAGTTGCATAAGCTGAGAAGCTGGCAGAGAGCAAGAGTGTAAGTGACGCTCGTTCCTGAGGGTTTGGTGCTGATAGAAGGTAACTGCATCCCACCATGGCTTTCTTTGTGCCTTTTTGGTCCTAAAACAGCTTCTAGGGCAGGGAAAAAATGTCAAAAGGTGGCCTAGATCCTAAGTGTTGATGGATAGTTGATAGGGTGGAGAGGAAATTGTAAATACCAAGGGTGCATTATTTTTTAATCTTGGTGAATTGATTTGAATGCATGATTTGAATGCATGATCTTGTATAAATACAAGGGGTCAAGGTCATTCTAGCCGCAAACTCTCACCGAATTTGGAGGACAAGACAATTTAGGCGCTGCTTCCTACAGCCTGAACTCTATTCTGGACAAAAAAGAAACTATTTGAATGCTACTGCTGCAATGGCTACCCTGGCCACCTGTCCCCAGGGCCATGAAAAACTCTCAGCCTGTGTTAGCTCAGAGCTGAGCAGCAGCATCCCAGATGTGAGTGGAAAATGCAGTGTGGGTTTGTCAGAGCACAGGTTCCCTGGGCTGATTGAGCTCTGCTCTGCACATTGAGCTCTCTGCCAGCACATCCTGGAGTGAAATGGGCTGAGCAGGGCAGGAAATACTGGGGGACCCAGGAGATCTGGTACTGCTGACCCCATGTTTGGCCTCATATTCTCTTGGAATTGGGGGAAGCCTCCTTCTGTGGGTATTGTATTTGCAGGGAAGGCAGGAATGATGAATCTGACTCCATGTTCTCAGAAGGCTAATTTATTATTTTATGATACTGTATTATATTAAAGAATGCTATATTAACTATACTAAAAAATACAGAAAAGACACTCAATGTTAAAAAGATAATAATGAAAACTCATTACTCTTTCCACAGTCCCAGCACAGCTTGGCCCTGATTGGCCAAAGAGTGAAAACAACTCACAGCAGAATCCAATGAAACAATCGCCTGTGGGTAAACAATCTCCAAACACATTCCACATGAGCACAACACAGGAGAAGCAAATGAGATAAGAATTGTTTTCCTTTTTCTCTGAGGTTTCTCAGCTTCCCGGGAGAAAAATCCTGGGTGAAGGGATTTTTCAGAAAACGTGAATGCCACATGTGGGGTGTGTCAGCTGGCAGCTCTCCCTCGTGTGCTCCCAGGCACTCATCAGGGAGCTGGGAGGGAGCTGTGGCTGCTCCAGCCAGGTCAAGCTGCCAGAGGCTGTTGCCAAGGGACAAGTCTCCATCTGGACTAATTTAAAGCTGAAAAAACGTGTGAAGTTCCATGTGAAAAAAAAAAAGACAGCAAGGAGAAAGGATCTTGCAGGTTATCCCAAATTTTATTTATGGGTAGATCCCCTGTAATTTTGTATGCTAAGGCAAGGCAGGAGATTACTCTAAGTAGCTGCCAATAAAGCAGTGAAGAGGTTAAAAGTAGTAAAAAAATTATTTCCCAAAGGGCAAAATTTATTTCAAAGACTCCCAAAACATGATGGCATTTAATTCAGCCTCAAACCCAGTGTATAACCTTTAAGGAGACACATCTTAGAAAGAGTTTTCATTCTTGAACCCCAGACTGCCAAGAGGATGATACAGGAGAATCTGCCAAACATAAATTCAAGACTTCACCTGAGTTCAGTAAGATCCATTGCCCAAAATTCTGGTTTATTTTGGCATTTAAACTTTAGATTTTTGTAATTAAGCCTAAATTGTTGATGCCTGGTATCTAGGCACGCTAGTAAAGTCTGTCAAAAAATTTTGAGGCCTTACGCTTAGCTTACCCCTTGATCCTTTTCTGTTGTGGATCATAAAAAAGAAAAGTGGGTTCAAAATATTATTAACGTTTCAACTGACAGAATTTAATTTATACGCTGAATATTTTCACAGAACTGATATTGCAGGCTCTCTCTGTGCACATACATTCAAATACAGTTGTAGATGTAGACACAGCTATTGCCAGAATGCTGAGGTTGTGTTTTCAGGTGAGAGGCAGGTTGGCAGATCTGCAGCACTTGAAAGTTAAGACAAATCAGGGTCCCTGTGCTGCAGCCACTGCCCTGTGCTGTGTGGTTCTGTGCATCTGTGCAATTGCTGTAACCTCACACAGCTCTGCTTTAGCTCTTTGCGTGGTTTTCCATCACCACAGGTTTGATTTTTTTTACAACTCTGGAAAGCTTAAACAATGTCTGTGAGGGAAACCACTGAAAGCTCAAATATTATATGAGAACTAATGTTCATTTTCAGAGCTGCTGGATTCAAGGTGGGGATGAGCTGATGTCCCACAAGGGTTCTTTATTTGTATGTGACATGTATTAAATTCTTCTGATTAGTTGCTGCGACATCACTGATGTCTGATACCTGCAGAAGAATGTAGTTGAAAGAATTTTTCCTGAAGTTACATCAAAAGCCTGCAAATGTTTGACCATATACTATATAAATATTTAATTTTATCTTTTCTTTTTAGCAGTATATGTGACTAGTTTTGCATTTCTTTATTTTTTCTTTCATTTATCTGTTTCTTTTGCTTTTACTCTCCTATTTATTTAATCAAGGGTGGGGTTTTTTTTCTGCTTTCTGTAAGAATTCAGAAGGCAAAAATCAACCTGGAGCTTCATAGGCACAAATGTTTAACCTGCATTTCAGATGCTAACAAAACACACCAGCGAAACAGCATAAGAGGATCCAGGAGAGAAACCTAATGTGGCACAAGGTGGCTGTTTTTAAAGCATGGGTGCATAAGAGGAAACCTGTTTTGTCCCACTGAAAGCATGGGCACAGTTATTTCCACGGCGAGGAGCAGCAGCTGCAGTAACACAGTGGCTGCAATGAAAAGTTACCAGGGGTGTCTGTTCTCATATTTGAGATAATGGCCTGATCACCAGCTGAAGTCAGTCAGAAATCTCCCCCTGTGGTGCATTATTGCCCAATTAGGTGTATTATGGGGTTTTGCATCCCTTCCTGAAGCATTCTGTGTGGGCCAGATGATGAGGGTGCGTTGGATGGGCCATTGCTCTGTTCTCAAATGGCAATTCTGTACTCTTGTGTTTAAGGGAGGCAAATCATGGGTGAGGTTTAATGAGGCAGAAGGAGAGAATTTCTACCCTTGGAAATTGTTTGTTCAGGGTCACATTTTCCTACTTGTCCACCTCCCTCCTGCCTGAAATTCTCAGTGATTGGATTCTGGCAGAGCAAAGGGAGATGCTGTTGTTTTTTTCAGGCAGAGTGGAGGGCAGAGCCACTCAATTAACTGCAGACCACAGTAAACAATCCCATCTCTTTCAGCAGGGACTACCTTCATTCTGGCAAGGGAGACAGCAGGAGAGTGACAAGACTGCTGAATAACTGCATAATACAAAACCTTCACAGTCTTTCATTACTAGATGTAGGAAAGGGATATTTAGATGGCTGAAACAGAAAATGTGAGAGCAAGCCAGTGTAGCACATAAGTGACTGATGAAATGAATAGTCTGACTCCTCTGGAGGAGAAAAACATGAGATCCATGATGTGGCTGAGTCTGAATGACCTGGAACAGCTCCCTAGTGTTTGCAAAGCTTTCTTTGACTTAATCATATCAGAGTTTGCAGACATGGAAGGAAATCTGCTCCAGGGAAGAAGAGGAGCCTGTGTGGATGTGCTGTGTTACTGAACACTGCTGTTACTTCTGTGACTCACCTGGGGACATGCTGGGCACCTCCCAGGCAGGAAAGGCTTGCCTTGGGTAGCCCTGTTCTCAGCAGTCCATCACCTCCCCACTAACAAAGGCAAGGCTCACTTCTACAAGTGTCTTGGTTTGGAAAGCCACGTGTCCGCTAAGGAAGGCAGTAGCCCCCCCCTGAAATGGAGAATGCAAACCCTCCCCACCCCTCCAAATTGCTATAAATTTTAAATTAAGGGGCTCTCAGGCAAAAAATATAGGAGCAGTAAATAACATTTCTTTAATAGGGAAGAAAAATAAAAGGATAAAATAAACAATGCAGTACACTAGAACAACACTGACAGAGTCAGAACACAACCTGACACCCTGTTGGACAGCTTGTTGGTAGCAGCCCAATTGGAATTGTGGCTGCAGCCCTCCTGGAGTGTCAGGAGTGGTTCTGTTGGAGCAAGGGGGATCTGTAGAGAAGGATGTATTCTTCCTCTGAAGATCCAGTGGGAGAAGAGGCAGCTGCTGTTCCTCTGGGGAATCCAGTGGAGAAGCCGTGCTGGTGTCTCAAAACCTCTGGATTATATCTGGGTAGCAATGCTTGGTTCCTCCCTCTGGGCTCACATCTCACAATGTGTTTTAGTTCTTATCAGCCATGCAGTGACATTCAATAGCTGTTATCAGCAGATGTCCCCTCCCGAGGGAGGAGTGATTGTGGTCACTCAGAGAGAGAGATAAGGTGAACTGCCCATTTGACAAAAGACAATCTGCCATACAGATGGTAATAGAATACAGCTTGCCTTGAAATCTGGAACAACAAGGGAAAACCAAGCTGGTGCTTTCAGAATTGTCCAGTTTGCTCAGCCTGTCATCCAAACCCCAGTGAGGCAGCTCTGAGCCAGCCCAGCAGCCAGTGTGACACAGAGCTCAAGGTGACAAACAGGACATGCTCAGGGCCAGCTCAGCAGCCAGTGTGACACAGAGCTGAAGGTGACAAACAGGACATGCTCAGGGCCAGCTCAGCAGCCAGTGTGACACAGAGCTGACAAACAGGACATGCTCAGGGCCAGCTCAGCAGCCAGTGTGACACAGAGGTGACAGGACATGCTCAGGGCACTCAGGGCACCTGCAGCACAGGGCCACTTTTCTGTCGCCACTTCTTTGCTGTCTCTGCATGGCTGCAGGACAGGTGGGGATTTTGCCACCTCAGCTGCAGCTCAGATGATTTGGGTCATGCACCCTCCCCTTTCCTGCAGCCAGAACCACTGCTCACCATCCACAGCCACACCAGAGGCACAAAACCCCTGCTGCAGCTGTGATAGGATGTGATAGAATCCTGAGATTAAAGCAGTGCAGGACATGTGCTGTTGAATGGGAGAGTGAGAGGAAAAAGTAAACTCAGTGCTGCCTTCTGGTACAGATTTTATCAAGGCAGTGAAGTCCCTGGAAGGACCAAACCAGGTGGGGAGAGGAAAATGGTGAAAGCAGAGAACATTTCCCCAAACCCAACCCTCTCTGAAACCTCACTGACTCCTTGTAGGAAAAGTTCATCATCACTGCAGTCCTTGGCACTCTCATGAGCATTTTTCATGACATGAATAATTCCAGTAACACCACTCTGCTGTAGGGTAACTGGGCTCTGAGTTTATCCTGGGACAACCAGCATTGTTCAGGTGAAAGAAACCTAAAGCTGAGCATCTCCCTCCTTCCTTGGTGTTGTTAAGGGAACCATTGTGGGCAGATGAAAAAATGAAAAAAAGGATTGGTTTGAAATTGAAAATTGCACTGAGCATTTTTGACTTCTGAAGATCATTTTCCTAGTTTGAAAGAATCTTGAAAAATTACTTGGGGAAAAAAAAAAAGCAACAAGAAGAGATGATACAGGTTTTGTTCCAGCAAATTTGAGTCCATTCTGAGGGACTGTGTCATGATCACCTCTGGAAGCGGAGGAGAAATTTATATTAGTTTTTATAAGTTTTATGAGTTTTTTATAATCTTTCATAAGTTTTATATTGTTTATTAATATACCTAAGTCCTCTCTTTAAATCAGAGAGCAGAACTTAATGAATGGTGAGGGAGAATTGCAACTCCACTCAAAGGGATTATTTTGAAGCCAGTAGAAGGAATTTCCTTTTGTTTTGTAAGAAACACAGAACTGAAAAAATCTATAAGTCTTTACACTACTTAGTGTAAGGAGACTATCAATTGAAAATAAACCCAGTTCTGTTCCTCATTCAATAATTGTTCCTGATTACCATCTTCTTAAATGCTAAGTATATATTTATAGCACACTGATATATTTAGCTGGTTTTATTAAAATTGCTGAAATTGTCTATGCCATTCAGCACAGCTTTATTTCAGTGCCTTTACTGCACTTCAAGTAGGAAATATAATGAAATTCTGATCCTACAGAATCCATAAGTTTTTTAATACAAGCCACTTTTGTCTCTAGGAAGAACTAGCTTATCCTCAGCAAATAATGTCACCACTATGTAGAGAGATAGAAACATTTGGAGCAAAACAAAATGTAGAAATTCAGATTGGTTGATGGTAGGAATTTTGTTCATTTTCATCAGGGAGCAGAAGAACCTCAAAGAGTGAAGACTGGGTTGTTAAATTACTCCTGAGGATCATCAGCAGCTTTGTTTGGCTCTTTCCAGAAGTGCTCATTTCACTCCATTACAGCACAGCACCAGAGATGCATCAAGTGGTTCAGAAAAAAGACAAAAATCATTGCTCTAAAAATGTTTGTTATCCATAATTATAATTTATGGGAAACAGGAACATTTTGCAGCTCCTTTGTCTGAGGAAAGTTTTCTTCAGATGGAAAAGCTTCTGAAATGCCTCTATCTTGGTCTCCATGAGAGGAAATAAAAGACTATAAAATAATTTCTCTCACTCCTGAGCCCATCACTGGCCACTTCTGGGGACTGGACCAAGTTCATGCACTGGAATTAAACTCATTGCACATAAAAGTGTAAAATGTGGACTCTCACCTGGTGCAGTGTTAGCCCAGGCCAATGGGCCACCAGGAGACATCTGCACACATCTGAAATAAATGGAGATCAACCAGCTCTGCCTCTCTGGATTAGGGGACTCAACATCCATTTTTTGGACTAAGCACCTTCATTTGAGCTCAGCCCGAAGGCTGCACTGAGTCTGCAGGGAGCCATTCCATCTTGTGAATAAATTGATAGTCCAGGGACTAAGGAACTGGTCCAGGTGCTGCAAACTTGGAGCTCCACCCTGCCTTTATTGTTGTATCTCTGGAAGCTTCCCTCATGAGAACTAGTTCTGCCTACCATTACAGATTTTGGGGTAATATAGTCTTGTGCCAATCATTCCATTATTTTCTTTTTGCTTTTCAGCTGAAAGATGGAAAAATGAGATGTTAAAAAAAAAAAATCAACAGTGATGGAAACCTTTGTAATTTTATAGAGATCTCTGTCCAGATATGCAGATCTGCTGAAGACATTGTCTGCATTGTTTTTTTAGCTAGAATTGATGGATGTCATCCTAACTTAAAGGTAAATCAAGGTAAACTAAGGTAAATTAGGTAGTTTTCTTTCTTAGCAAATAGTGACTTGAATTTACCTATGCATGCACTTTTATCCCAGCAATTTTTCAGTGCCTCTTTTTAGAATTGTTCAAACAGTGTGGATCTAGAGGAAATTAAAAAAAAAAAAAAAGAGACACAGAAAAAGAGTCTCACAGGTATTTTTATTTATTAAAATTAAATTTTCTTCTCCACATTATTTAATTCATATGCGTTCTTTGTTTCATAGCCCTAAGAGTATACTACCAAGATCAACCGATGTTCTGGTAGATTTTTTTTTATAGAAGAGTAAAAAATCTAGGATGCAAAAGGGACATGTTAGTCTTTGTATTAACTTAGGCACTTTCATATCACCTGGAATTTGTCCATTCACTTTAGCTTTTCTGGCCGGAGGAGTTTGTGGATTGATTATACAAGTCCTCTGGCTTGAAAAATACAGCTGCCATACCCAGAGGTTCCCTGATTAATTTACTAAGGTTTGAAGCTGTGCCCCATAAAGGCCTCCTAAATACAGCTGGTTTGAGAGACAGGTCTGGGGAAGCTAAAGAAAAGTCATTAAAGGAATTTTTCCATCAAATGTAGTTGTGGTTTTAGGAGGGGGGGGTCTCAATGACACCAAATTGCGGCTGTGAGTGAGAAAAACTGAAAAGCTTTCAGTGGATGTTGTAATTTTTTTTTCTTTCCAAGATTTTGTCCCATATCTTTAGTTTCATTAGCCATTAATTATCCCCTGTCTCATCAAAACAGATCAGGTTGTTGTGATTTGTCTCCTGTTGCTCTGTTCCATCAATTAAAACATAAACTGCAGCCCCTCTGCTCCACGATGGAGAAATAGAGAAACACCCAAATTGCAGAGGCCCCAGGGCTCATGTTTTGTAACTTTTCCTACTCAGAACCAAGTTATTCCAACGCGATATTTTGTTTTCAGTCAGTAAATTAAGCTGCACCTGCAAATCCTATTTATTTTGCCTTGTAAATTGCCTGCATTTTATGTGGCTCCTCACTTAGCTCTTTGTAAAGTAAGTGAGCAATAACCACTATACACCCCAAGGGAGAGCACTGCATATTGTTTGCTTGTGGAATTGTCTTCATCCAACGAGGCAAATTCCAAAGGACAAAAAGAAGCTGGGAATGGCCTGAATCTGAAATTCCTGAAATTCTACCATCTTCAAAATAATCTTTTTGAGTGGAGTTGCAATTCTCCCACACCATCCATGAAGTTCTGCTCTCTAATTTAAACAGAGAGAATTAGGTATATTAGGAAAGAATTTAGGTATATTAATAAACAATATAAAACTTAGGAAAGCTTATAAAAAACTTATAAAGCTTATAAAAACTAATATAAATTTCTCCTCCACTTCCAGAGGTTATCATGACACAGTCCCTCAGAATGGACTCAAATCTGGAGAGAGAGGAAAGAGTGTTTGTACAGCTGATACCTCCACAAAAGCAGAGCGTGACAAAAAGACTTTTACACTGGTATTTCACTACCTACTCTTTTTGTGCATTACAGCAAAGCCCTGTGAAAAAGAAACAGCTTCATGCTAAATTCACTGTAGGTGCACGACCATGCAAAAACCTGAGCTAAGAAACCCTGGATTTCCTCACAGGTTCACAGACATCTTGCTTGGAAGAGACTCCAGAGGTGACTCAGTGCAGCCTCCTGCTTGGAGCAGGGCTGCTGTTGGCTGGGGGCTGTGTACAAATTACAAATGGGATGGGAATGTTAGGAACAAATCTTGAGCTGTTTTATTTTTTAACATTAGTTTTATTACATGGTTATGACAATGGGAAAGTGCCATCAGCTCACATCTTAGGCAGCAGACAAAGAACTTAATGTTACAACTCACTTTAAAAGTTTTTTTGACTAATTACACAAAGCAAAAGCACATTGGCAGTAGTTCTATCCAACAACAATATGCACACGTACCTTTGGTTAAAAATGCTTGCTTATTTGGAATACAATACCTGCTTGTAAGCCTTAAAACAATGCACAGAGCTCCATTATTAAGCTTAGAACTTCTTAATGTTTTGCTAGATATACTTTCTTATAGCTTAGGGAGTTATTTAAGACAAGCATTAATACACAGACCATTGTTCTATTTGTCTTTATTTTTCTACTTCTTACATAATTTTTCTGCTGACCAATCTCATGGCTGCTGCTTAGCTCTAATCACAGTTCTGCTGTCTTTGAGGCCTGCCTTTTGAAGCTTTCCCAAAACCCTCTGATTTTATGGATTCCCACACAGGGCCAGCACCATCAGGAGATCAGGTCAGCCTTGCCTTTGTCTGACTCAGTCCAGAAGTCTCCAAGAGTGAGATCAAAACCCTCTCAGGGGAACCTGTTCAGTGCTGCAGCACCCACTTGGTAAGGGGTTTGCCCAATATCCAACCAAGCTGAACCTCCCAAGATTCCACTGCCATTGCTGGTGATGGGAAAAATTGTTTGGTTTTTTTTCTTTCCTCTGCAGAGCCATTGCAGTAGCTCAGGTTGACTTAGATCAGCTCCTTGGTATCTCCTTCACCAGAGAACAGGACCCAGCTCCCCCACCTCTCCAGGCAGGTCACAATTCCAGGCTTCCTCACCAGCTACTCAAACCTCTCCCTCCACATCCCTTTTGAAATTATGAGCCCAAAACCAGACCTTTATTTCAGGTGCAGCTTCACTGTCACTAATAGGGATAAAAAATAACCCTGAGCTTATCCCTCACTCTTCCTTGGGAAGATGAGGGTGCAGTTTGCCTTATTTACAATGAGAGCGCCTTGCAAAAGTGACTGCTGAGAGCACTGGGACATAGAAACTTCAATCTAAAATCCCACATATGCCAGCATACTTTTTTTCCTATAAATCTTTGTGACACTTCACCTGCACAACCTTGCCAAGGTAAGGTTTACTGTGCACTTACAAAAAAAAAAAAATGATTTGCAGACTTGCTGCTTGCCTGGTATATGCAATATTTATTTATTAGTGTTTTGATTTATAAGACTTATAGAAGAAAGTACATTTTCCAAGCTCTAGGAGATTCTGATGTAAATTAGAAACACAGTCACATAAAATAGACAAGTTATTGCTCCTCCCAAAAAAGTAAAAAAAAAAAGAGACACCTAAAATTGCATGAAACTTTGATTACTGTGTTTCAGTTTATATAAAATACACCTGGGATGTTCAGTATCTCCCACAATTATGCAGAAATAGATAAGAAATTCCACAGGTTGCTCTGACTATTGCAAAATTGAGGTTGCAGCAGGTCATGACAAAAGTGGAAATTTTAATGGTATGTGACTTTTATGGAATGTCTTGCCTAGGAAGGGACATCGGTAGCTGGTGATGCTGAACCCAGGGGTGGCAGTGAGGGACAGGGGCAGGGAATTGGTCCAGATCTGTTGTCATACAGCACAAAGTTCTATTGTCATTACATTGCAAGGGTTCCATATTGCCAGAGTTTCGTACCTCCTTGATGTTTCTTGTCGGCAGCTCCTCTAGGCACTGACTGTTCCTTGCCCTCACAGCAGCCAACTGACTCCAGTTCCTCAACCAACCAATCCACTCTTTTATAACACTCTTCTTATTGGCTACAGCTGCAGCCTGTTAAAATCAGGCCTGCTCCTAATCCTTAATAATTGGCTCAAGTGCAACTCTTTAGGGGGTAAGATTATTTTCTACCTTTATTTACTTATGTTCTATCCCCCTACACAGATCCACCCTTGTATTTCTGGGCTGACACCTCCAGCTCCTGGCATGCTGCAGGTTGTGTTAATCAGTGTTTGGTTGGGCTGGTGGCTTTCAATGCTGAGCTCTGGCTTCTCCAGAGAGAGGCATCATCTGTGGCTGCTGTGGCCTGAAGGCCACTGGCTGTTAGCGCAGGTTTCTGCAGCCATAATCTCCTGTGCAGGAATTTTGGAACTTGGGATGAATGTTAAGAGGAAGAGGAGACTTAACAACACTCAGCTGAAGTGTAGAGAAGTTGCTTCTTCACATAATCTGTGATTGAGCTGTGGAAATCTCTGTCACAAAGTGCTGTGCACAGTAATTTTCCTTCCATTAAATTGTGCCAGCACGTCTATTGTCCTTTGAGATGCTGGGACAATTTAATGCAAGGAAGACACCTAAGGGGTATTTTTATAATAAAAAAATGTAGTTTTGTGGTTAAGTTATAAAGAACAACACAAGTTGCTCAAAGTGTCTCTACAGAGAGAGCTGCTGGAGGATAAGAGGGGGTTTCAGCAAGTAATCTTGGGCACACCCCAGTAATTAATTTTTCTCTAGGAATTAACAACAGGTCACTGATGGAAACAAGGTTTTGGGATGTGCAGACCTTGCTCTAATTCAGTGGTTTTCCTGTGTTCCATCTCTGGTGCTTCCTCTGGAGTTGTAGAATCACAGATCACAGATTAGGTTGGAAGGGACCTTAAAGATCACCCAGATCCAACCCCTTGCCATGAGCAGAACCTTCCCCTACATCAGGTTGTTCAGTCCAAGCTCCTCTGGATTAGGAATTACCCTGTGAAGGAGCTTCCCTGCGAAGAGGCACCAAAAGCTGAACAGATGAAAAGTCACATAAAATAAATATCTGTGAGTGTCTCCTTGTGCATTGGATGCTGTTACTCTCATCTGGTCTCACCACGTGGCGACACCAGAGAGACCAGCACTGGGTTTAAAATCCTGACTTTTTAAAGCAGTCAGCTACTCCACATGACAGCTGACTTTTAGCAGTCAGCAGCTCAAATATGGTGCTTCTCTATGCAATTTAATAAGATTTAAAAAAAGAAAAAAAAAAGGAGAAATTTCAGATTGATTTAAAAGTGCTCATAGACAGATACGTATCAAAAGAAGGGAGAAACTCAAAATAGGCAAAGTTTTACTTTGGAGTTTCATAAATTCTAGTGCCTCAAATATCATCCAGCCTATTTTGGAAGAAGGAAGCTTTTAAATTTTCTCTCTGACAAACTGGTTTTTAATCCCCAAGCATAATGGGCTCTTCAAACATGTTCTAAGCACTTTATTGTTCAACAGGACAGATTTCCTTCTTCCACTTCTTCTTGCTTAAGGAGAAAGCAATAATTCTGTTTGCTCAAAAATTTAAGAAGAAAAACCTGAGGCAGAGAAGGAACTTGGTAAAAATTAGAAGGGTGAAAGTTTCAGAAAGATCCTGGTGACACCAACCTAAAAAATAATATTAGAAGCCTGAATGAATTCTTAATGATTGCACATTACAACCTATAATCCTCTAGAGTTCAGAGAAGACAATCAAGTAACAACTTGCTTGAAATGCCTTAGCAAATTATGAGCAAATGTTAGGAACAACAAGAAGTGTCATTCAGCTTTTGTCATACTGGTCTTGGTAAATCCTACTGGTTAAATCATTTAAAGAATAGAGGAAAACCTACCTGAAAATGGAAAGAAGGAAAGAATTATGAAAAATCAGCAAAAATTTATAAATATTTATATATATATAGATATATGCTCTTTCTTTCTTTTCTTTCTTTCTTTCTTTCTTTCTTTCTTTCTTTCTTTCTTTCTTTTCTTTTCTTTTCTTTCTTTCTTTTCTTTCTTTCTTTCTTTCTTTCTTTCTTTCTTTCTTTCTTTCTTTCTTTCTTTCTTTCTTTCTTTCTTTCTTTCTTTCTTTCTTTCTTTCTTTCTTTCTTTCTCTTTCTTTCCCTAGATCATGAAGTATAAATAAATATCATTTATATAAGAGAAGATATAGAGGTGATCAATTCACAGCCTATCACTGGCTCTATCAGGCAAAGTGATTTTTTTATCTAGCAAAAACACCCAGCACATGAAACAGAATAAACCAATCATTACATCAAGTGATTGTAAGTAAAAGCTAAACAGGCACATATTAAAAATATGGGCAAAAGTTAAATGGAGGAGATAATTCACCAAGGTGACAGTTTGCCTTCGAGTATGGTGATTTTTTATGTGAGACTAAATGATTTTCTAGAAGGGATGTGTTGGATTTTTAGGCAAGACAAAGAAAAGCCTAGAAAATGGATCTACCAGGATAAGTGGTGCCCTGGGTAAGTGCCCAGTGGTGGCTCCTGAGGGCTTGCACACGTTCCTGTCAGTGGCTCTGAGCCAAGATCAGCACCAAGTGAGGTGGTGATGAGACTGTTGGTTGCAAGCAGAGCTCTGGGAAAGCTTGGCAGTAAAACAAAGCCAAGAATAAATCCCCAGGAAAGTGATGGTTTTAATTATCACTCAAAACACGAAGGTAGAAGCTCATGGTATTAAACGCTGCCTGGCTGGCTGTGGTACAGTGTTGTGGTGTTGTGAGGGTCTCCAGGATGAGGTGAGAGATGAGAATCTGATTCTAAGTTTTAGAAAGTTGATGTATTATATTATATTAATTATTATATTATATAATATTATTATATTATTATATATTAATATATTATATTATATATATTTATTATATTATATTATTTGAAAATGATATACTCAAACTATACTAAAGAAGGAGAAACGAGCCATCAGAAGGCTAGACAAGAATGAATAATAAAAACCCCTGACAGACTCAGTGCCCTACACAGCTGGACTGGGATTGTTCATTAATGAAAAACAATCGACATAGAACCAATCAAAGATGCATCTGTTGGTAAGCAACTTCCAGACCACATTCCAAGCAATCAGATAATTAATTTTTATATTTCTTTTCTGAGGCTTCTCAGCTTCTCAGGAGAAAAATCCTGGTGAAGGGATTTTTCAGATAATATGGTGACAGTACAGCACATGAGGAGTGTGAGGGTGACCCTCTCACACAATTTGTGTGAGAATCTCTGACCTGACAATCTGCCAGGGTAAGAACTTGGGGCAAAGTGGTGTGATTAAAATGCATCACCAGAGAGGGGGGACGGTGACAATTACATGATGGCAATCAAATAATGAACAAAGCCAAGCTGTAAGGACAGGTGTATTGTACATGGGGGGAATATTCCTTCCTGCACATAGCTGTGGGGTACAGTAAGGTGGAGGTTTGTGTGGCTGATCAGCAGCAGAGCAGTTTCATCTCATAATTTCTGTGCTTCAAAAGACATGAGCACTTGAATATTCACAGAATTCTCAGAATTCCAGAATGACCAGGTTGGAAGAGACCTTCAAGACCATTGAGTCCAACCCAGCCCCAACACCTCAACTAAACCCTGGCACCCAGTGCCACATCCAGGCTTTGTTAAACACACCCAGGGATGGGGACTCCACCACCTCCCTGGGCAGCCATTCCAGAACTTTACCACTCTTTCTGTAAAAAACTTTTTCCTAATATCCAACCTGTATTTCCCTTGATGCAGCTTGAGGCTGTGTACTCTGGCTGCCCTGAGACATTTGTGACCACTGTGGGAGGAAAACCTTTGAGGAGCAGTCAGCACAGGTTTGTTCAGGGCTACAGAATCACAGGGCAGTGCAGGCAAATTGGATTGGGGAATAAATTCCTGGGAGAGCTCCATCTGACTCAAAGATCTCTTAATTTGTGAGACAACTGTGACAGCTTCCACTGTTAGTTGTTACTGAACTCACAGTTCCTGAAGACAGGAGAGAAGCAACACTAGATGAAATCTGTCTAGTACAGCAATTAAGTCATAACAGTAATGATAATAAAATACTAATTACACCTGAAGCGGGGTTTTAATAATGATAATTCAGATTATGTTAATGTACCATTCTCTTTAAACATGCTAACTACCTGTTCAAATTGGAGAAGGTCAATGCAGTGTGTGGCTGGCTCTCATCAATTTTTTTCTTATAACCTAAAATTCACAGTCTTGGCTGACGTCCATTTTCCTTTTCCAATCAGCAGTTTACATTTTAAATTCATTCATTAGGTAATAAAAAAAATCTTTAATTAAAAAAGTAATTTATTTTTAATGACTCCAGGTCCTATAAACTGACAAAAAGTATTGCTTTAATCCATTTATTAGAGTCTGAGTGACATGTTACCTCCCTGGAATGCTAAATATGATCATTATCAGCTTTGTTTACTCAGCACACACTGAGGATTTTTGGCTGTGTGGAGATGCTGGTGCCCTTTATTGCTTAAGCCCTGGCTACAAGACCTGCGTGGTGACTGCACGCAGTGCCATTAAGTTTGATATCAATTTGATTTGGAAACATTTCTTTGATAAGAAAGGGCCAGGGCCCTTTAGAGCTGATATTCTAAAGGGCTGCTTGTGGTGCATTCAGCAGAGTTTCAGTGTTGTTTGTCAGAAGCTGAGGGAAGAAGGAGAGTAAAGAAAAGTGTTTTGGCTAAATTGGTATGGTTTTTTTTTTGCTACATCTAAAGAAAGAAAGATTTTCTGTGGAAGAAAAGACTGTAGGTATTGGCTGATTTTTTATACAGCATGTTCTTGTCTCTTTCCATGTCCAGGGTTAATTCCTTTGTATCAAGTGAATAAGGCATGGGGGATAATGGGGAAGGGAAAGGAGGAAATAAATTCAGACACTGAGCTGGCCTGCCTTGGAGGGAAATTAAAATCTGAATATCTGATACTTGCTCTGTAAGTACACAAGAGCCACTTCCTTGGTGCTGTGTGTAACAGCACAATCAAGCCAAAATTCATATTCTCTCAGATATTCTTTTCTGGAAATGGGGGAAATTATAGTTTTTAATAGTTGCTGTTGACTTTAAATTTCCAGTCACTGTTTTTAAGCATGACTTTTCTATTTTTAGGTTCAGAGAATGTACTCCAGTGTCAGTCACAGAAGTTCAACATTTATAGGAAATCATTGTGAATGTAAATCACATCCCGAGTGAATACCTAGGAAACATCAGCTCATGATGAATGCAAAATATCAGAGATTAGCTCTGTAACTGCTCATCTGAACTCAGAAATAAAACATTGTAAATAACCATTACAACCGTCATGCATTTAGCAAAGCTTCAACTTTATCTGTTTCATGAATTGGGCCTTGTCAGTATTTAGGAGAAAATGAGATGGACAAAAAGAGAGAGTGAGCAAGTGCAGTACTGATTTGCCAGGAATTTTCCTTCATTGGCACAGGACTGTGAAGTATAAATGAAGTTATGATCATGTCCAGTGGTAATTTGTGACGCCATAAAATCAAGTTCATTGCCTGGCATGTTTGGAATATCAAGGTTAAGCATTTTCTGCCAGGTTTTTTTGATTTTAAATATTCCTAAGAGTTGTGGGACTGGTGTGCTTCAAGTAACACGGGCTGGAAAACTAGAAACATGCTTAAAAAATGTTCTGCACAATTACCCAATTGCTGTGGAAACTGCTTTCTGAATTTAAAGTATCCTTTTCACTGCAAAAGTTTGCACATCATCAAATAGTCCCACTCCAAAGGAATATTTTGGGACCTCTTTCAGCAGAGAGCTTCCAAAGGAAAAGGTTTTTCTGACACAGTCCTTTGTATCAAAATTAATCTATTAATCTGACTCTGAAGACTTGATCAAAAATGGATAAGCACTAAGTGGAGAAAAGACTATTTTCCAGTGTATTTTAACTCTATATTCATTTGGTTTAACATTTTTCTTGAAGTCAGATTTACATTTGAAAGAACTCCATTCCCTCAGTATATAGGAAACTGAGACATGTAAATCTGCAGCTTCATTTTCAATAAACCTGACCCAAAAGCTTTCAGTTCAGAAAAGGAACAAATACTCCAGCTGAAAACTGGAAATGGAAGCTGTCCCTCGTACAGGGCACATCTGATTTCTGCACCATCCCTCCCGCTCATCTCATGGTGTCTCTTAGAGCTCCTCAGGACACAGATGCCACTGTCCCTCTGCCAGGTGGCCCTGGCACCTCAAAAAGCCTTTTTCCTAGTCCTTCCCTCACCTTCTCTCCCCTTTTATAAATTTCAAAACATCAGGATCCATGCTGATTTTTCAGCATAAGTGCATGCTCTCTGGTTTTGATGGTGGTGTTACCAAGGATACCATGATATGTTTTACTGAAGATGGTAATAACTCTTCTTATTTTTTATTCTCTGGACCAAAGTAATGTTTTGCTTTCTAGTCAAGAGCTGATCAAATGATAGTGCAACTTCAAGTTGCTACGGAAACCAGACTACAAAGACAAAGATACAATATTTATCTAATATCTTCCTTGCAAAAGCATATTTTTTCCTCTGTATGCATTCTCTCAGAATTGTATCTTAAGCAGGTAACATCAGTTCATAAACTGAATCCAATAATAACTGCAGCAAAGTATGCATGGAACAATAAAAGTGTTTTATTGCAGTAATCCCCAAAGACTTCATGTGGTCATCAGATAGTAAAATTCAATATATAAATGGTAAAGAAAGCAGTTGCCCACTTTCTTCTCTGTCAGTGTTGATAATCCATTTTACAGAGAGCTTTATGGAATACTGACTTAGAGGAACCTGCAACAGTTTTTGCAGTCACACCTTTTGATGTGGAATATATTTTTATTGGCCCTACAACCAAATGACCATGAAAAAAACCCCACCAAAAAACAAACAAAATCAGATATTGGATGTTAAATCTGTTTTCTGTTACTCAAATAAACAGAAACTTTCAAGATAGTTGCAGAAAGTAGCATTTAGGAAGATTCTATGAGCATTTCCAGTTTGTTTGAGAGCAAAGCTCCCCTGGTGAACCTGCTGCCTGGGGCACGGGGCTGTAGCTGAGCAGCTCTGCACCTCCTCAGGGCTTTGTGCCAAATGAGAGACTACATCTGAGGGCAGTTTACAGAAAATAAAGGACATAAAGGCTCATCAGACAGCAAGGAAATTGTGTCACATGAATTAGTTCAATGCACCTTTTTGCAAATATCATTTGGACTGGACAAGTGGCCTCTCTCTTTCTTCATATCAAGAGGGGCAGAAAGCTGATTATTCTTAGGGTTCTGTCTACCTTGGTCCAGTTAAATTATGTTGAAGGGTTTTTGTTTGGGGTTTTTTTTTTGGAAGTGTGCAATACAGTCAAAGCTTTTTGGCAGGAGAATGTGACAAGAGAGGAACCCCTCAGCAGAGTGATAGCTCAAAACCCCCACAAGCTGCTGCTCTTGTTTGAATTTTAAGCTCCATTGCCTTGAGCATGGTTTCATGGAGCTGACCAACAGGAATATTTTCTCACATACATATGAAATAGCCCAGCTAAATGTTGGTGTCTCCTGGCTGAGTGATTAGGCCAGTTAACTGAGATGAACACCAGCAGAGATTGATTAATCTCATAAACCCCAAATAATGTCCAAGATGGGTGAGATGAATCATGTCCTGAATTGTCTTAGTTGAGACAGAGACTATACAAAGCAACACTCCATTTTCAGAAGGCACCAGACTGTTTTTATTCTAGCATTCATGCTATTTAAACATTCTTACAAAATCATAAGTTTACTCATTGGTCACTGAAGACAAAGTGCATATTGGAATAAGCAGTTGCAGGTTTCTCTTATTTATCCTTTTTCTTTCTTGGTTTCTATGTCAATGAGCTTAGTAGAAAATTCTTTCAAGGGTAAACATGGATCCTCTTGTCAGATTTCTCTCTGGCTCACAGAAGTCACTGTAAAACCTCTTCCACACTGAGTAGCTCTCTGTTAATGCAGAGAGAAGCCAGGCAAGAAGCAAAATGAGATGCCAGGCACAAAAATCTCACTTCTGGTAGGTGACAAATCCTGGCTAACCCCAAGCAAATTGAGAGAACAGCATCCCTGAGGCTGTGGGATGTGCAGAAAGCCTGGATCCCAAAGCAGAAACTCCTGAGCACAGGTGGAGGCTCTGGGATGCCTCAGGAGAGGGGACACACAAATTTTATGAGCTGGAGGTGAGAGGGCATTTAGGGAGAGGCTGCCTGTGATTGCTGTGTTGGACACACAGCTCAGAGGAGGATTTGCTGTGTTGGACACACAGCCCAGAGGAGGATTTGCTGTCTCAGGCTGTGCTGTGCCAGGCTGAGCACAGAGCAGTGGCAGACACTGCCTCCTTTAAACCAGCAGGGCACCTTTCTGTGCTCTGCAGGGTGGGTGTGCTCTGTGCCACTCCAGGCTTTCATATTCTTCAAGGAAAGGGGATCATCAGACTTCCCTGCAGAGAAGCAATCAAGCATACAACCACCAGGTTGGGCCCAGGAAGGAAAATATGTAAGATGTGCAGCTATTTCACTGGTTGGCTCTGGCAATACACCTCTTATCTGTCCCACAGGAGGTAAAACAGCAGTTTTGTTGTGGTATGAGAATTTAAAAAAAAAAAAAAATCTCAGAGCTGGGATTTGCTTTTAGGTTATCAGAAAATCTACTCAGCTTTGCAGTGTGGTGGAGCTTGAATCCTTGTTTACTTGTTCCTTTTCTTAAACTTATTTACACAGGCTAACATCTATAGTGTGACACATCTGTCCCACCATATCAGTGCTGGCAGATTTCCGTCCCCCCAAAATTAGATTTCTGTTTCTTCCCTCCCTATCACAGCTCTGTGTTTGTCTCTTTTTTTCTTCTCACAGCTTTTATCTCCTGACCTCAATCTGCACTTTCCTTTTCAGTGTTTCATTTTCCTTCTCTTCATGGACAGCTTTTGTGTCCATCCCATGCCTTGGAGGGAGATAAGAGGCGAGGCTCTTTATTGTGAGCAGTGAATCCAACAAAAAGTAAATTACCAAAAAATGACAGATTCACCAGCATATTTAAAATGAAGTCTGAACAATTATCAAGGGCCTTGCAATTAATTTGCTCGTGTCTCCACCTGCAGCTTGTTAGCAATGCACCTGATTCCAGCATGAGGGGCTGTGGATTCCTATTAGAGATTGTCATGCTCTTGTGTAGGCACATGAATTTTTCATGCAGAATGCTCCTATGGTTGGGTGATTGCTTCTGCAGAAATATTTGCTTCATCACTAATATATTAAATAGGCTGCAGACACTAGAAAAACCTGGCTTGAGAAAAGGAAAAAAGCTGGCACAGGTTGAAGCCTGTCACATCTAAATGACAGCCATGTAATAACTACTGCCACGTAATAATGCAACTTTACCTTCTCTTCTGTTACTTCCCAAATTAAAAATGAGGAAGTTCTGCAGCTACCAAGCCCTATGTTAGCCTAATATATTCCCATGTCAAAGAGAAAATTTCTACCAGATAAATAACGAATCCATTTCTTTCTTTGTTTCCTGATAAAAATCAAGACTGTTTGGTCCATGATTGAAGGTCAGAATTGACACTGCACTTCCAGAGAGCAGACATTGATTGCTGGAGGAGGTTTTTAGCAAACAAACCTGAGCAGATCAAGTCAATATCTACTTCAACCTTTTCACACACTGTTGATGTTTTTGTGAGAGTTAGAAGAGAGTTGAAAAGAGGCTCCTTTCTATCTGGTTATAATGAATGTTTTTGGATGGGGTTTTTTCTGTCTTTACCAAACCAGTGCAGAAGTTTTGGGTGACATTGCCATGATTGTTCCAGTCTGTTCACTTCTGGAACAAACCCCTAAATTTATCCTATTTATCTAATTTTGGAGAGCCACAACCCTAAACTCTCTGCTTTAGACTCACTCATATGGACAACAGAAAAATCCAGGCAGAACCAGAGCATGACTCAGCCCAAATCAGATTCTCTACACCTACCTGCTTTCACTGGCAGCACAAAGAGCAGGAGCCTTGCAGCTCTCAGTGGAGCAAGAGATCTCCCAGTTGTAAAGATTGGAAGCTCTAAAGTGGAGATCAGATCACTCCCTTCTGCTGTCAAGAAAACATCTGTGAACTGGAAACTGAAGACCACATCTGGGGCTCACAGAATTGTGACTTTCAGGCTGGAAATTCCATAGAGCAGACTTAGTTCAAAAGACAGATGGAGGATTTGTGTGAGTCTCAAGAATCTTAGTTTAAAGCTGCTTTCACTCTAACCTCAGCATCACAACTGCAACTCTCTTACATACAGGTTACAATTTTTTTCCCCTCACAGTTTTCATATTTCTCAGAAGACTGGCTGTCTTTTTAATCTCAAAGAAACTTAATTACCTTTAATTAAAATAAGGTATTGGCTATACTTGAAAAGGAAATTTGGTGAATTTTATCTGGATACATAAAACAAGAAAGCATGACATCTTCTAGGCCTTCTGTTATGGTTAAACTACCATCAAGTGTCAAACACCTTCCAGTTTTGTGCTGACAGATTTCAGCCTCATCACCTGCTCATGTTGCACACTGGAGTAGCTGGAACACAAATATATTTTTGTGTGGCTGTCCTTAGATCAAGACCCAAGTTGGATGATCATTTGGTTTGGCTCCATTTAATTCCTGGCACCAGACCCCAAACTCAGCTGTCCCAGGCAGATGCAGTTAAAATTTGGCTTTTGTCATGTCAGAGATGGATTGAGCAGATGGGATCACAGGGTTGGGCTCCTCCTCCTCACCTGTGCATTATTATCTCTGTGTTTCCATCCAAACACTGATATTTGAACTGGGAAACACACAGTGCCTGGCAATGGGAACAAATCTGGTGCTGGGATCCTTTCATGGTAATTAGTCTGAGCATTGTGGTGGTTAAACTCCTCAGCCTTGATTTGTGTTCACCCCTCCTAAACATTTCACAGATTTTTTCAGCACCATTTGATTAAATATTTCTTCAAGATCATTGTTCTTCAAAAGGATTCCCATGTGAATGTCTAGACTCCCAAGCAAAATATTTGCATTTTTTTTTAAACAGCAAAGATCAGTGACAATAGACTTAGAAATCATCAATGAACAGCAAAAGAAAACATATAAAACCTCCTAATGCAACAGATTAAAAACTCTACAAGTTAATCATCCCAGTTATTAAATAAATATCTATAAACAAGCCATATCTTAAAGACTCAGGATCAGTTCAGAAAAGGATCAAATAAAAGAAATCAATTTAAACACAAATGACATTCAAAATAAATGTTTTGACTAGTGAAGTCAATGCAGAATTGATTAAAGAGCTCAGTGTGTAGAGGTTGCAGCTGACAAGGTCTAGCTTCTGAAAAAATGTTTCTCATGTTACTAAACCTTCTGTTATTTCATTTTTACCCTGGTATGATGAAGCAGATTTATTTCTTATTCAAATTGAGATACTAAAACAAGACCACGGCTGTAGCTGATGCTGCACATATGAGCTGTGCCCCCAAAATCTCTATTTATAATGTTGTCAAAGCAGCCTATAGATGATTTAGGGGTGGTGGAATCAAAACAAACATATTGATAAGCTCTGACCTACCTAAATTTAAGGTAAATGTAGGCAGAGCACATGACCAATTGCATTCAGCTTGGAGAATATTAAAAAAATAAAATTAAAAAAAAATTGTGTAAAACAAGATTATCAGCTCTGAGAGAGAAATACAGAATATCTGGTGGGTTTTTAAAAGTCCATAAATGTGAGAAATTCAGGCAGAATGAAGACATTTCCTAGGATTGTATATACCTCTATATCCTTGGAGAGGCATGATAGTATGTGGTTGTAAGGTGGAAGTGGGAACCTGCTGGGAGGAAGGAAGATTTTTTTCAGGAGAAGAATATCTGAACTCAGACGGAGGCTTACCTTTGCTGAGGAGGTGAACACAAAAGCTAAAGCAAACTTTAGAAACTAGAAATAGGTGTAAGGTTAAATTTAAAAAAAATTCCACACAAAAGTAAGCTGAAGTTTCAAATGACAGCTGCAGCAGTTGCCAGTTACCAAATTTTGAACTGAATTCTAGTCTGGGTGAATGAAGATCCAGAAAACAAAGTGTGATCGGTCACAGATTTCTGGGTACTGTTAATTGGGCTGGAGACAATTAATTATTGGATCATGATTCCACCATGATACAAAGACAGGGCCAAAAATAGGCTTTGGCGTTTGAAAATAACATTTTAGGTCTTCAGTAAAGGTTGGGTCTGGACAGAATGGGAAAGGAGAGGCTGTGAGGCCACAGATATTTACCAGGGTGTGGGTACAGACCCAAGGCATCAATTTCCTCCACTTTGAAGCATTTTTCTGTTTGTTTAGAAGGTAAAACAGCTTTCCAAGCAGTGCTGTGCACAGTGGTGAGCACAAGGGAGTAGCCCTGACTGGAATGCATCGTGTGAATTGCATCCCCTTGTCACTGCTGAACCCCACCAGGACAAAAAAACACAGACTGAGCCCTTTCCTGGCTGTTGAACAGATACATTTATCCACTGTTTTTATCTATTCTTTTCCACATCACAGATTTTAAGGAAGGGTTTGAAACAGGATAATGACATTTGATTGCAGGAAGCTCCTCCTAGGTCTGAGTGGGCAGCTGGGGTGATTTCTTTGGAGCAGAGTGGCATTTGCTGTGAATGACCAATATGAGCAAACTCCTTGGAAAATGTGATTACTTATTTTGCAGTTTTAAGAGCAAATACTTTTGAAAACCTGTCCTTGTTGTAAATGTCAGTGTCTTGTTGATGAATACAAGTGCTTGTGGAGAGGAAAGAGAAATGCAAAAGGTGTTTGCTATGCATATTCACAGGGCTGAATTTCAGCCTTAAAGAGCAAATAAGGATGGCTCTGCTAAGTTTCATTGTTATTGCTATATTCTGGTTCTTAATAGAGCAATATGCCCAGAAGAAATGGAAAAATAATTGGCTATATTTGATCCTGTATCATCAATCATTCCCCCACCCATCCATCCATCCATGCATTTAATGAGAACCACTGAAGTTTCCCTCGGAAGTAATAAACAAAAATACATCCTGCAATTAATTCAGGCATTGCAAAATGTCCACTTAATTTTACTGGGTGTACTAAATCAATTCTATGCTTCACTCAGTGCATTGAAAGAAGCTGGCTGGCAAGAACTTCATCTGTTATTAACTCACAATACAAATGAAGTTAATGCCTTTTTGCTGTGAATTGTCCTCTGCTGTTAAGCCTGAAAGTCAATGGGATAGAGGAGGAGCTGGCTCCTTGTAAAATGCAATAGTTATATTCCATTTTCACCTGCAACCAAGTCCTAGTAAAAGCTCTGGCTTCCAGCATTCTTTGCTGTGCTTTATTTTTTGTAAGAAAAACCTCCTGTTGCTGTTTCAGGTGAAATTCATTCTTTAAGTTGCCTCTAAAAAATAAAGCTGTTGTTTAGGTAATGATTCTTCTAGTTAAAAATTGCATCAGCACAGTTGAATTTAATTTTTATTTCTATGAATGACAGCAGTGCACTACTAAGCTCTGTTCTAAATATGGGCTTTTCTCAACCTTCATTGACTTCTTTTTCATTTACATTTCTTGAATTGATAAAGGTAATGTGGAATACTCTGGTGCAAGTTTCTGGTATTTTTTTCATGGCACTTTGGATTCTTATTTTTTTCCCCTCACTTTTATCTTCATTCAGTTTTAACGACCTTGGGTTTATGTTAAGTCAAATCTTTTTTGTTTCGTACCTTTCAGTGTGATAATGAGGAAAAGATAAAGAAAAAAAGCTAGAGTGAGATAAAGTTTCATCAAATAAGACATCTCAGGTTCATTGAAGAGTGATTGACAATTAAAATATTTTAAATTAAAAACATGTGACTTCTTTGAGTCCCATAGTGATTAATTAGAAAGTTTCACTTAAGTTTTGAACCCTAAAGCTCTGGTTTATCCCATGTCACCTGACCAGTGTGGTTGAGATCCATGTCACCTTACCTCAAAAATCAGAAATATAGGCTTGTAGATCTGCTTTAGTCAAATATTCCCTGTGTACAGTATGAGGAGGTATAGACATGAAATTTTGGAACTTATTTAAGCCAGGATGAACCATTTTCAGAAGATTATTGTCTTCTGCAGAAGTGTCAGAAGTGTTGAGAGGTTTTCTTCTCTACATATCTCCACTGGCTTCTGGTTCCTATTTTAAAGAGCCATCCACTGCTTAAAGTGATTTCACTAATTAGCCACAGAAATTTCCAGTGACTTGCAGACAAAAGGGAAATATGACCTGATGCTCCCAGCTGAGAATATCAGAACTGTTGAGTAGGTCATCTAAGGTTATAGCCCTTTCTCCCTTATCCACCCACAGGTTCTTGGCCTCCCAAGCCTCCTCAAGAGAGGATTTCTAATATCTCCTGAGTTCAGAAATACGAGGACTTATTCCAGAAAAGAAGAAGGATTTTTCCTACAGATGAGATTCTGTCACTCCATTCAAGCAGCTAACCCTGGAACACAGAATCTTACCTCAGGGGCTAAAACTCCTTCTGCTTTGGGTTGGCTGAAATCCTCCTAACTCCATTAAATGCTGTGAATTGGTCTGCATTGGCAGAAAACTCCCTCCTGTGTAGAAAACTCTTTGTATATCACTGGTGTTGAATCCACACTTCAAATAATATCTCACAAACTCAAATAAAAAGAAATAATTGCTAAAAAAAGCTGTTTGCTTGCTTTCTGCTTTGCTTTGCCATCATTACCATATCAGTCCCCACTTCATAACTAAATCTTGACAATGTGAGATTTAGCTGACAGGATAAAATCATAATAAATAAACATAAAAAATTGTAACAGGGTGCTACCAATATTTACTACATATTAATAAACATTTGCATCACTGGACTTTGAATGCAATTTGGTACACAAAAACTGCTTCAGCTTACGAGTGTAAAAGATAAATGGGACAAGGGGTAGCAGTTTTAAACTAAAAAAATGTTGATTCAGTCTAGCTATAAGCATTTTGGTACAACAGGTGTGGTGAAAGTCTGGCACAGGTTGCCCAGAAAGGTGGTAGATTCTCATCTCTGGAAACATTCAAAGTCAGGACAGATCTCTGAGCAACCTGATCTAGTTAAAGATGTCCCTGCACATTGCAGGGGGTTGAACTAGGTGATCTTTAAAGGACCTTTCCAACCCAAACCAGTTTTGTTTCTATCATTCCATAGCATTAAAGGTTGAGCAAGTCACTTATGGATTCCTGTGGTCACCAGTTGTGAGGGTCCCCAGGACAAGGTGAGAGATGAGAATTGACTCCCAAGTTCTTAGAAGGCTGATTTATTATTTTATGATATGATATGATATACTAAAACTATACTAAAGAAAGAGAAAGGAGACATCAGAAGCTTAGACAAGAATGAGAATAAAAAACTGTGACTGACTGAGTCTGACACAGCTGGCTGTGATTGGTCATTAATTAAAAAAATTCACATGCTGGGTAAACAATTCTCCAAATCACATTCCAGAGGAGCAAAACATGGAGAAGCTGAGGCTTCTCATCTTGCCAGGTGGAGAAATCCTGGTGAAGGCTTTTTCATAAAATATCACAGTGACAGACTCCTGTAACAGTTTGGAAGGAGCACAGGAACCTCCAGAGGGCTGGATTCTGCACCTGGGCTGGGGCAATCCTGGTTTTACACTGAAACTGGGGGACAGGAGGCTGGACAGCATCTCCATAGAAGGAGATCTGTGGGTTTGGGTTGATGGCAAGTTGAATGTGAGCCAACAGTGTGATCTGTCAGCTGAAAAGGACAACTGTGTAATTTACAGGAGTTTTGAGATAGAAATATTGGAGCCCTGTGTAAAAATGCAAACATGAAGAGGAGGACAGTAGGTAAAGATTCCAGCTGTCATGTCTGCCAACCCCTTCAGCACTTTTTGGATACATTGCTGTTTATCAGCTATCCATAATCCCATGTGTTTGCATAACTGACAATTATTGATAATGGAAAAAAAATAAGATCACACACATAAGAGCCAATCCCATCTTTCTGTTCAAGTTCTGTATATTTGACTGAGAGAGATGGAGCTGCTGGGATCTGTTGCCTGACCCAATATGCAAATAATCCCTTGGACGATGAAAAGCCATTGGGATTTCTCCAATAGTCTCAGACAGCCTTCAAAAAGAGGTCCTGGTTATTAAATATGATCAAAAGTTGCATGAGCAGCTCAGAAAGGTTTTGTGTTACCTTTAGGGAAAGTGTTGAAAAAGTGGGTCAAACAAGCAAATCAGGCAGGAGAGAGAGAAAAGTCTGTTACCAACACAGATAGGCTTTGGAGCCTGTTACAAGGTAGGCCAGTGAAATCTTTGAAGTGTTTGTAATTGTTTATGTCTTTCAGTTTTTAAATAGACAGATGGAATGGGCCTTATTTTCAGGAGGCAAAAAGCAGGTGCCTTTGGTTTACATCAGCTTTGACCTCCAGGACAGTGACAAGTGTGGTCACAGTAGATTTATCTCTGGGTAGCAGAGTGGGCCCCTCGCTGACAGACAGGACTGACTGGCAGGTGATTTGTGTCTTTTCCATTGACTTGCTGAGAGGGTTATTAACTCCTGAGGCAGGCAAAGAGACAGCTGAGTGCTGCAGGAGTCAGGTGGGAACCAGACAAGAAAAGGGATTTCCTGTGTGCTGTCCCTGGGGAAAAGAGACAGAGCTGTGACACTGCTAACAGGGGATGTGATGGCAGCTGTAGCCCTTTCTGAAAGCACCACTTACCCTTCCTCCATCACCCATAAAACATCTGCCACAGCCCTCACTCATCCCTCAGGACAGCCCCAGGATACACCCAGGCTGTTCTCAGTGCTGCAGCAAAATTTAGGCTGAGATCTGTGTGAGGTTTGCTGCTCTGCTCTGGTTGAGAAGGAGGTGATCAGTTAAAGGCTGGGTTTGATGATCCTGCAGGTCTATTCCAGCTATTCCAACCTGAATAATTCTGTGATTAATTTGGTCTGGACTGGAGTTGTAGTTGTGCTCCTTAGAACGAGCCTTCTTCAGCTCCCTCTGCCTTTCTGCACATCCAGCTGCTTTTGCTCAGCAGCTGAAAATTGTACCTGAGAGCCCAACTGGGGTTTGACTTGGTCTTTCCACAATTGTAACACAGGGAGAGTCATATTTAGCAGTTATCTAAATTGCTTTGAAATCTACAATGAACACCCAAATTTAAAGCTGAAACCCCAGCTCTGAATTTTCATTTTTTCTAGAACAATCCTTTCCCATGAAACTTTCCTACCTCGGTGAAAGTACATTTCCCCCCCCTTCCCCCTTGAAAACTGTATTTTGGCAGTTTTTTAATGTTCTCTCTTGCCTGACAATAGCCTCAAAAATATGTGATCAAGTAATACAGAGTTTTTAGGCCAATAGCAACGTTACAGTGCTGTGCAGGAGTGACAGAGAGGCCAAATCATCTGATGGAAGCTTGTGGTAAATGCATTATCTGGATCTAAAACTGTCAATCTGTGAGCTTGACAGATAAGTTGTAATCACTGACATTTCCAAATGCTTATGAGAAATGCTGTACTTGAAACACTCACCTCACTTTTTAAAAAAATCTCATGTGTTGAGTGGTTTTCATACTGACATCCCACACCTGATGTGGTGTTACCAGCTCCAAAAAAACCCAGGAAAAAGTCCTCAGCAGCCAGCTCCCAAAAAACCTGCCTGGATCAGGGCCGAATTTTAGTTGGGCTGGATGATCTCCAGTGGTCCCTTCCAGCCTCAACTACTCCTTGATTCTGTGTAAATCAATCTCACAATTGTTTATAACCCAGGAAACTATATTGCCTTTTTATGTAAACACAACTTGGTTTTGAGTGAAAAGAAGGAAAACACCACAATGACCTCAGAAATCATCATAACCAATTTTCCAATAGTTAAATTTGAGTCAGAAGTTGTTTCTGAAGCAGGTTTTGGATCTGCAAAAGTTTATTTCATGGGTTTTTTTAAAAGTTCCAATGGCATGGCCAGCACTAGGGCTTTTTCTTAATTTATGACATTACTGTGCTATTTCTATTCTATGGTCCTTCCATTGATAAAAACTTGTTGCAAGACTGCACCACTGGACAGCTCTGTTTTCCAAAGCTGGGCTCATGGTGAAACCAAATAAAGTTAGGCATGACCAAAATCAAAAATGGAGCTACTTTACAATGCCAATATTTTGGCATTTAATCAGTTTTCTTTAAAATGTTTTTGTAAATATTTGAGTATGATTTATACACGCTTTCAAATTTGAAAAAGTCTGATTTGTGAATAAGGAAGTCCAACTCTTATTTTTCTTTTTTTTTTTTTTAAATCTGTCTTTTTATATTATAGGTGAGAACTAAAGGGAGACATCCAAAGTCCTGTTTGAGCAAGTCAGCATTGTAGATGGACAATTTCCTCTGTTACTGCCAGTTAAATTATAAGGTTTTAACTCCAAATACACTGTGGTCAATCAGGAAGTGCTAAAAGTCAACTAAAACACATTTCTTTGTAGCTCTTTCTAGGGAGACATTGCAGGTAGAAGATGTGTTTCACTTACTGTGATTGAGTGCCAGGGCTGATGGATTGGTTTAATGTAGACACTAGCAAGCTTTGCAAGCTTCTAACAGAAAAGCATTTAGAAAATGCAGGAGAATACTAAAGGCAGCAAAAATGTCATTTGAGATAAATGAGAAGCTCCTAATTAAAAAAAAAAGAGTAAAAATTAGATTTTTGTGTTTGGACTACAGAATCTTCAATCTCCTAGGTTGGCTTAAAAAGCAGTGAAGGCTAGAAGAACACTTTTCAGGCTTACCTTTCATAGCTGCAGAAAAAGGAGAACAGGACAGAACCACGGAGGAACATATCCAGTCAACCACTGGAACGTGTGATAATGCTGAAAATTTTCAAAATACTTTCTCATTTTTCAGAGTCATTGGGAGGATTCAAATAATTTGGGGGGGGGGGGGGGGTTGGGAAATCCCACTTTTTCTTTTCTATTCCCCTACCCTTACCTATTCTGTCAGGGGCAGTAGCTGTAAATGCTGTTCATCTCTGGTAGGATTGATCAGCATTCAGCCAAATTCAGCCTCTCTCTGCACAGCTGAGCCTGCAGTGCAGCCAAGCTGCTTTTACTCCACATTCCCCCATTTCTGGCTGCTCCTCAGACCATTCCAGCTCCCAGGTTCCCCATGATGACCTGGAACAAAGGCTAAACAGAGTTAAAGGAATAAAGCAGGGATTTATTAGAAGGCCTTCAAAGGATACACCTTGGGCAGCACAGGAGCCTGGCCAAGGTTATACCCGAGATGGACCCAAGATGGACACTAGGTCACGAGTTTTCACACTTTTATAAGTGTTGGTCCATTTACACATTGGGGTTAATTGTCCAATGACAGCTTCAGATTATGCAGTCCTATCCTCCCAGTTTGCTCTCCTCAATTCTCTGTTTGCACTTTTTGGGACTGAGGCTGCCGCGGTGTTCTTGGGCTGGAAAAAGATTGTTTTGTCTGACTACACTGTAAGGAGAACTTGCTAACACTTTATATAAAGTTCAGAGTCACACACTAAGGCAGTACAGAATCTAAAAAACATGAAATCTAAAACTTAAGGCATCACCTAGACAGTGCCAATCCTCTCAGATCCTCTGTCCCAAGGGCTGAGGCCCCAGACCTCACTCATCCCTCTGTTTTACCTGCACAGCCACACCTGCACATTCCCCTCTCTGCAGCTTTTCTTTCCATCTCCACTCTGGGGAATTTTCCATTGCTTGATTGTCCTCTAGTTCTTTAAAACTCCTCCTGCAGTGATATGAGCAACTTGAAGAGACATCTTGTGTCCTGTTTTTTCCATTAGCCATCCTTCTTTTAGTCATTTAGGAGTGCTCTGTAGATCTCTCCCAGCAAAACAAGCAGCAAATTATATAAAACATCACACCAGGTGTTTATCTGCAGTTTAAGAGACAGAATATTAAATTACAAAGGTGTAGAATGGTTTAGGATGGAAGGGACGTTAAAGATCACCCAGCTCCATCTTCCCCTGGGGAACAGGAACCTTCCACTAGACCAGGTTTCTCCAAGCCCCATTCCAACCTGGCCTTGGGCACTTCCAGGGATGGAAAACCAGACCCACATCTGATCTAGATGAGCTGATACACCTGGTTCTGCTCCTCACCTGTTGTGCAGGGGAAAAACAAATCACAGTGGTTATAATCAGCTTGGAGGTGTCCTGAAAATCCCTGAGGAAGGGACTGGAATAATGCCAGAATACAAATTCTGAAATTATACTTAAATAATTAAAATAGCTAAAGAGGCACAGGGATGAGTTTCACCTTATTCAGGGTTTAATTTATTTGCATTCCGATCAATTAAATTAAAAAGAAAAATCAGAATGGTAGGATTTTTAAATAGTTTAATAATTCCCGTAAAAGTGTAGGCAATGAAAGTTAACGGATTTCTTCTTTAACTCATTTGGAAGAATTTATGCATGTTCTGAAATTACCTATATTTCAGTATGCAAGCAAATACAAATAGTGATAAAAAAGTTGAGCCAATATTAAATTAAATCTCCAATGTACATAAATAAACATTAAGTTTCTGTCACCATGCTATCAGTCAGGTTGGTGTACAGATGTGGTATTTATACCCTAAGGAATTATTCTTGCTTCTCTGAGACTTTTCTTTATAAATCCCTCACAGAAGACAGGCTGAAGAAATTTAAGCAAGAAAATAATCAATACGTTGCATGTGATCTGGAAAGAAATACATAAAATATTTCTATTGATCTAATTTCTATTTAAGTAAGCATATTTCTTTGAAGCAGGATGGCTATGCAAATTCCACGATGACAGATGTTTTATTGAAGGGAACTTAACTGAATTGTAGCTGGTTTAGATTCTTAATTGTAAAGTATCAGCTCCCCCATGTGCCTGGGTGGACCTATGGGTTTGGCACCATTCCATCACTGCTTCCCCTCCTCTTTTCTTTCCAGAAACAGCAGCTCTGAATGCCACTGTCTCTATTTTCATTTCCTGGTTTGGGGGGCTTTTTTGTATTGAGGAAGAGATCATAATTTCTGATGGAAGCACTCCTTGGATTCTTTCAATGGTAATGGGATACAGTTTGCTCTTTTGGAGCCTCACTGCAGTTTGGAGGGGTTCCTGTACAGAGACCTACAAATGTGGTTAAGGAAAAACACTTTGAAATCAATTTCACAGCAAGAGGACAACATCTGCATCTTTTGGTTCAAAGACAGTCTACAAAAAAAAAAAAAAAAAAAAAAAAAAAAAATTAGATCTGGGGTCTCTTTTCATGCAAAATGGACAATTTTCTCTGTAATGAGTGCAAATATGGTTCCTTTAATATAAATCAGAGAAATATAGTGATATGGACACGTTAAGGTTCTATTAACAATAAATGTTTTCCTTCTCTGTTGGCAGGCAATGTTTTCCCCTGCTCCCAAATGAATAATATGGTGCGCACAAATTGGAGAAAAAACCAGACCAGCTTAGAAAAGAAAATGTTTTTGCTTTGCTCTCTAAACATTTTCAGTTCTAACAGTTTCAGGAAACATTCACTGCAGTTTTAGACAATCTCAAAACTGCATGTGGTGGAAATAAATTAGTACAAAATACCTTTTCAGGAATCATCTGATGGATGTGAGGAAAAACAAACCCAAGACAAAGGTGGAAAGCTAAATAAGGATGTGAATATTAATCATTCAACAGCTCAGCAATAGATATCTGTGCAGAGACACAATTTCTCAGCTGGTGTAAATCAACAGAGACCTGTCAGAGCTGTGTTGATTTATGTCAGCTTGGGATCCAGCCTCATGTTGCTCCTGAGGCAGAGACAAGATGTCTCTTCAAGTTTGCTCGTATCACTAAGGGAGGAGTTTTAAAGAACTAGAGAACAATCAAGCACCAATTTCCATTTATACTCATGGACAATTTAGTATCCAATCTCTGTTACTGGCTTTGAGAAATCTCTTTATAAAGATACTACTTCACAATGCCATATTTTTATATTTGTAAGGATAGATACCTTTCCTGGCATGTGTGTCCAGTTAAACATCAAATTTTTCTTGGGAAAATTAAGTTCTAAGTACATATGTGAGAAACCACTGCCCTTTTGAATGTGGCCTATAAAACATAAGGGAAGAACTTTCATGTTTTGTTTGGAGAGGGGCAGCAGGTTTAGTAACAGAACTGTGAGAAAAATGATGGAAGTGAGAAGTTCACCATCATCTTAATTTACAAAACACAGGAAGCCTGCAGTGCAATACATTGTCCCTGTTAATTAGTTTTCCACATAAGTAACTTTCCGGGTAGTATGGAAACATTGGTCAAGAAAAAAAAGCAATTTTATATTAGAAAAAAACATAACACAAACTAGAAAAATATAGCCGAGTGTTTTCCCCCATTTATTTGTGTTCTCAGTTGTTTTTTATTAATTCCCAATGAATGTCAGTTGATATAAGTCATCATATACAGGGAGTTTATGGTTGGATGTTTAGTGGATATCTACCTGTTGGAGATTTAGTGGATATCTACCAATACCTAGACAGTGAGAAATTCTTCTGAGTTTCATCAAAAAACATTATAAAAATTGCATGTTTTCATAGCAATGAAGGAAATGTAATAATTGAAATCAGATTCCAGATAGAAGAAGCACTTTAAAAATATATATTTGAATTTTATAAAAATAGATTTGAATTTACACTTTTATTCTGTGGAAGAAGATAGGAAAAAAATTGCCAAGATGGTGAGAGTGCCTTATTTTGGATTCCTTTTTCTATAATAAGAAGCATTGTTTTAAAGCACTTGTGAAACACTTCATACCAGACACAAGGATATTTGTGGCCTGATGATACCTGAGTAATCTGAGCTTTAAGACAATGAGGTGAGCACAGCTCTGGAGGTTGGAATCCCTCTTTAAGATTTTCCCAGTGCTCAGCAGAATACCTTTTCCTTAGGCAGCTACATTTCCTTTCCTTTCGGTTGTAATCCTTTCAGTCAGATTATAAACTGTCATCCATAAGCATTTATGGATTGCGAGCAAATCCGAGGAAGTCAGTGAGGCTGTGGCATAAGGAAGCAGCAAAATCTGAACTTGGAAAGTTTTGGTAGCCTTGGCTGGCAGGGAGAAGTCTGGAGAACGTGAAGGAAACCAACTTGAACATATCTGCAGAAGTTACCTGAGACAGCCAGAGGTGACTGGGCAAGGTGGGAGTTGTGGTGAAGGGCAATGCCAGGAGGGAAACCTCCAGATCTTTATTCCAGCTTCCTTTTCAATCAGGACTGACACCAAAGCTAGGACAGGTTAATGAGGACATTGTCCAGTCAAGTTCCTAAAACCTGTGAGGACAGACACGGGCTTACCCCTCAATGCACACATTTTTGCAGCAACACAGTGAATAAATTTCCATTTAGTCTAACCAGAATGTTCCTTTTTTGCAATTTGCACCCACTGCATGTTTTCACAACCTGAGAAGAGCCTGCCTTTGTTGTACCTGAGCTCAGGTACAGCCTGCTGCCCACCCTGACCCCACGGGCTTCCCTTCAGAGCTGTGGCACCTGGTCTGTTGTTCCCCAACCTCCACTGACCCATGGGGGATTTCACATTTATTAAGAAATGTATTTATTACATTATTTAAAATGGGAAGGGATGAGTGATTAGTGTATAAACTCTTGTAATAAACATAATGTGCTAAATTCCAGAGGGATTTTCCAACAGGACTTTGTGGCAGAGCAATGGATGTTTGGGATGCAGAAAGATGGAGTCGACTGAAGAGGCATTTAAAAGAAAAATTATTGCAAAATCGGTCTCATAGAAGGGTGAGACTGTAAGGTTGTTACATCTGAAGCCATCACATTAGAAGCCTTGTATCAGAAGCTGTTATAATTCCTGTTACAATGTATTTCATAAATTCCTTATCCAATCAGCTACGTCCACAAAGCTCACTGGCATCTTCATAAACCAATTGCTGATTGCTCTGTTTTACATGATTCACCACAGTGCATCTTTTCTTATCCAATCATAAAACTCTACAGAAACTTATTATTGTACCTTGTACCTTTTACTAACTTATAACAAGTTCTTTTGCTAGACTTTAATTGTTTTCTATCTTGCTTAACATATTTGTTCACTTTTATGAGGCCTATTTCTACTTGCTTAAAACATATTTCTGCTTCAACTACAAATCTTTATTCATATTTCATGTCTGTTTCACTGTTCTATTCTAAACCTACAAGCCTTCTCCAAGGTCTCAAGTCAAACGCTGTGAAGGCACAAAATGGCCAACAATCTCTTGTTACAAGGGCTTTTAAACTAAACTATCCAGTTAAGAACTGACACCTGGATTATTTTCCCTTTTAACCCAATAACTGATCCCACAGAGCCCGCAATGCAGACTTTTTTGTCCAATTACAAAACATCACCCAAACCCAAGAAGAAGAAGAAGGAAGAAGGATGAAGAAGAAACCCAGGACGATGCCCTGTGCCCTCCATCTTGCTTCCATCCACAACATACTAAAAATCCCAAAACCTAAATTTCTCACCAAGTGACACACCTACACTGCTCTCTATAATCTATTTCACATTTTTGTGGATTCTTGTCTATCTTGAAGTCTAGGAAACTTTCTCCATGATTGAGGGTCAAAGTCAGTGCTGCCCTGGGTGTCAGGGCACCCCAGAGCAGACAGAGAAATGTTCACAGTGCCCTGGGTTTCCACAGGATTGGTGGTGTATCATCACAGAGAAGGGAAACCTGCTGCCACTTATTCCAGCTGCCAAAATGTATTTGCTTTGTCATAACTCAGATCAAGAGTCTACCAAAGCAAGGAGAAATTTCCTTTGTGTCTGGTATGAAGTGCTTTAAAACAATGCTTCTTCATATAGAAAAAGGAATCCAAAATAAGGAACTCCCACCATCCTGGCAATTTTTTCCTATATTCTTCCATAAAATCAGAGTGAAAATTCAAATGTAATTTTCAGTATATTTTTAGTGTTTCTGCTATTCAGAATACGATTTCAATTCTTACATTTCCTTCAGTGCTATGAAAACATTTACTTTTTATAATGTTTTTTGATGAAACTCAGAAGAATTTCTCACTGTCTAGGTATTGGTAGATCTCCACTAAATAACCAACCATAGACTCCTTGTATATGATGATTTATATCAACTGAATTTCATTCAATAGAAAATTACTTATTTAATTCAGCAGTAAAATTCCACACATTAAATCTAGATAAAAATAGATTTTCTTATGCACAAATTATATTTTTAATTTTTTTTACTTTATCTTCTTTCATAACTCCACAGATTTCTGTCTTGCTTTTTACAAACTCAAATTTATGACATTGTTTTTAGATTTAGATCAATGTTTGACACTTTTTAAAAATCCACCATTGAGTTTGGTTTTAACTTACTCCCTTAAGCAAATTTTGAAGTTCTTACCTAGTATTTCAGTGATCTGTACTTACTGGTTTTATCCTGGTTCATTCCCCATTCCCTTCCTCCTAGATCTAGGGATTTAAAAAATGGGTATTTGCAGGAATTTGCTATTATTTTACACTGTATAACCATAAAATGTTTCTCTACTATTTAAAGGTAAATAAATCAGTTGTGAAAAATGAATAAAAGCAATGAAACATCCAGATGGAGCTTTCTACCCATCAAAAAGGTAATCAGCATTTTGCTTAGCAACCACACTTTAATTATGCCAGTTAATCTTGGAGGTGGAAACAGAAGTGGAAAATCTGATGCTTAACTAAAATTGATTGACTCAATAGAATGTCCTTGAATAAAGGGAGGGGAATAACCTGGCCTTTGGAAACCAGTACACAAACAAAGTATGGTTAAAGTGATTTCATCATTTGGAGGTGTTGGATTGACCACTTGTGCCTTTGTTGTCAGCAGTGTTATAATCTTTAAGAGTTTTGATAGTAATCTTTTGAAAGGAAACAATTTTGAGGGAGGGAATAATAAGGTTGTTGCTTCTTCAAGTGAAGGAAAAGCATGTTTTACAATAAAAATGCAAAACAAAAATATGAAATTGAAAACAGCAATCTGTTAACCAACCACTCTTCCGATTGTTTTTTCTAGGAATTGACTGACCTGGTGATAACCATGACTACCAGAACAAATTAGAAATAATCAGATCAAATATAAACCACTGGAGTAATTTTTTATCCCTCTACAATTTGTGGGAAGAGGAACTTTCAGAGACAGAGCCACCTCATCTCCAAAAGATGTTTAACACAGGTCAGATGGATCACCTGCCCATTTGTGGGCCTTATTGGTATGTGGTGGAAGAAGAAAAGTGATTCCTCTGATAAAATGTGGATATCTACTTGTGGTACTAAAATAATATGAATTACCACAGTCTAAAATATTCTAGAGGAATCTCTACTTAACAACCTCTATTTCCTTCCACTTCCACAGAACCTTGACTGTGCAGATGAGCTGTAGAGACCTCAGTGTGGGTGAGATTTTTTCATAGCCCTTGTGTTTCAGATATAGTCAAACCAATTGATCAGATAGGGCTAGAGCTTCTAAAAAAAAAAAAAAAAGAAGACATTTTTTTGAGTCCTTGGCACTCATATGAGAACAAATGGCAGAAACTTTGTAAAAAATAAAATCAAATTAGTACATTAAATCACCTTATGAAGTTGATTCCTCAGGATTTAAAGGAATGAAACACATGAAAAAATTATATCATGTGTGGTGACATGTTAATGTGACTATTTTTCATGTTTTTTCCCATTTTCATGGAATAAATATATACATGTATACATGTGTGTGCATATATATATGTATATGTTCATAGTACATATAGCTGTGTATGTCTATATATATAAAAAAATAAAATACTGCAAATATTTGAATTATAAAAGCTCAAGGATCTTCTAGTGACATCGAGGCTTCTTTTACAGCCTAAAAGCTCCAAATCAAACCAAACCAAACCTTACAAAAATGAAGAAAATATCCACTGTTGTGGTAAAATTCAAAATTATAAGAAACATTCAGTTTGAAATAAGTAACATCTGTGAAAACTTGCTGTGTTCCTGAGCTCCTGAAAAGAGCTGGAAGAAGACAACCCTGGAAACAGTGAAGAAGTGTTGCACTAACCTGAAATTTGTTGAAATCAGTTCCACACCTTACTCTAGAGTCACTTTTTTAAAGAATGTTGTAGTGGTTTCCAGCATCAGGACCTCCTTGTGGTCAGCCTGTGTTTAAATCTGTGTTTATATCTGTGTTTAAATCTGTGCCCAGTCTGGCTTTGGAGAGATTTCTCATCCATGAATGGCCAGAGAGGAGAAAAGTGAGACTGAATTCTACTGACTTTATGCTGAACAGCCAGAAGTTAACACAACTTGCCAGCTTAATTTTCAAAAAGCTGATTCCTGTGCATTTGACTGAAAGAACCTGTATGACATCAAGATCATCTTCAAGTGCACCATCTGGTAGCAGCTCATCTCCTTACAGGAGCTAAGTGTGATGAAAGCTGATTTGACAATTAATGCAGATGTCTCTTCAGGGGATTTGTTGTATATCTCACTTCCACCAGCAAGATTGTGATGCAAAAGTCTCTTTGGGCCTGATTTTTATCCCATTCTTGCGGATTTTGAAACAGGACCTGCACAAATGATACAAGATCTGCATATTAGCAGTAAAGTCATGTTAGGGGTGAATCATAAACTCTCCTCTTCAGGCTAAGAAAAATAACCATAAATTTTCCATCCCTTGCTGAAATTTAACAGTCTGCCAGGTGGCAACCACCATTTCAGAGACATATGTTTGAAAGGCAAAATGTATACCCAGCCATGCTGAGACAATTGCCCTCACAAATGTGATTCCAGTGAGAGCTTTACTGGATTTGGAGCCTTACAGCAAAATTAAACTCACAGTCCCAGAGGCTTTTAAAATTCACTTGGCCCGATGATAGAATCACTCTTTGCCAGCAAATGCTTAATTTTTCCTTTTTTCTTTTTTTGTTCTCATTTAGAGTATCCCCAAAGTGGATGGGGCATTGTTTCTTGTATTTCAAAGATGCAATTGTGAGCAAAGATGCAGACATCTGGACCAGTGCTGAGCCAAAATTTCTGATGTCTTTTCTAACACTGCTTATCCCTCACATTTTCTGGAGGGTAAAAAGTAAGAAAAAGAAAACCAAAGCAAAAGTCACTGTGCACACACACCCACAAAATGTTGCATCTACCCCTTTAGAGGCCTGAATAAGGCAGTGGAAAAAGTCTCCTGGATTTAGCTGTGGTTATAGTTAAACACAAGGCATCACTCCCTTCCAAACTTCTGTCAAAGCTCCCAGAGCATGACCTGGACAGATTTAATAAATATATGGGTGCAGATCTAATAAATATATGAGTCTGGTCACAGGAGCAATGCCTTGCTCCATGGTCTTCAGTCAGTGGGAATCTCCTACAGAGCTTGAGCTCTCCACTTTTTTTCAGTTCACAAAAGCATTAATTGATTCTTATTTGTGCTAATTCCTCCAAGCTAGTCATCCATGCTGCTTTTCAGAGGAAGGCTGTCTTGTTTTCTTAGACTAAATAGGGTACAAATATGTTCTTCTCTTTGGCCAGTTGCCTCAGTAATTCAGGAGAGGGAGCAAGAAATTAAAAATTACTTTTGCAAAAACCAGTCAGAATCACATGAAAATATTTGCTTTTACTGTCATTCATAGAATCATGGAATCATAGAATCATTTAGGCCTGAAAAGAACTTTAAAGTTGTCAAGTCCAACAGTTAACCCAGCACCAGCACTAAATCATGTCCATAGGCACCCCATCTTCACATCTTTTAAATATTTCCATGGACAGTGACCCAACCACCACGTCACATTGTTCTATTTCATGACAGACCTCATTCCTTACAGCCAAAACTCTTTCACGGTGTTTTTTTCCAGTAGAAAAATGTGGCTTTAAAAGTAAAAAGAGATTTTAAAAGTGTGAGCAGGTGCTCCTGGCTCCAGCAGGTACTCCCAGTAGATGTATTCTGTATTTTTGGTGCACCCATCTGTGTGGTCTTACCTCAGGTGATAAGTGACTCTAAAAGATGTGACATTTGCAGCTCAGTGATATTATGGACTGGCCAGCGCTATATCAATCACAGCTGCCAGATGCAAATGCAGCCTGTCACCAAAAGAGATCCCTTTTCCCAAAGCAGTTTTATGTCAAGATGAGAGCAGCATGTTCCTGCCTGAGCTAACACAGAGCAACTCTAGCAAAGTTAACAGAATTATACAAAACTTAATCTAGGTTACATCGACCTATATATGGTAAAACCCTCTTTTATCTGCTCCCTTTTAAACTCAGAGATGTCAGTGATGCTCTTGCTGAACCAGGTAATCTGTGCAAATCTGGGCCCATGTGCTACTACTGGAACTAGCTGGAATTTTTACTGGAACTAGCTGGAATTTTTTACCACGGGCTGGTATTACAACTGGGGAGCACTGGGACTGCAATAATTTAAATAGCAACAGGACACTTTCCTAGAACAGCACCTGAGAGGTGATAAGAAGCCTCACCCAGCTCCCTTTAACCTGGGCCAGCTGGGTAATTTTCCTGGAAGCTTTACTAGAATTGCCTCCTGGATTTTTTGCATCTTTGGACCATCCCATGACTGAATCAGGAATCCCAAACTTCTGGATTTCTTTCTTGGTGCGCTAGAAGCAATAGGAGACTGGAGGTATATATCTGGGAAATTCAGGTGTCTGAATTGATGGTGGATGAACCCTGAGGCTTTCTGCAATGCTAAAAGTCAGAGCAGACTCAGAAGGGTTTCTGTGGGTTTTATTTTACTAAACCTGGCCACAGTTACTCCCTTTAAACCCTGTGGGGGTCCTTACAACACCTGCTGGCATTCCCTTCAGAGAAACCTGGTGCTTGTTCACCAATTGCAGGCATTTCTCACAGAGGTTTAAAGCTTTCTGCTCTTTCTGCAGCTTTGAAATATTTATAGATGTTTGTAATGACTGAAAGGCCTTCTTGGGAAACTTTCAACCTGTTGTTTTAAAAATGCATAAGTATGACTTGCTTTAACAGCTTTTTCTGAATTTATATGCAAAACACACCTCCTGTTCACTACTTACTCACTCACTCAAACTTTGTGTTGGGAGAAGAGAGCAAGTGCAGGCATTTTATTTATTAATTTCCCTTTAAGACCCTTAATACTGCAGCAGTGATTATGGCTCTTTCTTCTTAGCAGAAAAAGATGTGCAGAGGATTTGTTGACAAATAATATTTGTAATTTTTTTTCACAGTTTTATTTTGCAGTATGTGAACTAAATGATCTTTAAGGTCCCTTCCAACCCTCACCATTCTATGATTCTATGGAGCTCTCCTTGGAACCACAGAAGTGGTTATCCTTTTCTCAGCCCTGCTCTTTCTGTGCCCATCAATCTGAAATTCTCTGATGTTTGAAACTCTACAGAGAAGCATGGTGGGGGAAAAAGAAAGATTGTCACCGTGATAATTTCTGAAAAATCCCTTCCCAGGATTTCTTCTCTTGGGAAGATGACAAGCCTCAGCTTCTCCATGTTTTGTTCCTCTGGAATGTGGTCTGGAGATTGTTTATTCAAACATGTGAATTGTTTTTAATTAATGACCAATCACAGCCAGCTATGTCAGACTCTGAGGTGTCAGTCACGAGCTTTCATTATCATTCTTGTTAAGCCTTCTGATGTATCCTTTCTCCTTCTTTAGTATAGTTTTAGTATATCATTTCTTTTAATATAATATCATAAAATAATAAATCAGCCTTCTGAGAACTTGGAGTCAAATTCTCATCTCTCACCTCTTCCTGGAGACACAACACCACAACAAAAGATGAAATAATTGTTTGTTGCCTGTTTTCAAAAAAGTGGCAATATTTCTAGTTTTGCATCTTCATTTTCAGTTCAGTTACAGGTTATAATTATAAAATATTAAAAATAATAATAATAACAGCAGTTATAGCAATTTTCTGAAAATATTATTATGGCATCATCAATATTATCAATTAAAAACTGTACAGCTTACAGCATTTTATAAAAAGGTCACTATTATAATCCCTGTGCCTTTTTAAATGGATGGTAAAACCAGGGAGTAGAGACAGAAATTCATTTGTTCAAGGTCACTCCACAGAGCACCAGAAAAGCCATGAATTGAAATCAGGTTCTCACAGTCCCCAGCCAGCTCTTTAACTTATGGCCACAATGCCTCTTTCCAAGGACAGCAGGCACTTAGGGGAACAAAATACCACAGCATTAAACAAAAAGCACCACATTAAAGATTTTTGCTTTGCACACTTTATAGTCCGTTCCCTTTTATGAATTCCAGAAATTCATGTTTATTTGCAAGGCACAAAGGAGAAAGACATGGTGACTGCAGCTGTTAATAACCTTTTTGGACAGCAGCTTTTTCAGAGTAAAAGGGGCTGGGATAGTCCTGCAGGTAGAATGTAAAAGGAGGGATAGAGTACAGTTAATCTAATAATTATAGTTATTGTAACTACAATAATTATAATGCCCTATTGTTCAGTTGAAGAGAAGATTTAAGAGTAGAGTATAATTATTATTGAGACATCAGTGTGTTCAGGTGAAGAGGAGATGTAGGTAATACATGCATGTGTGGTTAGTAGGCCTAAACACTCTTTTCTTTCCTGCCTTTTTCACAAAATACCAAATCACAGAATCCCAGAATTGCAGGAGGGTTTGTGTTGGAAGAGACCTTAAAGATCCTTCAGCTCCAACTCCCCTGCCATGGCAGGGACACCTCCCACTGGAACAGGCTGCTTAGCACTGCCTGAGGCAAAATCTCAGGTTCCCATCCTCTGATAGGATCTGGAATAGTGAGGAATCACCAAACACGTCAAGATATCAACCAGCAGGCAGCAGTTAAGGCTCAGCTGTTTCCACACACCAGCACTGGAATTTCTGAAACTATTTCCAACTCTAGATTTATTCATGGACTTTCTCACTTTATCCAGTGTGATCTGAAAACAAACAAACCATAAACTCAAACCGGGAGAGATATCAAGAAAGTGGGAAAATCTAAGTTTGTTGATGGCCACAGAAGTTAAGTAAACACTAATTTTCTTTGTCCAGAGGCAATCCCTACTGCCAATTATTAACACTATATTTGATTAGTTCAGTGAATCTCAAAGGGTCCATGCTGCATTAATACTGAGCTGTAGGCATTAGCAGGATGTGTGAAGAACTTGCTCCACTGACTGTGGGGCATTCCCACTGAGAATATTTGTAGAAATGCAGTAAAAATAAGGAAGCTATTAAAAGCTCTGGACTCTCAATGAAGAATTTGGGGCACTTAAGTTTTTTTAAGATTTTTTTTTCCTGGGAATTAAGAGCTTTTTCCCCCAGGATGGGGAAAATAAGTAGACTTAAAGCAGTGTAAAACAAAACAAAACGAAACAAAAATATCCCAAACCAAACCAAACCACGCAAGATTATTTTTCTAATCTTCCATTCAAATATAATTTTGACACTAGGGTTGGTAAGTAAATGTAGTGGGTCATATTTTCCACTGATGCAAATATTTCAGGATGCCTGGGGGAGGGGGGGTGTTGAGGTCTGTTTCTGTTTCATAAAGGACTGTGGGTCACTGTAATAAAGCAGGGGGGCAGCTCTGCCCAGATGGTAATTGCTTCTTCATTCTGGGAAACGTGCATGGATAGATTGCATGGATAATTGAACTGTGTGGCCAAACAGTGAGAAAGAGATTAGATGAAGCTGAAACGCCTAAATTTATGTGTGTGTTACAGGAAATATTCCATTCAAATGAGGATGATCATTTAAAAAAGCAAAATAATAAAAAGGTGGCTTTGAAAAGCAGCTCCTTTCTGATGGATGAAGAAAAAACATTTGGACCTTCCTCCACTTTGTCTTAACCACTGGCATGGTGTCTAGCAAGGATATCAGCACCTGACTTTATTTCCGTTAAATAAATCTCCAATTGCAATTTTTGAGCAACTGATATCTGATTTGTAAAATTTTAGGATTTAACTCACGATAAATTTACCATTTTACTACTGCAGCTACTAATAGCAGCAACACCTACACCAACACCAACACATGATTGTTTTCTCTGTGGCCAACATGAGACTTTTCAGAGAGCTCAAATGAGCTCAAATGAGTGTGGGGAAATATTTGCATACTCTGAAGAGCAATGAATAGTTTGATTTATTTAGATTCTGATGTCATTAAAATTGTTACACCTATTTGATACTGTAGATAAGATTATGAAGAATATTGGATGCTTCCATTTATCAAGAAAACTGAGACATTTTTCTCACTAAACACTTTAAAAATTATGTTAATTTTCCTTTTGTTTAGAACTAATTGCTCTCTTTGTGCTTTTTCAAGAGAGGTCATCAAATAACCAATATGCTTCTCTTTTTAAAAATGTTTTCTTCCATGGGAAACCATATATTTTAATTAAGACCTGAAAATATTTGCATTGAAAATTATTTTCTTTCAAATTTCCTCATATCAAAATAATGTTCTTATTTGTTTCCATTTCACAATGAACTTAATAAAGAAGTTTTCTGAGAAAAGTGAAAAGTGTAGGTGGAAATGAAATGTTTGAGTATTTTCAGTTAGCCAAAACAGAAATGAAATTTCCTATGCAAAACAATTGAACTATCACTTCAGCAGTTTGAAGAATGATTCCTAGGAAAAGGAGCAATTATATAAAAAGATTAGATCCAATTTTGCACTTTACAATAAGCAACATAATTTAGCCAAATGCATTGGGTTTCTTCTCATTCAATTTAGGATTAAATTATGTTCTTCATTTCACCAGTACATACCTGAGTTAAATAAAAAAGTTGGGACTTCTTTATACACTAAATTTGCTCTCATGAGCTAATGCAGAGACACAGGCACCAGCCAAGCCCTGAGAAATGAGTTAATTCTTTTTAGAGGTGAATGGGCTGGTTGTTTTCTAACTTTTTAATGCCCCTAAGTCCCAAATCTTAAAATATAAAAGTAGGAAAACAGTTCAGTACATGTGTGCATCATGTGTTGTTTGCCACTCTGAAACAACCCTCCTACCAAAAATACTCAAAATAATTTAATGATGAAATATAAAAAAAAATATTTTAAAAGTTGTGAAAAGTAGTATAAACACCTTTAAGATTAGAATATTGCTAGAAAATGAATTTATAGCATTTAAATCCATTACTTATTTCCTTCTATCATTAAATCTACTTTGATGTCATAGAAATGGATGGATGGATGGATGGATGGATGGATGGATGGATGGATGGATGGATGGATGGATGGATGGATGGATGGAGGAATAAATCACTGAGAGTACAAAATATTCATTATAATAAGACTGGTATACATAGAATACAAACATCCTTATTTAATCCAAACATGTGTGCACTTTTAAATTGCATTATATGGTGTGTTATAATAAAACAATATCAGTAAATCCATGGCTGTGATTTTTCTGTTCAGTGTTTGTCATTCTCTGTAGTTATTCTCAAAGACTGTGTCTTTGCCTCTCATACAAATAAATCAAAATATGTGCTTTTTCAGAGTTTAATACTTTGATTTTTTAAATAAGTTAATGCAGATCTTTTGCTCTAAATAAATAAAACCTGTATTCATAGTGACCCTCAAATGGGAAATAGATTAAATCTGTAAGGAATGGACCAGGGTCTTTCAGCAGCATTGAGGTTTGGTGGTTTTTCTTGCAAAGTGTAGGTCTGTCACTGAAAATGAAACCTAAACTTTGAATCTTATTTTCCAAAAGAGTTTTAAAATTGAAATTTTTCGCTGTCACTCATAAGCATTTAGGAGAGATTTTTAAATCAGTGGAAGAAAGCAAGAGCCCAAAGAACTTTAGATTCCAGTTTGTACATTGCCTGCTTGGGCATGGAAAGCTTTTCATAGCAAATTCCATGGTGTGATTCCTACTCCGGCTGTGTTTTATTAAGTTGTAAAGGAAGAATTAAGGATTTTTATATATTGGGATTTTTGAAAGCTCTTAATTCCCAGGTTTCAATTAAACTGCCCAGCATATTTAAACACCAAAATATCTTTCAATATCAGCTTCAAAGCCCCTGGTCTTAGTACTCATTGCACACAATCCCCTTAATTATAAGAGCTGAGCACTTTGCTGTAGTTAATGGTTTTTATTCCTGTGAGACAGGAAAATTCTCTCACAGCTTTGATAGCCTGAAAATGGCACATGTAATAGATTTAGAAGCTTTCCCAGAGTCACACAGAGAGGCTGGGATGAAGCCAAGAAGTGAACTCATGCTCCTCAAGTTCAATCCACAGCTCTGTCTGGTCACCCCACCCCTCTTTGTTCCTGGAAAGTGCCAGAGGGGGAGAAGGTCATGGTTTAAGACTTTTGCGTCCTTTTTATTGTTGTCTGACTCCTCTTTTCCTAATTATTTTGCAGCTTTATATTCTAGAACGAAACAAAGTCCAGCAGAATCTCACTGCCCTGCAACTTCATTTACTTGGAAATTGTGACTGCAATGCTTCATTTGCCTCTGATGTTACTTCATAAGTTTTGGAATTTTGGAATTCTGCAGAGAACACCCATGTGTCCCTGCAGTCCCTAATTGTGACACCGTAATTCCACGTTTAATACTTGGAGCCGCTGCCCATGGGAGTTTTTTCTCACAATGCCCTACAGGGAGAGATGAAGGCCACATAAACAAATCTCCTTCTGAATGAGGATTCAGGTGTTGACTTGGAACTTGCTGAGGGAAAATAAGTTCAAGTGAGTCAAAATGGCATTAAAACAATGTGAAAAATAGAAAGGAACTGAACTAAAGTGTGAGGTTTTGGGCTTTGGGAAATCTCAATGCCATGGATTTCCATTCTCAGCACTTCATTTCTGTATTTTCAGAATGAGTCAAGGAGTGTGTAGGGAGATTCATCACAGTGGGGGAAGCTGCACAACTGAGTTTAAAAACACATGGAAGCATTGTAGCTGTCATCTTTTGAATCACAGGAATGTACAGTAATGGAACAATGTGACAAAAAATAAAATTTTTGAATATACTCAAGCATTTTAAAGCTCTTACACATTTTATGATTATTTTGATGCCTCCTGGGGCTTTCAGAACACACAGTATTCTGCAGTGACCTCATCACCCATGCCAAACATCATTAGTTCAAGAAGAAGTCATGTCTGATTTGGCAGCTCTCCACTCCTGCTGCTCGTCCTGTGGCTGAAGTCCCATTGAGGTTTGTGCCATCTCACTCCCAGGAATGTCACTGGAGGGAATTGTGAGCGAGGTGAGGGAGAGCAGCAGGAATAGCTGAGGTGTCCAGGAGGGAGCCTCATCCTTGTGCATTTGAGGTAACAAATTTAGAGATCAGAGAAAAGCAGAGAAGAAGAGGCAGACAGTACTAAATGTGTGGAACTTCCTTTGATGGATTGTTTTCCAAGTGCTTCAGGAAGCTTCTGGGGCTGAGACTTCATTTTCAGTGACATTTTACTTGCCAAGATACAGCAGAGAAAAAATTAAAATGGGATCACAGCACATAATTCTGAATTAATATTTCCCTCCTCTTTATCTTCCTTCAGGTTTCATGTATGACCCCCATCAAAATAAAGTCTGAGAGTCTGTGCAAACCTACAGTGATGTAAACTAATACAGTTCTTTAGTGAAGCTTCATTAATTTGTAGTGATGGAGATATGACCCCACTAACATCACTGGAGTTATTTTGATGCCTACTACACATTCAGCAAATGGCTTTGAAGGACATTACTGATTAGGCTGCTCTGAGCTTCTTTGAGCAAAAATGGATATTTCCCTCTGGAACTTTCAATCTCCTATGACATTTCAAGTGTAACTAGCAAAATCATAATCAGAATCAAACCCAAAGGATCAAGAAATGAGCAAGAGTAATTACATTATCAGATTAGAGAAATAAATATCACAGTCTTAAGGGGGTGACAGATGTGAAAAATGCTTTATTTTTTTTAGAAGAAAAGCCAGGCAATCCCTACTTCAGTGTAAACTCCATATTGTGCTCTCTGGGTGGTGAACACATGAGACAGCATAATGCACTCTGTGTTTCTGAGCAGAAAAGGAAAACATGAATTTTTCTGATCTGAGGATGAAACGAAGAGAAGGGCTGAGGTGGAGGAAGGGAAGAGCCTCCCAGCCCTCCTTGCCGTGGAGGGAAAATGGAGTATTGAGGACCAGCAGCAACACTGAAAGTCTTATTTTTCCTTTAATCCCCAGCATCAGTCATCATTCTCTGCCCCTTGAGTGGCAGAAGTGGCCAGCACAGCAGTGGCACAGGCCAAGCAGGATGGAGGCTGTGACCACCTTGTTGTTCCTGCTGATTTATGGTCAGAGCTCCCCACCTCTGCTGCCTAAAGATGGAAATGGCGTTGTCCATATGAAGCTTATAGATATAAATGAGATCTCTCTCAGCCATCTGACGTTTTATTAATTCCTTGAAGATCTGAAGAAGAAATTATCTAGATCAAATTCAGGTTCTCACAGCAAATCCTCCAGAATATTGTTAATATTTAGAGGCTCCCCTCAGTGTTGTGCAGTGCTCCCCAAGCATCCTTTGGCCCATGGACTTTGTGTGAAGGAAAGCCTGGAAGCTCCTCTGCAATCACTGACAAGGGTCCAGCCCCTGTCATTTGTCACTGCTGTGATTTTATTTCTCCCTGGTGTAACCCCACTGTTCCCAGGACATATTCCTCCAAGGCAGTTTTTCCATCACCACCCAGTTTTGGGGAAATAAGCAAGTTTAGCTGTTCAGAAGGAAGCGGTGCTGTTCCAAGTTGGCCCCAGGGAGAAAAATGTGCCCTTATCAGTTTGCTAAACACACTCAGGCACTCTATCAGGCACATATTTCAGGCATCCTCTCCATCCTTTCTCAGAGCTGGATAGATTTGTTATCCTCCAGAGTTTGGTTTTTTTTGGCACATCAACACAGATCTATTGCACTCCTAACTGTTATTTAGAGGCAGAATTTCATGACTGGGGCTGGCTGCTGTGTTTGCTGGTTTCTGGCTATTTTCTGGGACTGACATGTAGACATGCAGCTCTCTACAGGCAATTTGCATGAAATAATCAAAAACTACTTTCCAAAAATCTCTTGTCACTTTTGATTCTAAGTTCAAGATGTCAATGAATTTGATGCTTTAGAGTAGAAGTTGAATTTCAGTTTTGCTATTTTATTCTGCTAAAATCAATAATAAAAGCTACAAATCTGATCAGTTGCCATGACTTCCAGGTTTATTTTGCCAACACATTTCCAAATTCCCACACACGCTGTCACCTGAACTTGAGCGCTGTTTTCTTTTAGGTTCTCTGCTGTCACTGTTTGGTTTTTTCCTCTCAACTGTTTGCTTCCTGCTTTTTTGAGGAATTGAACAGAATGGGAAATAACACACATTGTAAAACTGAAAATGGGAGCACGTGGAAAGAGTGAGGATTAGTTTTCTGCTTCTTGACTCTGGCAACTTCTCCCTACCTCTCCTTGAAAACCCAACAGATAAGTTCAAATATTTAGACATTACTTTTTCTCAATTTACTTCCAAATATTTCACAACCTTTGTTTTTCACAGCTTATTTTGGGATACAAAAATGTGATTGGTCCATCCGTGTGTGTAGCTCGTAATGTTTAGTTTCTGCTTGCCTGGCTTGATGCACTTAGGAGTTGGTCATAAGAACCATAGAACATCTTAATTTCATGGATATTGTGCTTCAAACACATCCAGCAGACTTTAATTGCTGATGTTATGGAATAAAAACCTCTGTGTTTTTAAAAATTTAAAGTGTTAAATTGTATATAATGTATTACCTATTGAGTTACACTACATTTGGGATTCTGTTTCAATTAAATCCCAAAATCCTTTCTTTTTATAGCTTTTCAGGCCTCCTGGTGCCCTTTAAAAGACTTTTAAAAATTATAATTAATTCTTCGAGTCTTTAAGTACAGCCATTAAAAAAACCGCTGTTTCTTCTTGTTCACAAACTTAGGAAAGTTGTTTGTAAAAAGGAGACCTAAGAACATTTAAGCAATAAGAAAATCTGAAGAGCTGTATTTCACAAAAAGGGTAAACTTGTATTTTACAGTATTTAAGATTTCAGACTTGTCCTTTATGTCAGCAATCAGAATATTACTGATTTGCTTTTTGCTGAAACAACTCATTTGGTAAAATAAAAAAAAGTTATAGCAGGAAGTGAGGTGGGAATAATCCTCCAAGTAGGAGCTGTAACTACCTATGCATATTCTGATTTTAACTGTGTTACTGCTATTCCTGTGACTTTTTCTGTTGATAAATACTCTACCTGCATTTCTATATTTCCTTTTCCTGTTGCAATTAGATTTAGAGTAATAAAAATTCTTGACTTTTTATTATATTAATAATGATTATATACTAACTTTATTAATATCTTAACGATCATTATTAAATATTAAATTAAATCAATACTAATTATAAATTTTATTTTTATTTATAATTTTATTATGTTAATAATAATTGTCTAATGCCTTCATTATAGTAACAATAAAAAACTTTTTGTAGCAGAGCCACAAACAGGATCAGAGGGCTGTAACACTTCTCCTGTGCAGAGAGAGTTGGGGCTGTTCAGCCTGGGGAGGAGAATCCTTCTCCCACAGCTGATAAGATTAAACAAACAGAAAATTAATTGTGCTTGCTACCACAGTAAGAACTAATAGATGACAGCTCAGTTATGTGAAATTATTACTGTAATTACCCAGTGGCATTGATGTTAGGTAATCGAAACATATATAAATAAAGATTTTGGTTAAACAATCTTCAGAGCCTTTAAGTAGTACTTAAGAAATGTTATTTTTCTTTATTCAGTGTACCAATAAAAGTGGCAACAAAATATACTTTAGAGGTCTCTGGTATTTGATCTCATCCAAGAAATATTAAAAACAAAATTGAAATTGAAAGAAGTACTCAAAGTTTGCTTTTAGATCAAAACTACTCAGTGTCCAAGTGAATGAGTGTGTGAATAGTGAGAACGTCTTGGGTGTTGTAGGAAATTGATGCAGCCAGAAAAAGTTGCCTAATGGGTCAGAAATCTCTGCCATGTTACAGAGGTGTCCCAAACACATCTGTATAAACAGTTTTTCTCTAAGATTACCTCCCTTAAGGAAAACAAAAATTTATCCCCTATCTTTTTCATTTAAAGCATAAACCAGAAAATCTCTGTGGTGGAGACATGAATCACTGCCAGGGAAATATCAACAATACAAGTTAAAAAAAAAATCAGTGCTGTATATTCGCTTTGCATTTTTACTGCTAACACAATTGTTGACATTGTAAATTGACTCTTAACATCATAAATGGCTTCTCACACATTGTAAAGTAAATCCTGTGGACTTTTATTAGTATCATAAATGGCTTTTTAACATGGAAATAGCCTCCTTCCCGTGGCAGTGTAAATCCCATAGGCTTTATGGACAGCATAAGTCATGGAGTGCATTGCACTTTGCTGTCAGTGCTGGTTTTCAGTTAAAAACTAAATAAAAGTTTGAGGAAATAAAACACAGGGATTTGCACATTTTCAGCTGTGGCCACCCTTCTTTTCCTGCTCCTGTGACCAATGTGAAATATTAAAAAGGTTTGATAGTCTTTTCTTATGTTTAACTCCCCTTTGCAAAATCAAAATGTTGAACAAGAGTTTACCAGTCTGGATATTTCAGTAAGGGCTGACAAAGCTGACTAAGCAGACATAAGAAGCTGTAAAAGATGTAAAGAACTGTGAAAGGGTAACAATTTTATCACCCTAATTTCTTTGGCACCTTTCATTTGCAAAGGTCCCAGAGCACTGCAGAAAATACAAACTCATGTTAGGAAGAAGTACAAGGAAATATTTTTCTGAAAATTATTATATAGTCCATATTCTTAACTTTTAGTTCTTAATTCTGCTGTGTTCCTTGGCTCTCCCCTGAAATGTCTGCTCCTCTGAGAGTGAACAGCAATAATTGTTTATTAGCACTCAGTACAAATTCACTACCCCTTCAGATTTAAAGCATAGACAGAAACATTGGCAAATATGGATGATTTTGGGGGTCATGCCCCAAATACCTAACTTTTAAATTAACTTCCTCAGTGACATCCAGGGTGATGTTTTTTCTGTGTGAGCAAACACCTTATTCAAACAATTTACAAGCCATAATTTCACAAGATATTGCTTGGAAGCTGCCTGAGGGGGGTTGTTGCTGTGGTTCTGGTGTGTTATGGCTCCTGTTGCTGCACACACAAGATATTCACTGTTTATGCTGCTAACACGGTGGTAACTCAGATATTTGGGATTACCTGAGAAGACCCAGATTGCAGAACTGAGTAGAGTTCATCAAGATGCTGAAATACACATGATTCACTGCACATCAATGAGTCCATTCCACACATGTAGGATTTCCAGACAACCACCAGACAAGGAAATAAGTAGTGGATGAACCTATAAAACTGTCACTGTGCTGTCAGGACAGAACACAGAGCAGTTGCCATTGGATCCCCTGAGGAAATTAATCCAAATTATTACAGTTTGAGTAATACATATCTACAAAGGCAATGCATATCTCCTTTTACTGTAATTCAGCTAAAAACCAGCTTTCATATATCTGCACATCTGTCTATATTTTATATATAATGATTAGTGCATTAGAGTGTTCACTGACAGCACATGTGGGTTAATTTCTTCTCTTGCCCTCAGAACATTTTGTGTCCGAGGGATCTGAAGTGCATTTGCTCAGCTGTCCACGCTGCAGGTGAGGACAATCCTGTTCCAATCACTCCTATGGGAACAGCTTTATCCAGCCACCGTTTTATGCAAAGTATAAACCAGAGAGTGTTTAACACACTGGCCATTCAATTCAGATTTCTGAGGAAGAGTTAAAAGCCTGAATACTTTTGAGGAGCTACATCAAAGTTTCAAAAGTCAAATTTGAGAATGGCATTACAAGCCTTGCACCAATAACGTGATTGACCCCTCTCATCAGTGCATTCTGGAATTAATCTGTAAGAGCTCACCTGACCTCATGCTCCCTTCTGGGATGTGAAAAACCTGACATTTTAACCTGCTCTGGGAGGGCAGCAGCTCTTTCTGCCTTCAAGAGCAGCACAGCTCCTTCCAGGTTTGTTTGATTTTCAGGCTGTGCTCAAATCACCCGGTCAGTAATCCTTTTTTAAAGGAGTCAGTGACACTCTCCCCTTTTTTACCAGAAAAAAAAGTGAATGCAAAACTTCTTCAATATAGATCAGATTAAGTGTAGATAAGAGTATCATGAATGTTTTTACCAGACCTGCGTTTTCTCAATATGTAATTACATTAGCATACATATTCTATTCCTCTTCACATAATGTAATGGGACAACTAGATGGTATTTTTTTTTTTCAATTTAGACCTAGAAAGAAATTTCTGAAGACATTCAGACAGCACCAGCTTCAGAAGGTTGCTGAAATATTTAAATATTTAAAAGTTTCTTTAAAAATTGCCTTAGAGGAGAGAAAATTATATTGTGGAGATGGTCTGACTTTGAAAGTCAGCTCATTAATCATAGTTAATGCCCCTTGTTATAGCAGATAGTTATCTGCTTCTTATATCTTCTTATGAGCCCACACTGCCCACAGCATGAAAATATTTCTGATCTATCTAATAAAAATTTATGGTGTCATTCCTTTGTAAGGCTGGTGTCTTACATTCTTTATAGCAAGTATCTATGAAGTAAGAAAGTTTCAACATGTACTTGAAATGTTATAGATGCTTACATTTATTTCCAACATCAGTATAATATATTTATGCATAAATTCACAGGTATGATATTGCATTTGTGAACATCAGGTTGTTCAGGATTTTGCCTGGACAAGTTCTGAGAAGCTGCAGGGATGAAGATCCAGCCCCATTGCTCATCCCTCTTCTTGTGTTTAACCAGTTTTGTATTGAAGATCCTTTCTCTCACATGAAATCAATATCCTCAAGAACACCTTGTTCTAATTAGCTGTGTTTGACTGGAACTAAAGCAGCTCAGTAGATGAAAAGGTCTGGATTCAGGTGATGTGAACATCTAAAAATCACTTCTGAAATGCTCTCAGACTTCAGCTGGTTGGTTTACAATGAAGTGTAATTTAATCTTTCTGCCAGGAGCTCTCATGACCCCATGGCACATTTGGAAAGCAAAGGTGAATCACAGACAGTTATTCACTGTAATTCACTGGAGTTTCCTTTGCAGTCCAGCTCAGACTGTCTCTTAATGAATTAATTTGCTAATTGTTGCTTCTGTTGATATTTTTTTCACCTTGAAGACTGCCCCATCCCTAGGGAATGCTACTGGTGGCTTAAATTCAGGACCATGGGGGGACTCCAAAACCAGATCTCCAACCTGAAACGGCTCTGAAGTTTCAATGCTCTAAAGCTGTAATGTGCTCAGTTTGTTGCATATTAATTAAATGTTGGTTTACATTTATTCATCATTTTCATGCTAAGTGAGCAGAGACTTTACACCTAAAGCTCAGCGAGACTGACAAGTGCCCTGTACTTTTAAAGAAGCTCTGAATGTTGTTTCTGTCCACCATTTGTTTCTTCCTTTGGCTAATAATGACTATTTTAAACCCCTTATTTAAAATCATTGCCTAGAAAAGCGCATTAAGATCCACACACACCTGAAGGTATCTCAGAAATGCCTTCTACCATCTTTTTTATTTTTACAGCTTAATGCACAGTCTGGAAGTCATTGGTCATTTCTGCTGTACTTGCTGCAATAAAGAGACTGCCTTATCATGACTAAACTTGCACTATAAATTCCTTCCTGGGTGTGTAGGTAGCACCCTGCACAATTTCAGTGCTGACCTGTTAGTCAGATTGTAAGCCAAGGAACTTCTCCAGGTGATGGATGTGGTTTCCTGCCTCCTACCTCTGGAAAACACCTTTGTGTTAGTCTTGATTTGTGAAAAGGAGATGCAGAAGGTGATGAAAGTGCCTCCCCTGCTCTCCCTCTTGCTCACTGTGTCTGCCTGAGAGGGCTGTGAGTCATGAGAAGCATCTGGCAGTGAGAGCTGGCTCCTCATCTGGAGAAACATCATCTGGCACACGTCAAGCACGACACTTGAGCTCCTCACACGCCCTTTTTGGCAAAAACCAGAAACCTGAGCCAAAAGAATGATCCAGAAAAATCCAAACAAATCCAAGAAGCCACTAACACCTCCAGTTTCAGGTGGTGTTCCTCGGACCTCCTAAATTGCCACTCTTGCTAAACTGGGCGTCCAAGTATCTTCCTCCTTCCAAGATTGTTAATGATGGAAAATCACAAGTAAGTGTTTGCCTTGGCATCCAAAGGAAGCCTAATGTGCTGTAAATGTTTGCTCCATGCCTTATTCACTTCCACAAAACACCTTGAGTTAAAAAACTGCTGCTGGAGGTTCCTCTTATGAAAAACAAGTGGCAATGAAGTTGGTCCTACAGCTGGGATGCCTTGATCCTGCCCTTCTTGTGTGGTGTTAATTCAAGGCACCTTCAGCCCTGGAATTGAGGGGTTAATCCTTATGGAAACCTTGTTCCTCCTGCTGAGGAGGCATCACTTCTCGGTCCACTGCTCAGACTCAGGAATCTGGAAAAAAAGCAGACAAGAATTTCAGTTTCTGGTGTGTCAGTGCCAGCATTCAGCTGCAGATAAAGGGACTGCAATTCTGATTCTTAAATTCTGGCTCTTTTGCTAATAACTATTAAATATAAATTCCTTTAGAAACATGAGGGAACAGGATCTAGAATTAACATTTCAAGAAAAGTTCCTTTTATGCCTTGGCATCCAAAGGAAGCCTAATGTGCTGTAAATGCTTGCTCCATGTCTTATTCACTTCCACAAAACATTCTTGAGTTAAAAAACTGCTGCTGGAGGTTCCTCTTATGAAAACCAAGTGGCAATGAAGTTGGCCCTACAGCTGGGATGCCTTGATCCTGCCCTTCTTGTGTGGTGTAAATCCAAAGCACCTTCAGCCCTGGAATTGAGGGGTTAATCTTTATGGAAACCTTGTTCCTCCTGCTGAGGAGGCATCACTGCTCGGTCCACTGCTCAGACTCAGGAATCTGGAAAAAAAGCAGACAAGAATTTCAGTTTCTGGTGTGTCAGTGCCAGCATTCAGCTGCAGATAAAGGGACTGCAATTCTGATTCTTAAATTCTGGCTCTTTTGCTAATAACCATTAAATAAAAATTCCTTTAGAAACATGAGGGAATAGGATCTAGAATTAACATTTCAAGAAAAGTTCCTTTTATGCCTTGGCATCCAAAGGAAGCCTAATGTGCTGTAAATGCTTGCTCCATGTCTTATTCACTTCCACAAAACATTCTTGAGTTAAAAAACTGTTGCTGGAGGTTCCTCTTATGAAAACCAAGTGGCAATAATGCTGGCCCTACAGCTAGGATGCCTTGATCCCGCCCTTGTTGTGTGGTGTAAATCCAAAGCACCTTCAGCCCTGGAATTGAGGGGTTAATCCTTATGGAAACCTTGTTCCTCCTGCTGGTGCTGGGAGAAGGCAGGAGGCATCACTGCTCGGTCCACTGCTCAGACTCAGGAATCTGGAAAAAAACAGACAAGAATTTTAATTTCTGCTATGTCAGTGCCAGCATTAAGCTGCAGCTAAAGGGACTGTGTTGTATTGCACTAAATAGTTTATTTAGTTGTCTTTAAATTTACTGGGTAGGTCAGGTCACCTGGATTGTCTGTGTCCCCTCCATGGTACCTGGCCACCCCCCATGCATCCCTTCCCCTGGTGGTCTGTCCCATGGGTGGCTCCCCCGTCCCCTCGCCCCTCCCCAATTGTGTCCCATTGGCCGTGACCCTTTATCCCTGCCCCTGTTTCCCTGGAGTATAAAACTGCCCTGCCAGGAGGGCCCGGTCTCTTTTCCACCTGGGTTGGTTCCATCACAGGTCCTGTATCAAGCAAATAAACTGATGCCTGCACCCACGTGGGAGAGAGCGCTTCTCGTCTTTTATCCTTGTCTATGCTGAATCTGTGCCGGGCTTTGGGTTCTTGCTGGCCGGAGTTGGACCCATATAAAGCTCAGAGAAACACGGTTCGGCAGGACTGCAATTCTGATTCTTAAATTCTGGGTCTTTTGCTAATAACCATTAAGTATAAATTCCTTTAGAAAGCTGAGGAAACAGGATCTAGAATTAACATTTCAAGAAAAGTTCCGTTTTTGCTCTTGTGCTTGCACTCCAGTTCAGAGACCCTTTTAAGCTCCTTTTCCTAAGGTTTTTCAAGTTTTGTAATTTCTTCTATTACGGCACCAGGAGAAAAAATCTGGAAAGGGTTCATAGTCCTAGAGGGGGCTTCTCTGTTTGTGGGAATGATTAGTTGAAACCTATTCAGCTGAAGTATTTAAATAAATCAGTCAATTTCAGGCTCTGAGACTCCATATCTCATTAAATTGCTGACTTTAGAGACTCTTCAGATCTACAAACTCCATAAAACTGTCCATACAGAGATTTTAGACATTGCTGTGCTGTAGATTGCAATACCTAAAGACTTTTGCTGAAATGTTGTCCTCTTGCTTTGAGGGCTGGCTCAGTAGTGATGAGCGCAGACAAAAAGAAGACTGTCACAATGGTAAAAAACATGAGCAGATTAGCACTGGGATCTTTTCAGATATGAGGACCTCAAGGTCAGATTAACTGTGTCTCAACAGCCTCATTGGTTCCAAACCCTGCCATGTGCTGTGCTCTGAGCTTCGCTCCTCACAAGCCATCCTGACAAGATGTCTCTGAGAATAATTCTCAGAAGAGATGAAGGCAGTGCCATGGGATGGGCACAGAAGAGCACAGCTCCCACAGGCTGTCCCCCACTCATGCTCCCAAGAGAAGAACTCTCCCTGGGCAGGCTGTCACATCCCTCCTTTCCCAGGCGAAGGCTGAGCCCCCACTTCTGTGTCTTGGTCACAGTGAATTTCTTCCCACTGCAGCACACAGACAGTGAATTACCACTTCTTATTAATGAACAACTGTTTTTTTTTCCCTTTGAATAACAAAAACATAACCTTTATTTTACTATTTTATACCTTGGCCTTGAGTGTTTTCCCTTATTCTCTTTGATTTTACAGTACATGGATCCCCAGGCTATCTCCAGCAAGAAGGTGAGAGTGTTCTAAAGCAGAATGGATCATCCCTAAATTTCAGAGTTACATCAGAATTCTCAAAGGAACTGCTTTTTTTCCATAAACTATTCTAAAACTGACTGAGCTCAAGTTTTGGATTCGAATTTAGAGTCCAACACCTTCATATTTTGGGTCTGAACTTTGCAACCAGTACTTACCTTTCTAGATGAAGCTAAAATTCCAACAAAAGTCATTGATTTGTGGAGTACTCACTATCTGGAACTTAACCCAAAATTTTACCATAGTGATCACCTCCCCACAACTCAATACAGACTTTCTGGTTAGTTCCATATTTATTATGCAATGATGCTATTGCTGGAGAGCAACTGAATTTTGCAGGGGAATGTAGGAAAAAAAATGTATTGGAATTCAAAGATCAAAACTTCACCAGCAGTTTATATTTCTGTGTAAGGTGATGAATTGCAGTGATATGATTTAGTGAAGGTTTTGTAAAAAATAGGTCCTGAGACTTCTCCATCTTACTAGAGTTATAAATGAAAATAACTCCTTTGATCTACTCTAATGTAAGCTATAATCTAATCCTCCCTTTTCTTTAGGAGTTTATTAGCTGACAGTGAGAGGCTTTCTGCAGCATTTAATGGAACATTGCATTATCTGTCATCAGTTTTCCTCCCTGAAACCTGCACATCCTGCAGCCTAAATGCAGCTTTAGGGGTGTAGAGAGCTAAAGAGAACAAGATCTCCTCTGTGTGAGCTCTGCACTGCAGCAGCCTCAGAGCTCGGCATCCCCCTCTGCCAAGTGCAAGGATGGGTTTGCTTAGCTTAAAGAAGAAATTGCTGACTTTGATAACTCTTCTAATATTTATTTTCACTTTCTCCTTAATTTTTTTACAACCCTGATCTCTGTTTGTTACCACAACAGGTGCTACAGATGTGTTTTCTACAAGTCCAAATGTGAGATTATGTGAGTTAAAATTCACATAAGGTAGATTCCAATCAGAAATATTAAGAAAAGCACACTCTGCAGAGATACAGAACCAGTTAAACCATTAGTTGAGCCTTCTTTGTTTTCAAATGAATTATTTGTTTGGACAAAACAAGCATTAGAAGAAAATATTACTTTCTTTAAAAATGTTTCAAGTCCTTTATTTTTTTAACTCTACAATTAAAATGATGCTGAGAATAGAAGAAGTAGTACAAAACAATTAATGGTTCCGCTGTAATTGTAGTAGAGAGTAGGATTTTTGCATTTGTTTGGGTTTGATTTCTTTTTCCTAATCTAATGACAATGTTAAATTACAACATTTTTATTAAAAAAACAAACAACCCCAAGAAACAAACAAACAAAACCTCCTTAGTTTTTAACAGAAAAAAAAATGTCTCAATGCAAAGAAAAAAAAAAAACCCAAAAAAACCAAAATTGGTTCCTTGCTTATCATTCAACTTCTGGCAACAGCACAAAACAAGGTGTCCATTCAACTAAGAGATGCGATGAAACATTTTTGTGATTTTCTGATTTTGTGATTCTAACTTCAAATCCTAGAAACAAACTTTAGGAAGATCACAAAGGTATCTAAGTGAAAATTTGGTTTATTATATGTTTTCAGAAGTATATTTCACTTGTGGTTTCTAGGAAACATTTTTTTACACTGAGTTAGGAATTCAGCAATGCACATAATGCAAATCTCTTTCCCTGAGACCCTAATCCACAATTGTTAAGAGAAGTGACAACAAAAATATCTAAAAGAAATCAAACAGCAAGCTTCCTCCTGACTGTTTTTTTCCCCTTTTTAAAGAGAGTTTAAAAGTATTTTTCAAAGATAGCTCAATGTATTCCCAGATTCACCATCTCCAGATTAATGAACTGGGCCCCATTGAAAATGGGAGTAATTTTTTTATCTTCGCCTCTTTTAAAAACATTAAATGTTTCCCCGGCAAACTTATGGTTGTTTGTGTGGGTCATCTCCTTTTTGGCTGATGCTCCTCTTTAAGATGTTATGGCTTGGCCCACACTGCCCTGACTGTATTGTGTGCTTTCTTTTGAACCCCGTGAGACTTATTTTTCTTTTTTGCCCCCATAGATGCCAGTCCAAATTGCATTGACTGATTGTCTGTGACCAGCCAGGCTGACAAACTGTGACTTAAATGGGACAGTGTCAATTTTTCTCAGACAGGGAAAGGTCATTTCAAATTCAGAAGCCTAAACCAAAATAATCCATTGAATCTGAGTTATTGTCTTGAAGGTTAACATTTCAGTGATGTACAAGGTCATTAATATGATTAATACTTGCTTTGTGACTGCCCAGTAAGGACTGCAGAAACAACGAGATGGAGACTGGTGGTTGTTTTCCAAGCCAAAGCAATGTTACAAAAAAAAAGAAGCTTTGAAAATAACTGTGGAATGGGCCTGTCCTGGTGTCAGTGTCTCCAGTCAGTAACAGGGTTTGAGGAAGACATTTGATATTAACTGCAGGGATGGGGCTCTGTCCCTGGCAGCCTTCATCATCACAGTCCCTTTGTGTTTCACTGGGGAAGTTTTGCCTGTATAACCTTAAAAAAAAAAAAAAAAAAAAAAAAAAAAAAAAAAAAAAAAAACCAACAAACCCAGACTCCTGCAATTATTTTCTTCAGGATGAGAATCTTTACTGCAAACTAAATCATGCATGGGAGGTGTGGTCTGTAAAAAACAAATAAATTTACATGCCCAGGTGGAGAATTTCTCAGAGCTGGACACTGCTGTTATCACCATTCACACTGCACATGCATCAATTCTCTCCTGGTTTGTCTTTCAGCAAAGTACAAACAAATCCTGTTGGCAGTTTTGAGGATTATTCACCACAGTGACCCCTCTCATGAAACATCAGTGTCCAGAATGCAGTTTGGCTGCTTATGGGCGTCCCCCACTATTCCAGAATTTTCTCTCTTAAGCAAATATCCAACTTGTCTTCTTTCCACCCCAGGACACAGTGTAAATTCTCAATTTCACAGTATAATAATACATTTCTGATAGGCTGAAGTAGAACCTTTGCAGTCCCTTACTTATCAGAAAAAAAAGTACGGAGACATATTTTTTGTAGAATTAGTATTATTAGGATAAGAGAATATTTCATATGTCTGGCTTCCAGAAATCACACTGAAATCTGAAATAAGTTTCATGGTTTTATGGTACAAATATAGAAACTAAGATTCCAAAATTTGGGGTTTTTTGGTTTTGTTTTTTTGTGTATTATAATGATTAAAAGACAAATGAAATAGGAATGACAGACTAATCTGAGAGACTTAAAACTGTCAGTCCCTGCGATCTAATGATGTTTACTTTCTATCAGCATCAGGATTTCTCAAACCTTCATCCACTCCACAGCTGCAACAGGTCATGTTGTGTCCCCCGTGAGTGTGTTTGTCTGGGCACTGACACAAACCTAATTTTCCTCCCAAGCAGGAAGATCCTCCATTAGAAGACCAGTCCAGTACAATCTTTTAACTAATTTTAAAGTTAATACCATACTGTGGTTACTAGCAAATTGAATTTATAGAGGTAAAAGATACACAGCAATATATTTTGTGATGGAATTAATTAATTTTTCTTAACTTAATATCCTATTTCATTTTACTTGTTCTCATGCATGTATTATTATTAATTTTTGATTAAGAGCTTGGAATCCAAGCTTGAACTCCAATTTGTAAGGTTTTGTATTTCCATGGACTAAAGGCAAGGCCCACACCTTTGAACTAGGACCAGTCCTTTCATATTCTGGATAATGCAGCTCCTCACTGCTGCTTGTCCCCACTTCTTCACTCAAAACATTTTCTCCTACATTTGAATTTTGCAATGAGATTTGTCTGCATGGTGGGATTAGAGTTCAATGAAAGCTTTCTTCTAGAAGGGCAGGAATGTTTTTCTGCTCTCTGCCATGAACTTCATGACTCACGAGAAAGACATTAAGAGTATTTGATTAGGAATTATTATTTGAGAACTAAATTGGATAAAAAAAGAAAATAAATAAGAAATGTTCAAAATGAAGAAAGTATTTGTTGATCTTTCATCTTAAGACCTTTACTTTTCCTTGTGGAAAGTTTCTCTCTGTTGCATTTTTTCTTCAGTCCTGCATAAGATGGTAACTACTTATTTGTCATCCTTAATCTGCAATTTTCAAGGATTTTTTTTTGTAGATTCACAGGCACAAAGTGCATTCCAAGCAAATAAATGTGTATTGATCAATTGAAGTAATTAATTCCTGAATATTATTTAAGTAATTAGGGAATTCATAAGGTTTTAATTCTGAAAAACAAATCTGAAAAAGATGAAAAAGAAGCAAGTATAGCAACAATGGAGATTGAGCTGTATTCATACAGAAAGATGTTTTAATCCCTTAGTGATTTGCTAATACTTAATGGTGGCTAAATATGAATTAATTAATCAGATGTATCAAATTATTGAGCTAATCAAATTAACAAATCAGAGCAGATTGCTGTAGCAAAAGAATTAAAACCACAACCTTCAACTTGAGGTCATTGTGTGGAGCAGTACACTTAAACTATTTCTGTGAATTCTGCTCTGAGATCATAAATAGATCCCCAGGATGTTCTCCTGACAGTTGAAATGTTATTCAGAACTATAAATGTAAATAAAGAATATCTATCTGGAATGCATCTTCTAAATCTGTGGGTCAGTCAGCTTGATGTTCTGACCTAAAAAGAAATAAGGAGATCAGTTTTATTTATCAAAGAATAAAATGTTGGACTTACCACAGTACAAGTCTGTCTAAATTCATACCTGTTACTTCTTGAATGAGGAAATCTTGGATTAGTGACTTCTATGTGATCATCCTTAAATGTTAATCAATTTTTAGCAGTAACTGGTGAAAGTTGTTTTACTGTTAGCTAATTAATTAGTTATTGCCAGTCTCTTATTCAGTGCAGCACCGTAACTGGATTTCATTGCTAAAGGCTGGTAAATTCATTTTTAATGGACTGTATTTCAAAATTTAATAATGAGACAATACTATTTAATTATCTAAGCCAAACACTGAAACAATTTCAGGGCACTACATGGCACTTATGAAAAGTTAGCCATTTATCCTACTAGAAACTTTATGCATCCTTCTTTATGCCATAAATATCAAGCAGTGCCTCTGAAGGTCTGCCTTGGCTTTTTGTTACTTAGATTTTCACATTGTGTCTCTCCACTTGAAGAGTTCTGTCTGTACTACAAAGGGAGAAATACTGCAAATAAGCAACTGACAGTAAAAATGCCTTAGCTGGTTTTGTAAGGCAATAAAAAAAAAAGATGTGAAAAGTACATGTTCTTGCCAAGTACAGAGTAATGCAGTGGAAGAGAAGATGTGAAAAGGTGATAGACAGAACATGACTTGATGATACGCTGAACAGAAAATATTGGGAAAAAAATCAGACTTCGTATCAAAGTAAAGATTTCTGAAACACTCCTGTGAGTAAAAAATGCTATAAAGTCTAGGAAAGAGTATTTGAGTATTTCTACCCTCACTGCCAGATAATGCCCAGCATTAGAGGGGCTCCTCTGCACACTCAGTGCTTATTTCCATGTGGGCACTGCTGAAAGGTGTGACCTGGCTTTGGTGGCACTGCAGGGTGGTGGGACTGGTGCTGACCTCAGACCCAGGGCTGTGGAAAATTTTTAAAGGCTTTACTGAATTCTAAATGTGCCAAAAAGTAATGATGAGATTACTTCTGCTATGTACAGAAAAGGAAAGGTGTCCCTGCCTGTGGCAGGCAGGTTGGATTCTGATCTTTAAGGCTCCTTCCAGCCCAAACCATTCTGTGATTCTGTGATTTTATGACTCAGTGGAAAATGTTGCCAGGGCTCTCTGCTCCCACAGCATCCTCAGTCCATCTGTCCACAATTTGGTTTCAGTTTTTGTTTCATTCCCTTCTCGAAGTAAGGACATGAGGTTCCTCCTTTCACTTCCTCCCTCTGCCTGATTTCTTTCCTTTTATTTAATTTTTCTTTTACTTAAAATGGCACAGAAGTACCTTTCCCTTCACCCTTGTAACCCTGGTTTCTGGCTGGTTTTTCCATGATGTTTTTCACCATTTAAAAATATCTTTTAAGTTCTGGGGCCTCTTTCCAAGGTATTTTTTTTACATCAAGGATCTTCAAAAACTGGTAGGCAAATAACACTGTGCTTAAATGAGACTTAACTGCTGCCTGGGCTTATAAAGAAGGCTACATTAGTAAAAATAAGTGCAAGGGCGGGGACCTAAGAAATATCCCTCCTTTCTTTCTTGCTGTAGTTTTACTTTATGCAATGGTTTTATCCATCAGGATGCCATCAAACAATTCCTGACTAAAACTCCTTGAATGCAGATACTGTTTTGGGAACTGTATGGATGAAGTATCTGTTGTGTTATTTTGCTGCAGAGATGCCAGCATTTCCATCAGTTATTTGTACATTTGTGTACTGAAGATAAAACCATGAAGAAAATTACTTCTTGTAGTGTTTGCATTGATTATAAAGAAATAAAAGATTACAAACTTTAGTGGAACAGTTAAATGATCCATTTATCCAATCTAATGAATTTGCATTGATGTGGTTTAATATAATGTCAAAAGTACATTTCAAGCAATATAAATTGATTTTATTGCAGATGAAATCAATCCTTGAAGACTCCAGCTTTTGGCAGAATGTAAAAATAACTGCAGACACTAAAATTAGGGGTGTGTGTCTCTGTATGTCTGTGTTTGTGTCTCCAAATGCTAAAGGCTAAAATTGTGGACTTCACTTTGAACTGGTTTCCTCGGTAACTTGCTCATAAATTTCCATTCTTCCTCCTATTTCTTTAATATTTTAATTAAATAACCCTTAACAATGTATTAGTTTCTCTAAGTTACTATATTCCTGATGTTTTTGATACTGTGTGAGAACAGTTTTGCCCTTAGCTCTTTTCATAATTTTGATTACAAATTAACATTTGACTTGTAACTTCACAGAAAAAAATGCTTTGCTATTACTGCAAATAATATGAATATTTGCTATTCTTTCCTTAGTATCATCACTCTTAACACTGTCACATGAATGCATCCATTTTACATTAGAAGAGTTTTAAGTTAAAAGTTCCTCATCCACTATTTTCAGCAGCAGCACAAGTGCTATCCACTCAAACTGGTGGTTGACATCAGTCGCAGATTTGTCGTGACAAAATCAGGAGCTCACATGAGCTGGAACTAAAGTAATTTTTGTAACTTTGATCGATATTTGGGGTTCCTTCAGCCTCTTCTGTCAGAGGTTTTGAGCTTCTGCAGCGCTCACTTTTTCTTCAGTGGATGTTGTGAATATTCCACAGACACCAAAATCTCCAAATGTGTCAAATAACCCACCTAAAAATGAAACCCACAGTTAAACAAAGTGATAAGAAAACCAATTCTCAGTAAACTGTCTTTCCCAAAAATTCAACAAAGGCAAAAGTTAAACTTATTTTGGTAAATATCAATGGGAAAATTACTTCTTGCTATGAATTCTCACACCTTTATCTCCATCACTCATAACACAACTGTCAATTTTGTGCTGTTTTGTACCTACGAAAAATTCTAACTTTGATGAGTTGGCTTATATAAAGGTATGAATTTAAGGAAAAAATCTCCAGAACCAGTTAGGTAATAACTTCCCACAATAGTCAAAGATGCTATTGAGATTTTTGTAACAACATTGAAGATTTTGCAGGAGACAGATCAATACAAACGTCCAGAGAATCTTTCAGAAACAGAGCTCTGACTGCAAAGTCAACAGAAATTTAGGCATGGATTTGGGAGCTGTTCCTATGGATTCCCAGACTCCTCACCTTTACATTTCTCCTTGGAGTGAGGTTGCACTCAGTCCTACAGAGGGCAATGTGTTATCAAGGTGCTCAGCAGGGCTGTGAGCAGTGGAATGTGGCATCTGTTAAAACCTGCTCATAAATTCTTAATCCCACACACAAAAATTAAAAGGTGTTATATTGACCTCATTTTATTTTGTTCTGCAGCTTTTGTATAATGACACATTTAATAATGGTATGCTATTGTTATATCTGCAATACCTATATAAGCTGTATTTCAATTTTTTTCATTCCCAGGGAAGAAAATATATAAATTTTCTTATTAAATAGCTTTAATATTATGAAAAAAAGTGATGTAGTTAAACCATTTTATTCCCCCCTCTTTTAACAATTGCTATGACATGGTAATTACAGAAACGCTATTTGAATGGAGGCAAGCAGAAAAGGAGCAATTTCAAATTTAACAAAATCAATTTTACTAGCTTTCAACCAGTCTGAAAATGCTTTTTTTATTCAAAATGATCTCTTTTATATTTTAGTGAGGACAGTATTTTATTTTTACTATAGAATGTAGTATTTTATTATCAATAGAAACTACTGTTAAGAAGTTGATTTAATTTACTGCTTATGTAAAGCAGCAGACTTCCACCAAAGGCAGATTCCCTTACCAAGACTGAGAACAGAGAAGACAAAATTTCTCACAAATTTATATTGTCCTGTTGGAGCCCTGCTTAATGAGAATTTTAGACTTTCTGTGCTGACAGGCATTGACCCCCAGGAGAACACTGCATTTGACCTGAGGCTGTAGAGAAGCTTCCAAAACTGAATTGTAGAACTGGGATTGTGGGTGTGGAGTTTGAATAGAAGTGTGTAATGTCACAGGGTGGGAAATTTAGAGTTTAAAGTTTCAGAATATAGTGATATATGTGAAGCAAGATGAAGGTTTTAGGGTGGAGGCTGGTCCTTCTTCACCTTCTTCTCCACAGGTTTGGGTGGTTTTGTGTAATTGGATAAAAAGGTTCACATTGTGGGCCATGGGTGGTTGGTTATTGGGTTAAAAGGAAAAATAATTGAGGTGTCATTTCTTAATTGGACAGTTTATTCTTAAAAGGCCTTGCAGAGAGATAGATGAGGCTCCATTTTTAGTTTGTTAGAGTGAAGTGCTGTAGAACTCATGGCTTGTGAGACTGTAACATAGATAAGAACTAACAAACATCTGAGTCTGAACAAGAAATACCATCTCAAGAATTTAATCCCAACCCTGGCAAAAAGAAGATAAAACTTGACATTGCCCCTTTACAAAAGCCCAGCCTCTGCCTCTTAAAGACCCAGTGGGAATGCCATTAATCTCCTCCACAGAATACTTCCATCACCATCACTGTCATTATCCTGGACAAGTCTGCATGAAAAACAATGAATCAGCTTAAATTCTTTAATGGCATAGAAGCAAAAGGAACGTGGCACCTATAAAGGGAAACTTTGAACATGAAACAAATTGGTGCTCATTATCTTCCACCTCTCAAATTCATTACAGGATTCAGGGTTTTCTTGGGGTTGTTTCAAGGTCCTCTCAAAGCAAGAGATTTTCCCCCTCTGGGGTTTAAATTTATTGTGGAGGAAGATGGGGAAATTGGAAGCAAGATTTGGGATGTTGCTGTTTTAGCTGGAAGCTCTGCATGCCTGTGCTCTGCTGCACCCTGCTTCATGTGACTCCTCAGCTTCTTTCCCTTCTTCCTCCAAAAGGTTCCTCCAGGCATTCCAGCACAGCCACACACACAGTAACTCTGTGATCAGACATGTGAAAGATGGTTTGGAAAACATCTGCATTGAAAACACGCAAATAATTTTGATTATAGGATTTGTACCTGCCTAGGGAGGCAGCACAGAAGTTGGTGTGCTGGAAACTGGAAGGTGCAGAAATTCCTGACCCAGTGAGGAGCAGCTGGGGACAGAATAAAGCAGCAGCTTCCTGCATCCAGACTCTGCTCTCTGCATCCAGAGTGAGACATGACTGCAGTGTGAACCTTTAATCTCATGAACATTGCTGCTATCTTTTCCATGAGCAAAGCAGTTGTGTATAAATGGATATTTTTAAGAAGACGATGGGAGTAGATAATAGTTTTCTGCAAGCTGAAAAAGTACTTATCTAACTTCCCACAGCCACACAGAAATAAAATTCTTAAATCTCCCTCCAATGCCACCATGAATAGATCAAAATAGGGAAAAGTAATGAAAATACAGGGAGCAATCAGCCACTATTGTGAGGATGAATTTTATAATCCTTCAGAAATGTTATATGCAACATAATTTTAGACAGAATAGCATTTCTCATTCTTTTTCTGGCCAGGAAATAATCTTCCAAAGTGTCTGACCAAGAGCACTGGCTGACAGTAGGAAGGGAAATGGATTCAAAATGAATTTAGTTGATATGTTTGTGTTGTTCCTCTGGAAGAAATTCAGTGTTAATGACGTTATTCATTCTGAGAAATTGAATAAATGTATCAGGACAACAGTGAAATTGAAATGTGCAGTGCTAATGCAGTTATCACCCTTAAGTCCTTTCCAGTTTCTTATGGCCTCAAAGCTCCCAAAATTATTGTATGTGCTGCACCAGCAAATTGTTGACCTGTGCATCTGCTGTGAATATTTTATATATCCTAGGAAGGATTCTGGCCCTTGACATCCAGGTAACATCAGTTCAGCATTTACCACACTTGCTAAACATTCTCCAGGTTGAGCATTAATGGCCATTAAAAGGCAAAAAAACCCCTCAGCCCTATATCAGTCATTTTTCACTATTCGAGTTTAAAAAGAGAAAATGAAAGCAGAATTAATATTTCTGAACAAAAGGAAAACTGATGGAAAAGAGGCAGGCAAAACTGCCAAGGCAGTGAGGGTAGCAGTCAATGGTGTCTCTCATAACTCTTGTGTGTGTTTTTTTCACAGATGAGTTTCCCAAGGCTGCTTGTAAAAATATATTTGAAGAGGACTTATCCTTAATCCTCCCCTAAATCCCCTTTCTGCCATCCATCCAAGAGACACACTTAGATAGGAATATAGGAATCCAAGGTTCACACTGATGTCTAAAGAAAAAATATTCAGTAAATATTTTCATTTACTACAATTATATTGCTGATGCTGAATCCCAGGCCAGAGAGTCATGGTTAATCAAAGTGGGGTCTTTGGTACAGTGATATACAATGAAATATGGCTAAAAAAGTTTAAAAGTCTGGGAATATCTTTATTTGTAAAGCATCCTAACATGATTAAGTTGTTTTGGTTTTGTGTGTTTTTTTCTTTTTTCTTTTCTTTTGTTTTAACCCATATTAATTCTGGGATCAAAAAAGCCCAAGGAAATCCAATTAAACCAAACCAACAAAACATAACAAACAAAAACTCTCCCAAATTATGGAACACTCCAAGACTATTTTTGAGCCTTGAGGACTAAATTTACAAGGTATTATAACAATATATATTATATCAATATATATGGTTGTAGCAATATTATCAAGATTGATTATTTTTTTATTTTTAGGATGATTTTTTTTCTATTTCCTTCAGTATTTCATAAAATACAGCATTTACTAAAATTTTGTAAAATTCTAGCATCTGGGATATGTAAGTTTTGCTGGTAAGTCTGCTGTTGAAAGATGAAAGATGAGTTGAAAAGCCTTGCAACTTTAGAACCTTTGTGTAATTAGGTGAAATCTCCATCAGCAACACCATGGTTACTTCCTTATAAACAATTTCAGATATTTTAGTGGCTTTATAATATCTCTAGGAAATAATTTTCTGACTAGCAGCTTCCCCTTCAAAACAAGAGAGCTGAGGCACAATGAAGCAGGTTAAGAGGTTGCCCAGGAAAGTTGTGGGATTAAAACACTTTGAGATTTTCAAGATCAGAATGGATAAAGTTTTAAAGCTTTGTTAAAAAACCTGATCTGGATTCATGACCTGGTTCTGAGCCAGGGCACCAGGCCAGAGACCTCCTTCCTACTCTGTGACTCTTTATCTTCGAGTCTCATTCCCATGCCTTGACTATCCTTGGATTATCCAAAATGGAGCTAAACACTTGTGTTTAGATGACTAAATAATGGGATAAAATCCATTCTCTTGAACAGAACAAACCCGCAGTTAAAGCTGTAAATGAAAAGGCTCTTTAGCAGATGATGTTTATAAAAAGGGAAACCTTCAGGTCTAAGTCATTTTTTCAGGCATGGCTAGATAAAAATAGACATGATAGACTGAGAGGTTCTTTATGACATCTGAGCTTGGGTAAGAGAGATAATCACTCTTAACAAGATATTATTTGAGACGAGCATGTATTTTTTATCAGTTACCATCCTAAGACCAGATGTATAGAAAAATTCCACAACCCCTGCCCCAAGACACACACTCCCTCTTGTTTCAGGGCTCCTCCCCTGAATGAAGGATTGCAAGGCAATATTGCCTAGCTTTGCAAGAGCTGAAAGCCTCCCTTGATGTCAGCAGAGAATATTGAAGGGCTACTGCTGCAGTTCATTATGCAAATTGCTGTAGTCCCAAGGAAACCAACTCTTTTATGCAATTAAATTGTTTACAAGCCTATTTATATCTTAATAATGGCTTAGCCTGGGTGCTTTTTGTTTCTGCTGGCACTAAGAATTTAAGCAGGATCTTTCTATTATCCACACATATTTGTGAGCTGGTGCTGTGGAAGGGATTGACTGACTCGTTTCTATGCAAGGATTCTTTGCTGTATTCAAATGAGTTTTCAATCCATGAAGCACATTTCCAGGGTTTAAGAAAAATTGAAACATTAAGTAACTGCCTCATGCAATTTGGCCAGCAATATAAAAACACCAAACTGCAGAAATGTTGATGTTTCCTGAAATGCTGTAGATATTTTTCCTATGAATAAAAAAAGTAAAAATTAATAAGTGTATTCTGCAAATAAGATTTGTTTGGCCTATTAAAATTTTATAAGCAGATGAATGCATTCTTTAGCTAATAACAAAGACTTGATAAAAAGAATTCAAATGTTCAAAGTAACTGTGTTTAAATAGAGAAAAGGACTTCATTAGCTAATTCAACATTCTTGTGTTTTGTTGGATATTAGAGTTGGGTTTTATATAAAAATAATTGGTTGAAAATAAGAGGAAAAGTCCATCCTTTTCATGTTTCCTTTTTTCAGAAATACATTCTCAACATTTTTAAAAAGACATACCAGGTCTGTAAACTTGGTTTCAATAAAACTTGGAAAAAGACCAAAATATAAATCAAAGTCAACAAGAATGCACAAAGTAAAAGAATGGATGGACTCACACAACAGAAGCATGCTGATCCCACCCCCTCATCTTTCCCCCACTTTTCACAATTTAAGGCAAATATAAGTTGTTACATTATGAAAGGTGCCTGGGTCTCAAAGAAGATTTTAACAAGATGTTTCTTCCTTCACCTGTTTTTTCATCCTGTGAATTTCTCAATCCTTTTGCTACCCTGTCCTACCTTTAACAGAGAGAGATAAGGCTCTCTTCACTTAAATCAAATAATTACTTTGACCAGGACTGAATTCATATGAAAGGTGTGGGGTTTAAACCAGAAGTGTCATAACCTCACATGTATTTTTTTGGTCTAAAGTTTTAAACAAGCGGCTTTGTGGAAAAGTGAAGTGACAACACTTGTAACTTTCTTTAAAAAGAAAAGCTAGTTATCTACTTCTTTTTAGATGATGCAAATGTTAAAGGACAGGAAATTTTAGGCTGTTAGGCCTGACCTTGTACAGATGCCAGGGCATTCCTAGTCAGCACATGCAATATTTTCACAGATGTAGCTTGCGTTGATATAGGCAACGTGGTACCCAGAAAGCCAAACCTTCCAGTCGGATCATGCCAAATCTACTTTCTTCCTCAAGAAAAGGAAAATGTCAATACATCTAGTGATTGAACATGGCTGCAGACCAACTTTTCTTGATTGTTCTTTTATGCAGAATTCCAAAGTGCATTAGACATCTATTTTTTTTTTTTTTGCAACTGATCTGCAATTGTGAAGATACCAACTAGGAGAGGATGAACTCTGAGTCTCTGATAAAAAGAAGGCAGGCACTCCAAATAATGCCAAGAAAAGGCTAAAAATTGAACAATTCTTCTAGTATTAAATGAAAATTTAATATAGTAATTTCTCTATTATTCTGATAATTAAAATATTGAAAACATTGATTTATGGATTTAATCTTTATGACTTTTATTTGATTACTTAATTAATGAAGCTTTAATGAGCTGAGTAAAAGTGCAGCTTATGAGTTAAGTATATTGCTTTGTGTAGCATAGCTTGATCTTTTCCTAAATTCTTAAAAATTAAGCAGAAATGCCTGATTCCACCTAAATTGTAAAAATCTCAAAGCCACTAGGCTGTTTGCACAGGATATGGGTACATTGTCATTAGATAGATTTAGATCAGATTTTTGGAAGAAATTCTTCATAAGGTGTTGTCATCTTTTGTGGATTCTTTGTTGGAACTGGAAAATGTGTTCAACATGAATGGGAGCAGAAGTGCCAGATGGACTCATAGAGAAAGAATGAACTCATGAATCTCATTTCTCAAGGAAATTAGGTAAAAAGTCCCTGCCAGAGTAATTTTTTTCTCCTGTAAATTCTACAAATGGTGTTAATAATGTTAGTAAAGACATTTGTATCTGCTAATGCTTAACATAGTAAACATCTAGTGCTGGATGTTGGGCATGGAGGAACATACCTATTTCTTCCTTATCTATTCTTGCAACTTGCTCTGTTCTCTTTTCTTTCATTCTTTAAAAAATGCCAAAACTTTTGATCAGAGGCTATTGGTGAAGCTGAATTTTTGAAATGCTGGAGGAAAATATTAATAATAAAAATAACTAATAGTGGAACTCCTCAGTGATGGATTTTGACAGAGCTTTTCTATTTAAAGAAATAATTGAGTTCTAATAAATTAGTTTCTTCTGGCAAATTATCAAGTTCTAACAATATTTAAGAAATGCCACATCTGTTTGCTTGTAGATTACCCATATTGAGATCCTTGAAGTCTTGTGAAATGAAGGTTATAAGTCGATTCTGACAGCTTATGGCAAATCTCAATCACCGAATGTCATAATAAAATTTCAAGTATTTGGAAAGCCAAATCACAGTGTGTAAGTAATGAATCTAAATTAATTTTTTTCTTAAAATACTGCTTTATTTGGGTTTTTTTGAGTTGGGTCAAAACCCAACATATCTTACTGTCTTGTACTTAGAGTCACGGAATTGCTCAGGTTTAAAGACTTCAAAGGCCCTCTTATTGATGGGCCCATGGGCAGGGACACCTTCCACTATCTCAGGTTGCTCCAAGCCCTGTCCAGCCTGGCCTTGGGCACTTCCAGAGATCCAGGGTCAGCCACAGCTTCTCTGGGCACCCTGTGCCAGGGCCTGCCCACCCTCACAGGGAAGAATTTCTTCCTAACATCTAATCTAGATCTCCCCTCCTTCCGTTTGTATCCATTCCCCCTTCTCCTATCACTGCCTGCCCTTATACAAAGCCCCTCTCCAGCCTCCCTGCAGGCCCCACTCATTTCCTTCTGAACTGCATTTCTCTCATTTTTTCCATGTGGAATATGAATACATGATGAAATTCCATTCTGTCTGATCCATTTGACATTTCCACAAATACTTCTGTTCAAACATGGTCATGAGCAAGGTCCCTTCCAACCCAAATTGTTCTGTGATTCTATGATTGGGTCCTGCTCTTAATCTCAACCCAGTATAATACAGATTGTCAGGGTAGTAGCAGAAAGAGCTGTGGAAGTAAATCCTTTGTTTCCAACAATCTGAGAATAAATCTACCTGATAACTTTGTCCTCAGAGGTGTTGAGAAATGTCCTCATTTTCCTCGCTTGCGAACACCTCCATGGTTCTGCACAGTTGTGTATCCTCAGCAGAGTCTTTGGGAGCTGTTCCTCCTGCAAAGGGAAGGGATTTTGTGGGAATAGCTAAATCTATCCTGCAGACCTGCACCTTGACACTCATGATGACTTGGACTGTCAAATAAATGGTTTTGGTGATGTACAGTTTAAAACTCCTTTCAGCAATGTAATTTATTTAGTCAAAACCTTTAATCCATCCCAGTGACAAAACCCCTCTTTACTGTGTTTTTAGGAGCTATTTTCACCACTCACCACACCTCTAGTGCGGGTATAGAAAGAAGACTGACCAAGTTTTACTGGAGACATGATGAGTGTGTGCAGACAGTATTTGTGTGAATCAGTAACAGGTTATTTGTTATTTTTGCTCCAAGAAAACCACAGCTGATGTTTTAAGGAATTTTTACTTGCTGAAGCTTTCAAGATTTTTCAAGGTTTTGAATTTTGTTTTTTACTCCTCAGCTGAATAAAAACAATCCTTCAAGCAATATTCACTATTTTGAAATGTTTCAGTTTCAACAAAGCAATGTATTTTAAATTCCTCTAAATACCTTGAAGATATTATTTCTCTTTTCAGATAAGTATGCCTGTCTATGATTTTTCATAAGAATGTAAGGCAACAAAACCAATTGCCCTCAAAGTTAATAGGAATTTGTTGCCTAGAAACCATATACTTCTTTAAAACTAATTAGTTGCCTAGAAACCACACAAATCCCTAAAACTTCTGCAGTTTCACCAATGCCTAAGTAACATGCACTGTTTCATGCAAGAAAAAAGTAAGGTTTGAAAATGTGATTTCTATGGCAGAAGTGTAGGAATGTGTTATCAAGGTGTAAGCAAGCACTGGAACACTTAGAAAGCCTTAGGATCGGGATCTGGAGTGTGATTTTACACATATTGCCTTGAAGTGGGAATATTTGTAATGTCTTGGAGTGCAGGAGAGCACTCTGTGCTGGAATAGCTCTGCCACTAAAGCTGGACTTTACAGGCTGATGCCAAATAATCCATTTTTGTTTTGCTGTATTGCCTTACATGAAGTTGGGAAAAGCAGATCTGGGTGGTGGCCAATTCTTGGGACAGGTATTAAGGGAACCCCAGGGAAGACCAAAAGTCCCAAGAGTCAATACTAACATTTAACAGCACAAAAAAATAAAAATCTTTCTGGAGCAGCAGTAAACTAAATATTCTAAATATTGTACTTTGCCCGTTTTACACACATGTTCTACTGCACTCTTAGGGAATAGCTAATCCCAAAATAAACAAGAGAGCATAAAGCAAGAACTGTACAACACCATTAATTCTGTGAATTCAGCACAACAGACTGCTTTTAGAAGAAAAAATTAATTTCTCTTTCTTTTCTTTTTTCAAAAGAAATACCCACACATGTCTGGCTAAACCCTGCTTTTTTAGTTCCATGAGATAGGGCAATGCTGAGCACCCTGTTAATCTTTGTGCTTCAGTGCTCAGAGGTTATGACTTTATTAGAGAAAAGGTATTTTCCCTTGTTTAACATTAGATAACAATTAGGAAGGAATATTTACTCTCCTTAAAAATATTCATCAGAACTGTCAGATATCAAATGAATGTTTCACTGCAATTCCATTCTCACCTTTTAAGAAAAATGACATCCCTAAAGTGGAGCTCAGGCTGAGAAGCAGGGATATGAGGGCATTAAGTTACTTCTTGTTCACCTGAGCAGTCTGTGGAAGGTCCCAACAGAAGTTTGAGATCTACTGGGACTTGGCTGGGAGCTCTGAAAGTAAAATCCATTTTAAAATCCACTGCACTGTGTATCACACCTAAATCCATGCAGCTGCTGCATTCACACCAGGGTTAGTCTGTTTTAAATGTCCAGCGTGCAGTCAGCATTTTTTTCAGCTGGTCTTCTCACAAGGCACAGTGAGGGCATAATGACAACAGGAATCTTGATTACTTTTGTGGAGCAAATAAGTGGAGCTTCACAGATTTTATGTATTCACTTACTTACCTATTATTTCTTTCTTTTTACCATGAAAGAACAAATAGGCAAGGAGATCTAAGCCTGACAAACTCCATTTTAAATAGACTACTGATCTAAAAAAAAATGCAAATTATTCCAAAAAGGACACACTTTATTTATTGTCTGCTCTTGAAGTAGGTGCATTAAAAGGAGTCTGCATGGAAAACACTGAATGTGAATCGATATCTACAAAAACTATTTCAACAAGCAAAGATAAATTATTTTCTAGCACAGTTTGTGCTGACCTGCTGCCATACCTATATTTATATTCAGTGCTGTCTGAAAAAAGGGCTCTGAAAATCAACATTGGGAAAGTAATCACCTGAGATCTGACACTTTAAAACTAGTGGTCAAAATTAGTATTCTGAAGTCATGAAGCCACAATATATGTGACTGAATGGCTGTTGTTATTGGGACACACTGATTTATCACCTCCTGCAAGGTGCAGAAGTAAATTCAAAAGCTGTATAATAAAGTCCCATATGACAAAAAATAGAATTTCATTTTATTATTTTTACATTGTAACATTTAATTTAAATTTTTATTTTTATAATATAAAATATAATTTATAATTAGCATTTTCATTTTTCATAATTACAATTTGCATTTTTATTTTATTTAATATACAGAAATTTTACATGAAAATTATTTTAGAAAACAAATCTTTAAATACGATTATTCAGGCTGCTAAAAATCCCTTCCCCCCAGAGTATCTGGACAAACTAGGTGTAGCATTGTTACTCTCTAAGAAAATTACATTTTCAAAAGCCTCACAACATTAGGCTTTATTGTTTTTATTATCATGCTGAAATGTTTTTAAACATGTTAGTTGTCATTTATGAATGCCTCAGAAAATAAGGCAAAGTGGGTTTTGAACACATTTACTTCTTTACATTCAGAGATAAATATTTCCAGGTAAATTATTAAGAGAATGAAGAACAAATCCCACTTACCATGACAAATTAAATTACACCTAAACCTAGTAATATTTACTTCACTGGAAGTGTTTTCATCTAAAGAATTATGAGGAAAAAGAAATGTGCAGGTGCTGGGTCATGCCATGATGGTCTTTTTTCCAATCCCAGACCTGAAGAGTCAGTCAGCTCTGTATTTCAGCTCTGTATTTTTACATTTATGTTTTATTGTTTTACTTAGAGTCACAATGGAAGGGCAACTGGACGCATCAGTCAGCAGAGATACAAAGAATGCAAGAATGCTGGAACAAAGGAAATGCGTGATTTTTGAGAAATTTATCAGTACAGTGGATCCCTTCTGTGACAAAACCTCTGATTTTGGGAAAAGCTGAATATAAATTCTTATTCCTGTTCTTCTCTGAAGAGGGTGGGGATAGTGGGAGGTACAGTCCCATGTTTTAGAGCCATAGTTACTGCAGGTACTGGGCTGGGAGACCTTGTAAACTCTCTGATGGCTACAAATCACCAAATCTAGGGATTGTGCTTTGTTATGGATCATTTTCTCTCAGGGCAAAAATAAGAACATATAATTTTTTTAATGTTGCATTTTTTATTTGATAGGTTTCTGTAATTTTACTCTTTTAGCAAATTGAGGTAAAACAGCTCAATCTTAGTCCTGAAAGACAAATGCTGCTCTTGGCAACTAAGCTAATCACACAGCCCTTGTGAAGGTGATTTCATAGAATCATAGAGTGGTTTGGACAGAGACATCTTCCACTATCACAGGTTTATCAGAGCTCAATCCGACTTGGCCTTGGACACTTCCAGGGATCCAGGGGCAGCCACAGCTTCTCTGGACACCCTGTGCCAGGGCCTGCTCACCCTCACAGTCGAGTTTCTTCCTAATGTCTGATCTAACCCTGCCCTCTGTCAGTTTGAAGCCATTCCCCCCTGTCCTGTCACTCCATCCCTGATCCCAAGTCCCTTTCCAGGTCTCTTGCAGCCCCTTTAGGCACCGGCACTGTTTACTGGGAATATGAAGCTGTTTCAAAAGTGTAATGGCCTTAGAGAGGGAGATTTAAGGGAATTTATATTTTTGTGTACTTTGATTTTTTCAGTAAGGAATTGACTCCTTGAAGGAGAAACACTTCCTTGTGATGGTGCTGGATCCTGTCCCAGCCTCCCCCTGCATTCCAGCGGGTGGAGAGGAGCACTGCTGGGTAAAGAAGGTGTGAGACAAGGTGGACAGGTACATGAGTAACCACAAGCCTAATGCATAGTGGAAATAGTTAAATTTTGAGGGCTCACAGATGTCAATTTACAAACATCCTTGGTGTCACCATGATATTTTCTGAGAAATCCTCTTTGCCCAGGATTTTCTCCTGGGAAGTTGAGAGGCCTCAGAAAAGGATGAAAACAAGAATTATCTGATTGCTTTGGAATGTGGTCTGGAGTTTGCTTACCAACAGGTGCATCTTTGATTGGTTCCATGTGAATTGTTTTTAATTAATGACCAATCACAGCCAGCTGTGTCAGATTCTGAGGAGTCAGCCATGAGTTTTCATAATCATTCCTGTCCAGCCTTCTGATGTACCCTTTCTCTTTCTTTAGTATAGTTTTAGAATATAATATAATATAATATAATAGAATAGAATAGAATAGAATATATAATATAATATATATAATATAATATAATATAATATAATATAATATAATAAATCAGTCTTCTGAGAACATGGAGTCAAAAGTCTCATCTCTCACCTCATCCTGGGGACCCTCACAACCCCACACCTTGGAGCACACACACCTGAGGATGGCTGTGGTGGGGTGAAGATTTCTCTTGCCTTCCAAGCAAAGGGACTGCTTGAGCTCACACTGAGTGTCTGGGATCAGTTTTCCAAAGGAAGGTGCTCAAAGCACTCTGCTCAGGTTTAGACACCCTTCTTATTCCAGCCCTTCACTCAGACAGAAGTTTTCCTGACCTTGAGGGCAGTTTTGCAGAACTGGAGGCTGCAGTGAGGTAATTTCCATCCCTATTAGGGCTGCAATACGTCCTTCACATTCCCTTAAATTACACCAAAGCCTGTAAAAGAAGAGTTTAATTTCTTTGACACTCACTGCTTCAGCTGCTGGCACGACAAGTTGTTTCTCACTGGAGCTCTCTGAAATACTATTGATTTTGGCAGGATGGCTGAAATGAGCTACTGTCTGCTTCTTATCATCTCCCATAGACAATGGAAGACAATTGTGGACAATGTCCAATCTGCTTTGGAATCACAGGGTTCTCACTGGTAATTTCAAATAATGGCCAATGCACACTCCGTGGTTTAGGTCCAATTTTGTTTTGTCAAAGAACACAACTCTTCTCTTTTGCTACTTTGAATAAGATGACTCATGCTGCCTTGCCTTTTCAGCTTCTTGAGTGAACTACACCTGGTGTCATTTTTAACATTTTTCTAAAACTAAATACACTCTGTACCCAGAAAATGTGGCTTCCATACCAGAAGAGCAAAGGAGAATTTATTGTTCACTATCTCATAAAGCAATTTTGTTTTTGTGGCACAAATACAGATAAAAGTGACCGCCTACTCTTTCTTAAGTTTTTGAAGTCCTTTCAGTAGTGAAATTTCTTTTGTCAGAATATCAAAATTAAATATGCAGGAACAAAGAACAGAAAAACACCACTTTGCTGACAACTTTGTTTAAATTTGTACAAGTCACAAACAATAGAATCTAAATGTGATTTTCTCTCTTCCTGATAGGCATTTGCTTTATTTAATTACCTCTTTACAAGATGTTTTTTATTTTATAACTGTAAAAAAGAGGAAGAGTTTTCAGACAATGCTTTGCACAGGACTGAGTGACCTGTGTGTGCTCTTCAGCAGAGGTTTCCTGCAAGGTCACACAGATGGGAGTTTTCTCCTCTGTAGAATGACAGATGTGACATCATGATGGAGACACAGGCTCTGGATAGACAGAGCCTGTCCAATTTCTCTGGTCTGTACCATGTAAGTACTCAAGCTGCTGTGCCATCTGCACCTGAATATGAGTAAGGATTGAAGAACATCCTCACTGTGATGGTGGGAAGGCCCTGGCACAGGGTGCCCAGAGAAGATGTGGCTGTCCCTGAATCCTTGCAAATGTTCCAGGCCAGGTTGGATGGGGCTTGGAGCAATATGTGGAAGGTGTCCCTGATCATGACAAAGAGGTTGGAACTGGATGGGCTTTCAGGAACCTTCCTAACCAAGCCATTCTATGATGATTTTGTGATGAACATGGCTGTTATGAGTCAGTTGTAATTTAGTGAGAAAATATTACTGTTTTGACTTCTATTTTTTTAGTTCAATTTATGAGTGCTCAGCTGGGTGCCTGGGATTCCCAGATGCTCGAGCAGACCCTGCTGGTGGTTGGTAGTTTGTCATGTTGATATTTTATGAAAAATCCCTTCACCAGGATTTTTCTCCTGAGAAGCTGAGAAGCCTCAGAAAAGAAATGTAAACAATAATTATCTGTTTGCTTGGAATGTGGTCTGGAGGTTGCTCACCAACAGGTGCATCTTTGATTGCTTCCATGTGAATTTTTTTTAATTAATGACCAATCACAGTCCAGCTGTGTCAGACTCTGGTCAGTCACAGTTTTTTATTATTCATTCTTTTCCAGCCTTCTGAGGTCTCCTTTCTCTTTCTTTAGTATAGTTTTAACATATCATTTCTTATGATATTATGTCATATCATGTCATAATAAATCAGCCTGCTGAGAACTTGGAGTCAGATTCACATCTCTCACCTCATGCTGGGACCGCCATCACTGCAACAGTAGCTGGAATAAAAGCAAATAGTGTGATTAAAAGCAATGGCAGTGGGAAGGAACCCTGCAAATCCTTTAGCAAACAGATGAGATTTGAAGTCCATACAGTGTTAATTTAAATGAAGCATGCTCTAAGCACAATGAAAAAGCTTGGTCTGCAATTTTTATAACCCTTTGATATACTAGAGATCACATTTATCCCTTGTCTTCATTCTGATTTTGCAGCTCACTTACTTCACAGGAAGTCAAGTAATTTGGGATTCATTTATCAGCCTCAAGATGAGCTGAGGAACATCCCACTGGGGAGAGATGATGATGACTTGGCCTCCTGGCAGTGCCTACCCAAACAATGTGTAACCAACTGTGCTTTCACTGAGTGAACACCAGAAGTGGCACTTGTATTTTACTGAACAAAGACTCTGCCTTCATCAGCTCTCATTGTGATTTGATTTATTGATGAGGACAAGAGAACGCTTTCAAAGGACAGCACAGAGAAGTTTGGAGAAGCCACAGCAGCAGCAGTGTTCAACAGGGCAGAGACCACCATGTTCCTGTGACAACACCCTGTGGCTACAGGGCAATATCTGGTGAGAAATGGCTCCTGAGACCAGCCCTTGGTGGTTTTTGGGAGTTCTCTTTTGGGGGGATCACACCATGATTTGTTCTAATTTTTTAATTTCCAGCATGCCACGAAACTGTTGTACACTGCAGCACATCTGCAGCCATTTAGGACTTTATAGCTGCAATTACTTTTCACACCTGAAATGTCTCCTCTTCCACGGCAGCAGAGGGGATAAAACCGAGATCACCTTGCTTGTGGTGGCTGTTAATATTGTGGGGACTATTGAAGTTCTAAGTGGGATCCCAGTTGCACACATGTGAGAGCTGTGCTTTGGGTCTTATTCCAAAGTCGCTTTGCTGATCACACAATAAAACCTACTGGACCAAAAAGGGACTGACAATTAAAACCAAAACATTTCATTAAAGTATATGACAAATTAAACAACTTCTACATTGTTTTTTTCAAACTTTCTTTCCAATGCACAAACACATAACACATAAATCATTTACATTAAGGAAAACATGGAACATACTGTGATCAAGGTGGTAGAGACTCTAATGTATGTCTGTGTGTAAAAAGGTCCCTTGACCAATTAGGGGAAACTTCTTTGATTAACAGCCTTTGTATTCACTCTCTTTATTTCTCCTTTATAAGCTGTTAATGGATACATCAGCTAAAAAAGTAGCCCCATAAGAATCAGCTTTGGAAAAGATAATCTGAGATCATCTAAGTTCACTGCCATTAGTGTGGAATTGCCCTCTATAGCATTGTTTAAGAAGCTTCATTCAGCCTAATTTTGGGTAACTCAATCACAAAATTATTTTTCTGTTTCTCCACAGGCTTCATCACTAACTAGATGAATAGTTTAAAAAGAAATAAAAAGGGGTTTTTTTTAAATCTTAATTCTATTGCTTTAGATATTCTATAACATATCACCTAGCACGACCTGTAGCTTCTTTACGTGTATTAATTCGAATGATTTTTCAGCTGTATTGTTGCAGAGACCAGAAAGCCACAGATTGGTTTGTGGAGCTTGGTAAATTTAATTAGAAGACATAATTTTTCTGTTGATATTGGAAAATTTAATCAAAATTATATTTAAACACACACACACACACATGTTTAAGTGTATATAGAAAACACACACACCCCTGTTCAGTCTGTTCTAATGGTAAGATCATGGAGCTTAGGCCCTATTTCTATTTTAAAATATGCATTATAAATTATGAAATGCATATTCATGAGATTATTTCTGTTTGTTCTTTCATCCAATGTCTGAGAATTGCTCAGAAATTGACTGATATGAACATTGTATGAGAGCAGCAGTACAAGAAGTTCTTTCTGACCTTAGAACCACAGGGTTTTCACAGCAGACAGAGATGTGAATTCAGACTATAAAATTCTTTCAACTTGTGTGAATATCTTCATTTTCAATAGGAAAAATGTTAGAAAAGTAAGTAAAAGGTTTATGTTAAGTCCTGTTCTGCACTGTTCTGCAGTAGAACATTTACTTCCAGGCTACCCCCAGAGATAAATTATGGCATCTCCATAATTCTGCTAATTGCAGCAATCAAAAATGTCTCTGCTTCATTCTCACTTAGTCCATGTTTAAATCTATTGTATCAATATTCTATTTAAATTTCCTACATTTTTTTTCCTTTTCTTCCCCTCTCTAATCCATCTCTGAGAACCTATGAAGCCCAAACCTATGAGAACCCATGAGAACATCAGACCCCAAAGCAATAAGAGAACACTTCAAACTTTAGCTCAGCTTCCATTTCAATTGTTTGTGTAATTATGCTTTAGTCACTTTTTAGGCATCAAAGCCCACTGGATATTGATTATGTGATCTAGGAAATGGTGAGGACAAAGATATTCTGTCCCATAGGAAAAAGATTAATGAAATGACTGCCCACATTTAAAGCTCTGAAAAAAACCCCAGAAAAACACGACAGGATACCCATCCTGGGCATTAAACCCCAAATTTGGGTTAATATTTAATCTTTTTAGGAAACCTAAGTTCAAATAATTCATCTACATTTTCTCACAAACTTTTTTATTAAGCACCCTTCCTCCTCCCTTTTAGAGAATAAGGCAACTGAAGATGATTTTATTTACCCATTTTCAATAATGTGGCAGTGCTGGTGGGCATTTTTGTGTAGGAATCTAAATTTCTGCTGTAACTTTTTCAAAGGAGACAGCAAAGCCCATGCTTGTCATCCTTAGGTTAAAAACCAAATTATTATATTGCACCCTACAAGGGTGTAATTATCCCTGAGACAGAGAGCACATTTACCAGGAGATAATCACATTTCCTGCAAATGTGGCAGCTCCTGAGCTAATGGCAGTGCTATTACCTAAATATGTTACCCATTTCAGCTAATTAGACCTGCAGAAAAATGGAGAGAATTGCCACACCCATCAGTGTTGATGGGAGAGACAGAGCTCCTGTAGCAACTGTGTGCATTTGACTGTATTTGTGCTGCCTATGCACCTGCTAACCTGGCAAGAAAGTTTCCAGGACACAAACTTATAATTTTACATTGCTTAAAAATTGTGATAAATCCATGCTAAATCTGAGGGTATGGGAGATAACTGTATAATGCAGATTAAAAACCTCAAAGAGCCTTTTTTTCTTTTTTTTGATAGACTTCATTTAGAAATCACCTCCAGTTTGGTTTGTGTTTCTTTTTTTTTTTTCCTCTCCTCACAATTCAGCAAAAAAATCCCCAAATTATTAAATTATTCTTGGCAACCTTTCCAATTACATTGCATAAGTGATGATTTTATGCCGCTGTTTTCTGCTGGTTCCCACAATGGCCAGGCCACGTTTGGCCAGAGAGCAGGTGGAGTTTCATACCACAGCACCAGCAAGGTTGAGGAGATTTTTCTGGGAAGATTTACAATATAGCAGAGCTCCCTCTGAAAGAGAAAAAAGCACTCATGGGTAAAATAAAACATGACTGAAGTTTCAGGTTAACAGTTAATGATCACACAGTTCTTTGCAGGCAATTACTGCAGTCTTTTTTAAAGCCCCTTTTGCGGCTGCTGATGGGGCCCTTGGAGGTTCCTGAGCTACTGATACCATTTCATCAAACCATCACTTTGCTTGCATCTGAAAATGCAAAGTTTAACATTCTCCTTTGGAATTATTTCATGTAATATTCTCCCTCACAGTCATTCAGCTGACTGTGACTTATTTCTGCACTGCAGCAATGTCTGAGAACACTGATATAACATCTGAGCACTGAAACTGGAATCTCTGAACAAGTTTAAAATGTGCAACATGTATCTACCACCGACTGTCATGAGTAAAAAACACCCCAACCTATTTATTTGCATTATTTTGGATTTTTTTTCCTTCTCTCTATGTTCACAGTCAGCAGAGAATTGTTTAGGAAATGACATTAAGATAACACATAACTAAGACCAGTCCTGCCCTAATGACATACAATAGAAATGCACTCAAAGGTAAAAGCTGATAGCTGTTTCTGCACATGACCCAAAATAAGCAAATAATTTCCCTAAGGTGACAAGAAGTCTTTAGAAATGTTCATTGTTCACCACATCCTTTCACATGGGCCATGCAAATGGAAGAAAGACAACAATAATAATCCTCTGTCCTCCTGTCTGAGTGTGCTTTTATCCTGGTTCATCATCAAATTCTCTATTTTCTTCCAGGACTCAAATGCACATTTCCATGGTACAGGGGGGCTGGCAGGCTGAGACAGCTGCTGGTGTTCAGCCTGGGGAGGGGAAGGCTCCAGAAAGAACTCAGAGCCCCTTCCAGTGCCTGAAGGGCCCCAGGAGAGGTGGAGAAGGACTGGGACAAGTCCCAAGCGTGACTTTGTGTGACAGCAAAAAAGGGTGAATGGCTTTAAACAAGAGGACAGGTTTAGATTGGATCTTGGAAAAAAATTCTTCCCTGTGAGGGTGGAGAGGCCCTGGCCCAGGGTGCCCAGAGAAGCTGTGGCTGCCCCTGGATCCATGGAAGTGTCCAAAGACACGTTGGACAGGGCTTGGAGCAACCTGGGATAGTGGAAGATGTACTGTGGAAGATTCTTGTTCAGAAATGATTATATATCATTATATATAATTTCTTTTTATCTTATATCTTATGATTTAGATACCCCAACTATCCAAAAGCATCCAGTTTGCTGAAAGGAGTATGAAGTATCCAAGGGGTTGCCTGGTGAAGGCTGGATATAATCTTGCCTGTATTTTGTCCAATTAATTACATTTCAGCTGTCCCATGAATGGCTTCCCTCTAAAAATAAAATCAGTTACAAAGCATGGGGTTCGTACTAACAAAATATGAGAAGGACTAAAAAGAAAAACCTTAAAAAAATGAATATCTGAAGATCAGCCTTCAGTGATAAAATCTCCTGAAAAGTCTGAAATAAGAGATATTTGCCAGTTGAACTACAACTTGTAAACAAAATTTAGAGATTGATTTTCAATGGGTTTAAAAACAGGGATGCAATCAATCAAGAGAGAATGCTCACCAAAGCTCATGTACTACATAGTGCCACATTAATATGCATGCACAGGAACACACACGTCATGCACAAAATGCAACCTGATATGAAAATCACAGTTTCATCAAAAAATTACTTTTCCCCCCCTACTTTTTCTGGAATCAGTTTTTAAAAGAGTATTAACATTAACACTTGGAGTTTCTATCCGCAGACATACACTACATTTATCTTACTGCTTCAAGAAAATATAAAATAATTTATATGGACTATCATGCTCTGAAATCCTTTTTGTACAAATGTACAGCTTTTAAAAATTTTTTGCTTATAAAAAGATTTACACTATTTAGGTCAAAATACTGGATTTATAGCTCAATATATATTTTTTATTCTAACCTACTTTATCTTCTGTAGATCATTTGATAATCCATGAGCATCCTGAAAAGCAAAGCAACTTTGCCTCATTCAGAGCAAGGGAGGGGATTTGATTCTGAATACAGTGAAGGAAAAATATGAATTGATACATTATGGTATTCAACATTAATGGCTTAAAAGGGAAAGAAATGTTGCTTGCATTTATGTGACTTTACTTTTCATTTTATATGATCCATTAGCTTTTCTTTTCTTGCTTCAGGGTGGATTTGATGAAGACAATATAATCAGAAGGCCCATCAGTCTGTGCATTTTGAATCATTGAATCATTTCTTTGAGAAAAAAGTAATGACAGCTTCATAAGCACAATTTTTTATTGTTTGACCATCCCATAACACAAAAACCTTTGTTGTGATCTGCTGAGCTACCTGGAGCTTGTGTTGCCTTTGGAGAGATGAATGAATGAGTAGTTATAATTCTTTGGGGCATGGTAGTAAAATAATTTGGAATTGATCAGAAATTATTTAGTAGTTCATATAAGGACAGGAATAATGAGAAAAACAGAATTGTTTCAGTCTGGTGAATCAACAGAATGCAAGCAATGAAAGCAAAAAAATTTGTGTAATTTTTTAAACTCTGCTTATGGTCATGTGCATTGGTTTTCCCTGTCCACCACATTGTCCACTGTCCCAGAGAAAGGAGCTGTGGGCAGCAGACAGGTGGGAAGCTAAACACCTAAAAATGTGCAGTCTGGACAAATGAAGAGCAGACTGTGGCTCCAGGAGCAGTGAAATCATTCCAAGTACAGTTCAGAGTATTGTTTCTGCAGTTAAATCTGCATTTCCCAACACCTGGCATGGCAGTGGGTGACACATCCTCACCACCACCTTCACTGCAGCTTGGGCAGTCCTCATTTACTGAAAAGGAAGTAGAAATGAACCTGCACCAGGAAACCAAAGCTTTGCAAATATATTCAGAGAGGAAAAAATGAGTTTTTGAGCTAGGGAGAGCTAAACCTGCCAAGATATTGGTTTTCAAGGAACACTTGGTGGTCTGTAAACAACAGTTTGGATTCCATGGCTTCCACACTCATTCCTGGCTGACCATGTGATTTATTGCTCTGTAACAAAATCTACCTTATCCTCAAAATAAAATTACAGAACATGTCCTCCCTCCTTTTTCTGTGCTTGTGTCTTGTATCTCTTTCCTTTGTGCACATTTTATTTTTGAAGCAGCAATTTTTAAAATTTACCTATCTTATGCCTTCCCAGATCAAAGACAAACATGGCTCTAGTTTTCCATGGTTGCTGAATTCATTGCAGGAAAGAGGACAAATCCAATCTGCCTGATTCATAAAGAGTTCTTAGTCATTTGTCTGTGTCTGAACATGTGCTTTCCACTTCCTAAAAGGTTCTTGAATACTCAGAGGTTATAAAATCGAGCACTTCTTTTTAATTTTAAAAAGCAGGGGGTTTTTTTGTACATTACTCCTTCTCTTTCCATTTTTTTTTTAATATTTATCACCTAATCAAGTCTCAGAAAAATGTGTGAGCAACCAACATAGTAAAATGCACACAGACTTGTGAATATGGCTTGACCCCAAGTCCAGTGTACAACAAATTCCATTAATCCCAGATTAAGTATGTGACAGACTGTTTTTGTAGTACAGCTTCTGAGAAGCAGCTACCAAGTGATTCAGAGCTTGGAAATTACTTAAAAGTGCATCTGTTTGGCAAATTCTTATGAATAATAAACACAACAGAGGTGTAGGGTATCACAACCAATTGTAAGCTATTTGCTAACAAAACAAGAAAGACATTTGCAATAAAGTTCTATTCACAGAAATAATCTGGTCTAATTTACTGCAGCACAGAATTGTTCTCATTGCCAGAGGAAGACCACTTTACGGGCATCCATTGATTTGTTTCCTACACTTCAATTTTCAAGGTGTTAAGTCCTGCTGTATTCATTTTCTGCTGCAAATCTGGTTTGCATCAAATGCCTAATGGATTCCAAACACAAGAAAACTTTCCCATTTATAAAGATTTTAAGTACATCTCTGTGTTTTTTTCCCAAAATAGTAATACAAATCAAGTGTGACTGCACGAATCTGACAGTTACACACCCCCTTTCCCAGATTTCTTTGTGATATGGTGGCTGCTTGTCTCTCTTAAGGGATTACTTCTACATTTTGGGAGAAGAGAGAGAGGAAGAGAGACAGAAGGATTACACATACATGGAAACCAAAATATTGATTAGGAAGCTGTGACTCACCTACTGATGCTACATTTATCTCTTTCCTTCCTATGGGAAGGACACTAAGAAAAAAATTACAACAGAGGTCCAATCCCCTCTTTAATAGCTTTGCCATGGTGGATGTCACTAAGTCCCAAAATAGCAAAAAAAATTGGTCTTTTGCTTTTGTTTTTAATTACCCAGCTGTTCCTCAACTCCTGTTGAAGACACTGATATATTTTACTAGTCTCAACAAAAACAGTCAAATGAACGTTTCTACCAGTGTGAAAAGATTTTGATGAAGTGCACTTTCCCCTTTTATTTTTTTATTTACTGTATACATAATCTAACATACCCTTCACAAAAATTGAAAGAAGGGCTGAAAAATCCCTCCCTTTTTTTTACATGAAAATTTTTGACACTGTTAATATTTCTTTTCTGCTTGAAGTCCGGTGATGTTTGATTTTGTTATCTGACAATTTTGTACCAATTCTTGAACCTGGGTCTGGTTATCTAACTTTAGGAATCCTTTCTTACCCAATGTTTTGCTTTACTTGTGACTGGTGCCCTCCTGTGCCACCCTAAATAAAGTCTTGGAATGAGATTCATATCCCACGACTGGAAATGCCTACAAATGTAGATATCAACATATGAGGCAGGCATTTAAATGTTCTCTGCACTCATTGGGATGACATAGTCACTGCTCGAGTGTAATTCCTCTGGCCTCATTTGGATGTCTTCATTAGGATGAAAGGAATTGTGTCCTAGAAAAGTCCACTTCTTCCTCTGGCTGTAAATTGAGTGATTACAACAAGATTAAATGAATTTATACTTGTAAGTATAGTTTAGCAATATAAAGTGAACATTTTCCATTTTCTATTGTTCTTTAATCATTCACTCAAAGCTAGTTATTCTCTTTTTCTTGCTTAAGAACATTTTAAACACATTCAACCAGTTCTTTCCCAAAGACACATTATTCCAAACAATTTTTTACCTAATCTCTTCTGCTCATGTATATTTTGCTTACATCCATCTAAAAAAATGACTCTCAGAAGGAATGTACTGCTCTTTTGTAATTGGATCCAAGACCTAGTCAGCTGAGTTTTATTTTTTTTTCTGTAATTATATTTAGAGCAATTATAATTATACCCTTAAGTTTCTCAGCCTCATTGTTTGCACTCAGTTCTTTGCCTCCAGCCTTACAATAAACACATGAAGCCCAACTGTGTGCATTATCTCATGGACTGTTACCTTCCTCCCCATCCTCCTGACAGGTTATTGCTCTAAAATACACAAAAATATTCAGGCAGGAGTTCAAAGAATCAACCTCTACCTTATTCCAGCCCTACAACTTCAGGTCATATGTATAAAACAGTTCTGCGATTGCCTCTTTCCCCTTTTTGAATCATTAAATAGCCTTTCCTCTTATGAAATGAAGCTGAAACAGGAACATAACAAATTGCAGAAGTGACAAGCAGTCACTTTGGTAAATTTCGCATTGTGCTTTTATCTCATTTCACATTTTACCATTATTTTTCTGGTGCAGTACATGCTGTCCCTTATTAATTTGTCTACATTTCTCCAAGAAGATATGAACCTCCATCATTTCAGGGAGTCCATTTGTGCCTTGTTGTAAACTATTTTTTGCTTCATCTGCCCAGTGTGCAGGATTTTTTTAAGTCTTGCACTCTTTAACAACTTTGATCTCCCCCAACTGGTTCTTCACCCCAAAAGCATTCCTTCAGCATCCTGTCTTCCTCCTGAGAAAAAAAAACAGAATTTGTTTCAACATTTGTCCAGTGTTTTATTAATGTCTCCAGCAATGACTGCAGGTCATAGTCAAGGCAAGATGCATGTCTTAACCACTTAATAGTGGACATTTTCAATTTTATTTTCAATTTAATAAGGAAGATCTTCCACTATCCACTCAGTAGCTTCTTTCCCCAAAATTTCTGATAAATTTATTCTTTTTTGTGAATGTGTGTGGCAATCATTCCAAGAAACACTATGAATTCAACCCATTCCATTCCAATTGATGGTTGTACACAAACAACTTGCACATATTTTTATGGAATCTTCTCTAACTCATTGACCTTGATTAATATTAGACCCAAAGAGCTTTATTTAGGTTGATTCACCTCTTTGTTGGCATTTATGTACCACGGATAGTGCTGGCCTCATATGGGCTACAATATAAAAATTGATTTTAAAGGCCAACCATCAAAGCTAACAGCTTTAAATCCAGCCAGACTAAGCCACATGAGATTAGAAATCCATTTAAATGCACAAAAAGAATCCTACAAGCTTGGCCAAATTTAGGATTGTGATCTCTGGTGTGTCAAAGTAAATATATACACATTTGTGTGTGTATATAATGTTTTCTGAAATCTTGAGGTGATATTTTTACCTGGAAAAACCTTATTATCCTCTTAGATTAAAAAGGGGAAAGTTGTAGTCTTGCAGGATATGTCACATGTGGAAGTGGTTTGTGATATTCGAAAAGCCTCCTGCATCTACAGGAATACTTGATATGGATTATTTACAAGGATTTTATCTACGCATAATGGCCAATTTTGCAGCAGGAATTCTTTTAGAGGTCTCTGGGGTGGTCAGACTTTTCATCCACATTAATGTTAATTAACACAAATGAGCATACAAGCCATGCCTATCAGTTGGTCTAAGTACAGCAGGACTGCTGGACAAAATTTTGGGAGTAGCTGAAAGTGCCCTGTTATGCTACCTATGGAACATTTAGTTTCATTTACTTCTTACACTAACTTCAGGAGACTTGTGATCCTGATTATCAACCAGGCACTGACCAGGTGCCTATTTTGGCTTTGACTTTTCTGCTTGCCAACCAAATCAGATCTCTTTGGCAAACAAAACCTCTATTCAGCCATGACTGTTGGCTCATGGAGCTCCTCCCTAGGGAGCATTTGCTTATAAACTCAATAAACAGCTGTCAAGGAAGGAGCAAAGCTTCTGCAGTTTGTTGCTGCACTGAATTTTCCCCTCAGCTCTCTCTGGGGGCTGTTGCAGAGCTCCATCCTGGCTGTACACACATCTGGGATCAGTCTCACCCTTGTAGAATTTTGTCATGAACTTCCATGGCTCTTCAAGAGAGCTGGGTGAGGTGTGTGGGGAGGGCAATTGAGTAAATGAAAAGGGTCAAGTCTCACTGTGAGATATTTCAGAGAGATGCATCCTCCAGGGGGAAGCTGGAGCATGGTACGGGCACAGCCAGCACTACTCAGACACATTTTCTGAGAGTTGTGTGTGACCTCAGTGCACTCCTGGAACTGTATCCAGACTGCTGTGTGGTGCCATAAGGATCTCTGTAAGGATCTGTCCTCTGGGACCTGCTTGTGGCTTATTGCAGCAGAATGGTGTCAGCATGGCCACTGAGTGAAATGAAAAAGTCCTAGAGGAGTGTGAAAACACATTCTGAGGGGTCGATAGGAGCCAATTACAGAAATACAGATGGCTTGCAAAAAACAAAGTTGTGTTTGAGTTCTGTCCTAAACTGAAGTATTCCCAAGTCTTTATATTATGCTACAGCAGTTAACCACATATTTAACATTTCCACTATCTGCTCAAGCAGAAGTGGAGAAAGAAATGATACCTCATTCTACTTTCTGTGAGAGCTGTCTCAGAGGTAAAGCACAATACAATGGTAACTCTTTCTGAGATGAACTGTGACTGACAAAAGATTTTAAGCTTTTAAGCTTTTGTGCATAACATGAAAAGTAAGAGTAATTACTTTGAAGATAAGGAAGCATTCATATGCTTAAAACCTTTGTTATACTGAAAACTGAGAACTCATCCAGAGGATCATGCCTAAACAGTTGAGTTTCCTACAAGTAGTTTCCACACTCAGTCAGGAAGATTTCGTGTCTTAAAGAAAGATTTAGACAGGCTATGCATCTAACAGCTTTATAAAGCATGTATTCAGTAAGTTCCTCTGAGGATAATGTCAAATTTAACATATGTGGTGCAAAACCCATTATTTATCCATGGCATCTTGCTGGATGTTGTAATAGTCCTTGGGGGCAGCAACAGAAGTTGCATCTCTTCCTTATGGCAAGTTCTGAACTTGGAAACTGCTCCACAGTGTTTAATGTGCACCCAACCCAAAGCCTTTGACTCTGAAGCATCAAACAGGCACTGTGACAATGGCTGAATGACTGGGAGGAACAGATTTCCCTTCACAAATTAACATGTGAACCATAATAAGCCTTGACTTATTTACTTAAAATAAAGGAAGTCTAAAAGGTTGGCTGGAAATCACAGTTACAGAACCACAGAATGGTTTGGGTTGGAAGGGAGTTTAAAGACCATTTTGTTTCACCCCCCTGCTATGGGCAGGGCCCCTTCCACCAGACCAGGTTGTTCAGAACCCTGCCCAAACTGACCTTGAACACTTCCAGGGATAGGGCAGCCACAGCTCCTCTGGGCAATCTATTCCAGTGTTTCATGAACATCAGGAAGAATTTCGTCATGAGAGATGTGGTCAGGAATTGTAATGGGCAGCCCAGGGAGGTGGTGGAGTCACTTTCCCTGGAAGTGTCCAGGGAAAAATTGGATGTGTCACCAGTGGTCTGGTCTGGCCAGCAAGGCAGGGATTGATTGGAAGTTGGACTTAATGACCTTGGAGGTCTTTTTCAGTCCTAGTGATTCTGTGATTAATCTTGTTTTGAAAACAATAATTAGGATCTCAAAGAGAAATGCTGATATAAACCTCTAACACTGATATAAACCAAAATACCAGTTCAAACTCTTTATTATATTCAATAATAAAGCAGTTATTATCAATATCTCTTCAATGAAATTTATATCAGTGATGTCCACAATGAATTTGAAGTTGCATACATTTTGCTCCTGCCTCAAAACTAATTTCTTTTACAAAAGCTGGTGTAGTACTATACAGACTTTGTGTACTGGAATTGCTGCTTTGAGTGTGGACTGAAATGTGTGTTACTTGTTTTAAAGTCCTCTTCCAAGTGCTCCGCAGAGACACTCAATTTAACTGCAAAAAAATAGCTCTTGATGTAGAAACTCAGCTGTCATGTCAGCACAATGTTGTTCCTGAACTAATACTTCTGCTTCAATGAGGGCAGCCTTGTTCTGCTCCCAGAACATGACCTGAGGTTGGTGCACAGACCTGAAATGTGCAGGATTGGGGACTTGCATTAAATGAGAAATAT